>OZ024730.1:44638942-45238942 GCA_964016875.1 Fallopia convolvulus | reverse complement strand
TCGACGACCACAAGAATTGTGGTATGTCCTCGAGATGGGGGTAGTCCGGTAATGAAATCCATCGACACCTCGTCCCACACTTGACGCGGAATCGGAAGAGGTTGAATGAGGCCTGCCGGCTTACTCGTATTGTACTTCGTGGATTGGCAGATAATGCAAGCGTCCACAAATCGTTTAATGTCAGCGCGCATACCTCTCCAAAAAAATACGTCCGCGACGCGACGGAATGTGCGGTCGATGCCCGGGTGGCCTGCGCTGGGCGAGGCGAGGCGTGAAACTCGATCAGGATTTCGGCCTTGAGCGGCGACGCTGCCGCGACGACTAGACGATGAGAATAATATAGTATGCCGTCGTGGATACGAAATGGCGGAGGCAGTGTACCGGATTCAGCCTCGGCGTGCCAAGCACGTAAATCATCCATCACTGAATTCTCGGCCTTGATCCGTGTAAGGATATCGGGCAGTGGGGCTGCAAAAGTGAAGAATTGGCTGAGTTCGGCGTCGGCTTCGCTCATGCAACGTGACAGCGCGTCGGCGACCCGATTACTGGCGCACGACTTGTATTCAATACGAAACTTGTAACCCATAAGCTTGCGCATAAAAAACTGCTGATCCGGGGTCTGTATTACTTGTGTAAGGAGTTCTTTTAAACTCTTCTGATCGCTACGAATTAAGAACTCACGTCCTAGCAAATACTGACGCCATTTCTGAACAGCGGAAACAATGGCAAATAGCTCACGATGGTATGCGGAAGACCCGCGGCGGCGTACCCCCAGCTTCTTGCTAAAAAACGAGAGCGGACGTTCCCCCTGCAATAGGACGGCGCCAACCCCGTCGTTCGAGGCATCTGTCTCAAGCACGAACTCCTTGTTGAAGTCCGGAAGTTGCAAAATCGGTGGGGATATCATCACAGTTTTTAAATGTTGAAAGGCCGAAGTTGCCGCCTCGGACCATACAAACTTCTCCTTTTGTAATAAATCAGTCAGAGGAGCTGCTAGTAGGGCGTAGTTGCGGATAAACTTTCTGTAATAGCCAGTCAAACCTAGAAAACCGCGAAGTTGTTTCACAGATTTCGGTAACGGCCAATCAGACATAGCCGATAACTTCGCTGGATCAGCCAAAAGTTGCCCTGCCGACACGATATGGCCCAAGTATTCAACTATCGCCGTGCCGAAGGAACATTTAGACCCTTTAACATAGAAGTGATTGGATTGAAGGATCTGCAACACAGTATCGAGATGCTCGACATGCTCGGCCATAGAGGGGTTGTATACCAAAATGTCATCGAAGAAAACAATAACGAATCGGCGCAGATACTGAGCAAATATAGTATTCATCGCTGCCTGAAATGTCGATGGAGCATTCGTCAGACCGAAAGGCATGACCAAAAATTCATAGTGACCATCATGAGTGCGGAACGCAGTCTTATAGATATCCGACGAGTGCATCCTGATCTGATGATATCCTGAGCGCAGATCAAGTTTAGTAAAAATAGTAGCATTCTCTAATTCATCAAATAATTCATCAGCCGTGGGAATCGGAAACTTATCTGCGATGGTAATATTGTTGAGAGCGCGGTAATCGATACAGAAGCGAAAGCTTCCGTCCTTCTTTTTGACCAAAAGAGTCGGGGAGGAGAAAGGGCTGGTGCTGTGCTGTATAATCCCCTGCTCGAGCATAGTGCGAACTTGGCGTTCGATTTCCGACTTCTGAAAATACGGATATCTGTAAGGCCGAACATTGACGGGCTTCGACCCTGGTTGTAAATGTATGTGATGGTCCCAAGGCCGGCCCGGCGGAAGACCCGTCGGTGTGTCGAAAACCGCGCGGTGGGCGTCCAGAATGGCGCGGATTTCCGGCGCGAGAGTCGACGGCCATTCACTCGCCGCAAGCGCCGGCGCGGGCGATAAACTAAGAACCTCAAAGCACTCTAAAATCTGATCAGATGCACATAATGAGAGCAGAACTGACATAGAAATCGGTTTCGGAGTTTGACGGTCGCCCTTTAAGAATACCAATTTGCCCTCCCAAGAAAACTGCATCGTTAACTTAGCGTAATCATGGGACACAGTGCCCAGAGTCTGTAACCATTGGACGCCCAGAACCACTTGCGGTCCATGCACCGCCAAGACATAGAGATCAATATCAAACTGGTGACCCTGCAGAACAATACTAGTAGCCGGACATTGGTGGGAACATAACAGATAGGCGCCATTGCCCACAAAAACGCGAAAAGGATCGATCTTATGCAATTGAAGGTGTAATTTTTCAGCCACATCGGGATGGATAAAATTGTGTGTACTGCCACCATCAATCAGAACTTGAATATCAGTACTCAGAATCGAACCTGACAAGCGCAGTGCTCTCGGATTCGGAAGCCCATCCATGGAGTTCAAGCTAGAGATATCGCCGGTCACAGCTAGGTCATCAGAATGTGCCGTTTCCTCCTCGTCATCGCTGTCGTCGCAGCTAAGTAATGCCAAAAATCGGGGCTTGCAACGATGTCCACGAAAGAATTTCTCGTCACAATTAAAACAAAGGCCTTTCTTAGTACGTTCGTCACGCTCAGCAATAGAAAGGCGACGAATTGGAAGAGAGGAATGCGTACCGTGAGCAGTAGGCGGCGCCGGTGTGGCAGACGACTCCCCGGGAGGGTTTGCCGTAGGTGGCTTCGCTGTCGGATTGCCGAGGCGTGTCGCGTTGGGCGCCCAAGGCCGTTTGTTCGACTGCCATGGCGAGGCGATTTCACTGAAAGAAGCCGATAATTCACGTGCCAGGGCAAACGCTTGAGCTAACGTCGTCGGGTTTCGTAAATTCAACTCCCGACGGACTGGTTGTTTTAGGCCCGCTTTAAACAAAGAAATTAGCGTTGATTCCGAGAGATCTGTAACTTTGTTTAACAAGGATTCAAATTCGGTTTGATACTCTAGGACTGATCCTGTCTGCTTCAGATTGGCCAAAAGACCTGTATAATCTTCATAATAAGTGGGATCGAATCGCTGCTGCACGGACACTAGAAAAGCCTACCAAGTCTCGCCACAGTTATTCCGTCGTTGATAACGGAACCAATCCGAGGCAGGGTGTTCAATCAGCATTCCGACCAATCGCAGACGATCGTAGTCGGGTGTCCGAAAATAATCAAAATAAGCATGGACGCGAAATATCCAACCGTGCGGATCGGAGCCATTGAAACGTGGCGGGTCGACCCGAATATTTGGAGTCGTGTCGGGTACTGCGGTCGGACGACCCAAATTAGGGTAGCCGTGATGTAGGCCTGGCAAGGTTGGGTAATCCGAGGCCCCTGGTTGCGGCTCGGTGAACGGAATAGGGGTCGGAATCGGGTCGTACGGTTGTCCGCCAACGAGTTGGAGTGGAATGGACGTCTCAAGGGCGGGCGGAGGCCACCCCGTAGTTGCCGAAGACGGGCCAGGCGCGAACCTCTGCGGCGGAAAATTAGGGTTTTGAAAGGTCTGAGCCGTCGTCCAGTCGTGAGTGAATGGCGGAACGCTGCTGGGACCGCCGGACGATTGCGGCCAGGACATCGCCGACGAGGGTTGAACCACGAGCGAAGATGTCGCGGTGGGAGTCGGGTGGTGCGCCGACGAAGTAACGGTGGTGGAGCGATCCGATTGAATTAAATCGTACATCGTATTCTGCCTCGATTGCTGATCGTTGACCCGAGTTGTCAACTTTTGCACATCATCGGCGAGTTGTATAAGAAGATCATGAAGGTCAGGTTTATCGCCGGCGGTGACGGAGAGATCATCGACGACGGATTTCGACATGGTGTTCAAGGTGAAAGCACCAGTTGATACGGACCCGAGGTGGACCGCGTATCGAACCCTTGTTAGTCAAGGGGATTGAGCCTATTCCGAGGTGGAATCCGGCTCGAACTATTCAATAGCAGGAAATAAAGAAGCTAAGAGAAATTAGGGCAAGGTTATTTTCTTGGATAACTTTATGAGGAGATACACAAGAATATTTATACCTAAGCCCTAACGGTTCAAAAAAAGCGTTCAGGGAAAGAACCGTAAAGAAAACCCGGAAAGAGAGCAAAGCTCTAGTTTATAAAAATTACATTAAGTGAATATTCTAATAAAACTGAAATTATAAATCTAAAATACTAAATTTATTAATCTAAAACCTAAAATATTAATCTTCATATCTCTTAGGACGACGCCTAATTCTTGATGGCCTGTTCTCGGATTGTATATCCGTATCAATTTCTCGGATTGTATATATCATCCACATATTTGACCAAGAACACCGCCGAATCTCCAATTTCTCAAGAAAATAAAGTAAATTCGTTGTGTGAATGAGCATATTTGTGAGAGTACGTACGTAAGATTTCAGACAATTTTGCATCCCACTATCACCATGAATATTTCAACCCACATATATATAATGTTTAGACAATGGACCAATGAAAAATCAGGAACTTGCAAGCCTTGAGGTAGTTTCATGTAAACCATCTCGTGTAAATTGATCTCCATGGAGAAATGCATTATTCACATCTATTTATAAAATACACCAATTTCTCTTTATACCTAGTGACATCAAAACCCTAATTGTTTTCTTATTGACATGACAAAATATTTTGATGAAATCTACCTCTTCCTTTTGCGTGAATCATCTTACAACCAAACTGACTTTTTGCCTTTCAATATTCTCATTCGTCCCAAGTTTTGTCTTACATACCCATTTACAATTGATTAGCTTCTTTCCTTTTGGAAAAAGGCACCAAATCCCATGTTTTGTTCAATTCTAATACAAAGAATTCTTTTTTTTTTCCATGGCTTCATGCTAGGCAGGAAAAAACACAATCCCTTCAATAATCTAGGCTCACACGTCTAAGACCTCGGGCCTTACATATAATCTGTAACTCCACTATTTGCGATTCAAGAGTGATCATCTAAGACTCAACAATTTGCATTAAACTAGTATTTTTTGACGATTAACTTGGTATGATTGAAACACTCCCCTCGTTGAAACTACTAGGTTGTGCAATGACATGTTTGTCTCTCAAAATTTTTTGATTCCTTGAATCACTCTAACTTTTACATATTAACCAAAAAATAATACAAACTTTTATATTGATAAAAAAAATAACTTTTATCGTATTAACCGAATATGATAAAAAGGGTCTTTTCGACGAAGATTTCAGCAAAACATCTGATTTGACTATAAAATCTACTAATTGCATATTAATAAGAATAGATGGTTAGGATTTTGATGTGATTATTACCAACTTTGATCATATAAATTGTCATGTCACATATAAATAATTTTCAAGTTTCATCATATAGATGATAATTTCACCTTGTGAATACAATAAAAGTTGATATTATTAAAGACCAATCAATAAATTTCGATGACCACATCACATATTTAGCTATAATCTTTACAAAAAAACGTGTTCGTATTATTTTTTTAATATAATCAAAGTTAGTATTATTTTTTGTTCATATGATGAAATTTAGTGTTATTTTTAGTCAAATTTAAAGTTCTCCACGCTCTCCGTGATTGTGGGCCAATTAAATATGTGTGGATGGCTCTATTTGGCAATGTGCCGCTGCTTAATTTCTTTGAGTCCTCAAATATCCAAGATCGGTTGTGTCTTTCCTTAAAGGCAAAGGATAAAACAAGTTCTCAATTCGTAAATATGTTATGGTAATACTGGAAGTGTTGTAATAAGTTACTCTTTGAAAAGGTTGATGAGCATTGTCTTCTCTCTTCTATCGTTTGCTTGGTCACTAACGCTTTTTGGGAGTCCAAAACAACAAGCCATGGTTCTATTGCTGCTATCAGTGGTACCTCTGTTCAGAATTCTGATTCTTGGCAGCTTCCCCTGATCGATTGGCTGAAGTTGAATATTGATGGCTGCTCAAAAGGCAACCCATGCTATGCTGGTGGAGGTGGCTTAATAAGGGATGCTAGTGGAACTTTTCTCAAAGGGTTTATATTTAGTGCTGGAGTCTACAGTGCTCTCACGGTGGAGCTCAAGGCCATTTATTATCGACTTCTGATGGCTGTTGATATGGACCACCAACGTATTCAAATTGAATCTGACTCTAAAGTTGTGGTAACTCTCATCAACAAGGATAAGCCCCTCACGCATTCAGACTTTGCTATTATACAACAGTGCAAAGCTCTCATTATATTGCAAGTAGAAATTGGGAGATTAAGCTTCTTCATGTCAAGAGAGCGGCTAATTCCACGTCTGACACTCTAGCCAACCATGCTGTGAATGTTGCTTCAGATTTCATCATTTTCGTTTTTCAATAATCCACCTTCTTGTATTCTTAGTAAACTTAGTCATGATATTGTAGCTCCTAAGGAGCATGCCTAATTTGTCCACTTAGTCAAATTTTAAAGTTGATATTATTTTTAGTTAATATGTAAAAACTATTATTTTGAGTAATTTTCTTTTTTAAAAACATCATCATCATAATTATTTTTTTTCCCGGTAGAAAACATTATCGTGACATTACGATCTGAAAGGAACCCCTTGATAAATGCATCCGTGTCAAGCATCCGAGTCAGCCCTGATGAAGAAAAACGTGAATTATGACTTATTGAGGGTTTTGCAGATATTTTTCTCATTAAAATATCGAGTGCAGTGTGTAGGTTTGTCGTGTCAGGTTCAATTCAGCGCGTCTCGCGTATCGCGTGCTCACTTCACCTTACTATAAATCAATTGGAATTGGAACCCACTTCCTTTACAATTGGAGCTTCTTTCTCTAATTACCACACATTCTAGATAATTAAATCTGTTTTCTTTCTCCCTTTTTTTTCTCTTCTTTTTCATTTCTCACATTATACCCATTTCCCACCATGTACTGCACAAGATCGACCTAAACTAAGTAACTGACTTGTGTTGAATCCTCATCCATTTTCGTAATTAAGTTTTCAAGTAGTTGTAATTGCTGGAGCTGAAGAATTTGGGGTTTGTTGATCTCTTTGTTTTCTTGCAAATGGAGTTGAAGCTGTTTGAGTCAGTGTCCTTATCTGGGTCTAATGTGTTTGGCATTTCGACTTCAAATTCATGGCGGTCTAGGGATTCTAGTTCAGGCAAGTCTTACCCCCAAATCTATTCTTGTAAAGGTAACAAAACTCCCATACTCCTATTTTCATTCAATTTGACGATTCAGCAATTGATTCTTGGTTTTAAATACTCCATTTGACTGATGATGAACATAAATCAGTGGCCCTTTCGAAGACAAGCATTTCGAGTGGAAGTGCTCAGAGCTACTTCAATTGGATCACGGGAATCAATGGAGGAGGGAGCTCATCCAGCTTGTTTTCAAGGAGGACAAGGCTTCTGGAAGCTTCTGATGATGAATATGATGGTGTTGTGGTTGACCCAGAAAGCCTTCCGTCTGATCCCAACACATTTGCTTCTCAACTCAGCGCCTCGCTTTCTCATTGGAGAACCAAGGTAAATCCTCTTTATTTGTTCAATTCATAAGTAGATCTATGATCACATTCATAAGTAGATCATATTTACTTCCTAAATCAGGGCAAAAAAGGAGTCTGGCTGAAGCTGCCTTTGGAACGCTCCGAGCTTGTTCCTGTTGCAGTAAAGGTAAGACCTGCATACTCTCACCTAGGACACAAACCGAAAAGTGAAAACCATGAGATTTAGATCCTGTCAAAAATCTGAAATGATAGCGTCCTGATCAGTCATTTGTATTATGTTGTTATTAGCAGAGTTTTAGTTAGTGATAGAATGAATTCAACTTGATGATATCAGGAAGGATTCGGGTACCATCACGCTGAGCGTGGTTATGTGATGCTGACTTACTGGATTCCTGATGAACCTTGTATGTTGCCTACTAATGCTTCCCACCAAGTTGGGGTTGGAGGAATCGTCATCAATGAAAAAAACGAGGTGATTTTATTCGTCCTTCCTGAATCGCAATTAGTTAAAATGATGTTTATGTATCTAGAATAATAGGAAGCTTTCATATCCAAAATTTGGTAATTTTTGGTTCCTAGTTTTGAGAATTGTTATGAATCTCTATGACAAGGTGCTTGTGGTACAAGAGAAATATTGTGCTCCTTCATTTGATGGTTTTTGGAAGATTCCAACTGGTTTCATTCTTGAGGTATGTATTAACTTTGTTGATTATTCGCTACAAACATCATGATTGGGGAAGAACTAACCTAGTTTGATACTCTGCTTCTGCTCAGTCAGAGGACATATACACTGGAGCTGTAAGAGAAGTGAAGGAAGAAACCGGGGTAAGGATTTGTTTTGTTTCGCGTAATGATCTTCAAGTTCATCTGGAAAACAAACCTTATTTAACAAAAGACAGCCCAGCATCTTAATGTATTTCTGACTGAATCTTGTCACAATGTTCAGATTGATACAGAATTCGTCGAAGTACTAGCTTTCAGGTAAATCCCCAAGCCCATTCTTCAAACTAATACTGTAGAAGATTTTTAAATAATGTTTTTATAAATCCTATAAAAATCTTTTAAAAAAATCCTTGATAAATAAAATCCAAGAGATCAATTAGGATTCTCAAATCTGACTGAATTTACAAATCTGTAAATACAAACCACTTGCAGGCATGCCCAGAACATGGCATTTGAAAAATCAGATCTTTTCTTCATCTGCATCCTAAAGCCGCTTTCAGCAGACATCAAAGTTGATGATCAAGAAATTGAAGCTGCCCGGGTAAGAACACCACACACTAACTCATTTCCTGTAAACAAATTCAACATCTTGACAATCTTTGTGAATTTAAACTCTGAATCTTTGTTTCCGCAGTGGATGCCTTTCCAGGAGTTTGTTGCACAACCACAGATCCAAGAAGACAGCATGTTCAAGAAAGTAATTGCCATTTTCATCGCGAGGGTCGGGAAACTGCATCCTTGCAGGATTTACCCGCACCAGCACATGTCCAAATTTGATGGAAGATCGTCCATGCTATACCACATTGATATTGATGATCAGGGTTCAAGTTGCCATGCCAGTTGACGGAACAACATACTAATGACGTCATACGTGACTTATAAAAATGAATGTTGGCGGAGTTATATGCTTGCTAACTAATGTATACAAACTTGTCATGGTAGATTTAGTGTATATAGCATGTGTATGGTGGAGGAAAGAGGCATCTTTTAGCCCTTTCAGACTTGGGAGTAATGTATGTATATAACTCTTTTTTGAGCTCAATAAGATTAAGCAGCTGTGTTTTCTTGGCTTAATATAGGCAAGTCTTGTAATAAGAATTATAATGTGGCAAATCAAAGCGTATGTGATAGGATCAGATGATTCCTTCCGACATTTGCATAATACAAGATTGCGAGTTAAATAACTTTTTATAACATAAAAAAAATCTTATTAAAATGTTCTGTGTATCTTTATAAGGTTTTTTTTTGTAGATCTCTGTTTGCAGTTTAAACCCAATCCTTGATGCCAAGAATATTTCAAACCAAATGCGCGGAATATTCCCCAACCCTACATACCAAACGACCCCTTAATTTATTAAAATGATGTTCATAATTAAAAAATGTTCCTTCTCTAAGTTTAGAACCTGTCTGTTACATCATTACGTTGACTCCATCCAGTATCATTGTGACTTTTACAACTCTTGATCTGGAACATGTTCATAGTTCTATATTTCCTTTTTTTTAAAAAAAAAAATTACCTCACGTCACTCTAGATTTACAGTCAACTTAGTTTTTAAACCAACCAAATCAAAACTAATACAACAAAAGGTTATGTACAAAATGTACTTTTTAACTTTTACAAAATCAAAATATAAGAAAGAAAAAGCTGCTATGAAAGTGGGAGAGGGGCCAAAACAAAATTGGAATGATTCAAACAACCATCCCTACGTAGATAACTTAAGCAGTAATCGTATATTTTGACTGATGACTATTAATGAAGACAACAAATTTTCAATATCTTGTAACTATTCGCAATATAAACAAGAAGCAAGCGAGCTCCATAGCCCTCTACGGTTCTACCCCAAGCTATTATTTCAAATATGGTACACCATTTCTGATATAGGGCAAATACAGCATAACCATTCTTTGAAGCACTAATTAGAAAATGTTATTCACTTACTAGGAACTTTAGTTTTACCATAGAATTTTAGCCATCTTCAAATATTACAAACAAGTAAATCGGGGTGATGCAACTTACGCATAGCATCTTCTATATCTCCAGTGTAAGTGGAAAATGCACATCAGCAGTGTCTTCATCAATAGGTTTTGCCTGTAGAAATGAGAATAGTGGATTACAAAGAACAAGCAGCAGGAATATTGCGGTCTACTGGAGCTCGGTCTTTACCAAGAACTGAATTTTCCCTCACAAAAGAGACATCTGGGTGAATCGGGGTCAGCAACTGATGATGAGCATGAGCCTCCACATCGTCTTCACTGTCCATAGAAGCTATTGAAGCAGAGTCCGATTCATCTGAATAGACATATTTTAATAACAAGGTGAAAATCAGAAATGAGAATAAAAAGGACAGATCTGATAATATGACCATGAAAAAAGTGCCCTATGCTCAAGCTTCATCAAAATATATTTAAAATCAGTCTGTAGGTTCTGCACCCTGTAAAGGCCTAATAAGTGTGTGTATGCCTGAATCTCTTTCATCATTTGCTGAGTTCGTTAATCAACACGGTGACAAGGATATACCAAGCAAAGTACGCTATGCAAGAATCATGGCAAACATCTTTGTTCTTGAAAACATCTATTAAGAACTAGCCATCTACAAAGACACCCACCCCCATCCCCATCTTGACCCTCCAGATTCCACTGTAGCGGAGCCTCACTGGGTTAATGATGAATAATGAGATACATAGAACTATAATCTAACTGCTATATGAGCCAAGAAGATTTTTCAGTGACATAAATGCATGGATCATCATGATGATTGAAAATACTCAAATCAATGGCATAAAGTTGGCAAGTAAAGAATGGAAATTTGGCTACAAGTATAGACCTATACTCTAACTACAGAGAATTCAATAATAAAATTGACAGTACACGGCTACATTGATGCAAAAATCAAAAGGCAAGCAGCTGCTTGAATCAAATGTGAATCTGAACAAGTCTGGCCTCTATGGAAATTCTTATGCAATTACACAGAGAGAAATTAAGCAAAATTGTTTTGTGTTTGTTACTTTCTTACCATTACTTTGGGACAAGAATGTTGAGAGTATTGGGTGGTGTTTAATAGTCTTAAGTTAAATTCCAAACATAAAATTAGTAGTATATGAGAAGGATTGACCTTTGATACTAGACTCAGATAGAGGTTGCCTAGAATGTAGATAAATAAACAAATATTTGGTGTCACTGTCTTACTGGACTCAGATAGAGGGTGACTTTGATGTAAATAAATAAAAAACATATTTGATGTCACTGTCTATTGGTTTGAAAATTTGGACACAGTTGGTATGGACATGGGAACTCATACAAAAAAATGATCACGCTAAATATAATTCTTACAAAACTAACATGCTTTAGAAACAAATAAGGGAAATATTGTTTTCCCTTCCATGATATAAGTGAAGGCATGGATCATATATACACAACAGCAATAACAACTTATATTTGACAACATAGTCATATGTGGTTACAGGAAAATTCTATTTCTCACAAATGTCCTCCTCTGCAATGTGTCATGTCCAATTGTAAATCAAGCATGGGAAAAAAATCGCATGCACTTATTTCTGTAGTTTAAATCAAGCACAAGTATAACAAGGAAAATCTAGAACACCTTCTAGAAGGTATTATAGTTTCAGAAAATTTCAACTACGTATTAGATCATTTGAATTACAGTATATGAAACTGATGCTAACAGAATTCATGATAGAACCACTCGAGGAGAATCTCGCTTAAGGCAAGACAGTGAGTACAAGGATCTCGTACACAGGGAATTTGGCTGAATAATACTTCAATATTGATAATTTTTCTGGATGCTTACAACTGACCCAAACTTAGGCTTAAATAGGAGACAAGTATCCTGCTAATTGATAATTAATGCATAAAATCAGAGGCGGATTTTCAGGAAATCAGAGGCTGATTTTCAGGAAAACAGTCTGAAAATCAGGAAAGCTGATTTTTCTTATTCACCAAGCTAAAATTTAGGACTCTAATTTAGCTACCTATTAAGACTAATGGATAAGGACTAAATTAATGACTTGGACAGAAATAATATGGACTAAAAAGAAAACGAATTAAATAACATTATCTAGAATCTTATCAATGCATCCACCCCGGAAATTCGACTTGTCCTCAAGTCGAAAAAATATCTCAGCCAAGCTCCTCGTGCGAAGGATTAATGCCCTGAAGTTTATATTTCTTCCCATTGTATTTGAAAATCAAGAACATGTCGTTCCACTTGGCTAGGACCGTTTTCAAGGAGGCCAGCCATTTAATTCCCAAAACCACTTCCGCTCCGCCCAATGGAAATGGGTGAAAATCTTCGGTGATGACAAAGCCAGGCAACTGAAGAGAAACAGTGGGTCACAGCTGGTTGCAGGAGATCACCTCTCCATTGCCTATCATCACTCCAAATCTAGGAACCTCTCGAGTTGGTAGATGCAACTCGTTTACAAGGTGGTCCGAGATGAAGTTATGGGTGGAGCCGCTATCTACCAGGACCATTACTGAACGGTTTTGCAACTTGGCCCACAACTTCATTGTGGTGGTGGAAGTTTGGCCTACAATCTGATGAAAGGATATTGCAGCTGTGCTTCCCTCAATCTCTGCGCTTGCAGTCAGCGGGGTTTCCTCCTCTTCGACATCTAAGAGTGTTGCATCAAACTCACTCGTATACTCCATGTTAGAGAACATTGTTTTACACTGATATTCGGGTGAGAATCTGTCCCCACAACGATAACAGAGGCCCTTTTCACGCCTTTGTTGCCTCTCGTTATCCCATGGTTTAGGAGCTCCGATTGGGTTACTCAGCTGCTGAGGGGGATTGATATTTTGGGGTGTTGGCTTATTTGGACGATGAGGGTAAGTAGAATTAGGTTGATGGTGTGGATTTGGCCTAGTTGGATAGTTAAAGGATTTTGGGTTTCTGGATAGGCCAACCTTGGCCTCAAACTCAAGATCCAAGCTGGCAGCGTGGTTTGTGAATTTTGACTTCTGTCTGCAGTTCTTCTCTCAAAACTGGAGGCGGTGTTCTGGCCAGTCGTGAACCCTAGCAACGCTTCGGGCGAATTCTTGGCGGTACTCAGCCACGGTACCCGTTTGCTTGATGGCACATAGAAATTCGTCGGGGTTTTGGAACTCCGGGGGTCCATAGTGTTCCTGGAATATACGAACGAGATCCTCCCAAAATAGGATTTCGTCCTCTCCGTTAACCCAAGCGTAAAGATCAAGTGTGTCGCCTTCAAGGTGCATTGCGGCGACTTCCACCTTCATCTCATTGGGAACTTGGAAGTAGTGGAAATACTTCTCCGCTTTGAGGATCCAGCCACGCGGATCGCTGCCGTCAAACTTTGGAAAGTCGATCTTTGCTCGGGGTCGGTGATTGGTGTGGTAACCGCGATTGCCCTGATCCTCCAAATATCTTTGCCGCTGGCAGTCAAATGGTTGAGCTCTCGGCATTGTGGTCTGTCATGGAGGGCACCCGCTAGGCTACCATTGGTTGAATCATGGGTAGAGCATTGGCAGACAACTGAACGGAAAGGTTTTTGATGGCTGCAGCGAGCTCATTCATCATGTCAGGTGTAGGGCTGTTACTTGTGGAGGCTGGTGGGTCGTTGTTTTGTGGATCGTTAGCGGAATTGGAACGGGTATTCACCATCGGATCGATGGCTCTGATACCAAATGATAGAACCACTCAAGGAGAATCTCGCTTGAGGCAAGACCATTGAGTACAAGGATCTCGTACACAGGGAATTTGGCTGAATAATACTTCAATATTGATAATTTTTCTGGATGCTTACAACGGACCCAAACTTAGGCTTAAATAGGAGATAAGTATCCTGCTAATTGATAATTAATGCATAAAATCAGAGGCTGATTTTTCTTATTCACCAAGCTAAAATTTAGGACTCTAATGTAGCTACCTATTAAGACTAATGGATAAGGACTAAATTAATGACTTGCACAGAAATAATATGGACTAAAAAGAAAAGGAATTAAATAACATTATCTAGAAAATCTTATCAATTCAGAACAGATAAATATAGGAAAAATGTGCAAGAGCATGTGCTCTCAATACTAGATCAGTAGAAGAACTTGCCTGTATATGATGGTCGACTTGGAACCTGCCTTACAGATGACACTTGAAGTTGTTCAGGCAATAAGCAATTGAAGAATGAACCTGAAGCAAAAGAGTTTCTCTTTCAGATAAGTATTGTCAAAAGAAGGAAAGGTAAATGCTGAAAGAGCATATTAGATCCCTATGCAGATCGACTAAGTTTCTTCCAAAGCATATGTGAAGAAACTACCATACAATATCGATTTTGATACTTGCAGAATATGCAAATTTTATAACATACACCAAACTTCTTTGTAGCACAGAAACTGTGTCCAAGCACTAAATAGTAGTAAGAAAAGAAAACTTTACCTAATCGTGCAAGCCGGTTGACCCATCCAGGTATATGTCTTCCAGTCAGATGAAAACAGACTTCATCACTGAAATGGTTGCAATTCTTGGCAATCAAATGGTAAGTGTCACCATGGTATTTTGAAGCAAGCTGTTCGATGAATGTCCTATATTCTGAGCGACTCATATCTGTACTACCCAACAAAATTGATCTTCTAAACATGAATCCAGGACAGCTTCTGGGTTCCACCTCAAACACACCATTGCTTGGATAGTCATGTGCTCCAAATCCATACTCCATTCCATGTACTGTTTGTCAGGAAACAGTTAGTTTATCTTGGGAACATCCTTCACACCATTAAATCTCCCAACAAAAAAAGATAAAAGAAAAAGAACAGATAAAGTAGTTGCACGAAGAAAAGAAGCACAATCAAACATTTCAAAGCATAGCATTCATATTCTAGAGCGAAGTCATGTACAGGAGCTGAAACTGCAATATTGATTGCAGAAGCATCAGCATGCAGAATAGCATGAATAATCCATAAAACAACTTTGAATATATGACAAGCTGATCAGTTTATATAGTGAATATCATAGACATATTCTGATGTAATACACAATTGAATGAAATTCTTGATCTTTTCAACACGCAATTGAATTTAATATATCTTCAACAACAGTTCATTTTCTACTGAATACAAACCCACCTACAGAACTATTGTAAATCCAGCAATTCGGAATGGAAAGACAATTAGACATTTAGACCAGGACAAGCTGAAAGTAGACTTTATACTAATTGACACATTATAAACCAGAAAGATCTTATTTGCCTTGCTGGGAAGAATAACCTCTTTGTCACTGAACACTCTTTCCTGTGCCAAACAAGGGTCAAAGCTCATTTCTCTATCTCACTTCTTTCCTTTCTCTTGTTACTTTAGTATCTAAGTTTACAGAAATAGAAGCACCGTATATAGGGCATCACTATTCAAATTTCTAAAGCAGAATTGAACTGAATGATAACTATATCCAAATACTGATAATCAAGTCTGAGTAAATCAAAAAAAAAAAACAAGATATGAGATAACTTGCAAAATTGATCTTAAAAAACAAACATTATAGACGCTGGGATGGAATCAAAATTCAAATGCATACCTTCGATACCAGAATGGAAGATCCCCAGGCCGAACCAGTACAAGTAGTCATTTATAGGGGTGAGATCATACACGTTGAGATACAACAAAGTTCGCTCCTTTCCTCCTTCACGCTGCTCCCTCTCGGAGCGAAAGATCCCCGGGACCAGCCGCATTGTATCAGACAACCACCGCCCTCTACCAAAGCTTCTTCAAAATCCTCCCAAGACCAAAAACACAAAAAAGTCTACTTCACCGACACACAACACACCGCAGTACGATCAATTTTACACGCCAATTTCACCGACAGCAGAGCAAGGTAGACGTGACGCAAAAGCCTTAATAGGAATCCATTAACAGAATACTGGTTCCGAATCCCGCCATCAAATTCCGCCAAATTTGATCGGTAGGCCAAGGGAAAGAAGAAACCCTAGAAATGCAGAGGATTTGGTAAAGGCGATGATGAGATCTAGTTTGAGGACAGAAAGATTAAGAGTGGAATTTGGCAAGAAATTGAGCGGAGGTGGTGGTGGTTTCGTGGCGCTGGAGATCGGCGAGACGAACAGAGAAATGGATAAGAAAGTGGTGAAATAAATTGAATTCAAAGCACTGCCATAAAATCAAGAAGGTGGGGAGTTATAATTTTCCATTTTCTTCAAATTTCATCGAGCGTGGGTTTGGCAAATGCAACGCGTTTGATGGCCAGTCGCCATTTGTAGCACAACTCACATTGTAAATAGAGCCATGTGGGGCTCTATGGTTTTTATTTTTATTTTTTTGGTAGCAAGGGGGGTCGCCCAAGCAGACAAAGACTACTGGCTTACAATCTGGGGGTTCAAAAGCGATGGAAGCTAGCTAGGACAAGGTGAAAGTAGAGTTTATATTAATTGACAGTTTGACACATTATAAACCAGAAAGATCTTATTTGCCTTGCTAGGCAGAATAACCCCTAGCATCCTCCAAAAGGAGGTTAGAAATACAATCTGGGGGTTCAAAAGCGATGGAAGCTAGCTAGTCTGTTTGCGACCTTGTTTGCTTCTCAGTAAATGTATCGAAACCGGATGCCCTAGTCTCTATGGAAAAAACCTTGACACTTATCGATTAGGCTGGCAAGAGGGTGTTGAGGAGGAATTTTGTTTCTTAAGTTCTATGGTTGTGTTCGAGTCCGACTTTACCACGAGCTTCCTGATGCCCTTGTCCTTGACTCTTTTGAGTATGTGGTATATGGCATATATGCCCCATATTTCGGTTATCACAATATTACATACCCCAATGTTCACAGTAAAACCCACCATCCATTGGCCCATATCATCTCTAAAAAGCCCACTTATAGTCGCTGACCCACCATCTCCTTTGACTACCCCATTTGTGTCTAGCTTGGCCTAGTCTTGCTTAGGTTTCTTTTGGTGCTTTCGACTTTTAATCAACCTCGTTCTTAATTGGTCTCTACACGACTGGATGTGACAATTTTTTGAGTTGGAGTCTGAATGCTAATGTAACTGGAAGGATACATGAAGACGTAGGTTCGGTCCTAGTGGAACCGAACTGTAATCGGTGTAACCGAGAGAGGTGGGTCCCGGTTCTGGTTTCACATTCCCTAGAACTGGAAAACCGGTGGTTCCACCGGTTCCGACCCGCCAATGCAACCACTGGTTCCGACCCTTTACAAAATAAAAAATAATTGCAGGGGAATGCAAAACTGCGACCACGATTCCGAAACCGCGGTCGCAGTTTTGCATTTCCAAGGGCTATTTTTATTTTATAAAGAGTCTGAACCGGAACCGAACTAGAATCGACAGGAATGGTAAAAATCAAAACCGAGGAACCGGTTCCGGTCCCGGTTCTAGAACCATGGAACCGGACACACCACTAGATACAAGGTCACTCAGAGGGAGATAGAGGCCAACCTCGAACATATCCAAGTCATTGCCTCCATAAGATCTCCCATGCGTGTAAAGGATGTCCAGAAGCTCATGGGAAATATCGCAGCTCTCAACAGATTCATTTCGAAGTCTTTGGACCATTATCGTTTGTTCCACAAGGCCCTTCGAAAAAATAAAGCATTATAGTGGAGGCCAAAGTACGAAGAGGCATTCCAAGAGCTGAAGAGGTGCTTCACCAATCCTCTACTTCTCTCCAAGCCCGAGGATGTCAAGACGCTATTGTTATACCTAAGAGTCGCCCCAAGCGACTATCAACGGGATTGGTTAAGAGGTACTTCACCAATCCTCTACTTCCGCCACTCTGCATCCACAACTCTACGAAAGCATCCTGATCACTGCCTTCAAGCACTTGCGACACTCCACCACCATCAAAACAAGGAAGCACTACGCTAGAGTATAAACCTAACGTCACCGCTGAAATTCGCCTCTCATCGTGAACCTGCTCCAGTGGGAACCGTTCACCATGACGACCTCTACCACCTCTCAACTCTACTATTGGGCATTCTATCAAACCCTGCCATGTCGCTTGTCATATTTTGGTTGCTTTGCATGATGATCTTGTAGTAGGTTGCGAATTTCAACCAATAACCCAAAAATGAACATGAGAAAGGAAGTTTAAAATCCGGATCTGAAAAGTGACAAAAGTGAATAAATTAGCAGAAAATCAAAAAAAGGGAAAAAAGATTAGAAAAAATTGTGGGCACCACGCATGCGACATGGATATCTCGCAACTACTGCGAGATGTCTAACTTCTTCCATAAAAATAACACTATTGGCAATAATAAAAAGGCAGAATACATCAACAGACACTCGAACTTGTAACTTTTTATCAACCAGACCCCGTACTATGAAAGTTTCAAATAAACACCTAAACTTAATTAAATTTGTTTAATCGAACACTGTACGCTGACGTGGCGATGCACGTGAAAGTCAATCGACACTTTAACGAGTTATTAATTTCGATTTCGACCAAAAAAAAGGTTAATAATTTCGATTTGCTGACATGATTTTTTTTTTAAAAAAAATTCCTTTTTTCCCTTGTTTTTCTTATTTATTTTTAGAAGTGTAAAATCATAAAAAATTTCTTTTTTTAATATCTTCTTTCATTTTTTTTCTTTTTTCTCTTTATTTTTTTTCTAATATGGATTTCTTCTTCTATTTTTTCTCAGATCTAATCTTCGTCTTTTCCTTCAACCCTTAGATCTGAAAGGTCACAAGTTTATGCAACTGATAAGCCCTAAGAAGGAAGGAACTTGTCAACTAGAGAGTCAGGGGGATCTCACAAGTTCATTCAATTGATAAACAAGGGAAGGTCACAAGTTCAATCAACCGCCGACGGACCAGAGATGGAACACGGACTCGGGAGAAAGAAATCAGAACCGTCGACGGATCATAAAATGAATTCTTTGCTGGCATGATACTTTTTGTAACACCCCCTTCCTACCCTGGAGGTATTACCGCCAGTAAACCCGATTAAGACTAAACCGAAGCTACCCAAGGCTTTAAACTGACTGAACAAACTGAAAAGAAGGTAAATGAAACCATTTGAAAACCTAACAAACTTAAGTTGAATATTATAGCGGAAAAACACGTAAAAGGTCTTATACAAACCTTAACTTAAAAGAAAAAAATAAATAGAACAACCTTCTATTTAAACAAAATCTTCATCAAGTCTTCCTTGAGTTCTTATTTCTGAAACTCAGCTTCGCTTTGAAGTAGTTCAATCACGATCTTCACTCAAGTATAGCCATTGGAAACCTTTCTTCAATTTCATGAGCTTCAAACCTCGAAATCCGCCTCTTGAATCAACTTCCAAGAAATACCTGATGTGTCGTAAACCAACGGTGGACACCAGCCGACGATATAAAAGAAAAGAAGATGGACGGGTTAGTCTAATGATAGACTAGCAAGCGAAGAAACTAACTTGGTTCTTATGGTTGTAACTAAACATATTGGCATCCAAAATCCGAATAGACTCGGATTATGATCCAACAGTTAGCAGTCTTATAGAGAATAAGAAGGAGACTCGCATAATCAAGAGAGAGAACACCACCGCTTGTGGTTTCTTTTAAGAAGCATAAACAATTGTTGGGAACTCATATTAATCACATAACATTTTGAAAAGCCTCCATCGACTATTCAGATTAACTTAATCAAAGTTTGATTAAGAATCATTCATAACCGGAAGCAATAATGGTTATCGAATAGACTAACCATCCGGATACATTAATGTGCCTAAGGCACTTATCTTATATTACTTAACTTTTTACAAACATGTTGGTAACTTTTAATCGACTGAAACCGCCGAGAATCCAAATGTACATGGAGACGTCAAGATGAGAGGGATGAAATCCATGATCATTGACGAACACCTAGTACCAATTTGCACTTAGCTAGAGTGCATAAACACCTCCTCCAGCGTTGAATGAGGTATGAGTCATGACCCGAATGTTGGGATATGATAGTAACGAGCTAAACGTCACAAAATAGACTGTGTTATAAAGAGGTCATCGGAGACTCGGCTCCTACCCCTGAAGAACTAACTTACTTCACAATAATGTCTCAGCATGAGACAACATACAAGGTCACACATAACGGACCTAAATCTAGTTCTAACGCGAAACTGAATAAACAACATGGTCATTATTTCTAACAAATATAACAACCTATCATATTTTATTAAGCACACCAGTTGTTCCCAACACAAATATTAAATGGGATTCAATTCCTCATTTAATAACCATAATGCAAGAGAGAACCGTCCACTTGCCTTATAAGGCGTGCTCAACGTCCTCAGCGATTCCAATAGAAATCTTTATCATCCTTCTGACAAATATAACCAAAGGATTTCTAAGCAACGAGCTCACAGAAACACTTCTTAGTTGTATTCCCAAATCCTACAACTTCCTAATCGATAAACGATTTAATTTCCGAATATCAATATATAATAAATCCTTAGTTATCATGCTTCAAGGAGCCATATTGGCGGAATTATAACTAATTATCCGCTTCACTTTTGAAACAACTTTCTAAACAAAAAGTGTTCCTCAGTAGCAGTTCTTAAAGGTTGCCAAATTTCCGATCAAACGGATTAACAACGAATCCCAAGTAATTAACCGAAGTCCTTTACCTGCCAATCGGTAACCAAAACTTGTATTCGCTATAACGGAAGATCCGGACGTCCGTTTCACGAGAGGTTTGAACCTGTGGGACTGTATCAACGTCAAGATTATAAAAACCATAAATTTAATTATCAAAGCGGAACCGAAAGGCCCTTACGGTGGCTCCGCAATCAACCCGCTAATTAATTTCGATCGTATATACCTTTACTCGAGCCCATGGCTCGTTTGGCTCGATCATGGCTCGATCCCCGAGCCCGAGGTTGGATGGGCGTTGCCCGACGGTGGTTCTCGTGGTGGTTGGTGGTCGGAGGGCTGCTGAACGGCGGCGACGTCGCTTGACGAGGCATGAAGACAACCGACGGTGAATTCGAATTCTACCTCCCCGTCTGTCGTTCCGACCCGATTCCTCTCCCTTCCTTGAACAAGGCAGTAACAACCCAAAGGGAGGAGGAAGAAGGTGAAGATGGAGGTGAGGTGGTGGCGGGAGATAGCCGGCGGTGTGATTCGAATTCTTCCGCCAGAGCCGGTCGTTCGTTCCGTCCTTTCCCTCGCTCTTGAACTCCTCTCTTTTTAGACACATATTGTAGACTTTGACGGGGTTGATAAAGATGTGCCGTGGCTATCCTCTTATCTCTTTCTCCGTTTTCTTCCTAATTAAGCAAGTGAGATATGCTTATAAAATTCAAAACCCGTCTCGGAATGGGACTCGCGTTAAAGTGGTAAAATTATGTACCTCGGGTGGAAAAACTTACTAAATACAAAACGTCTCGTAAATTATGTGGACCAATAAAATCAATTTCCATTATTTTATCTTGCTATCTTTAACTTTTAAGGCTTCCGTTTCGTATTTTAAATCCTTCTGGTACATAATTAAAAAGATGGCTTATCCAATAAATATTCTTTTTCCACCGAAAAATCCTAGAATTCACACCAATCCATAAAATCATTTCTTTGTGATTTTAGGATATCACCAACAATTTTCTAGGATTTAATCTCCAACGAAAATATTGGATTAAGCGTTAAAACAAACAAAAAGATTAAAAAGGATATCCGAGAAAAATTGAAAAATATCCTAAAAAACCGCAGTTATTACACTTTCGTCTGGTTTTGGCCCTCTTTCATCAGTATTAAACCACTGATTTCTTTGATTTCTAGGTAATTTGTTAAAACACATTTCTTTGGAGAAATGCTTTTGAGTTGTGAATGACGGTTCTGTGTACATGTTGATTCTCTTTGGTTGTATATCTGAGTCTGGTCATTGCTCATAAAAATGAGAAAGAAGACCTTAGAAAAGAAAAAAGTATTTACATTTTTCTTTTTATTAAAATTTAATAAATTGGCGCTTACATATGTGATGTGGCAAAATGATTGACCCATTTTGGCTGATTCGGCAAAAAAATCAATATATTATAACTAAAGTCGAATCACTCAATCCTATATGTCAATCATTTAACTATGCCACCTAAGCCAATTAATTTTTACATTTATTAATTTGCCCATCTAAATCTTCAAATATTACTTAATTCTACCACATTATAATTTTCAAATATTATTAAATTAGGTCACTTTACTTATTGGTGATTTGTCATATTATACTTACAATAAGTATATCAAACAACTATTAAATATCCCGTGCAGGGCACGGGTATGCACCGGAAAGAGAATAAGATTGAAAGTGTTTATAAGTGTAAAAATAGTTAAGTTGAGGTGTTTCTTTGAAACTTTCATAGTACAGGGGTGATGTCGCACTTTCTAGTTAGTTTTTATGGGTTGTTTTCTAGTTAGGATTGAGTCTTTTCTAAGTTTAATGTGTTGTTTTGAGTCGTTCTTGTGGATTTTCGTATTTCCTTAAGATATGGAGTCTACATAAGTGTGTTTGATGTTTTGTAGGTCTTTGAAGCGTTGAGGAGGAGATATTTCGGTTTTTAAAAGCTTTCTAGGAGGTGGTGCTAAGTGTCGTTTGGTGGTGATGTTGAGAGAAGAGCAAGAATCGATGCATGTGAAGATTTGATGATTTAAGAGTGAAGGTTTCAAGGTTTAAGTGCTTGAAGAAGGAGCTAAAGGACGTCTTAAAAGGCCAAGAACGATTGAAGAAAGAACAATGAAGGAAAGCCGAGCATTGGAGCAAGTTTGGAGCAAGAAATGAGGAAGTTATGTGCAACATGTGGTCGGTTACGACCCAGCCATGGTCGGTGACGACCCACTTCGTGTGTTGCCGAATTATTGCTTGCGCCTTAAGTTTGGTTTAGTAATTGTTTTATTTTTGGGCCTTTTTAAGATAGACTTTAGTTTCCATATAGATTTGTTTCTACCACTATATAAGGATTTTTTTAGGGTTCTATTTGAGGAGGCTGATTTTGGAGAAAAAACGGTTCTAGGGTTTGTTGTTGAGACGGAACAAGTTGGAAGTTTGGTTTTCTAGTTTTCTTTGATTCCAAGTTCTTGGACAATTAGAGAGACTTGGAGGTTTGCTTGAGTTTGTAAGTTTTCTTTTGAATCGAAGTTTATTTGAATTTGAATCATGTCTTTTCTTTTGTTTTTGATTGTTGATTGTTTTATGGATCGTGAGTAGTCTACTTTCTAGGGTCGGGGTGAAACCCGATGAGTTATGTATGATTAAAGCATGAATGTTAAATGAATCATCTCTTTTAATCTCTATCCATTATCCTCTTGTTTGCTATCTATTCCTTGATGAAAGTCAAAGCATGTTCATGTTTATGAGTGAATCGAAAGATTTAGTTGTGAATTTGGATTATATTTGGTTGAAACGAAAGTTAAACCTTTAGGAAACAAGTAGGATTGCAAGTTTAGATCTTTATGAAAGTTAAGGTTTTTACTTGATTTATCATGACGAGAGTCATACATGGGATTATTTATGATTGAGTTTGATTCATGTTTGCATGCATAAACTTGTTGTGGTGAATCCTTTGCCCTAGATCTTCTTTAATTTGGTTTTTCGGAATTTTCTCGTACCCGGATAGGTCGGTGACGACCCCTGTTAGGTCGGTGCCGAGCGCCTGCGTTCCTTGTTTTCTCCTGCATTTGTGTTGAAGTGTTGGTCGGTTACGACCTGTTGTGGGTCGGTGCCGAGCCTCAGTTTGAGTGCTTTGCTAGTGTTTTGCTTTTGTTTTGTTTTGTTTTGTTTTGTTAGGATTAGTAGCTAGACATAGATTCTTCTAATTCCCGTGGACGAACCTGACCTCCCTGTACTCAGCGGGGTCTTGACTACAAATTTATTTGTTGTCGGGAAGCCCTTTCAACAAATTGGCGCCGTTGCCGGGGAATTAGTTTAGTTTCTTGTCTAGTTATTTTTGGGGTTTGGGAATAGCCCATACCCTCTTGTGTTTACTAATTTGTTTTCTTTTGATTGTGTGTAGGTGCATGCCCTCTAGTTCGCGAAGGGAAATCGACCTTTTTCCTTTTGATTCCGAACTCGAAAGAACCCTTCACCGCAAGCTGAGAGAACGACGAGCAATGGCCAACGCTGAGGAACTTGCTCGCCAGATGGCTGATCTTCGCCTTCAGATGGAAGGCATTCAGAAAGAACGTGATGATCAAACTACTACTGTTACTCTCCTTCGACAACAACTCAATGCTATTCCACGTAATGCAAAGCAGTATATGCATCCTGAGTTCAAAGTACCTGAATCTGCTATTGTACTTCCTGTTATTGAGCATGCTTTTGAGATTAAGTCACACTTCATCACTCTTATCAGGAGGTCAGAATTTGAAGGCAAGCCCACCGAGTGTCCCATGGAACACATCAAGAACTTCACTGACCTTTGTGACACGATTGCAGCTGACGATGTATCGCTAGAATATGTGCTTTTGAAAGCATTCAAATGGTCTTTGGCTGGAAAAGCTCTTACTTGGCTTGAAAGTTTGCCCTCCAAATCAATTCATACATGGAAGGCACTGCATGATCAGTTTCTGACTAAATTCTTTCCACCAACTAAGACTACAGAGCTAAGGAAGCGCATTACTTCCTATCATCAACTTCCCAATGAAACTTTTGTGGAGACTTGGGAGCGATTTAAAGAACTTCTTCGGCAATGTCCCACTCATGGACAACCGCCTTATGTGCTTCAAGAGATTTTCTTTCAGGGAATCAATGCCGCTACTAAGGACCGCATCAACCTCCACACCGACTGTGGTTTCATTGAGATGGATCCCGATGAAGCTTGGGCCTTGTTGGATAAACTTACCAACTAT
This sequence comes from Fallopia convolvulus, assembly GCA_964016875.1. Taxonomy (NCBI): domain Eukaryota; kingdom Viridiplantae; phylum Streptophyta; class Magnoliopsida; order Caryophyllales; family Polygonaceae; genus Fallopia; species Fallopia convolvulus. The sequence continues at coordinate 45,214,002 of OZ024730.1, read as the reverse complement.
GATGCGATGTATGGCACTCAACAACCTGCTCGAGTTCAAATGAAGAAGCTTTATGATCCTAATGCCGAATCAATTGATCCAGATGTGCGGTTCCAATTTATGCAAGATGAGATAAACCGGCTTAAGAAGCAAGTGGGCCACTATAAATCTACCGCTCAACCTTGTCAAGAATGTGGTTCCCCTGCTCATCCTACTTCTTCTTGCACAAACGTGGAACAAGTCCGAGCTGCAGAGGCTTATGCAGAAGCACATTATATGAGAGGACCTTACCGTGGCCAAAACAACGCTTATCCAAGAAACAACAACAATTTTTCTCAGTGGAATAACAATGGCTATGGTCAAGGTTTTCAAGGACCACCACAAGAGTAGAGAGCCCCACCCTATAGGCCCCCCGGTTTTCAAGAGCCACCAACATGGGCACAAGGACTCCTTGAAGGAATGAATGGCATCCGAACCGATCTTAAAGGAGTACAAAATCAACTTGGTGACTTTGAAGCTTGGAGGAAGAATGTGAATTCTCAACTTGGTGATCTAGCGGCCCATATTCCACGGCCACAAGGGCGATTACCGGGACAATCTGATGAGAATCCGAGAGGACAAATTGCTGCAATTCACTTGAGAAGCGGAAAGAAGCTACCAGACCGAGAAACAAGCAAGAATAAGGAGGACGAAAAAGACCGGCCAAGCTCGGAACAGGTCGTCACCGACCCACCACAAGTCGTAACCGACCCCCTTCCTACCAAAGATAAGGTCATCGCCGACCCAACCCAGGTTGTGGCCGACCTCATTCCCGGAATTTGAAGTAAAAACACGTAAAAGGTCTTATACAAACCTTAACTTAAAAGAAAAAAATAAATAGAACAACCTTCTATTTAAACAAAATCTTCATCAAGTCTTCCTTGAGTTCTTATTTCTGAAACTCAGCTTCGCTTTGAAGTAGTTCAATCACGATCTTCACTCAAGTATAGCCATTGGAAACCTTTCTTCAATTTCATGAGCTTCAAACCTCGAAATCCGCCTCTTGAATCAACTTCCAAGAAATACCTGATGTGTCGTAAACCAACGGTGGACACCAGCCGACGATATAAAAGAAAAGAAGATGGACGAGTTAGTCTAATGATAGACTAGCAAGCGAAGAAACTAACTTGGTTCTTATGGTTGTAACTAAACATATTGGCATCCAAAATCCGAATAGACTCGGATTATGATCCAACAGTTAGCAGTCTTATAGAGAATAAGAAGGAGACTCGCATAATCAAGAGAGAGAACACCACCGCTTGTGGTTTCTTTTAAGAAGCATAAACAATTGTTGGGAACTCATATTAATCACATAACATTTTGAAAAGCCTCCATCGACTATTCAGATTAACTTAATCAAAGTTTGATTAAGAATCATTCATAACCGGAAGCAAGAATGGTTATCGAATAGACTAACCATCCGGGTACATTAATGTGCCTAAGGTACTTATCTTATATTACTTAACTTTTTACAAACATGTTGGTAACTTTTAATCGACTGAAACCGCCGAGAATCCAAATGTACATGGAGACATCAAAATGAGAGGGATGAAATCCATGATCATTGACGAACACCTAGTACCAATTTGCACTTAGCTAGAGTGCATAAACACCTACTCCAGCGTTGAGTGAGGTATGAGTCATGACCCGAATGTTGGGATATGATAGTAACGAGCTAAACCTCCCAACATAGACTGTGTTATAAAGAGGTCATCGGAGACTCGGCTCCTACCCCTGAAGAACTAACTTACTTCACAATAATGTCTCAGCATGAGACAATATACAAGGTCACACATAACGGACCTAAATCCAGTTCTAACGCGAAACTGAATAAACAACATGGTCATTATTTCTAACAAATATAACAACCTATCATATTTTATTAAGCACACCAGTTGTTCCCAACACAAATATTAAATGGGATTTAATTCCTCATTTAATTACCATAATGCAAGAGAGAACCGTCCACTTGTCTTATAAGGCGTGCTCAACGTCCTCAGCGATTCCAACATAAATCTTTATCATCCTTTTGACAAATATAACCAAAGAATTTCTCAGCAACGAGCTCACAGAAACACTTCTTAGTTGTATTCTCAACTCCTACAACTTCCTAATCGATAAACGATTTAATTTTCGATTATCGATATATAATAAATTTATAGTTATCATGCTTCAAGGAGCCATCTTGGCGGAATTATAACTAATTATCCGCTTCACTTTTGAAACAACTTTCTAAAAAAAAAGTGTTCCTTAGTAACAGTTCTTAAAGGTTGCCAAATTTCAGATCAAACATTAACAACGAATCCCGAGTAATTAACCGAAGCCTTTACCTACCAATCGTAACCAAAACTTGTATTCGCTATAACGGAGATACGGACGTCCGTTTCACGAGCGGTTTGAACCTGTGGGACCGTATCAACGTCAAGATTATAAAAACCATAAATTTAATTGGCAAAGCGGAACCGAATGGCCCTTACGGTGGCTCTGCAATCAACCCGCTAATTAATTTCGATCGTATATACCTTCACTCGAGCCCATGGCTCGTTTGGCTCGATCCCCGAGCCCGAGGGTGGCTGGGCGTTGCCCGACGGTGGTTCTCGTGGTGGTTGGTGGTCGGAGGGCTGTTGAACGACGGCGACGTCGCTTGACGAGGCATGAAGACAACCGGCGGTGAATTCGAATTCTACCTCCCCGTCTGTCGTTCCGACCCGATTCCTCTCCCTTCCTTGAACAAGGCAGTAACAGCCCAAAGGGAGGATGAATAAGGTGAAGATGGAGGTGAGATGGTGGCGGGAGATAGCCGGTGGTGTGATTCGAATTCTTCCGCCCGAGCCGGTCATTTGTTCCGTCCTTTCCCTCGCTCTTGAACTCCTCTCTTTTTAGACACATATTGTAGACTTTGACGGGGCTGATAAAGATGTGCCGTGGCTATCCTCTTATCTCTTTCTCCGTTTGCTTCCTAATTAAGCAAGTGAGATATGCTTATAAAATTCAAAACCCGTCTCGGAACGGGACTCGCGTTAAAGTGGTAAAATTATGTACCTCGGGTGGAAAAACTTACTAAATACAAAACGTCCCGTAAATTATGTGGACCAATAAAATCAATTTTCCATGATTTTATCTTGCTTCCTTCAATTTTTAAGGCTTCTGTTCCGTATTTTAAATCCTTCCGGTACATAATTAAAAAGACGGCCTATCCAATAAATATTCTTTTTCCACCGAAAAATCCTAGAATTCACACCAATTCATAAAATCATTTATTTGTGATTTTAGGATATCACCAACAATTTTTTAGGATTTAATCTCCAACGAAAATATTGGATTAAGCGTTAAAACGAACAAAAAGATTAAAAAGGATATCCGAGAAAAATTCAAAAATATCCTCAAAAACCGTAGTTATTACATTAGTACCCCCTTAAAAAGGGTTTCGTCCTCGAAACCAAGGAGAACTCAGATCACAAGGAAGGATAGCATAAGCACATACACACCACCACTACAAACCTATACAGAAGTTTGTAGTACCCCCTTAAAAACATATTGTTACTTCTGCACCAAGCACAATCAACCATTGCTTAGTTACGAAATTTCTTCTTTACAACATTCATTAACTTTGGAAAATGACTCAGCATTTCCTGCCTAGTTTCTCAAGTCTTTCCTTTACCTCCATTTTTAGGCCAAGGTAACCTAACCAAAGGTATCTTTCTTATTCACGATTCAACCTGACCTTTCTTCATAGATGTCATTTGGTTGAATATCCATCTTACTATTGTTGAGTACATGAGATATATTGAACGCATACTATCTTAGAAGAATCACAAGGATGACATTATAGATAGAATGCACTGAAGGTGGCAATGCCAACCGATAAACAAGCTTACCAGTTCTTTCCAGTATCTCAAAAGATCCAACATAGCGAGCATTTACGTTGCCTCGCATTCCCCAGCGGAATATGCCTTTCAAGGCGGCCATCAGAACAAAAACCTTGTTCTTTATAATGAACTTAACATGCTCTTGCTTTAGCACAACACGCAACTGTTGTCGCTTTTGAGCAGTTAGCACCCTTGATCGTGCTAGAGCGATATCAGCTGCTCTTGGCCAAATCTGGCCCATGAAGAATCTTGTCAGCATTGTCATTCCAACAAATTGACAATCAACACTTCCAGCCTTATAAAGCCTTAAAAGAGTCGTTTCTTTATCGTGAAATCAAAATTCTTGTATGAGAATTCACTCAAAATCAAACTACCATTCCAACTCGTGTGGAATTCAGAATAAATATCCTCGGGAGTTTGAATTTGTTTCTTTGCATTACTCATCAGTTTAATGAGGGAAACCAGCGCTAGAATTCAATTCACTTCACAAAGCTTGATGTTACTCCTTTCAAAACCTTAGCATGAACCATCCATTTCAATCAAAGATAATAGTCTTTGGAGTTTTTATGAAGATGAAAAACTTCATGCACACCTCAACTAACTTCTGTACTCTTTAAGTCATCTTAATTGCGTTAAAAAGAACACTCTATGTGAGTTTATCAACAATCTTCATATGCATCCTTCTTTCATTAAGTCTTGAACGACTAATGACAAGAATCCATTGTAATGTCTTCCCACTTTCACTCTGAAACTGGAAGAGACATAACATTTCATCTGGTCTTCTATGCTCAATCAGGACTTCCAGACAAACCAAACATATCAAAACGAACTTGGTGACATTTTGCTTCATGTCAGACCATCATTATCTCAAATCCTTATACGTTTACTTGTTCCAGGATGAACTAATTAAGCAATTAACTATGTTTCCTTTGAATTAAGCTTTCGAAGCTCATCAATCATAGACACACATGAACGGTCTTGAATCCAAGCAATCCATAATCTTGAATAACAAATCCCGGTGTCTTACCTTCTTGATCTTCTCCATTGATCTTAAATAATATTACTTTCCCCATACTGCTTTTCCTTGATCTGGTCAACAGATTTTGAATAACATCCTTGGGGATTCACACAACCTTGTTGTCACCCAAACTAAACCTTTAGTCCTTCTCAAATCAGTTTCTTTACAAGGATTACTTAAAATCCTTACTCAATTTCCTTTTTGAAATAAAATCTCAGTATTACTTTAACCAAGAATATGAGATTTATCCAACACATGACATGATAATAACCTATCTCGTCGATCCTTTACATCCTTCTCTCAACCAAAACTCAGCTTGGGCATACTTGACATTCAAAAGTAGTTATCTCTCTCAACTACTTCAAACTACACTCTGACGCATTACTATACCAACATATTGGACAATAATACCTTTAGTCCAATAATTTCCAACAAAATTGTCTCCATTAACAATTTTCAGTCTTTTTCATCAAAGAACTGTTTAGACTTCACTTAACATTCTGACTTGTTGAGCAACTTAACTCTTAGGATTAAAAACATATCTTCACATGTCCACTCTCTATATCCAACAACTTATCAGGCGAAGATTGAATATCAATACTAATTTACATATCCAAACTCCAAACCCATTGGAGTTCTGCTTAAAGTCCTCACTTGACTATCTTATCTCAAAGAGATTTATGTTTTCAAGACAACATGAAAAACAAATAACAACTAATGGAGAAATTACTAGTACATCCTTTATTCCAAAGAAAGGATTACTACAGTATCATTCCTTAGAAAGGGTTCCATCCCAAGAGTCCATATCAACTTACTTTAAAGGACAATTCCGCTAAAAAGGCAATGACTTTCTTAGGTCATGACGTCAACCAAGATGAACTACTAACAAACTGCTTAGAGAATTCCAATAATCGTTGACTGAAAACAATCCCAAACTTTTAGAGAAGTACAGAGTTACTCCATGTATAACGACCCACATTTTCGTATGGATTTCCTAGCTAAGTTGAAGATAGTTTCGCGGACGAAACTCTTTTAAGAGGGTACTATTGTGATGACCCTCATTTTTCGTAGGAACTTCCTATAGTTGAGTTTAAGCTAGTTTCGGGGACGAAACTATTTTTAAGAGGGTACTATTGTAATATCCCTCATTTTTTATAAAGGGTAAAAATGTAATTTTAAATTTTCCTTTAATATAATAAAATATTTTCATAATTTATTTCTTAAAGTTATAATGTTATAACATTTTAAATGTTATAAGGTTGGTTTATAAGTTTAAGACCATATTAAAGGTTACAAAAATTATTGTCTCGTATTATAAATATTAATTATGAACCATAAGAATTATGGTTTTATTATTATTATAATATGATAAAATGTAACTATTAATAATATGTGTCTTATTTATTAGGTAAAATTATAAGAGAATAATTATGAGTAACAAAACATAAGAAGTGCTGTAATAATATTTCTAAAACTTATATAAATATTTTAAAGATAAAGCTTAAGCGAATAATATAGATTAAAGTTTATATGATGTTATTTGAAGTACAAACTACAAAGGTTAAGAGGGAAGGGTATTTTTATCACTTTTATAAAACTAGAGGGGTTGTTTGTGTAATTAAAACAAAAGGGATTAAACCCGTCATGCTTCATCTTCAACCTTTGGTTCGAAACTTCAAATGGCCATAACTTCTTCATTTCTTAACGGATTTTCGATCCGAAAGATGTTCTGGAAAGCTCATGACATGATCTATCAAAACCCTCAATCAATTGTTCGAAACAATACGATTTTTGGGGGTCGAAATTCTGTTCTTGAATGTGACCTAAAATGGCTAAGTGGATCGTTATTGCTTTAATTCAATCAATTGGGGATGTATCTGACGTTAATAGGTAGTGGATAAGTCGTGAAAGGATAAGAGCATGATTATTACGCAATTAGTTGGATTTATTCCGCCATTAATCTTGGGAAATTGAAGGGATTGGATAAGAACACCATTAAGAACACCTTTGATGTGGAGGTGATCTTTGGGCTGATTCCGGATGTGTTTTAGATCGATTCGAGCCCTATAAAAACCGACATTGTAGTTCTAATCGTCATCTACAGTTTTCCTTCACAAACCATCTCTTACAAACACCGTTTGAAACCCCAAATTTCGATTGAAACTCGGGTAGTCGAGTTCGAAACAAAACAGAGCAAGTCTCGGTTTTTGGGATCTTTCTCCTTCCAAACTCAACGAAAAATAAATCCGAAACTAGATCCATATTCTACATAAAATTCCATACAAAAATCTATATTTACACGTCCAAATTACTCCTATAATGTGTCCAAAAACTCGATCAAACACTCGAGTTATGCCCAGAAAATCTGAACGACATACCCTCACTTAAACGTGAATATCTCCTTCATTTCTCAACCTTTTTACGATCCGTTTAAACCAATGTAAACTAGACTTCGAGACGGTTGTAGGGATACCAACCATGCCTCAATCCGTTGCCGAACCATCGAGAACGAGTTGATTGAAGTTGCCTCTGTTTTTGGGATGCTGCTGCGCGTGAAGGGCATATGATGGTCGCGGCCCGCGGGCCCGACCCGGCCCGTCCGACCCTCCCTTGGTCTATTGGGTATTTTATGGTATTTTGGATATTTTTTTATTTAATAAATTATGGTTAAATTTTATAAAAAAATATGTTTAGTTAATTTTTATAGTGGTTCAAGTGAATTTCAAAATTTTAAAAATATTAACCTTTATAGTAAAAATGATTTGTAGTTGTAAAGTTTATATCAAATATAAACTTAGTCATGTCCGTCGTTCCTAAATAACCGTCATTGGGGTACAAAATAAATTGACGGTAATTTATTTTGTGGTTGATTGAAACAGGAACAAGTATGAGTAGTAACCTCGAGTGATCCTTTCCGTAACCAATTATCGTCAAAATCAAGGCAAGTGGTTTGGGTTCGATTTCCATGACACGTCCTTTATGCATCACTTGTTTTATCAAAGCATGTCTCATATCGTGTTATATGTTTTCATATGCTTTTAAAGTATTTTATGACTTTGTTGGGAACTCTTGTATGAAATAAAATGAATATAGGATTTATATTGTTCTAGATTTAATGACGTTATTTCTAGTCGTACTTAGGTTACGCTAGATGGACAGTAGGGACGTTGCCTTGTGATATGTGTGCCTAGATGAGTAGGCTTGTATGTGCATACTTTATGTTATACGCGTTGATTCATTCGACTTTAAATCTTTAGCCGATGCTCTACTTGTAAGACCATGTTCAATACCCGCTCGATCGTTGAGGGGTGATGGCACGTAGCTCGTGTTAGTCTGGGCTTGCAACCCAACCTTTGAGTATTTTCGTGGGGCTGTAACCCACATTATGTCTTTTGAGTATTTTCGTGGGGACGTAACCCACATTCTGTCTTACTTAAAAAGTATGCTTAATTCCAAGTGGAACGATATTGTGATTCTTAAAATCTGTAGAGATTAAATAGGCGCCCGATGGCGACAATCAAAATGATAGGAAGGCTAGTACAAAATGGAATGCCATCCTTACTCTCGGATTCCGTAATTCTCTGGCTCCAATCTGAATTCGCACAACACGTATGCGGTGAGGTTGGTAGAGGGAAACGTGATCAACGAGGGGTTTAATCACCCACTTGACTAATTGTGTGAAACCCAAGTTCCCAACATAAGTAAAATTATCTTTCGAAACCGAGACTCACCCTTGGGTGACGTTCTCATTTCGTTTCTTCAAATCATAGTTTTCCTAGGAGGTCCGAGGATGGGACCGGCTTTCATTCGGTACCCGACATCCCAACTCGTCCCTTCCTAAAATCCGAACCACCTTCCAAAACCCATTTGCTTAGTCTGTCACAAGACTAACCGACCGTTTATTTTCCTTGCATGGTCGGCTGGTGTTCATCGCATTTCTCGTCGCGACACATCTGGGGTGGAGTTCTACATCGAGGACCAAGAGGAACAAGCCTGAAAAGGAAGAACAAGTTTGAGGAGCAGCTGGATCGAAGGTGGTTAGCTTTGATATAAGTTTAGAATAAATTTTTTTAAAGGTCGAGGTTCCAACTTGTGGGACCCTTCCCATTTCAACTTTGTATCCATTCAAGTTATTCAACTTTTGTATTTAACTTCCGCATCTTTTATATACTTATATCTTCCGCATTTAAAGTTTTTGGTTAAGTTTTGTAATTACTGTAAGCCTTGGGTGACTTTGAGAGTTTAATCTTGGGGTCACTGGCGGTAATATCCCTATATAAAAAGGGGGTGTTACACCATGCTCTTCAGAGACCAACATAGATTTGTAAAGAATCTTACCAAATTTCTTTACTTATAATCGAACTGTTTTGGGAAGTTTGACCATACTCCTTAAATAGTATAGGGTACCAAGGATATACTAACTCAAAAGAGTTTTACCAGATACTAGATATAGAAATTGCTATAATGCAAAAGAAAGCTTGCATCTTTTCATCTCAACCAACTACACTTGCAAAACTCATATAATTGCAAAACTTATATGATTGCCAAATCATACTAGAAACTATTCTTTAAAAGCCAAGGAATTATGTGATCTTATTCCACCATGTGATCAAGATGGGGAGATAAAATAAACATAATCCTTTACTGCATTCTCATAGGAATAAGACATGTAATCTTGCCTTACCATGTGATCAAGATGGAAGACAAATCACATTCTTACTCACCACCATGAAAATTGTAGAAAATTTTATTCATGAATTCCGTATATCAAATCAACATTTCTTTAAAAATTCATACCTATAATTCTACAAAGTCGTAAGATTTTTCTCAAAAGAGAAAATCACAAAACAATTTCACATATCCCTTAAGTCATGACAGCTTGACAGGAACTCGACATAGGCTACTAGCATACTTGCTTTAACTTTGAATACCGCGGAAACAAATATTAGCTACTCTATGAAGAATTGGGTGCATTAGCCAATGCATCAGATAAAATTGCTGACCTTAATTTCATGATGCTACTGACGCTTTGCCCTAGTTCTGTGCTGACATTTGCACATTAGCTGGCCTTACCAACTTGACCAAAGTTTCAACTCAAAATTGAGCCTCAAAGGACCTAAGACAATCTAATTCACTTATGCTACTACATTTCCTTTCGAATGTAATACTTCATTCCTTCCTCAAGATAGAACTTGATGACATACCTTGAATTTTCTTAATTAGACATACTGCTAGATTTTTCTATAATCCATAGTATTGAGTAATCTCTGCCTGATTTAACTCAATCTCAACCCAACTTAATTCTGCAAGTTCAATAAAGAGTTGATCGCTCATCCTCTTACTTGCAATCCTTAGTAAATATGTGGTTTCAACCACTTCTTATCCATGGAAGATTGTTCGAAGGTCGTTCTCAACTTGTATGTCTCCCTTGACATACTACTTTAAAGTTATGCAAATATGATCCATTGACAAAGTTCAATACTTGAGTTCATCCATTCACAAGACAACGAGCCTTCTGTAAGTGAATCTTCATATAAATTCTGATATCCAAAAGTAAACTATCAAACTTTTCTGATGAGTTTAAGGCCTTTCAATCCTTTTACAACTTAATCCTCTCAATATAAAAAGTGAACTTTCAAACTTTGCATCTAGTTCAAAACATCCAATCCTTATATCTCTCTACATATAAGGAAATTCCTTTAATTTCCAATCTCTTTTAGCAGAAGAATGCACATGACCAAACAAAATATTCTTGAACCTATCCTAATTCAACATTGGTAAACAAACTAGACTTCTCCATCATTCTTGTCTTCTTACTTAACCATAAGGAGAAGACATATACCTTTTTATTAGCTCCAGTTCAAACCACATTGCAAAGGAAGAACTTGTGGTTAGGAGACTTGCCGACAACTTAATAGTTTCACCAGTACCACCTTAGGCATTAGATTTGACAGATATAAAATCTTCAAAATCCAAACACAATTGAAATTATTTTTCAGCGATAAGGGCTAAGCCTTATTGACCTTAATATTGAATGATTGATATTTTTCTCTCAACCGATTAAAATATCAAAGGCAACCATGCCAAAATCATTCCTTGAATGATCTTCTCAAAACTGAACTTTATCATCTCCATCCTTAAGAAACATAAGCCAATCCCATTGGCAAATTAGAACATCTCAATGCTGATTCCATTACTAGTCCATTATAGACATCAAGTCTCTTCTCATTATCCCGAGTTGGGTATCGTACAACGAAATTCCCATAACGTTGTCAGATAGGTTAATCATCGGGATATCAACAACTCATGTAATCAATTAACACTTGTGCGAAGTAGTTAATTGAACATAAACACATTACTGAGGAACTTTTACCTGTTCAATCCATTTTGACCAATCAACCTTATCCACAACAACCTTGATGATTAACCACTTGTTTACAACTTAAACTGAACCAACATTCTTCCTTTCTTTCTTACTATAATCATAAGAAATCCGCATTCCATTTAGGAATCTCAATCCTCTTAACTCAAAGGATAACAACATATATGAACATCCGAGTTCGAATACTCTCAGATTCAAAATTGAACTGCATCTTCCAATAGCTTAACAATTCAGTTGATCCAACACTTGAGCACTTCAAAGCTCTTTAACTCCCAATTGAGCAAAGAAAAGTACAGAATATCCATGATTTTAATACTATAGAGTCACAAACACAATTGTTGAAGAAAGTTTCCAAAGGTAATCCCTTTCTATTTAGGATTCTTTTAAATCAGTTCATGATCCATATTGATCTTTTTAAAATCACTCAAGACTCATTAGATTTTCCAAATCTCAACGTTGAGAAGTAAGGGTTCCAACTCCAAACTTCTATTGATACTCGAATTTCAAAATTCAGAAATTCCTATAAGAATATACTCGTGAAAAGTCTTAATCTTATGACTTCAACGTCAAAGAAATTTACTCTAAAATTTCCTTTTTAAAGACAACACTTGAACTTTCACATAACATTCAATCATGAGCTTTTTTTAACAAAAATTCTTAACTTAAAATCTTCCATCATACGAGCTTAAAATAGGAAACCTTCAAAATAGAAAGTCTTTATGAAGTACAATACTTAACTTCAAAATCTCACAAGAAGTTTCCTAATATGGAAGAAACGACGAGGGTACACCCAATTCAGATTCTCAAGAGAGAATAGGAATTTATTGAGAACTTGGTCTAGAATCGATTCAACTTTAGAAATCTTCACCTAATCTTACTCTAGATCCTTCTCGGAATCCATTCCCATCTCTAGGGAATCAAATGTCCACCATAGGACAAACTTATTACCTCATGTCTCAAATATCTTTCCTCCTCCAATCTTTTTTCACGAGTCTGACCTTCAATCTTAACCATTTTCCGTAAATGGTTCTAAGATAACACCCATACAGAATTCTCCACACTTCTATATAGAAGATGAAAGTCTTAAGCAAGATTTAGGAACTTTTAGCTCTGATACCACTTCTGTAACACCCCCTTCCTACCCTGGAGGTATTACTGCCAGTAACCCCGATTAAGACTAAACCGAAACTACCCAAGGCGTTAAACTGACTGAACAAACTAAAAATAAGGAAAATGAAACCATGTGAAAACCTAACAAACTTAAGTTGTAAATCCAGCAATTGAATGAAATTCTTGATCTTTTCTTGATCTTTTCTATGATATAGTGAATATCATAGACATATTCTGATGTAATACACAATTGAATGAAATTCTTGATCTTTTCAACACGCAATTGAATTTAATATATCTTCAACAACAGTTCATTTTCTACTGAATACAAACCCACCTACAGAACTATTGTAAATCCAGCAATTCGGAATGGAAAGACAATTAGACATTTAGACCAGGACAAGCTGAAAGTAGACTTTATACTAATTGACACATTATAAACCAGAAAGATCTTATTTGCCTTGCTGGGAAGAATAACCTCTTTGTCACTGAACACTCTTTCCTGTGCCAAACAAGGGTCAAAGCTCATTTCTCTATCTCACTTCTTTCCTTTCTCTTGTTACTTTAGTATCTAAGTTTACAGAAATAGAAGCACCGTATATAGGGCATCACTATTCAAATTTCTAAAGCAGAATTGAACTGAATGATAACTATATCCAAATACTGATAATCAAGTCTGAGTAAATCAAAAAAAAAAAACAAGATATGAGATAACTTGCAAAATTGATCTTAAAAAACAAACATTATAGACGCTGGGATGGAATCAAAATTCAAATGCATACCTTCGATACCAGAATGGAAGATCCCCAGGCCGAACCAGTACAAGTAGTCATTTATAGGGGTGAGATCATACACGTTGAGATACAACAAAGTTCGCTCCTTTCCTCCTTCACGCTGCTCCCTCTCGGAGCGAAAGATCCCCGGGACCAGCCGCATTGTATCAGACAACCACCGCCCTCTACCAAAGCTTCTTCAAAATCCTCCCAAGACCAAAAACACAAAAAAGTCTACTTCACCGACACACAACACACCGCAGTACGATCAATTTTACACGCCAATTTCACCGACAGCAGAGCAAGGTAGACGTGACGCAAAAGCCTTAATAGGAATCCATTAACAGAATACTGGTTCCGAATCCCGCCATCAAATTCCGCCAAATTTGATCGGTAGGCCAAGGGAAAGAAGAAACCCTAGAAATGCAGAGGATTTGGTAAAGGCGATGATGAGATCTAGTTTGAGGACAGAAAGATTAAGAGTGGAATTTGGCAAGAAATTGAGCGGAGGTGGTGGTGGTTTCGTGGCGCTGGAGATCGGCGAGACGAACAGAGAAATGGATAAGAAAGTGGTGAAATAAATTGAATTCAAAGCACTGCCATAAAATCAAGAAGGTGGGGAGTTATAATTTTCCATTTTCTTCAAATTTCATCGAGCGTGGGTTTGGCAAATGCAACGCGTTTGATGGCCAGTCGCCATTTGTAGCACAACTCACATTGTAAATAGAGCCATGTGGGGCTCTATGGTTTTTATTTTTATTTTTTTGGTAGCAAGGGGGGTCGCCCAAGCAGACAAAGACTACTGGCTTACAATCTGGGGGTTCAAAAGCGATGGAAGCTAGCTAGGACAAGGTGAAAGTAGAGTTTATATTAATTGACAGTTTGACACATTATAAACCAGAAAGATCTTATTTGCCTTGCTAGGCAGAATAACCCCTAGCATCCTCCAAAAGGAGGTTAGAAATACAATCTGGGGGTTCAAAAGCGATGGAAGCTAGCTAGTCTGTTTGCGACCTTGTTTGCTTCTCAGTAAATGTATCGAAACCGGATGCCCTAGTCTCTATGGAAAAAACCTTGACACTTATCGATTAGGCTGGCAAGAGGGTGTTGAGGAGGAATTTTGTTTCTTAAGTTCTATGGTTGTGTTCGAGTCCGACTTTACCACGAGCTTCCTGATGCCCTTGTCCTTGACTCTTTTGAGTATGTGGTATATGGCATATATGCCCCATATTTCGGTTATCACAATATTACATACCCCAATGTTCACAGTAAAACCCACCATCCATTGGCCCATATCATCTCTAAAAAGCCCACTTATAGTCGCTGACCCACCATCTCCTTTGACTACCCCATTTGTGTCTAGCTTGGCCTAGTCTTGCTTAGGTTTCTTTTGGTGCTTTCGACTTTTAATCAACCTCGTTCTTAATTGGTCTCTACACGACTGGATGTGACAATTTTTTGAGTTGGAGTCTGAATGCTAATGTAACTGGAAGGATACATGAAGACGTAGGTTCGGTCCTAGTGGAACCGAACTGTAATCGGTGTAACCGAGAGAGGTGGGTCCCGGTTCTGGTTTCACATTCCCTAGAACTGGAAAACCGGTGGTTCCACCGGTTCCGACCCGCCAATGCAACCACTGGTTCCGACCCTTTACAAAATAAAAAATAATTGCAGGGGAATGCAAAACTGCGACCACGATTCCGAAACCGCGGTCGCAGTTTTGCATTTCCAAGGGCTATTTTTATTTTATAAAGAGTCTGAACCGGAACCGAACTAGAATCGACAGGAATGGTAAAAATCAAAACCGAGGAACCGGTTCCGGTCCCGGTTCTAGAACCATGGAACCGGACACACCACTAGATACAAGGTCACTCAGAGGGAGATAGAGGCCAACCTCGAACATATCCAAGTCATTGCCTCCATAAGATCTCCCATGCGTGTAAAGGATGTCCAGAAGCTCATGGGAAATATCGCAGCTCTCAACAGATTCATTTCGAAGTCTTTGGACCATTATCGTTTGTTCCACAAGGCCCTTCGAAAAAATAAAGCATTATAGTGGAGGCCAAAGTACGAAGAGGCATTCCAAGAGCTGAAGAGGTGCTTCACCAATCCTCTACTTCTCTCCAAGCCCGAGGATGTCAAGACGCTATTGTTATACCTAAGAGTCGCCCCAAGCGACTATCAACGGGATTGGTTAAGAGGTACTTCACCAATCCTCTACTTCCGCCACTCTGCATCCACAACTCTACGAAAGCATCCTGATCACTGCCTTCAAGCACTTGCGACACTCCACCACCATCAAAACAAGGAAGCACTACGCTAGAGTATAAACCTAACGTCACCGCTGAAATTCGCCTCTCATCGTGAACCTGCTCCAGTGGGAACCGTTCACCATGACGACCTCTACCACCTCTCAACTCTACTATTGGGCATTCTATCAAACCCTGCCATGTCGCTTGTCATATTTTGGTTGCTTTGCATGATGATCTTGTAGTAGGTTGCGAATTTCAACCAATAACCCAAAAATGAACATGAGAAAGGAAGTTTAAAATCCGGATCTGAAAAGTGACAAAAGTGAATAAATTAGCAGAAAATCAAAAAAAGGGAAAAAAGATTAGAAAAAATTGTGGGCACCACGCATGCGACATGGATATCTCGCAACTACTGCGAGATGTCTAACTTCTTCCATAAAAATAACACTATTGGCAATAATAAAAAGGCAGAATACATCAACAGACACTCGAACTTGTAACTTTTTATCAACCAGACCCCGTACTATGAAAGTTTCAAATAAACACCTAAACTTAATTAAATTTGTTTAATCGAACACTGTACGCTGACGTGGCGATGCACGTGAAAGTCAATCGACACTTTAACGAGTTATTAATTTCGATTTCGACCAAAAAAAAGGTTAATAATTTCGATTTGCTGACATGATTTTTTTTTTAAAAAAAATTCCTTTTTTCCCTTGTTTTTCTTATTTATTTTTAGAAGTGTAAAATCATAAAAAATTTCTTTTTTTAATATCTTCTTTCATTTTTTTTCTTTTTTCTCTTTATTTTTTTTCTAATATGGATTTCTTCTTCTATTTTTTCTCAGATCTAATCTTCGTCTTTTCCTTCAACCCTTAGATCTGAAAGGTCACAAGTTTATGCAACTGATAAGCCCTAAGAAGGAAGGAACTTGTCAACTAGAGAGTCAGGGGGATCTCACAAGTTCATTCAATTGATAAACAAGGGAAGGTCACAAGTTCAATCAACCGCCGACGGACCAGAGATGGAACACGGACTCGGGAGAAAGAAATCAGAACCGTCGACGGATCATAAAATGAATTCTTTGCTGGCATGATACTTTTTGTAACACCCCCTTCCTACCCTGGAGGTATTACCGCCAGTAAACCCGATTAAGACTAAACCGAAGCTACCCAAGGCTTTAAACTGACTGAACAAACTGAAAAGAAGGTAAATGAAACCATTTGAAAACCTAACAAACTTAAGTTGAATATTATAGCGGAAAAACACGTAAAAGGTCTTATACAAACCTTAACTTAAAAGAAAAAAATAAATAGAACAACCTTCTATTTAAACAAAATCTTCATCAAGTCTTCCTTGAGTTCTTATTTCTGAAACTCAGCTTCGCTTTGAAGTAGTTCAATCACGATCTTCACTCAAGTATAGCCATTGGAAACCTTTCTTCAATTTCATGAGCTTCAAACCTCGAAATCCGCCTCTTGAATCAACTTCCAAGAAATACCTGATGTGTCGTAAACCAACGGTGGACACCAGCCGACGATATAAAAGAAAAGAAGATGGACGGGTTAGTCTAATGATAGACTAGCAAGCGAAGAAACTAACTTGGTTCTTATGGTTGTAACTAAACATATTGGCATCCAAAATCCGAATAGACTCGGATTATGATCCAACAGTTAGCAGTCTTATAGAGAATAAGAAGGAGACTCGCATAATCAAGAGAGAGAACACCACCGCTTGTGGTTTCTTTTAAGAAGCATAAACAATTGTTGGGAACTCATATTAATCACATAACATTTTGAAAAGCCTCCATCGACTATTCAGATTAACTTAATCAAAGTTTGATTAAGAATCATTCATAACCGGAAGCAATAATGGTTATCGAATAGACTAACCATCCGGATACATTAATGTGCCTAAGGCACTTATCTTATATTACTTAACTTTTTACAAACATGTTGGTAACTTTTAATCGACTGAAACCGCCGAGAATCCAAATGTACATGGAGACGTCAAGATGAGAGGGATGAAATCCATGATCATTGACGAACACCTAGTACCAATTTGCACTTAGCTAGAGTGCATAAACACCTCCTCCAGCGTTGAATGAGGTATGAGTCATGACCCGAATGTTGGGATATGATAGTAACGAGCTAAACGTCACAAAATAGACTGTGTTATAAAGAGGTCATCGGAGACTCGGCTCCTACCCCTGAAGAACTAACTTACTTCACAATAATGTCTCAGCATGAGACAACATACAAGGTCACACATAACGGACCTAAATCTAGTTCTAACGCGAAACTGAATAAACAACATGGTCATTATTTCTAACAAATATAACAACCTATCATATTTTATTAAGCACACCAGTTGTTCCCAACACAAATATTAAATGGGATTCAATTCCTCATTTAATAACCATAATGCAAGAGAGAACCGTCCACTTGCCTTATAAGGCGTGCTCAACGTCCTCAGCGATTCCAATAGAAATCTTTATCATCCTTCTGACAAATATAACCAAAGGATTTCTAAGCAACGAGCTCACAGAAACACTTCTTAGTTGTATTCCCAAATCCTACAACTTCCTAATCGATAAACGATTTAATTTCCGAATATCAATATATAATAAATCCTTAGTTATCATGCTTCAAGGAGCCATATTGGCGGAATTATAACTAATTATCCGCTTCACTTTTGAAACAACTTTCTAAACAAAAAGTGTTCCTCAGTAGCAGTTCTTAAAGGTTGCCAAATTTCCGATCAAACGGATTAACAACGAATCCCAAGTAATTAACCGAAGTCCTTTACCTGCCAATCGGTAACCAAAACTTGTATTCGCTATAACGGAAGATCCGGACGTCCGTTTCACGAGAGGTTTGAACCTGTGGGACTGTATCAACGTCAAGATTATAAAAACCATAAATTTAATTATCAAAGCGGAACCGAAAGGCCCTTACGGTGGCTCCGCAATCAACCCGCTAATTAATTTCGATCGTATATACCTTTACTCGAGCCCATGGCTCGTTTGGCTCGATCATGGCTCGATCCCCGAGCCCGAGGTTGGATGGGCGTTGCCCGACGGTGGTTCTCGTGGTGGTTGGTGGTCGGAGGGCTGCTGAACGGCGGCGACGTCGCTTGACGAGGCATGAAGACAACCGACGGTGAATTCGAATTCTACCTCCCCGTCTGTCGTTCCGACCCGATTCCTCTCCCTTCCTTGAACAAGGCAGTAACAACCCAAAGGGAGGAGGAAGAAGGTGAAGATGGAGGTGAGGTGGTGGCGGGAGATAGCCGGCGGTGTGATTCGAATTCTTCCGCCAGAGCCGGTCGTTCGTTCCGTCCTTTCCCTCGCTCTTGAACTCCTCTCTTTTTAGACACATATTGTAGACTTTGACGGGGTTGATAAAGATGTGCCGTGGCTATCCTCTTATCTCTTTCTCCGTTTTCTTCCTAATTAAGCAAGTGAGATATGCTTATAAAATTCAAAACCCGTCTCGGAATGGGACTCGCGTTAAAGTGGTAAAATTATGTACCTCGGGTGGAAAAACTTACTAAATACAAAACGTCTCGTAAATTATGTGGACCAATAAAATCAATTTCCATTATTTTATCTTGCTATCTTTAACTTTTAAGGCTTCCGTTTCGTATTTTAAATCCTTCTGGTACATAATTAAAAAGATGGCTTATCCAATAAATATTCTTTTTCCACCGAAAAATCCTAGAATTCACACCAATCCATAAAATCATTTCTTTGTGATTTTAGGATATCACCAACAATTTTCTAGGATTTAATCTCCAACGAAAATATTGGATTAAGCGTTAAAACAAACAAAAAGATTAAAAAGGATATCCGAGAAAAATTGAAAAATATCCTAAAAAACCGCAGTTATTACACTTTCGTCTGGTTTTGGCCCTCTTTCATCAGTATTAAACCACTGATTTCTTTGATTTCTAGGTAATTTGTTAAAACACATTTCTTTGGAGAAATGCTTTTGAGTTGTGAATGACGGTTCTGTGTACATGTTGATTCTCTTTGGTTGTATATCTGAGTCTGGTCATTGCTCATAAAAATGAGAAAGAAGACCTTAGAAAAGAAAAAAGTATTTACATTTTTCTTTTTATTAAAATTTAATAAATTGGCGCTTACATATGTGATGTGGCAAAATGATTGACCCATTTTGGCTGATTCGGCAAAAAAATCAATATATTATAACTAAAGTCGAATCACTCAATCCTATATGTCAATCATTTAACTATGCCACCTAAGCCAATTAATTTTTACATTTATTAATTTGCCCATCTAAATCTTCAAATATTACTTAATTCTACCACATTATAATTTTCAAATATTATTAAATTAGGTCACTTTACTTATTGGTGATTTGTCATATTATACTTACAATAAGTATATCAAACAACTATTAAATATCCCGTGCAGGGCACGGGTATGCACCGGAAAGAGAATAAGATTGAAAGTGTTTATAAGTGTAAAAATAGTTAAGTTGAGGTGTTTCTTTGAAACTTTCATAGTACAGGGGTGATGTCGCACTTTCTAGTTAGTTTTTATGGGTTGTTTTCTAGTTAGGATTGAGTCTTTTCTAAGTTTAATGTGTTGTTTTGAGTCGTTCTTGTGGATTTTCGTATTTCCTTAAGATATGGAGTCTACATAAGTGTGTTTGATGTTTTGTAGGTCTTTGAAGCGTTGAGGAGGAGATATTTCGGTTTTTAAAAGCTTTCTAGGAGGTGGTGCTAAGTGTCGTTTGGTGGTGATGTTGAGAGAAGAGCAAGAATCGATGCATGTGAAGATTTGATGATTTAAGAGTGAAGGTTTCAAGGTTTAAGTGCTTGAAGAAGGAGCTAAAGGACGTCTTAAAAGGCCAAGAACGATTGAAGAAAGAACAATGAAGGAAAGCCGAGCATTGGAGCAAGTTTGGAGCAAGAAATGAGGAAGTTATGTGCAACATGTGGTCGGTTACGACCCAGCCATGGTCGGTGACGACCCACTTCGTGTGTTGCCGAATTATTGCTTGCGCCTTAAGTTTGGTTTAGTAATTGTTTTATTTTTGGGCCTTTTTAAGATAGACTTTAGTTTCCATATAGATTTGTTTCTACCACTATATAAGGATTTTTTTAGGGTTCTATTTGAGGAGGCTGATTTTGGAGAAAAAACGGTTCTAGGGTTTGTTGTTGAGACGGAACAAGTTGGAAGTTTGGTTTTCTAGTTTTCTTTGATTCCAAGTTCTTGGACAATTAGAGAGACTTGGAGGTTTGCTTGAGTTTGTAAGTTTTCTTTTGAATCGAAGTTTATTTGAATTTGAATCATGTCTTTTCTTTTGTTTTTGATTGTTGATTGTTTTATGGATCGTGAGTAGTCTACTTTCTAGGGTCGGGGTGAAACCCGATGAGTTATGTATGATTAAAGCATGAATGTTAAATGAATCATCTCTTTTAATCTCTATCCATTATCCTCTTGTTTGCTATCTATTCCTTGATGAAAGTCAAAGCATGTTCATGTTTATGAGTGAATCGAAAGATTTAGTTGTGAATTTGGATTATATTTGGTTGAAACGAAAGTTAAACCTTTAGGAAACAAGTAGGATTGCAAGTTTAGATCTTTATGAAAGTTAAGGTTTTTACTTGATTTATCATGACGAGAGTCATACATGGGATTATTTATGATTGAGTTTGATTCATGTTTGCATGCATAAACTTGTTGTGGTGAATCCTTTGCCCTAGATCTTCTTTAATTTGGTTTTTCGGAATTTTCTCGTACCCGGATAGGTCGGTGACGACCCCTGTTAGGTCGGTGCCGAGCGCCTGCGTTCCTTGTTTTCTCCTGCATTTGTGTTGAAGTGTTGGTCGGTTACGACCTGTTGTGGGTCGGTGCCGAGCCTCAGTTTGAGTGCTTTGCTAGTGTTTTGCTTTTGTTTTGTTTTGTTTTGTTTTGTTAGGATTAGTAGCTAGACATAGATTCTTCTAATTCCCGTGGACGAACCTGACCTCCCTGTACTCAGCGGGGTCTTGACTACAAATTTATTTGTTGTCGGGAAGCCCTTTCAACAAATTGGCGCCGTTGCCGGGGAATTAGTTTAGTTTCTTGTCTAGTTATTTTTGGGGTTTGGGAATAGCCCATACCCTCTTGTGTTTACTAATTTGTTTTCTTTTGATTGTGTGTAGGTGCATGCCCTCTAGTTCGCGAAGGGAAATCGACCTTTTTCCTTTTGATTCCGAACTCGAAAGAACCCTTCACCGCAAGCTGAGAGAACGACGAGCAATGGCCAACGCTGAGGAACTTGCTCGCCAGATGGCTGATCTTCGCCTTCAGATGGAAGGCATTCAGAAAGAACGTGATGATCAAACTACTACTGTTACTCTCCTTCGACAACAACTCAATGCTATTCCACGTAATGCAAAGCAGTATATGCATCCTGAGTTCAAAGTACCTGAATCTGCTATTGTACTTCCTGTTATTGAGCATGCTTTTGAGATTAAGTCACACTTCATCACTCTTATCAGGAGGTCAGAATTTGAAGGCAAGCCCACCGAGTGTCCCATGGAACACATCAAGAACTTCACTGACCTTTGTGACACGATTGCAGCTGACGATGTATCGCTAGAATATGTGCTTTTGAAAGCATTCAAATGGTCTTTGGCTGGAAAAGCTCTTACTTGGCTTGAAAGTTTGCCCTCCAAATCAATTCATACATGGAAGGCACTGCATGATCAGTTTCTGACTAAATTCTTTCCACCAACTAAGACTACAGAGCTAAGGAAGCGCATTACTTCCTATCATCAACTTCCCAATGAAACTTTTGTGGAGACTTGGGAGCGATTTAAAGAACTTCTTCGGCAATGTCCCACTCATGGACAACCGCCTTATGTGCTTCAAGAGATTTTCTTTCAGGGAATCAATGCCGCTACTAAGGACCGCATCAACCTCCACACCGACTGTGGTTTCATTGAGATGGATCCCGATGAAGCTTGGGCCTTGTTGGATAAACTTACCAACTATGATGCGATGTATGGCACTCAACAACCTGCTCGAGTTCAAATGAAGAAGCTTTATGATCCTAATGCCGAATCAATTGATCCAGATGTGCGGTTCCAATTTATGCAAGATGAGATAAACCGGCTTAAGAAGCAAGTGGGCCACTATAAATCTACCGCTCAACCTTGTCAAGAATGTGGTTCCCCTGCTCATCCTACTTCTTCTTGCACAAACGTGGAACAAGTCCGAGCTGCAGAGGCTTATGCAGAAGCACATTATATGAGAGGACCTTACCGTGGCCAAAACAACGCTTATCCAAGAAACAACAACAATTTTTCTCAGTGGAATAACAATGGCTATGGTCAAGGTTTTCAAGGACCACCACAAGAGTAGAGAGCCCCACCCTATAGGCCCCCCGGTTTTCAAGAGCCACCAACATGGGCACAAGGACTCCTTGAAGGAATGAATGGCATCCGAACCGATCTTAAAGGAGTACAAAATCAACTTGGTGACTTTGAAGCTTGGAGGAAGAATGTGAATTCTCAACTTGGTGATCTAGCGGCCCATATTCCACGGCCACAAGGGCGATTACCGGGACAATCTGATGAGAATCCGAGAGGACAAATTGCTGCAATTCACTTGAGAAGCGGAAAGAAGCTACCAGACCGAGAAACAAGCAAGAATAAGGAGGACGAAAAAGACCGGCCAAGCTCGGAACAGGTCGTCACCGACCCACCACAAGTCGTAACCGACCCCCTTCCTACCAAAGATAAGGTCATCGCCGACCCAACCCAGGTTGTGGCCGACCTCATTCCCGGAATTTTTCCTTCTGTCCCTCCTTCATCAACAGCAAAAGTTCTTCCTTTCCCATCTAAGAAAGCTAAAGACTCCACGGACGGCAAATTCAAGCGTTTTGTGCAGGTTCTTCAAGGTCTTAATATCACCATTCCTTTTGCTGAAGCTTTGAACGAGATGCCCACCTACACCAAATTTCTTAAAGAGATCTTGTCCAAAAAGCGGTCCATGTCCGAACTAACTGATGAGGTGCGATCCTTAGAGCTTCCAGAGAAACTCGGAGATCCGGGTAAATTTGCAATCACTATCGGCATAGGTGCTCATCGTTTTAAGGCTTTGTGTGATCTTGGTGCAAGTGCTAGTCTTCTACCTCTCTCTATATGGTCCAAAACCAACATGGGTCCTTTGGTGCCGGTGAATATGAAGCTTTATATGGCGGATGGTTCTTGTGTTAGACCCACTGGAGTTGTTGATGATTTCCCTATCCAGGTCGGCAAGTTCTTTGTGCCTAATGACTTTATTGTTATGGAGATGCCGGAAGACCCTGTCGTCCCGATCATACTTGGGCGACCTTTTCTTGCAACCGCTGGAGCTATTATTGATGTGAAGAAAGGTCTCCTTACTTTTGAAATAGGCAATGAGGTGGTTGAGTTCCGGTTCAATCCGACGATGAAGGAAACCGGTGAAGCCATGGAAGTGAAGATGTTGTACACTCGCTCGGACTACATTGACTGTGAAGATCCGATCGAACGTTTGTTTGGCGCTTATACAAGTGAAGTTGAAGCTGAAGAAGAAACTGCAAGGTTGGCACCGACCACTTTCTGCTCGGCACCAACCACTATCTGCTCGGCACCGACCCACTCATGGTCGGCACCGACCACTTCTAGCTCGACACCCACCCCAATTCCGATTGTTGCTGAGGATTTTATGCTCGCTTCTGGCTCGGTGACGACCTCCCTATGGTCGGAACCGACCCTACTGGAGGCGGATGATTCTACTCACTATGAAGAGTTCTTCAAAATGGAGAAGGCTGACGAAATTGTTACACCACTACCACCAACTCCAGAGCTTAAGACTCTCCCCGAGTCTTTGAGGTATGAGTTTCTCGGCCCAAATTCCACTTTTCCTGTGATTATTAATGCTAACCTTAATGAGGAAGAAGTTGGAAAGTTGTTGAATGTTCTTAGGGCTCATAGGAAGGCCATTGGATACTCACTTGAGGATTTAAGTGGCCTCTCACCTTCTTTGTGTATGCATCGTATTTTTCTTGAGAAAGGACACAGGCCCTCCATAGAGCATCAATGAAGGCTTAATCCAAATATGAAGGAAGTAGTAAAAAAGGAGATATTGAGAATGCTCGATGCAGGTATCATCTTTCCTATTTCGGATAGTAAGTGGGTAAGCCCTGTTCATGTTGTGCCTAAAAAGAGTGGTCTTACTGTTGTTGAGAATGATAAAGGCGAATTAGTCCCCACTAGGACTACTACTAGTTGGCGCATGTGCATAGATTATAGGAAGTTGAATAGCGCCACTAGGAAGGATCATTTTCCTTTGCCTTTTATTGACCAAGTGCTAGAGAGATTAGCTTTGCATGACTATTTTTGTTATCTCGATGGCTATAGTGGTTTTTGGCAGGTTCCGATACATCCAGATGATCAAGAGAAAACCACCTTCACATGTCCTTATGGCACATTTGCTTATAGGAGGATGCCATTAGGGCTTTGCAACGCCCCAGCCACTTTCCAACGGTGTATGATGGCCATCTTCTCCGACATGATTGAGGACATTGTGGAGGTATTTATGGATGATTTTTCGGTTTACGGTACCACTTTTGACTCTTGTCTTGCCAATCTTACGAGAGTACTTAAGAGATGTGAGGAAACTAACCTAGTACTTAATTGGGAAAAATGTCACTTTATGGTCCAAGAAGGAATTATTCTAGGTCATGTTGTGTCAAAAAGGGGGATTGAGGTTGATAAAGCTAAAATTGAATTGATCCAAAAATTACCACCCCCTTCTTCGGTGAAAGATGTTAGGAGCTTTTTAGGACATGCCGGGTTTTATAGGAGATTCATTCAAGATTTCTTCCGAGTGTCTTGCAGCTTTCCACAAGATCCGGGATGCACTTGTATCGGCTCCTATTATACAACCTCCAGATTGGGCCATTCCCTTCGAGATCATGTGTGACGCTAGCGACTACGCCGTGGGCGCAGTCCTTGGGCAAAGAAAGGGGAAGAAGCTTCATGCTATCTATTATGCGAGCAAAACGCTGGATGAGGTCCAAAGCAAATACACGACCACAGAGAAGGAATTCCTGGCTGTTGTGTTTGCCTTTGAGAAGTTCCGGTCATACTTGGTGGGTTCCAAAGTAATCGTCTACACAGATCATGCAGCTATCCGTTATCTTATGGATAAGAAGGACGCCAAGCTGAGATTGCTCCGATGGATGCTTCTATTGCAAGAATTTGACCTTGAAATACGAGATAAGAAAGGAGCGGAAAATCTTGTGGCGGATCACCTCTCTCGGTTACCTATGGAACACATTAAGGAGTCCGGAGATACAATACCCATCAACGATTCTCGCCCGGATGAAACTCTATTGAGCAATGAAGTTTTGCGGATCGAAACAACAAAGGCTGGGTCGGAGACGACCCCCCATGGGTCGGAGACGACCCCCCATGGATCGGAGACGACCACTTCTAGGTCGGTGACGACCACTTCTGGGTCGGCGCCGACCTCCCAAATGCAGATTTTGGCTGGCACCGAGCTAGGAAGGATGGCACCGACCCTCCCCACCACCTATTCTCCAATTCTCTCCTCCCATTCTCTCTTGCCATTCTATCTATACTATTCGAGGGGAGAAAACCCCTTGGTTTGCGGATTTTGCTAACTATGTTGTAGGAGGCATTATCCCCGATGGATTGACTTCCCAAGCTCGAAAGAAGTTCCTTCACGATGCCAAGTAATACTATTGGGACGATCCCTACCTTTTCAAGCAAGGGAGTGATCATATTTTTAGGCGTTGTGTGCCGGATGATGAAATTGAGGGAGTAATGTGACAGTGTCACACTCTTCAAACGGGCGGCCATGCTAAGGGATTCAAAACCACCGCTAAAATTTTGCAGAGCGGATTCTACTGGCCTACCCTCTTCAAAGATGTTCATACTTATATCACGGCTTGTGATGAGTGTCAGCGTGCGGAAAATATCACTTGGAGGAACGAGAACCCACTCACAGGAATTCTGGAAGTTGAACTTTTTGATGTATGGGGAATTGATTTCATGGGACCCTTCCCTTCTTCGGGTCCATACAAATACATCCTCGTAGCGGTTGACTACGTGTCTAAGTGGGTTGAGGCCATAGCAACAAGAACTAATGATGCACGAGTTGTGGCCAAGTTTATGAAGACCAACATCTTTCCCCGCTTTGGTGTTCCCCGAGCTCTTATTAGTGATGGCGGTTCTCATTTCATTGAGCGGAGTTTTGAGGCACTTTTTACTAAGTATGGGGTCATTCATAGAGTAGCAACTCCCTACCACCCCCAAACTAGCGGTCAAGTGGAGATCTCCAACCGACAAATCAAAAATATCCTGGAAAAGACGGTTTCCCGCTCAAGGAAAGATTGGGCCTCCAAGTTAGATGATGCACTTTGGGCATACCGCACCGCCTACAAAACTCCAGTCCGCACTACTCCTTACAATCTTGTGTATGGCAAGTCGTGTCATTTGCCCGTCGAGCTCGAACACAAAGCTCTATGGGCTCTCAAGGAGCTCAACATGGATCTTGACGCAGCCGGAGCAAAGCGGTTTATGGACTTGCAAGAATTGGAAGAGTTAAGGCTTAAAGCATATGAGAATGCCAAGATTTATAAAGAAAGAACCAAGAAGTGGCATGATAAGAAGCTCATCCCGAAGACCTTCAACAAAGGTGATCAAGTACTCCTTTTCAACTCAAGACTACGACTTTTTCCCGGAAAATTACGATCCCGATGGAGTGGACCATTTGTTGTTCACCACATCTACCCACATGGAGTGGTCGAGCTTTTAGATGAAAATGGAAGGATTTTTAAGGTCAACGGGCATCGTTTGAAGAAATACTTTGCACGGGCCGAACCCGATGAAGAAAATCGAGTCTCATGGGCTCTCACATCTTCGGACTGAATAGAGGTACCACCCGTCTAGCTAAAGACGTAAAATTAAGCGCTTTTGGGAGGAAACCCGCTTTGTTTTTATTTTTGATTTTGAATTTTTCTTTTTTTTTTAGGTTTGGATTCATTTGTTTTTCTTAGTCTAGAATAGCTAGTTTTCTTGTCTTGGTTCTCCACTAAATTTTTGTAGGAAGCTAAGTGGGCGGGAGAAGTTGAAAGGGCCGAATACATGAGCAATGGGGACAACTTCATGGTCGTAACCGACCCACCCATGGTTGGTACCGACCCCTTCCAAGCAAATATGGTAAATATTTTCAGAAATTGGAAATTGCAGGTAAGTCCATCTATTTTTTCACCCTTTTTAACCCTACCCCCTCCCACCCTCTCCTCCCTCACACCGACCTCTTCCCCTTCCCACACCTCCATTGTTCCTCCCACTATCTTTGCCTCTCAAACACCACAAAATCCTTCATTCCCATCCCAAATCCACCCAATTTCTTCCTTGTGCTTCATAAACTCTCCAAATCATTCAACACAAACCAAAAATCTCACCCCCACAACAATTTCTCACCATCTTGAACCACTTTGGTGCTCGTCGACGACCCACTTTTACTTTCATTCTTGTACTCTTACTCATCTTTGGTATGATTTTCTACTCCTTTGACCTTTAAATTCGAGTTTACTTGATTTTTGTTTGAGGGATTAGTTGAAAACCTAGGTTTTGAGTGTTCTTATATTTGAATATGAAAATTTGGGTTGTTTGCATGTTTAGGTGGTTGGATCTATATCATGCCATGCTTATTTGGGAATTGTATGTGGAACTCTTGATGTTAGTTTGGTTGTTTGTTTGGTTGGGAAATGATTTGATTCTTGGTAGGAACTTTTGGGTACAATTTCATGAACCAAAGTCGAAAAAAAAGGGGCGTCTTTTTGCCCGGAACGGTCGGTGCCGACCCCCCATGGGTCGGTGACGACCCCCCAGCCCATAAAATTTTGAACGTGCTCGACACCATGCCTTCATGGGTCGGTGCCGACCCCGATTGCCTGGTGTCCCTTTGTTCTTACATGTTAATGGCGCTATTTTCACCATGATTTGGGGTACTTTTGGCTTGATTTTTCCCTCTACTTATATGTTGTTCATGATTAAGCATGCTAGGTTGAGATCCATTCTAAATTTATGCATGTTTCTTTGAATAAGTATGGGGTACTTCTTTGGAATTGACATGGATGTCTTGTGTTTTGGCCTTGTTCTTTCAAATTATGGAAATTATCTTGGAAAGTTGTTGATTGTTTTGTAGGACAATGGCCTCATCTTCTCGTCCACAATCCAAGAAGCAAAAGAAGAACAAGCAAAAGGTGGATTCGGTTGTGTTTGACTCCGAAGAACAACAAGCTCGGTTTATTAAGATGTGGGAAGGTGATGTGAATGTCCGAGCTTACCAACGGGCCGGAGCCATCAAAATTGGTGTTCATAGAGAGGTTCTCGAAGCCTTCTCTTGGATTGGTGCTCAACACCTCATTCTCCATCCTATCGAGGAGCACTATGTGGCACTAACTTGTGAATTCATGTCCAATTTCCGTTTATATCGAGATGAAGACGATTTCAACCACTCCAAGGTTACTTTCCAACTTGGTAATGAAGGCCATGATATGAGCATCAAGAGATTCAACAAGCTCCTTGGTTTCCGTGCCCCACCCGACTCTTACAAACAATCGGACTTCCCCGCCAAAGAGTTGTGGCAATACATCACCGGCCATGAAGAGTACCCCACCAACCACCTTCCCGGCGCCTACATTGCAAGTCCGGTTTTCCGGATTATCCTCCGCATCTTGGGATCCACCATTTGGCCACGCTATGAGCTTTCACGACCACACAAGCAAGAAATAGCATGCTTATCCACCATGCTCTACGAACCAACCGTTCACATGAACTTGGGATATGAGTATGCTCAGGCCGTCATCAACCACCAACGCCAAACAACTCACACTACTACCTACTTTGGGTGGCTTGTTGCTATTCTTGCTAAGTCCTTAAAGGTCAACCTCTCCGCCTACTCTTCAAAGCCGGTCATTCCTATGGATGCCAAGTATTTTGTGAACTCTAAGGTGCTTGCTCCATCTCCCACCGGATACATTAGCAAGTTCTTCATTAGCAAGCATGAAACTCATGATGTGGAGCTTAACGAGGAGAATCTTGAGCTTTTCTATCTTCTAAATTGGTACGATGCTTGGGCCCCCGCTCCTTACCCTTTGAGAGCCAAAGTTCGAGATGATGAGAAGATTAGACGCCAACCAAGCAGATTCCGCCGAGCCATACCCAATCCACCGCCAAGAGGAGCATCTTCCAGCTCGGATTCAATACGGGGCAACACTGGGGCGGTCGGTGCCGAGCACCAGCCGGTCGGCGATGACCACAACCCGCTCGGTTACGACCAACATATGGTCGGTGACGACCCTCCAGTGGACAACCACTTCCACAACCAGGCCGGTGTCGATCCGATGGACTACACTATGGGACCTCAATCGGATATGGTTCCTTATTATTCACATCCGTATGGTTTTGGCGGGTCCGGTGGCTCTAACTTCCAAGGACAAAGCACGTACAATACCGGTTCAAGCTCGGGCGGTAATCCCGATATCTCTCTTCTCTCGGCTAAAATGGATGCTCTTATGCTTCACCAACACCATCTTTATGGAGCACTCCACCACCACCACAACCAATTCCTCAACCACCAACAAGAGTTCCACGACTTCCGAGTTGATTATTACGAAGACCATAAAGAGGATGTCGCACGATGGGAAGCTCAAGAGGAATTCAACCATTGGTTGGGGCAACACCTTTACCAACCTCCACCACCTCCTCTACCTCCTCAAGAATGATTCTCCTCCTTTGTCAACGCTTCAAACTGTGTCTAAGTAAGTTCTCTTTCCTTTCTCCTTACTTTCTTAAGCAATGGGGACATTGATGTTTAAGTATGGGGTGGTTTGGGAGATTACTACTTGTTTAGTCTTTATTTGTTTAAGTCATGTGTTGCTTTGTGTTAATATGTGCTTAGTTGTGTTTAGTTTTGTTTTGAGTCGTTTTCCTTTTGAAATTTTTAGATGGATAAATGCCCTATCCCTTAGATGTTCTAGGATGGAAATTGCTGGCATTATCATATAATCCCAATGTCATGCTTTAAGAATCACCAAAACCATGATTTTGCTTTTTGAGTTTTGAGCTTATAATGAAAATTGAGCATACATATTTCTAAGTAAAAGCAATCCAACAAAACGTGAACCTAAGTGCGATATTTTTGGCCTATAAAGGATGTACATTTTTACTCCTTTTCTCTTTTATGTGTGAAATACTCTTTCAAGTGCAAATATACCAATTGACAATGGCATGGTTATTGTAAAATTTGAGACCAATGGAGATATGCTCATTACTTGATTGAATCAAATGATTTTGAACTCATTTTTATAAGCCTATTATATTCCCTTTCCTACCTATACATGATCCCTCTTTTTGTAGCCCTTATTTTTGAGCTTAAAGCCTATTTCTAGCTCCACAAAAGAATTCCTTAGCCATGATAAGCTTGACCCCTTTGATCCGGGAATTAGGACTTAGAAAAAGATTGTTGAGAATTGTCGTGATTTGAATGGGTGAAAAACAAAGAGATTATGGAAGGTAGATTAAGGGTGTTGTCTTTGGAAATCAAAAGGAATGAAAAGTTTTTGGGCTCAACATGCATATAGGTAGCTCGGTGCCAACCCAAGGAGGGTCGGTGCCGACCACCTCCGTAAAAAAAAAAAGAGAAAGAAAAAAGAGAAGTTCCATATAAAGAGTCCAAGGCTTTTAAAAGGAATAGAAGAAAGACAAATGATGATAGGTGAAAAAGGGAAGTGCATAGTAAAGATAAAGTGTTTGGTGATTGAAGAAGAGGAAGGAACGTTGGATGAGTGATGTATAGTCTAGGAGTCTTGATTCCCGGACTAGTTAGCACCACAAGGCCAAATTATTTCCACACCCTTTGTTTTACCAAGCCCCATTACCACCCGGCCGAATAGAGACTTCTTTGAAGTTTTTATTGAGCCACCCGAGTTCATTTGATGATTTGACTTGTTTTGATTTCTTCGGTGGAGAATTTGTTTATATAAGTTCCATTGACTATGCGGTTTTGTACTTGGAGTTGAGTTGAGAGATCATTGCTATACCCTAAACACTTTGAGAGTTGAGTGAAATACATTCCTTGGTAAGGTTGGATTGTGATTACTTGAAATGTCCATGTATGCTAGGATGTGGAAGTTGTTTGCTCATTATTCTACTTGTGCTTATTTTTCCTACAAGATGATTCTTGAGTTTTGTTTATTGGTTTTGATGCATGCTAAGTGATTGCTTGAGGACAAGCAAGTCTAAGTATGGGGTATTTTGATGTCGCACTTTCTAGTTAGTTTTTATGGGTTGTTTTCTAGTTAGGATTGAGTCTTTTCTAAGTTTAATGTGTTGTTTTGAGTCGTTCTTGTGGATTTTCGTATTTCCTTAAGATATGGAGTCTACATAAGTGTGTTTGATGTTTTGTAGGTCTTTGAAGCGTTGAGGAGGAGATATTTCGGTTTTTAAAAGCTTTCTAGGAGGTGGTGCTAAGTGTCGTTTGGTGGTGATGTTGAGAGAAGAGCAAGAATCGATGCATGTGAAGATTTGATGATTTAAGAGTGAAGGTTTCAAGGTTTAAGTGCTTGAAGAAGGAGCTAAAGGACGTCTTAAAAGGCCAAGAACGATTGAAGAAAGAACAATGAAGGAAAGCCGAGCATTGGAGCAAGTTTGGAGCAAGAAATGAGGAAGTTATGTGCAACATGTGGTCGGTTACGACCCAGCCATGGTCGGTGACGACCCACTTCGTGTGTTGCCGAATTATTGCTTGCGCCTTAAGTTTGGTTTAGTAATTGTTTTATTTTTGGGCCTTTTTAAGATAGACTTTAGTTTCCATATAGATTTGTTTCTACCACTATATAAGGATTTTTTTAGGGTTCTATTTGAGGAGGCTGATTTTGGAGAAAAAACGGTTCTAGGGTTTGTTGTTGAGACGGAACAAGTTGGAAGTTTGGTTTTCTAGTTTTCTTTGATTCCAAGTTCTTGGACAATTAGAGAGACTTGGAGGTTTGCTTGAGTTTGTAAGTTTTCTTTTGAATCGAAGTTTATTTGAATTTGAATCATGTCTTTTCTTTTGTTTTTGATTGTTGATTGTTTTATGGATCGTGAGTAGTCTACTTTCTAGGGTCGGGGTGAAACCCGATGAGTTATGTATGATTAAAGCATGAATGTTAAATGAATCATCTCTTTTAATCTCTATCCATTATCCTCTTGTTTGCTATCTATTCCTTGATGAAAGTCAAAGCATGTTCATGTTTATGAGTGAATCGAAAGATTTAGTTGTGAATTTGGATTATATTTGGTTGAAACGAAAGTTAAACCTTTAGGAAACAAGTAGGATTGCAAGTTTAGATCTTTATGAAAGTTAAGGTTTTTACTTGATTTATCATGACGAGAGTCATACATGGGATTATTTATGATTGAGTTTGATTCATGTTTGCATGCATAAACTTGTTGTGGTGAATCCTTTGCCCTAGATCTTCTTTAATTTGGTTTTTCGGAATTTTCTCGTACCCGGATAGGTCGGTGACGACCCCTGTTAGGTCGGTGCCGAGCGCCTGCGTTCCTTGTTTTCTCCTGCATTTGTGTTGAAGTGTTGGTCGGTTACGACCTGTTGTGGGTCGGTGCCGAGCCTCAGTTTGAGTGCTTTGCTAGTGTTTTGCTTTTGTTTTGTTTTGTTTTGTTAGGATTAGTAGCTAGACATAGATTCTTCTAATTCCCGTGGACGAACCTGACCTCCCTGTACTCAGCGGGGTCTTGACTACAAATTTATTTGTTGTCGGGAAACCCTTTCAACAAGGGGGCTGGTTGATAAAAAGTTATAAGTTCGAGTGTCTGTTGATGTATTCTGCCATAATAAAAAGGTTTGAGGTATTTGCCCAAGTACAATATCATGATACTTTTATTTTAGGGCATGTGTGCTATTGATATCTTAGATATCAAATATAGGTATGGGTATCGAAAATTAAGTATGGGTATGAGGTTAATATTAAATATCTTTGTTTACTATGTAGTATGTTATTGATATCGAGTGATTTCGTATATCTTTTATTTGGTATGAAACATTATGAAATGAGATACCAAATCTCAATTACACAATTAATATTACTATTACATTAATATTAATTTAAATATTTGAAATAAAATTATTATTAATTCAAATCCTGATTATGCAATTAATGAGTAAGGTTCAAATAAAACAACTCCTTATCCTATAAAATAAAGAGTGTTTAGAGCCCTTAGATCAAGGTGATCCAAGGGCTGATGTTCTATCCCTTTTAGGGACGCGGTAACATTTTGATAATTTCTCGATATTACAAAACTGCATCGCTATAGTGAAAAAGTACATTGCTAAATACAAAAGGTGCATTAGTAAGCCGAAAAAGTGCAAGCAAAAATGAAGCCAACAAGGTACGTGCTCCATATTCGGTTCATCGTAAAAGTGCATCGTTATGGTGGAAAAGTGCATTGCGAATACCGAAAAGTGCATTACTAAACCAAAAAGTGCATCATCCTAGGCGTCTAATTGATTCGATTCCGATTGAACTCAATCACCCAAAATATTTGGGTTTAGTAATGCACTTTTTTTATTTATTAATGCACTTTTTCACCATAATGATGCACTTTTATAATTCCCGAAAAATTACGAAAATGCCACCGCGTCCCTATTTTCCGTGAATATCAACCCTTAGATCAAGGAGATCCAAGGGTTCTAAATGCTCCTTATTTTTATAGGATAAGAAATTGTTTTATTTGAACTAAACTCTACAATTAATATAGCATTCTAATTATTAATTTAAATGTTCCATTATTGTTAATATTAGAAACAAACATGTTTCAGAAATAAATATAACTTGTGAAATTTCGATTTCTAAATTGAGCCTAAATATGCATTTAGAATTCGATAATCAAGAAAAATAAAAACTAAATTCAACCTACAACAAAATATAAAATCAACACTGCTTTGAGTTTTCTTTTGAAACAAAAGCTAATTTCAAAGTAGCAGTTGCAGGGGAAGAAGAAATAATAGGCTAGAGGGAGAGGATACATGAGTAGAGGCTGGCCAGAATCCCAAAGTAGCACATTGGTAGTTTGAGAGAGAGAGTTGACTTAGGTGGTAAGCGGCCTGCTCCACATACACGAGGTATGGGGTTCAATCCAGTGGATGTAAGAAATTCCCTATGGGAGACTCTCCCGGCAAAGTTAGGTACGCGATTCGGGTCGAACTGGATGTAGCCAAGGCGAAAATATGGCGAACTAATGGGCAACCGAAAAAAAAGGAACGGGAAAGAGAGGGAGGTGAAGAAAAGAAGATATCATTCATATGCCCCAAATTATTAGTATATCAAGACTTGCAAGTAACCATATCTTGGTAGGCTGGTATGAAAAAAGATATCAATTAATATCCATATCTAGATATACCAAACAGTAGGCATGGACTGATAGTCTGATACCGATACGTGATATCCAGATATAGATACCAAATGGGCCTCTTTTGCATTTAAGTCTAGAAGATGGATGTAAGGATTCAAATGTCAACTCTAACATTTTTATACTATCAATTGTCGTGTTGATGGTATTGTTATTGTTTATGTACATTGATAATTTATGACATTGTATGAAAAAATAGCATGATTGATAAAATACTTTTCATAATTATTACAGTTTGTTGCATTACCATATGTATTTGGAATCCTAATTGTGTTACCAATGTTATTATGTTTCTTATACTCAATTTTCATTATCAAGTAATATTTAGTCAAGGTTGAATTTTTGGAAATGATTATTTTGTAAAAAAATTTAAGGTTAACAAAACCAATGCCATTTTCAATCACGAGAATGTTGTTCAACCAGCTCATCTTGGATCTAATTCATTCACAAATCACAATTGGAGAATCTTCAATTTATCGGCAATACGAAAAGTTAGAAATCTTGACAGAAACTGTAGATACATGTATTAGATTATGTCACTGATTTGGCAAGTGTAGATTAGGTGGATAAGTCACTGATGTGGCGGTTTATTCCTCTATCTCTACTGTGTATATAAACTCTATTCTGTTAGTTTGTTAGATACGCTTCTATCAATAAACAGAAATTCCCAAAATGTTCTCCTGCTTCCTCTTAGCTCATCTAGAGCATTCGCATCATTTCTGATCAAGTTGATCATCTTTCTTTTCTTTGTTGTTGATCTAAATATCTGTTTGTAGAGTACAGAGAATTCATAAGGTATCAGAGCTGCTCCGGTTGAGATCCTGATCAGAATTAACGAAGGTAGAACTTTGCGATCTAGGTTTTTGTAACACCCCGTTTTTACATAGGGGCGCTACTTGGTAGTAGACCTCACAGGGTACTACCTAAGCTAGTTTGACAACAAGTTCACTAGGATCTTGCAACTCGAGCACGACGAGAAAACATAAATAAAACATCCAACTTGTATTTATAAAATCCAAGTATAGAAAACATGCATGACACCCAACCAACATAACTTACAATATTACTTGTAAAAAGTCTATAGCAACCCAATATCCTTTCTTTACCCAAAACTACATATTAAACAAAAAGATACAATGTTAGTGATCACTACCAACAAAACCCAACCCTAATGACACGGCCTTCAACGAAATGTACCGTCATTCTACCGAGGTTTCAACATGGAGTCCCTTGTCCTTACCTGTAACTAAAAAAAAACATATCCCCGAAGGGTCAGGTACTATTCTAATCCAAGCTAGAAATCATACAGTACTAGTAAGATGTTTAAAAACCAATCAAATTCCTAACACAAACACCTGCAAGATTCACATGGATACAACACATATCAATTCTAAATTCATACTTAACTTCCCCAAGATTACACATACAAACCACACATCACACATACACAAACAAACAAACCACACATACACACATTCATACACATAAGTCCAAACACAACAATACAACCATCCGCTTTCCATTCCATGGCGCTTATCAACCCTACGCCCCAGGTGCCGAGGCGCGACCTCCCACCCTTCACAATTCCATCCTTCTAACCCCGGGTCAGCCTCCACTGGAGCACTTCCCAAAACACAAATAACTTTCTTTTGAAGGGGCACGATTCTTTGTCACATGAACCATACGTAGCCGTCACTTCAACCCAGAGGACTACGCACATGGCCATGCCGACAACGGTACCAACATAGAGAAAACGCTTACAACCTTCTCATAAGATGAAAACACTTTGAAATCCATTTACACACATATCACACACTAGTAAATACTTTTTCCATAAAATAATGATTAGGGACTAGTTCCCCAAAATCAATCCTACGAGCACGACACGAAATCCAACATGAATTGAACAACAACCGAACAAGTCGTAAATGACTTACCTCTTGACTTGAAATTCCAACTCTTGAATGGAACATGGACGTGTAAGAATGATTTCCTAAACAATAATATAAGGTCTTGTAAACAACATGAAGTCTGAGACTCAAAAGAATAAGATAAAGGTTTAAAACTCGAAATCTCTCTAACCCTTTGATAATTTAACCCGACAACTCACATGACATAAACTTTGAACCAATAATCAACCTCTTACTCGAAGTTACTACAAAACAACCCATCTAAAGACATTAAAACTAGTAAGAACGTTCACCAAAACTCAACCCCTTTATTGAGTCTATAACTCACGCCTTTAAGCTTAGAGCTACACTTTACCAATCCATATTTCTACACCATCTTCCAACATCAAAATTCACCATAAATCCAGCCATAAAAACTTCCTTACTATACCCAAAACTCACACCATCCAACAAGAAAGAACAACTCACCAAAGAGGAGGAAAAGGACGCGCCTTGTCTTTCGATGGATGGGGCGACCAACAACAAGCAAGAAGGTCGTGAAGGAGCATGACAACGAGAGGAAGAGAGGGAGGCGAAAAATGGAAGGGAAGACATGGCTTTACATAGAAGGGATGGAAGAAGACAAATTCAATTCGGTTTGTATAAGAGATAAAGATCAAGGCACGCCAATCTAGAAGATATGGCACGAAAATTGAGGGAGAAAGATAAGTATGGCACACATATTTAGAATATAAGATAGGCATGCACACATATCTAGAAGATAAGATAGACATGGCACGCATATCTAGGAAAACGGATAAGATCAGAACTTTTACAAGTCTATCTTTATTCCACTAGGAAACGGAATTACTTAACAACTAAGAAACAAACTTATCCGAGCTTACTTACAAGCGAAGTAACCCGGACACGTTTTTCGAGAAACATCAAAATTACCCATTACATCCAAATATCACTTAATTCGAGCACGCTTTTCCAAGCATATATTATTTAAGGTCTCCCCGAGATTACTTAATAGCTAAGCAATCCCAACACGAATTTCGAGAAACATTAAATTATCAAAATTATCCAAGTATTACATCCTACCCCTCTTAAAGAAAGTTTCGTCCCGAAACTTCCCGAGATATAGGAAAACAACTCATAACACTAGTTAAAATCCTTCACACGAGTCAAACAACACGCAGATCATACCCTTTGTACCTCAAAAGCAACAACTATCAAACAAGTCAAGCACACAAAGTCAAGTCAAACAAAGCACATAGTTAGTTACCATCTATAAGATTAGCTCTCGCACATTTCTGACTTCTACTCTTTAAGGTCTTAACTAAACTGGACTACAACACTGGATAACTTTTATTCTCATATCAGTCTCCCAAGCGGCCGTCTCAACTCCTTGTTGAGTCCACTGAATCAATATCATCGACATTTCTTTACCCCCCAATTTTCTTCATGAAGATATATTCCAATGCTCATTTGACTTAGCTATCTAGGAAAAACCTGCACTACAAGACTCTTGAAGGACATGTCTCAACTAAACCATACACTTCACATTAAACCACACAACTCATGTTAACATGCTAACTTATCCATACATATAAGATAATATCCCTAACTCATCTTGGATTAATCTTTCCTCACCATCATCCTTGTCCAAATTACTCATAAAGCCATTTATCTCTTGATCCTCACGTCCCTATTAGTTTTACTAATAGGCTAGATCTCTTTCTATAAAGTATATCCTATACATATCCCTTTCGCAATCAATAACTTACAACTCTCCAATGGCCCTACTAACATAACCATAAAACCCTGCGATCGACTAAAACTGGATCCATTTC
This sequence comes from Fallopia convolvulus, assembly GCA_964016875.1. Taxonomy (NCBI): domain Eukaryota; kingdom Viridiplantae; phylum Streptophyta; class Magnoliopsida; order Caryophyllales; family Polygonaceae; genus Fallopia; species Fallopia convolvulus. Next base: position 45,175,341 of record OZ024730.1, on the reverse strand, counting down.
CTGACTTCTCCCTTTCTCATTTTCACTTTCTTTTCTCCTTATACTTCAACCATTAGGTATAAGTTTCCAACCATGTGCTCCACTGTTGTGACCCAAGCCTACTTACATCTTCCTTTGGAACTCTTGGTCTTTGTGGTCTTGAGGAAATTTCAATTCTACTCAAATTTTCCTTACCCTTAATCATGGTATATCAACCCTTACTCTCTTATGAACCTTATGTGAAGCTTTAATTCTCACATAACTCTAACCAGAATGTCCTTCAATTGCTTCCATCCAAGGTTGGTGGCAATGCTAGCTTATAGGCCACCTCACTTACCCTTTCGAGAATCTCAAATGGCCCGATGTACCAAGGACTCAACTTCCCTTTCATCCCAAATCTTTTAACTTCACGAGTAGACAACCCTTTTTACTACACTTGTACTTCTACTTCACATGTTTAATGATCGTCCCCCTATCTACCTAAGATTGATAAGAATTTTGTTCAAGTATCATACTCTCTCGAATCTTAACCACTTTCTCTATCAAATCTAATGGGTCATCCCAATACAATGACGTTCTACACTTGTGGCAATACAAAACCTCATACAATGCCATCTGTATCAAGGATTACCAATAAGTATGGTAAGCAGGATCTGACAGTTTTCAAGTAATCAGACCGTTTACATCACCAATCCAACACACCAGATCTTAATATATCCTTTATAATCTGAATCTTCTTATAATCTAACAATCTGTCTACGGATGATATGCTGACACCTTAAATGCAAACTCATTTCCATTGCATCATGCCAATGCTGCCATCATCTAGAAATAACATATTTATCACAATATAATACATTCATTTTAGGTACCTCCAACAACCTTATAATGTCAAAAAACTTCCACTATCTTGTATACTAGCCAGATCCCTATGATTGGCAAGAAACGGACAATCCTAGTCCATTTATCCACAACAACCCAAACATCATCTTAAACTCTGCTATTCTTTAGCACAATGACAAAAATTCATGGAGATATTTTCCCTCTTTCATTCTGGAATGAAAAGTAATCGCAACTGTCTAGCTGATCTCTGGGCTTGACCTTCATTTACTAACAACTTAACACTTAGCCACAATTCTAAATACATTCCGGCTTCCTGTCGTTCCACCAATAATGTAGTCTCAAATCCAAATAAATTATACTTTCTCCAGGTTTAATTGAGGATAGTATAAAATATGCTTTCTGCAAAATCTTGTGCCTTAATTCCTCATCTCAAGTAACACAAATTTGACCAATAAATATCAAATTACCATCGGCTCCTTCTGAAAAATAAGATATATCTCCATGACTCAACCCCTTATTAAAAATCTTGCATATTGGGCATATTTCTAAATTATAATCCTCTACAACTCAAGCCATCTTTGCTGCCTCTTACCCAGTTCCTAATGCATAAAGATATAATATTTCTGATCCATCATCACCTTACATGTATTTCCTTACTAACAATGACACCAATCTTCTAAGCATGCACCACTACTACTAATTCCAGATCATTCTTTAATCAATTTAACTCATTCGGCTTCAACTGTCTAGAAGCATAAACACTAACTTTATCCCTTTGCATCAGCACACAATCGAGCACTACCCTTCAGCCATCACTATATTATTTTCCCTTTTTTCGCAACTTAACTTCAATCATCAAGGTGTCCACTTTAACTCCTTCTGCGGACATGACATGTCCTAGTAAAGTAACTTCTGATTATCAAAAATCCTACTTGTATCACTTGGCAACAAATTATTGTTGTCTCAATACTCCTTATACTAGTCTGAGATACTCAACGTGATCCTTTTGACTCTGAGAGTAAATCAGAATGTCATCAATAAAAATCACCATGAACCTATCCAAGTAGTCAATGAACACCTAGTTCATCACACCATAACCACTATAGGGCATTAGTCCATCCAAACGACATCACTACACATTTATAATGCTCATATCTTGCTCAAAAAAACCATCAGAGGAATGTCTTTTCTTCAACTAGTGATAACCTGATCTCCAATCTACTTCTGAAAACACCATGGCCCTTGCAATTGGTCCAACAAGTCATCATTATAGGAAAATGTGTTCTTGTTCATAATAATCAATTAACTCAACTCTTAGTAATCAATACACCATCATAGGAAATATCCTTCCTCGGGTCTATACGACTCAGAACTTTCAATATTGGTCTCATTTCCAACTCCACTTCACTATTATAATCTGCCTCACTCTAAGGTGGTAATCCTTAAAGTTAATCCCATAATAACATTCACAACTTACAAACATCAGGTATATTCTAGATGTGTAGTCTTTCCTTGTCCTCTTGAAAGGCAGATCACTAGTATCCCACATATCCATCATTGTACAACTTGGCAGTCTTTGCCACACTCCTTACTAACCTAAATCCTTTGACCCTACTTCTTTGGCATACAGTCAAATACCTTCGATCTCGGTTCACTCTTCAATTCCCTAGACTAATCTAGATGCCCCACAATAGCATTCTGATTAAGCGCAGCTCTCGTGCCCCTCAAATCTAGAAGAAATCCCACCCAGATGGCTCGAATAACAATAACAATATCTAGTGGTACTTCAAACTATGACACCACTACTGGTCCACAAACTCTTCCTACAATAGAATCATCTTTATCCTAGAGTTTTCCATCTTCCAATCCCCACATTAGCACACCCAATGTCATTCCTTTATTGACATATCTGTAAAGTTGTCTCAACTTGTTAGTTAACCACTTTGACAGGGATGTTTCCAATGCTAGTTCATGCCCTAGACCATACTGAGTTCTTCCTCTTCTACTTTTCCTTAAACGACTTTGCAGCATATGACATCAAAGTTGACACTCAGATTATCTCAATCATGTTGTCCATGTATGCAATCATTGTATAGCTCAGCCCTGTCAAGTCTTTTTCCTAATCATATCTGATACTCTTCCTATGATCAACTTCAAAGAAGTTTAACTACTTCTCTTCCTATTCTCCACTCTGCATCCTCAGTTCATTTCCTAAAACAATGCTCCAATTTTCTCAAGTCGAACATCATTCATCTGAAATCCTCATTCTTAACTCAAATATGACCACCATTAGTCTTGGAATCTTAAGTGCTTAAGAAGAATTCGCACTAGAATTACCTTACCCCTCCTGTTTTAACTGGGTTCAATCACTTGATCACCCATCAGACCACTACCCAATATTCATTAGAAAACATACCACCAACATATTGCTCTTCTTGAAAAGAAACATTCTGTGGTTCTCCAACAACAAGAGTCCCTCTTTTATCCTTAACTTAGCCCCTATCATGGTCTTGACCATGATTCCTCTTTTACCATCTTTGTCTGCTTCAACTATAGTCTATGGAGCTATCCCAAAACAAAACTCTTACAATTAGAATCTACTTTTATCAAAAGTTAGCAACTTAACTTACTATTTTACATGAGATCCTCGGCTGATGGCGGCGAAGTAGAGGCGTGTCATTTACCCACATAAATGCAATATGACTACCCATTAGAAAATATTAAAATCACTGGCCAGTTTTTATTTTAAGTTGGACCTCGAGTACACTTGTTGGTCAATTCCATGTGCCCTTGTTGTCAACCTCACTCTGATACCAATTTGTAACAATCTCGTTTTTACATAGGGGCGCTACTTGGTAGTAGACCTCACCGATTACTACCTAAGCTAGTTTGACAGCAAGTTCACTAGGATCTTGCAACTCGAGCACGACGAGAAAACATAAATAAAACATCCAACTTGTATTTATAAGATCCAAGTATAGAAAACATGCATGACACCCAACCAACATAACTTACAATATTACTTGTAAAAACTCTATAGCAACCCAATATCCTTTCTTTACCCAAAACTACATATTAAACAAAAAGATACAATGTCAGTGATCACTACCAACAAAATCCAACCCTAATGACACGGCCTTCAACGAAATGTACCGTCATTCTACCGAGGTTTCAACATGGAGTCCCTTGTCCTTACCTGTAACTAAAAAAAAAACATATCCCCGAAGGGTCAGGTACTATTCTAATCCAAGCTAGAAATCATACAGTACTAGTAAGATGTTTAAAAACGAATCAAATTCCTAACACACACACCTGCAAGATTCACATGGATACAACACATATCAATTCTAAATTCATACTTAACTTCCCCAAGATTACACATACAAACCACACATCACACATACACAAACAAACAAACCACACATACACACATTCATACACATAAGTCCAAACACAACAATACACCCATCCGCTTTCCATTTCATTCCATTCCATGGCGCTTATCAACCCTACGCCCCAAGTGCCGAGGCGCAACCTCCCACCCTTCACAATTCCATCCTTTTAACCCCGGGTCAGCCTCCACTGGAGCACTTCCCAAAACACAAATAACTTTCTTTTGAAGGGGCACGATTCTCTGTCACATGAACCATACGTAGCCGTCACTTCAACCCAGAGGACTACGCACATGGCCATGCCGAGAACAGTACCAGCATAGAGAAAACGCTTACAACCTTCTCATAATATGAAAACACTTTGAAATCCATTAACACACATATCACACACAAGTAAATACTTTTTCCATAAAATAATCGATTAGGGACTAGTTCCCCAAAATCAATCCAACGAGCAAGACAAGAAATCCAACATGAATTGAACAACAACCGAGCAAGTCGTAAATGACTTACCTCTTGACTTGAAATTCCAACTCTTGAATGGAACATGGATGTGTAAGAATGATTTCCTAAGCAATAATATAAGGGCTTGTAAACAACATGAAGTCTGAGACTCAAAAGAATAAGATAAAGGTTTAAAACTCGAAATCTCTCTAACCCTTTGATAATTTAACCCGACAACTCACATGACATAAACTTTGAACCAATAATCAACCTCTTACTCGAAGTTACTACAAAACAACCCATCTAAAGACATTAAAACTAGTAAGAACGTTCACCAAAACTCAACCCCTTTATTGAGTCTATAACTCACGCCTTTAAGCTTAGAGCTACACTTTACCAATCCATTTTTCTACACCATCTTCCAACATCAAAATTCACCATAAATCCAGCCATAAAAACTTCCTTACTATACCCAAAACTCACACCATCCAACAAGAAAGAACAACTCACCAAAGAGGAGGAAAAGGATGCGCCTTGTCTTTCGATGGATGGGGCGACCAACAACAAGCAAGAAGGTCGTGAAGGAGCATGACAACGAGAGGAAGAGAGGGAGGCGAAAAATGGAAGGGAAGACATGGCTTTACATAGAAGGGATGGAAGAAGACAAATTCAATTCGGTTTGTATAAGAGATAAAGATCAAGGCACGCCAATCTAGAAGATATGGCACGAAAATTGAGGGAGAAAGATAAGCATGGCACACATATTTATAAGATAGGCATGCACACATATCTAGAAGATAAGATAGACATGGCACGCATATCTAGGAAAACGGATAAGATCAGAACTTTTACAAGTCTATCTTTATTCCACTAGGAAACGGAATTACTTAACAACTAAGAAACAAACTTATCCGAGCTTACTTACAAGCGAAGTAACCCGGACACGTTTTTCGAGAAACATCAAAATTACCCATTACATCCAAATATCACTTAATTTGAGCACGCTTTTCCAAGCATATATTATTTAAGGTCTCCCCGAGATTACTTAATAGCTAAGCAATCCCAACACGGATTTCGAAAAACATTAAATTATCAAAATTATCCAAGTATTACAGTTTTCTCGCTCGCAAATTCTGGAAGAGAAGATTTCTCTTAGTTTCTGCTTGTTCCTGTTTGATTTCTTCACCAATTGTTGAGAATGGAGGTTGATGAATCTGTAACCGGAGGACGATAAAGATTGCCAAGAAGAGATCATTTGCCAAGACGATATCGAACTCTGATGCGGAGGAATCATTACGATCAGAGGTCCTTTTCGCCACGAAGGATGAACAGGGAATATGGATTGTTCTATGGAGGTAATCAAAACTCCTTCGATCCTATGTTTTTATCCAATTCGGATAATCCAGGGAATCAATTAGTAGCAATTCGATTCAATGGATCGAATTTTGTAAGTTGGAGCCGTAGCGTAAAAATGGCGTTAGGCGCTAAAATGAAGCTAGGCTTTATCAATGGTGCGATTAGGAGACCAGATCGTGATTCTGATGAGTATGAACGTTGGGAGCGTTGTGACTTTAAGGTAATGCGTTGGATCATTAACTCCATGGTAGGGGAAGCAGCAGAAGACTTCGTGTATGTACAATCAGCAAAGGAACTATGGGATAACATAGATGAGAGATTTTCAGAGTCAAATGCTCCGCTGATTTTCAAGTTGCAAAGGGAACTGAGAAACATAAAGCAGGAAAACTTAAGTGTGGCAGCTTACTACAGCAAACTCAAGAAAGTTTGGGATGAATTACAAGCTATAGAAGGTGTGCCAATCTGTACTTGTGGTGTTCTTGCACAATGTTCTTGCAATTTGATGAAGAGAATTGTTGAGAAGGAGAATACCTTGAAGCTCATGCAATTCTTGATGGGGCTTTCAGATGCATTTGAAAATGTGCGTAATTACATTCTCTCGTTAGATCCATTACCGAACCTGAACAAAGCATATCAGACAGTAATGGGGATTGAGAGGCAAAAGGAGATTACGGGAAACGCAGATTCAGGTCATGATGTTTTGGCAATGAACAGATATGGAGGGAACAATCAGAACAAGAATGGTAGCACTAGTGGTACCAATGCTTATGTTAAGCAAGGTAATTCAAGTCTTCATAAATATCATAAGAAAGCCAAGAACGACAGGAAGTGTGAGTACTGTCAGGAACCGGGGCATGTTCGAGAGAATTGCTTCAAGCTGATTGGTTATCCAGACTGGTGGAAGGGGCCCAAGGGTCAAGGATCTGACAAGGTTATGGCTGTTCAAGGACAGACTACAGAATAGTATGATACTCCTATGGACAATGATGAGAAGGAAGAAGGTCAAACTGATACAGCCTTGATCAATGATGTGGTTAGCAGAGTCATGAGGATCATGAAGGGGAAAATGCCAACAGATGAAGGAACAAGCAATGGTTATGTGAATACCATTGGTTTTGCAGGTAACCTTGAAACTACTTATTGTTTGAACTTGCAAAATCATAAAAATCAGGTTAATTGGATAATTGATTCGGGAGCTACAAACCATGTTTCATATGAAAAAGGCATTTTTCATGATATGAGATCACTTGCTAGGGCTACAAAAATAGGATTTCCAGATGGAACTATATAGATGGTTAATGAATATGGTATTGTTAAGGTTTCTAAGGATCTGATTTTCAATAATGTGCTTTATATGCCGATGTTCAAGCATAATTTGATCTCAGTGTCACAGCTGCTTAAGGCTGAGAAGCATGTGTTTGTTTTTTATATGCATGGATGCATATCACAGGACCCTATAACTGATAGAGTCCTTGCTACTGGGAAAAAAGAGGGAGGTCTCTACAAGATTGTCGAAGGAAGATTTGAAGACAGCTTTAAAGGAGTTTGTAGTAGTAATAAGAGCATTGATTTGTATCATGGAGATTTAAATGTTACAAATACAATTTCTTTTCATAAACCTACAGTAGAGCTACTACATGCTAGGTTAGGACATATGTCTTTGTCCAAGCTTAAGCATGTGCCTGAGAATGGATGTTCTCATATGGATTTCCTTGATTGTGACATTTGTGTACTTTCTAAACATCACAAGCAACCTCTTGATTCGAGTAATTCACATGCTACAAGGTTGTTTGAGTTAGTTCACATGGATGTTTGGGGACCTTTTTCGTGTTCCAACATATTGTGGTGCCAAATATTTTCTTACTATATTAGATGATTACTCAAGAGCTACTTGGGTATTTCTGTTGAATAATAAAGAGCAAGTATATAAGAAGATTGTACAGTTTTTGGATTATGTTGACACTCAGTTTCAGACAAGGATACAGGTGTTTCGAACTGACAATGGAACAGAATTGGTTCAGAAAAGAGTCAGGGAATTGTTGCTCAAGAAAGGGATAATACATCAAAAGTAAGCACCAAGAGTTCCACAACAAAATGGTAGAGTGGAACGGAAGCATAGACATTTGGTTGAGACTGCTAGAGCCATTCGGTTACATGCAGGTTTGCCTCTTAGATTTTGGGGGGATTGTATTCTCTCAGCAACATATTTGATAAATTTGACGCCATCCTCAGTCTTACAATGGAAATCTCCTTTTGAGTTGTTGCACAAGAGAAAACCTGCTTATAATGAGTTACGAGTGGTTGGTTGTTTATGCTATGTTTTGGAACCTAAAACAGCACGATCAAACTTTGATCCTACAGCCTCTAAATGTGTTTTTCTGGGGTATCCTCCTGACCAGAAAGCATATAAAGTCCTTGACATGAACACTAATAAAATTCATGTTGTCTTTCGAGAAGAATAGTTTCCTTTTAAACACAAGTTGTCTGGTGTGTCACATAATTCAGAATCATTGCCACTTGTTCAACTAGATGGTGATTTTTGCGAGTTTGATTCATCATTATTGTCACCTACTCGACAGTGTACAAAGAGTACAGGCAATGCTGATGTTGGTCCTAATGATGAGGATAGATTGGAGGATGTTGTTGTAACTGATTGAGATCATCCAACGTCTTCTTCTATTCTAGCTGCTCAAGATGCTTCATTTGATGTTCCCGTTATAGCTTCTGATAATGATGTTGTGCCTGCTGTTCCAGCTGTTGCTCCAGTCAGAAGGTCTGAAAGATTAACAGGAGTTCCAACTCAACTCAATGATTTTGTGTACACACATCTTCCTGGTCGTCATTTGTCAAATAAGTCAGATTCTTTGTCTCAGATATTCCATATGTTTTCTCTGACTGATTTGACAGATTATTCAGATAGTTATGTCAATTCTTTTGTTAATGTTTTGGCCATTGAAGAACCCACATCTTTTAAGAAAGCAAAACATGATAAATGGTGGGTTGAAGCCATGAATAAGGAACTTATGGCACTTGAGCAGACATGGGAACTTACTGCCTTGCCACAAGGAAAAAAAGCCATTGGATCTAAATGGGTATATAAAGTCAAGTTTAGGCCAAATGGTGAAGTAGAAAGACTTAAGGCAAGGTTGGTTGCTAAAGGTTTTACTCAAGTGAAAGATAAAGATTACAAGCATACTTTTTCACAAGTGGCCAAATTCACTACTGTTCGAGTCTTGTTAGCTTTAGCATCTATCAACAATTGGCCTTTACATCAGTTAGACATTAACAATGCATTTTTGTATCGTTTTTTTGGATGAAGAGGTATATATGGTGCCACCTCTAGGATATGATAAAGCTAAACCCGGTCAAGTATGCAAATTAAAGAGGTCTCTCTATGGATTAAAGCAAGCTAGTAGGCAATGGAATATTGAGCTCACCAAGCATCTACAACAGCTTGGTTTTGTTCAATCGAAGCAGGATTATTCTCTGTTTGTGAAATCTGTTGGATCATCTTTCACTGTGGCTCTAGTTTATGTTGATGATATGATTTTATCTGGGAATGATCCAAGTGTTATTGCATACACAAAGGCATCTCTTGACAAAGCATTCACTATAAAGGATTTAGGGCTTGCTCGATATTTTTTAGGCTTGGAGATAGCTCGGTCAGAGGCAAGAATTAAATTGAATCAACGCAAGTATGTTTTAGATTTGCTCAAAGATGTTGGGATGTTGGATTGCAAGTAATCTTCTTTTACTATGCAAAGGAATATGAGATTACAGCCTGATATTGGAGAGTGTCTAGCTGATCCAGAGTCTTATCGAAGGTTAGTTGCGAAGCTTTTGTATCTCACTTTATCCAGGCCAGATATTTCTTTTCCTGTCCAGCAGCTGAGCCAGTTTATTGCATCTCGAAGGGAACCACATATGCAGGCTGCTTTATTCTTGCTTCGTTATTTGAAAGGAACGATTGATTGCACCTTATTCTATCCTAGCAAGTCTGAGTTATCTCTTTCAGCCTACTGTGATGCCGATTGGGGGAGCTGTGATTTCACTTGTAGATCCATTAATGGTTATTGTGTTTTTCTAGGAGATTCTTTAGTCTCTTGGAAATCTAAGAAACAGAAAACTGTTTCTAAATCCACAGCAGAGAGTGAATACCGAAGTATGTCTCACACTTCTAGTGAATTGGTTTGGATTGAAGGGTTGCTTCGCGATTTTGGAGTTCATGTTCTCTTGCCTATACCACTTCATTGTGACAACAAAGTTGCATAACACTTGGCTGCTAATCCGGTGTTTCATGAGAGGACCAAGCACCTTCGCATTGATTGCCAGTTTGTCTAGGACATGGTGCAAGAAGGGTTTCTTCATACAGTACATGTTCGATCCAGCCTTCAGCTAGCTGATTTGTTCACCAAACCCCTAGGAGCTCAACATCACAATTTTTTGGCTTGCAAGCTTGGACTTGATTTCTCATGTCCAGCTTGAGGGGGGGCTGTAGACACATGTATTAGATTATGTCACTGATGTGGCAAGTGTAGCTTAGGTGGATAAGTCACTGATGTGTCGGTTTATTCCTCTTTCTCTGTTGTGTATATAAACTCTATTATGTTAGTTTGTTAGATACGCTTCTATCAATAAACATAAATTTCCAAAATGTTCTCCCGCTTCCTCTTAGCTCATCTAGAGCATTCGCATCTTTTCTGATCAAGTTGATCATCTTTCTTTTGTTTGTTGTTGATCTGAATCTCTGTTTGTAGAGTACAGAGATTTCATAGAAACTAAGAAAGCAACTGTCAATAGGTTTAGGTAATTAAGGTTAACAAAACCAATGCCATTTTCAAATCACGTTATATCTGTATGGTCATGTTTTTGACAGAATGAGGCTGTGTATAACCATTAACCAGCTATGGAAGTTCAGATATACTCCTCCACAAAATTATCTTTATAATCCAAGTCTGGTGGTTGGTTTGTTCAAGAATCAATAGCCCAGATTCTAAGTTATCCAGCTATTGTAATTTTTGTATGTCGTCAGCAACAAAGCGAATGCTTCAAACAGAGGTTAATAAATTACAAGTACATTAATTATTCTGTGAGTCAAGCACAGTATAACAGAAAGTCAGAAACTATTCTGTGAGCCCATCTAGCACAAACTAAATCTGCTTTGATCATCTCTACATTCACAATTTTATCAGTTTTCACCCAAAATTGCTAGGAACCTTAAATGGTGTTCCTTGATTTCCAAAGAAATATCTCCTGAATAAGAGTAACCCTCATCAAACTGTTCGCTAAAACAAGCGCACAGTGATAGATTATCAGGATGTTTCTTGCCAAGAAAACAATCTGTTTTAATCTAATTGTTGATCCAAAGTGAATGGCTCTCAGCTCTGATCAAGTAAAGATGGTCAACGTACATACGTGCTGATCAAGGTCAAGTTAATAAGCAAAAGTGAACATCATCAAGCTACAAGTATTCACAAGGCAATCAATAAATGAACAACAACAATGACCCGCTTCAGCAGAATTTGGGGGGCAATAAATCAAGGCAATCAGGCAATCAATTGATCAATAATCCAAAAACTAATCATCATAAATCCCCTAAGAAAACATTATAAAAGCCCAATTTGATTCCATTGACAAGAGAGACTACAATAATAAATTAGTACTGAACAACCTACCTAATGCAATACCAAGCTCTCAATGTAAGCAAATGTGTTGTCTTCATGGAGTTTCTTCTTATTCTTCTCCAGCAAGATCTTCTCTTGCTGAGTTTCAAGGTTGTAGCATATCACCACATTATCCCACTTCAAAAACATCTCATCATTCTTCTTCAGCCATAAAAATTTGAGCTTCCAAGTATAAAGTACATAGTCAGGGACGGTCGTAGCAAAGGTGTAGAGTTGAATCCAACTCCACGACTTAGCATCGTCTCCTAACCTTTCCAAGGCCCATATAGATCCCATAGGCCTAGACACATTGACAAGTGCAAGTGAACACCCATCATCAACCAATGTTAGGGCATGGTGAAAAGTATTCAATTTGGGGCCATCAACTACAGGCAATCGGGTGGAAGCAAACACCTCACTCCTCAAATCAAATGAAACCAATTTTAAACGACTAACACCACCATCTGTTGCAAGAGCATATAGAGTGCCATTCAAGGGGATGGATCTCTGCTCATAGTAAAAAACGAAATCCTGGCGGAGCTCGCCTTGAAATTCAATTTTCTTCCACGTATTAGTCCCAAGGGTGTACACTGCAACGAATTGCACTCCACTCATCGGAATCAAGACAAACCTGACAAACTTGTAGTCTCTAGTCGAGGGATCAAACCCTAATCCAAAGTCGACGGCCGTCATTTCAGCGGCAACTTCAGGAGATGGAGGAAGGATTAGGGTTTTTCTAATGGAGGGGTTCCACAACATCAGATCTGAACTCTGTCTGCAATTCAGCATGAACAATCCATCGATTGAGGAGACAACGGACCACCTTTTGAAGTCCCCACTACGAGAGGGGGTGGTTCTGAGGATGTGGACGGATTCAAGGTCGCTCTGGAGAAAGCCAAGCCTGAAATTGGTTCTGAGAGTTGTGCTGTTCTTGACCACGCATTCAGACGATCTTCCTTGTACGAACAAGAGGCGGGATTCGTGGAGGTTGTTGAAGCGATTGAGGTGTAAGCGAGTGAAATGGGGATCGTCGATCATAGCCTTCCATGACCGAGAAACGGAGCGGAATCGGAGAAGGGATTTGACAGGAAGCCTTGAGAGAATTTCGGGCCTAAGCTCTTCAGGAAGATTGCGCTTCGACCACGACTTCAAAACTCTCGTCTTCGACATCCAGACGATCGGCGGTGGAAAGCCAATTTCTGCATAGTATTTATAAGCGGAGATAGGATAAAAACAAAAACAAAAAGTTGAGGATATATACACACATAATTTTTTCTCCCTGCAAAAGATTTGGCTCGCTTCATGAAGCGAGTCGCTTCATAATACAAGCCATCTACGGATACCCGATCGAATTTTTTATAAAAGTGGTAAAATGACACGCTTACCAAACGTGATGTAATATGGTGTGATTTCCTTACCCAATCTAATATTTTTTTACATATATAGGTTCTTCTCGTTGATAGCTTCGATTTGGTAGGTAATAAGCTCAAATCCGACACCCAATCAAAAAGTTATGAGCGTTTTAAGATTGGACATACGCAAACTACTTTAACATGATGTTTTATTTAGGATATGATTTGAGATAAGGATTAGTATATAATATTTGAAAATATTATTTATATTTCCATTATTGATTAGTTAAAAATGTCTTTTTTAAATATTTAATTTCTAAAATATTATATATATATATAGAATACATATTGTAAAAACAATTTAAAACATAACCACCATGTAAAATAGTATATATTTTGAATTTCTAACTGAACGATAATATTTTTAATATAAAATTGATAACTTTATTGTTGTTCATGTATATTCTTATAATATAAAATTAAATAAATAGTTATTGGTTATCGAGAAAACCGAACCCAAAATTCGGTTAACAAATCTCTGATTAACCGAGATTAAAGGGTCGATTTTGATTAATGATTTTAATTAACTAAAATCATTAAATAAATAGTTATTAGTTAACGAGAAAGTCTTGCCCTAACCATATCCTAAATAAAACATCACGTTAAAGTAGTTTGCGTATGTCCAATCTTAAAACGCTCATAACTTTTTGCTCGGATGTCGGATTCGAGCTTATTACCTATCCAATCGAAGCTATCGACGAGAGGAACTTATATATGTAAAAAAATATTGGATTGGGTAAGAAAATCGCACTATATTGCATCAAGCTTTGTAAAGCGTGTCATATTACTGCTTTTGTAAAAAAATCGTTCGGGTATCTGTAGATGGCTCGCATTATGAAACGACTCGCTTCATGAAGCGAGCGAAATCTTGTGCGCGAGGAAAAAATTATGCGTGTATATAGCTTTCCCGAAAAAAATGGTGTATAACGTATAACAGGGATTTACCTTGTGAATTAGGGCTAAGCAGACTGATATATTCGATCCGATCCGATTCGGTGTATCAGATATCATGTATCTTTTTTCCTAAAATTCTGATCAGTATTCGATCTGTTATGTGCCGGATTTTCTAGACAATGTTCCCGCGCGGGAGCTTTTTTTAATATCGAAACGAAATGAATTCAAATTTGGGTCGTTTTTTGTGAAAGATAGGAACGAAAAAAAGAAAAAATCGATAATTTTTTATATATCGCAATGGGCTATATCCGGTAAGAAATATTCGACTGGATTGGATATTTGGAAGCGGATATCCAAAATATCCATTTTATAAATTATTGCTATTTTGATTCAAAACGAGGCGGATCAACGGATATCTGATTAGGGGATCCGCTAATGTAAGCCAAAATCTACTTAACAACATTATTTAGGGGTTAGTGTTAGATTTCTTAAAAAACGGAAAATTTCTTTTGAAAAATATAATTAAACACAGATGACTAATGTGTATAAGGCTGAGCAAAGTCATGTGCCATGATAATATGTAGTCTTGAAAAAAGATCCATTAAAGTGTTAATACCATATCTATGCTAATTAAATATTAGTTTCCATTTCCAAAAACATATACTATATCAATGGTATCGGATATTTCGGATATCCGTTATCTTAAAACCCCGATTCGTATCCGGTCCGAGTATCCGAAAAAACCAGACGGATATTAATATGAATGACATTAATATGGACTACCAGTTTGTGTTGTAAAATGAATGACATTAAGGACCAAAGTAGTAGCTAAAAATGGTAAAACTGAATTCTATTTCACGTAATAGACGGTTGTCCATAAAGAAGGAAAAGAGAACGGACAAATGAGAAAATGGAATTTCGGTAAAAAAATAATGGCGATGGGTTTTTGGATGTACACTGTTTTTAGGAGTTTTAGTAAAAATGCTCATACGCTTTTATGATAATAATGATATGAATAGATTTTTTAATAGAAACATTTTATTAAGAGAAAGAAAGGTACACCTAAATAGATGGTAAATCATTCTAAAAAAAAAAATAGATTGTAAATTAGCTCGGGAGCGTTTCCACTCTGTCGTAAGAGCAGTTCTTTGCCTTCCGGCGTCAGTATTAGCACATATTTATATTTGTATTATATTACCCTAACTTGTAACACAAGGCACACTCTTGTATATATGTTATGTTAATGAGAAGGAGAACCCCAAGGGGGATTTACCCAATTTCTACAGAGTATTTATAAGCGGAGATATGATAAAAAAATGGTGTATAACTAGACCTTTCAAATGGGTTGGGCGGGTTGGATTCGGGTCAAAACGGGTTTGGGTCGTCGGGTTTTAAAATTTTCGAGTTCATATGGACCGGGTTGTTACGGATTTGGTATGGGTTCGGGTTGATCCAACGGGTCATGATCGTCAATATTTTTAACCTTTATCTTTATATTTATTAAAATAATTAATATTATATTATATAAAATATTATTTACTAATAATAAAATAATATTTTTATACAAAATTTATAATAAAATATTGAATTTTTAATTGAAATAATACTTGAACGGGTTGGTTGGGTCAACCCAACGGGTTGGTGACCCAACCCAGTTTTTTCCGGGTCGATTGAGTTCGGGTTACTCTTGACCCATTGATTTTCGGGCTGGGTTTGAACCCAAAAAACTTCGGACGGGTCGGGTCAATTTTTCGAGTCGGGTCAAGTTTTGATAGGTCTATATATAACATATTAACGTATATAAGAGGGATTTTTTCCCTTTTTTCAAGACTAGCCAGCAATAGACCCCGTGGATTGGAACCAAATGACATCTCACTTAAAATAATGGCATGGAAAAAAATTTGGACAAATATTAATATATGTGTTAAGAGATAATAATGATGAATATTCATCATTGTACACACCTTTACACACTTTTGTTTTATTAGGAACTTTTATTTTATTAGGCTGACAATCATTACAACAATGATGGTCTTTAATTTCTCTCAGCTTTATACGGTTGAACTTCTCATGCAAGTCAAATTGTGGCTATAAATAGGATGTACAATTATTGTAACGAATCAACGAAATAAGTTCAACTTTCTCAAGTTTCTCTCCCAAATATTTCACAACACATTATCAGCACGAAAAATTCTCAAAACAAAATACCAACTAAAGTGGCTAATCTTGAAGGTAGTGCATATTTTATACTGCTTTCAATTTTCTAAACCATAGTTTTTATGGATCATCATTTTTATGGATCTTCATGTATCTTGAATATACAATTTTCTTCTTTTTCATGTAAGTAAGAACTTTTTCTGATAGAAGAATTTTGAAAAAAAGCTTTGCAAAGATTGAAAGTTTTTTTTGTTCTACGTTTGATTTACAATTGTATTGAAAGTTCACGTATGAGTTTTCCTTGAACAAAACCAAAGCCTTGCAAAATTGGATAAGACAAAAGAGATACAACGATGTTATCATTGTTTTCCTTTTGTACAATGATGTTATCATTGTTTTCCTTTTATACAATGATTACATGCACTATATCAAAACCCTTTCCATTAATATAAGGATATCATGCATATAATTTATCCATCTTTATTAACGTTACATGTTTTATATGTAGAAGTATTATTAACGTATAATTATGATAATGAGAAAGAGTCTTGTGCAAATGGGGCCTTTGTGAGAAGTAAGAATAAATCTCGTTCGTTCGTTCCAAAAACTCAACGTCCTTGATTAAACATTCATTAAAAAGGATAAAATACGACACGAGCGAATTTTTCCCGTATTATTCACGTACTTTTCAATAACATACGGCACGGGCGGATTTTTCCCGTATTATTCACGAATTTTTTGAAAAATACGTTTTTATGATATGCATCTAGTTTGTTCATCAAAAATTTTCATCAATACTAACTAATTGTGCATCGAGTTTTTGATAACATTGTTCATCGATTTCGAACTTTTTAATTTTAATTTTTAACCTTATTTATGTGTAGGAATACAATATTATGTAGTTTTTTATGCATATATAATTAGTTTTGATATACGCGTATTTGTTTATTCATATACTTGTATTTGTTCATTGATATACCCCTATTTGTTCATTGATATACACATGTTTGTTCATTGGTATACCATTATTTGTACATTGGTATACTTCTTTTTGTTCATTGGTATGCCATTATTTGTTTATTGATATACCCTATTTGTTCATTGATATAAACCTTTTTTGTTCATTGATCTAACCTTGCTTGTCCATTGTTTGTTCATTGATATACCCTATTTGTTCATGGATATACCCTTATTTGTTCATGGATATAACCTTTTTTGGTTCATTATTATACCCTTATTTGTGAATTGAAATAAATTTATGTTTATGTGTCAATGCTCTCAACTTGTACATTTATGACTATTAATGCCACCAACTTGTACATTTAGGACGATCTATTTGTGCATTATTGCATTTATTTGTGCTTTAAGGCTATCTTGAATACAAATGATAATATGAATGAAGTGCTTTAAGGCTAACTTGTCCATATGAATGAAGTGCTCAATATAGTACCTAAATAAGATAAGTTTGATGTAGAAACTTGAATACAAAGGATAATAAATAAAGAATCTGACTTTGCAATATTATGGTATATGCTAAGAGAATGAGACAACAAATCGAAGAGGAGTGCTTGTGTCATAGCTATGTTAGGAGCCTAAGAAGTAGCCACACATTTCACAGAAGCAACAATGACAAATCCAAAGGAGTCAAACAAGAAAATACAGAGACTGACATCAAAACAATTAGTTTTGTCTCACATACGACTAATTATGATGCACACACATATATTAATGCATACAATTTCGATACACATTCGTCCATTTTTGTGTACAAACAATAGATTTTTTATGAATAAACAATAGTTTATTTATGCACAAAATCACAATTTTGATGAACAAAATCACAGTTTTGATGAACAAAATCACAATTCTGATGTAGACACAAATTCAAAGTGTTGATGAAGAAATTCACAGTGTTGATGAAAAAATTCACAATGTTGATGAAAAAATTCACAATGTTGATGAACAAATTCACAGTGTTGATGAACAAATCCGCAATATTGATAAACTAATTCACATTATTGATGAACAAATCCACAGTGTTGATGAACAAATCAAAGTGTTGACGAACAACCTGGATGCGCGTCCTATTTCAGTTTTTTTTTCAAAAATATACGAATAATTCGCTCGTGACGTTTTTCCCCCTTTTATAAGTGAAATGATCAACGCCTTTTATTTTTCTTCATCTAACGACTCTTGTTCTTTCTTATTTTGCACATGAACTGGACTCTTATGATAATATTGTTATTTATATTGTTAATTAATTATATAGTTGATCTAATGATAAATATTGCAAAGCGGGAATTTGATATTCTCGACTTATCAGGCCAGATTTATCTAGAATGGAGGGTTGATGCACTAACAGCTCACCCCCCAAGCAAATGGTTTACAAGAGACCATAAAAGAAAATAAAAATATCATAGATATCTGGAATGGGGAGTTGATGCGCTAGCTCACCTCCAAGTAAATGGTCTACAAGAGACCATAAAAGAAAATGAAAATATTTCTTCACAAGATAAGGCTAAGGCAATTATCTTTCTTCGCCATCATATACATGAAAGCCTGAAATCTGAATATCTGTTGGTGGAAAATCCCAAAGAATTATGGGAAAAGCCTAGAACAAAGATATGGGCACCAACAACAAGTTTTGCTCCCTAAAGCACACTGGACTAATTTAAGGTTTCAAGTCAGCCAATGTTATAATTTTACCCTATTTCGTATAAGATCTCAATTACGTTTATGCGGGCAGTTTATCTCTGAAGAGCTAATATTGAATAATACTTATTCAGCCATGCATGTTGCTATTGTGTTGTTACAAGAAGAATACAAACAAAGGGAGTTTAAAAAGTATTCGAATTTGATACAGTTTACTACTTGTAGCTGAGTAGAATAATGAGTTGCTCATGAAAAACCACAACCTAAGGCCAACTGGTACTGCACCCTGAAATAAATGTCACATATGCCTCTCAAATAAATGATAGTAGGCATCAAGATAACATAGACACGATGGTAATCGTGGTCATGGTCGTGGTCGTGGTAAGGGTTTGGTGATTATCAGAAGAATAACTTTCATGATACATCCATTTCCAAGGGGGATTATATGCAAATGGTTCATGAGGGTCCTACAAGACCCTCCTTAAAAGCCCAAATCTATATGATATAGATGTGGTATGATTAGTCACTAGGCAAGGGTGTGTCGCACAACCAAACACTCGGTTGAGTTGTACCAAGCTTCCCAAAAAGATAAGGGAAGACTGTGGAGACTCATTTTGTTGACGACAATGAACCTACACCAAGTCTGGACATCTCTGATTTTATCATAGATGATGAATTTGGAATCAATGAAAATATCAACTACTATAATATATATCCAAGTAATATTATCTATTGTTTATGTTTTTAATTTTGTTTTTCTTTATCTTGAATATATGGAAACGATTAAAGATATATCGAGTATCAAGAATCAATGTCTAGTGGACAGTGCCACTACACACACAATCTTGAGAAATAAAGAGTACTTTACTCAGTTAACTTTGCTTGTGGCAAATGTTAAAACAATCTCTGGTGTGAAAAAATTGATAGAAGGCTCTGGTAGAGCTTGTATTTTGCTCCCTGAAGGGACAAAATTGATCATAAATGACGCATTATATTCAAGTAAGTCTCAAACGAACTTACTAAGCTTTAAAGATGTGCGTCATAATAGTTTTCATGTAGAAACTATAAATGAAAACAATAAAGAATATATGTGCATCACAAGACAAATATGTGGCAAGAAGCAGATTTTAGAGAAACTGCCAACCCATACTACTGGACTTTATCAGACATATATAAGTCCAATAGAAATAAATGTAACATCGTATGAGAAACTAAATGAGAAAAGGATGTTTACATTATGGCATGACCGTTTGGGTCATCCAGGTAATGGAATGATGCATTAAATCGTTGAAAGTTCAACTGGGCACTCACTAAGGAAAGCAAGTGTCCTTAAATCAAGTGATTTTAATTGTAGAGGTTGTTCAATTGGTAAACTAATCACCAGACCGTCCACGAATAAAGTTGGGATTGAAAATCCAACGTTTTTGGAACGAATACAAGGTTATATTTGTGGACCGATAGTCCCACCATGTGGACCATTTCGATACTTTATGGTATTGATTGATGCATCGACAAGATGGTCACATGTGAGCCTCTTATTAACAAGAAATACAGCTTTTGCTAAACTCCTTGCTCAAATCTTTTGCTTACGAGTTGAATATCCGGATTATGCAATCAAAAGAATCCGACTTGATAATGCAGGAGGATTTACTTCCCAAACATTCAATGACTATTGTATGTCAATTGGGATTATAGTTGAACATCCGATGGCTCATGTTCACACACAAAATGGTCTTGTTGAATCTCTGATTAAACGATTACAATTAATCGCTAGACCATTATTTATGAAGTCTAAACTGCCAACATCAGTTTAGGGACATGCTATATTGCATGTCGCAGCTGTGGTACGATTAAGACCAACTGCATATAATAAGTATTCCCCATTACAATTAGTGACTGGTAAAGAACCAGATATCACAATTAAAGATATTTGGTTGTGCAGTTTATGTTCTTATTGCTCCACCGCAACACACAAAATGGGTCCCCAATAAAGATTGGGAATATATGTTGGTTATGAATCCCGATCAATTATTAGATATCTTGAACCAACCACGGGTGACCTATTTACAACAAGATTTGATGATTGTCATTTTAATGAAGTCCAAATCTTGGTGGAAAAGGACATAAAGAAATTACTTGGAATGCTTCATCGTTATCTTATCTTGATTCACGTACAAAAATGTGTGAACAAGAAGTACAAAAGATTGTACATTTATAAAGTATAGCAAATCACTTGCCTGACTCATTTACAAACAAAAAGAAAGTGATAAAGTCACATGTGCCAGCTGTAAATGTCACTAAGAGAATTGAAATTCCTACGGGACAATTAGATAAGAGTCCTGAAAAGTAATTTATAGTGCTCCGAAAACGCGGCCGCCCGCCTGGATCAAAAGATCTAAAACCAAGAGAGCAGAGGCGATAGAATAATGCAAATAAAGTTGCACCAATTTCTTATTCATGGGGAGAACATGACAAAAATACCTCCGAAAATCTAGGAGATGTGTCAAAAATAAAAACTGTCCGGGATAAAAACAAAACGAAGAATGCTCCGGATAAGAACAAAATGGAAAATGTTCCAAATAGTGACAAAGCCATTGATAATTATGAAATTACAGTAAATTATGTCTATTCTGGAATACAGTGGAACAGGAAAGACATTGTCCTTGATGAGGTGTTCGCATACTCTATTGCCACCGAAACAATGGTTGATGATGATGACATCGAACCAAAAACTATTAATGAGTGTCGTGTTAGACACGATTGGCCAAAATGGAAAGAGGCTATGCAAACTGAATTAAAATCGCTTGAAAAGCGTAATGTTTTTTGCCCAATAAAGCCTACATCAATGGGCTTGCAACTAGTAGGCTATAGATGGGTATTTGTACGAAAGCGTAATGAGAAAAACGAAATTATGAGATATAAGGCAAGACTTGTTACCCAAGGTTCTTCTCAGATACCTGATCGCTCACGAATGCGAGGGTGTAGAGATACAATTTATTACCCGACCCCGTTGTAGCACGTGGTGGGTGTCGAACACTCGGGAAATCTACTCGATTGAGGTGCCTAAACACTAGAAAGGTGGAAAGGAGAACTTAAAACAAAGGAAAACAAAGAGAACAGTCGGGACCGACACAAGTGTCACGTCGGGCCCGATGTTGGCGACGAAGAGGGAAGTCGGGACCGACGTAGAGCAAGTCGGGCCCGATGTAGCTGGTTTTGTCGAACTCAAAGATTGAAAGTAGATCTTGGGCTTTTGGGTTCCTTCTCTAGTAGATTAAGGCTTTTCCACCCCAATTCAAGCAATAAGTGATGATCGGAATAGGATCGAGGTGCTTTCACCCTCGTTCCAACCACTTCTACACATCGATCATTGGGGAAATCCCCTTCGAAGCAAGGTCTTGAGATGGTCAAATGTTCACTTTCGTTACTTTGCCAATCACAAGCCTTGATTCCTTACTTTCATAAGGAATTGTAGCTCTATGTAGAGTGGGTTCCTAGATCAAGCACTCAAGGCTTATGGAATTGGGGTTTCTAGCCCAACCTAGCTAGAGTTTTCCCCCATAACCCAAGATCAAGGAGATCTACTCCATATGGCAAACAAAGAAAGCAAACAAATCACAAAGCAAAGCAATCAACATCATCAATCTCAAACCAAAGCCAAATTTCATTCACAAATCAAAAGCAATCCACAAAATCAAAACAAGGCAAAGCTAATCTATCAACCAAGCCTATCAAATCTCCTTCTCCTATGCTGATTCCCTCTCTTCTCCTTCTCCTCTCCTTCCTCCTTGCTCTCCAAGTATCCTCTTGAGAGTTTTTGAGAGTTGGTCCCCTCCTTTGTGTGTGGGAACCCCTTCCAATTAGAAGATAAGAGAGCCTTTATAGATGAGGGGCAAAAGTGGTAGTTTACAATTTCGTGCCTTGGAGCCCAATCCAGCCAACGACCGACTCGGACCGACACGGAGCACCTCGGGCCCGACTTACTGGGCAAGTCGGTCCGAGGTCGAAAAATCATCTCGGGTCCGGCGTTGGTTCTAACTCGATCCGTACCTCGTTCCACCTTCTTCTTGTTGGCTTTTCTCTTGTTCTTCTTCATGGCTTGCTCCTCTCTTTCCCTCTTAAGCTCGGGCCTTGCTCCATGTTCCGATTCTCCTTCAAAACGACCCTTGATCCATGCCAAAACACCTACAAAACACATAAAACGCGCATAGTCTCCGAATCTCATAGAAATACGGGAACTAAGCTAAAAAGGAACAAAACACACAAGAAAAGGGGAAAAAGAAACATATTTACAAAGGGAATCATATATAAAACACCACCAAATAAAGAGACATCAAAATACCCCATACTTAAACTTGCTTGTCCTCAAGCAATAACAATGTAAGCAAGACCGAAACATAATCTTCAAGTAAAGCCTCGTATGAAAACACATTTAAGCACAAGTGATTGATATTCAAGCAAGATTACATCATCACACATGATTAAGTGTTCCAAGGAATAGAGTCAATGCAACTAAGCCTCACTTTAGGGATGTGAATGTGTATCACTCATCATGTGTATGGGTATAGCAATGAACACTCAAGCTCAAAAATCATGCAAGTAAGGACTTTACTATTGAAGCTAATATCACCAAATCCTCCACCTAGAGATGCCTAATACAAAGTACACAAAGAATTCAAACTTGGCTCAATGGAGGTCCTCAAAGAGGTTCCATTCGGCCGGGTTGTAATGGGGCTTTTGGTATTTCTCAAGGTGGGAATTATTTGGTCTTGTGGTGCTTACAATGGGGATTGAACAACCTAAACTCTCACCAACTTCACCAAAATTCCACAATCAATTTCACACTCATCCAAAAGACTTAACATTTTTCCTCTCAACCCAAAATTTCACTTAACATTCCACTTCATCTTTGCTCTTAGGCTTTTTGTTGGATTTTCCACACTTTCTACACTGGACCGACTTTCTTATGACATCGGGCCCGATGTGGTGTGTAACTCGGTCGGACCCTTTTTCTTCACTTAAGCTCTTTACCTTCATTCCACTTTACATTTCCAACATTTTCTTTCTTTCTTTCTTTCTTTTTTTTTCATTTTCTTTTTGCACAACGAAGATGCACTACCCACATGATTCATAACACCATTCTTTTCAATTAAACCAAAGAGAATCTCAACTCTTCAAATACAATCCAAACCTCTCTTCTAAAGTCCAATCCCATAAGGGTCAAGTCATATAAGGCTAGGAATAATATTTTTGAGGAGTTTCAAACAAAGGCCTAGGCTAAAACGGGGCTACAAACAAAGGATTCACTTCATGGTAGGATATGGAACATTTATGTGACTAGAAGAACAAAGTTCAAAATCAATGTGACAATGCTAGGACAAATCTCATGATGGTCTTGGAAAATAGATAAACACCGCAATAGCAAGTTTTACTAAGCATGCATGAGATAATCACACAAGAAACATGAGGGATATGCAAATATGAACAAGCATCCCTAAAATGGCCAAAAATCAATCTCACAAGGGTCACTCATACTTAGTTGCATAAGAACTCATCCTAGAACTCACATGTTCAATAAAACAAGCAAGATATCATGATCACATCAAAAGCAACATCTTTTTAGAGGCTAAACCATCCAAAAATATGCAAAGGAATTTACATGCTCACATCATCATTAGCTTTCATTTGGACATCTAAGATGGGAATTTCTAGTCCAAAAACTACAAAACACAAAATCTTTTTGTTGTTTTCAACACAATTTTTCAAATTTTTATGGATTTTTGCAAAAATTTCTCTATACAAAACCAAAAACAAAGACTCATCCATTCAAAACCAAATCAATCATCCATGTCATTCCACAAACCAAGAAACAAACATCCCAAACACAAACTAGAAACCGAAAACCAAAAAACCTCAAAATAACAAACACACACAAGCAAGTGAAATCATGAGCACACTTACCCCCACCCCATACTTAAAATTTTGATGTCCCCATCAAACAAGGAAACCAAAACTTAAAAGCAAGAGAGAAGAGTACAAAGAGCTCACAATTTCTTTATTCTTCAATGGCATGTCTAGAATCACTCGAAGGGGTTGTCACGCCTATATCCTCTTTGGAGTCTCGCTTGCCGCTCCCTCTCGTACACTTGTTCTTGGTAGAAGTCTTGTGGTGGTGGTTGGAGTTGAGGATCCGGGCGCGTCCATTGGTCCTCACGGGAAGGGAAGTTCCCGCTCATCCATGTGTTGAAGCTATCTTGGACC
This sequence comes from Fallopia convolvulus, assembly GCA_964016875.1. Classification (NCBI taxonomy): domain Eukaryota; kingdom Viridiplantae; phylum Streptophyta; class Magnoliopsida; order Caryophyllales; family Polygonaceae; genus Fallopia; species Fallopia convolvulus. The sequence goes on along the minus strand of OZ024730.1, from coordinate 45,150,288 downwards.
CGCCACCTTTGGTCCTCCACCTCTCTAAGCTCATCCACCTCTCGCCTAGTGTAGCCGAGGGCTCGGTTCATCTCTTCTTGGCAGCTTGGAAAGCACCTTGTTGTTGAAGCAATTGTTGTTATTGTTGGTACATGTATTGTTGTTGAAGATTCACTTGATGGACCTCTTGAAGAACATTCTCTTGTTGAAGTTGAAGATGGGCCATTTGGTTGGCCAAGAAGGACATGTCCACCGTTTGTTGTCGCTCGGGAAACACCATTCCCGGACCATACCATTAGGCGTAGCCTTCATAACCGCAACCTTGAGCTTGTTCTTGCCTTGCACCACTCCCCTCTCCATGCTCATAGTGCCTCGGAACCTCATCACCATAGAAGGCACCAGACCGACTTTGATGGAAGTCGGGCCCGATGTCATGTGTACCTCGGTCCGCCAATGTTGGAGCTTGGTGCGTGGCTCGGAGGTTAGCCATCAAGCCTTGGAAGCGCTCATCTTCTTCATTTTGCTCTTGATCGATGTCCATGTCTTCTCCACGAGGTGCAAACACAAAGTTATCTTGGTCGAAATCCGGTGAAGATGAAGGGGAGGTAAACCGAATGTGTTGAGGTTGTTGTCGCCGCCCCTCTCTTGCACCTTCGGGGTCACCAAATGAGTGTGGCTTGCCGGCCCACACTTGGTACCAATTGTGATACCGAGAAAGATCATAGAGGTTGGGCACCAACCGGATGGACACACCATCATAGCTCGAGTGAGGGGCCAAAGAAGTCATGTAAAGCTTCTCCTTGATGATGTTGGCCTTCTTGAAATACTTCATGTTCATATACTCAACACCATTCGGAGCCGGAGAATACTTGTTGAGGTCGACTCCTAGACGCACGGATAGCCTTGCTATCATCCCGCCGAAGTAGATCCAAGAGGAGCTTTGGAAGTCTCGCACCATCTTGACCCACTCCCATGCAAGGTTCATGGGCTTCTCGGTGTGGAAGAGCATCTCATGTAGCAACATAATCTCTTCCTTCATCGGCTTGTTCAACTCATGACGAGCATAGATTGCACATCCCAAAACTCGCACCATGACCCGAAAAAGAGGGCTAGCAATCTCGGTTGTGGTGGCGCCCTTTCTCATCTCGCTCTTCCCGGCCACATGCCGCCACACTTGGTTCACCTTCTCGTTGTCGACGTCGGTCTCTTCTTTTGGACATGGAAACCCGAAGTAGGTAGCCAAGTCCCTAAGAGAGAGATTGTGGTCCTCATTGCCCAATTGGAAGGTGATCGCCCCTTCCTCATCCTCCATATTATCATAAGTGCATTCAAAAGTGGCCATGAATTCCGAGGTCATGGCGGGATAGTGGGTGTTGTCCCACCTTAGCATCCCATTGAGACCGATGTGGGAGTAGCACCTTGGAAGAGCTTGATCCATGTCCATCTTCTTCACGGTTTCCCAATCAAGTTACCTTGTGTGATGCTTAAGCGCCATATACCTTGCATAACTCTCAACTTGCTCATCATCCTCCAAGTAAACATCATCCAACTTTGGCTCTTTTCTTGACTTCTTGGACTTCTTCTTCGGCCTTTCTACATGAGATGATGAAGCTCTAGTCTCCATGGTACCTACACACATCCAACCAAACAAAAGGGTCCAAGATAAACTCCATACAACTCAACAAAAGCACTCATCAACACACATCAACACATCAACACAAGGGGAACCCCATACTTAGTCTCTAAACACACATGCATCACAATCCAACATGAATCATCATGGATATCTTCTAACAATGGCTAAGCAAATGATCATACTACATCATGATTAAGCTATAGCCAACAATGAAACACATGAATCCACATGATATCACAAGAAGAGAGCAAAAGCAACATGGATCGACTTCCAACCTATGTCGGGCCCGACATATCCTCAACCTCGGTCCGACTTGATGGACCGACTTCCACAACTCGGGCCCGACTTACCTGGGCACGTCGATCTCGACCTAGTTCATGCTTCGACTCTAACATCAAATCAACCCAAATCACTCTATCATGCACTTAAATTTCAAATTTAACCATCAAACATCCCTAATCGAAGTTCTAAATGGATCCAAGCATGCATAAACAACTTCGAAGCTCAATTTCACAAATCATGCAAATCCACCATTGATGCTCAAGCTCAAACTCTCAATCAAACATGGCATTACTCAATCTATGCAATGAAAGCACAAAATCTCCAAGGAAATAGGTAGAGATCGAGTAACACCTACCGGATTTGAAGAATATTGGACTTTTAAACAAAACATCTATTTAGAACTCAAACTTTCTCAACCTAGATCGAGATGGGGGATGAAGAACGAGATTGAACTCGAAATTTCTCTTTGGAATCGGGCTAGGGAGGCCTTTTTGTGATTGGATCGAGATGAAGAAAGGGAGAGATGTGTGGATCGAGTATGGTGAGAGGGGGGGCCGATTTTGAGAGTGTGAGGGAGATGGCTTGTATTTCGGAAATGGTGGTTAATATGAAGATGGTAGGTAGGTGGGGGATGTAATTTAATGGGGGAAGGGACAAATTAGGTCAAAGGGCAAAAATGGCATTCCACCCAGTCCGATCGGGTCGGACCGACGTCGTGGACTGACGTCCCTGTGTCGGGCCCGACTTACCTGGGCTCGATGTGGGGTGTTCGGGTCACCAATTTTACTCCATCCTCTTGCAACTTCTTTCTCCATATTTCCATTTTTTTTTCACCTCAAATCCTACACAACCTTGAAGAATACACAACACCAAAAATCCACAAAACACTAGATAGAGATTGGTTAGAGAAAAGCTAGGCTAAACTAAGAAAAATCAAACTAAAATTACGAAAAGAAAGCTACTAGCTCGGGTTGCCTCCCGAGAAGCGCTCGTTTAGAGTCACTAGCTTGACTTCCTAACCTCAATCTCATGGCGGGTGAAACCCGGTGAATTGCTCGCCATTGTTGTGCCCATTCCCATTGCCCTCATACCCATAAAACCACCAACGATGGTCTATATAGGCATGGCTCTCCGATCTCGGGCCTCTCTCATCATACTCCTCCAACGAATGAGATTTCTCCTCCTTACTTGCTCCATCATGTTCCTCTTTTCCTACACCAAATTTATCCAAAGAATTCCTAGGAGATTCTACCAATTCATCTTTCAAGTCACTAAGGCAAATGTAGGAGTCTCCTAAGTCATCTTTCAAATCACTTAAACAAATGTAGGAATCAAAAGTTTGGAAAGAATTGTGGTCATCACCAACATCAAAAGGATATAAGTAAGGATACTCTTCATTTCTCCTTGGGCTAGCATTGATCCTTGACTCATCTTGTTCCTCAACTTGCTCCAACAACTCCCTTGCTTGTATTTGTTTATTGAACCCTTCATCACTTCTCAACACAATGACCTCTCTAGCAACTTCCACTTCTTCTCTTTTTCTCTTGGCACTCTCTTCAAGTTTGAGGATAGCCAAGGCGTCCGGCTCATTCAAAGCCTTGTTGAAGTGAAAATCGACCTTTTCTTCACCAATCTCAAAGGAAACTTTGCCGTTTTTGACATCAAACCTTGCCCCCGCCGTAGCTAAGAATGGTCTTCCTAAGATTATTGGGACCAAGGGGTCCTCGTGCATGTCCAAGATCACGAAATCATCGGGAACAAAGTACTTTCCAACTCGCACCGGCACGTCATCCAATATTCCCTTAGCCTTGATGATGGAACCGTCGGCCATAGTTAGGGACATATCGGCCGGCTCAATTTCACCTAAATTTGCCCTTCTCCAAATACTAGCGGGCATCACCGAAACACTTGCCCCAAGGTCACATAAGGCTTGGAAGTTTTGAGACCCCACACCAATAGTGATAGCAAACCGACCGGGATCTCCTAGCTTTTGCGGTAACTCCAAGGTCTTGACCTCATCTTGCATTTCAACTATGGACCTCTTCTTGCTCAAAATCTCCTTTAAAAACTTGGCATAGGATGGCATCTCGCTCAATGCATCGGTGAACGGGATAGAGATGTTCAAACCTTGCAAAAGCTTGAGAAACCTCTTGAACTTGTTCTCAACAACATCTTTCGGCCTCTTTGAGGGATATGGAAGAGTTGTTGCACCTTGAATCTTGCTTGGATCAACCTCCTTGGACTTCCCCACTTCACTTGCAACATTTCCTCGTTGGACCGACTTAGGCACCACGTTGGGCCCGATGTCGTGTATCACGGTCCTGGGGCAGAGCTGATGCAGAGTAGTCGGATCGACATCTGGGTACGTCGGGCCCGACTTACCCGCAACCTCGGTCCGGGGCAGAGGAGTTGATCTTCCTGCTGGCTCAATGGCTCGGGTAGGTTTCGGCCACTTCTCAATCCAATTGCCCGGACTTCATTTTGATTGTTTTGAGCTCGGGGGTTCTCCTCGGGTCGGCCCGGAAGTCTCCCATTCTCTCTCGGGGCTTGAGTTGCAATTTGGGCAAATTGATTGTCGACTTGCCTCCTCCATGCACCAAACTCATTGAATTGGGTCCTCATCTCCTTGAACCCATCCCTCATCTCTTGAGCCAATGATTGTAGCTCATTGAATCCCGGTGGCCTATATGGTGGTGGTTGCAGCGCCCTTGGCTCGTTTTGGTTGAAGTTGTTGTTGTAGCCTTGAGCTTGACCGTTGTTCCACCGGCCATTACCACCATTGTTGAAGTTGCCTCTTCCACCGAAATTTCCTCGAACATAGTTTGCCTCCTCAAATTGCTCGGCCAAGCGCACTTGGCTCTCATTCGGACAAACTTGTGTAGCATGTGCAAAGGATCCACACCCCTCTCAAGCTCTACCATTTTGCTTGTAGTAGTGGACTTGCCTCTTAAGCTTGCTCACTTCACCTTCAAGGAATTGGAGCTTCACATCCTTGTCAATGTCTTCTCCCTTTGGATCATATAACTTCCTTGCACCTTCACCTTGAACTTTCACCTCTTTGCTAGCTTGACTCACCCCATACATGGCCTCATAATCGGATAGCTTGTCAAGTAGCTCCCAAGCTTGATCCGGTGTCAAGTCTATGAACCCACAATCGGTGTGGAGATTGAGCTTGTCCTTCGTTGCCGGATTGATGCCTTGGAAAAACATGTCTTGGAGCACATATGGTTGTTGGCCATGAGTAGGACATTGGCACAACATCTCCTTGAAACGGTCCCATGCTTGGAAGAGAGGCTCATTCGGACCTTGTTGAAAGCTTGCAATTTTCCTTCTTAGCTCGGTTGTCTTTGAGGGCGGGAAGAACTTCATCAAGAAAGCATCATGGAGTGCCTTCCAAGTTGTGATCGACCTAGGGGCTTGGCTCTCGAGCCAATGTGTGGCCTTGCCCCCAAGTGACCACTTGAACGCCTTTAGAAGCACATACTCCATCGTCTCCTCGTCGGTAGAGATCGTCTCACACATGTCCACAAAGCGTTTGACGTGCTCTATGGGACACTCATGTGGACGGCCCTCGAATTGATCACGCTTGATGAGGGAGATGAATTGCGTCTTGATCTCAAAATTTTTGGCAACCTCGGGAAGCACAATAACCGGTTCGGGTACCCTCAACTCCGGATGCATGTATTGGCGTGCATTCCGGGGTAGAGCGTTGAGTTGAGCCTCGTCCCTCATCCGTTGCTCCCGTTCTCTTCTTGCCACCGCCTCTTGATTGTCCTTCTCAAGTTGCAATCTAGCCATTTCGGCCCTAAGTCGAGCCAACTCCTCATCACCATGGAGATCTTGATTCTCCATCCTTTTCCTTCTTCGGGCTTCTTTGAGAATACTTTCCGGATCACTCACAAACTCAAGCTCAAGTGTTCCTCGGGAGGAACGAGCTTGCATACACCTACGAAACAAAGACACAAACCAAAACAAATAAAAAACAAACAAAGGGTTTGGGCTATTCCCTCACCCAAATCACTACCAAAACACAAGAAACTCACCAAATTGGCACTCAATGCACTTAGAATTCCCCGGCAACGGCGCCAATCTTTTGATCGCTCACGAATGTGAGGGTCTAGAGATACAATTTATAACCCGACCCCGTTGTAGCACGTGGTGGGTGTCGAACACTCGGGAAATCTACTCGATTGAGGTGCCTAAACACTAGAAAGCTGGAAAGGAGAACTTAAAACAAAGGAAAACAAAGAGAACAGTCGGGACCGACACAAGTGTCACGTCGGTCCCGATGTTGGCGACGAAGAGGGAAGTCGGGACCGACGTAGAGCAAGTCGGGCCCGATGTAGCTGGTTTTGTCGAACTCAAAGATTGAAAGTAGATCTTGGGCTTTTGGGTTCCTTCTCTAGTAGATTAAGGCTTTTCCACCCCAATTCAAGCAATAAGTGATGATCGGAATAGGATCGAGGTGTTTTCACCCTCGTTCCAATCACTTCTACACATCGATCATTGGGGAAATCCCCTTCGAAGCAAGGTCTTGAGATGGACAAATGTTCACTTTCGTTACTTTGCCAATAACAAGCCTTGATTCCTTACTTTCATAAGGAATTGTAGCTCTATGTAGAGTGGGTTCCTAGATCAAGCACTCAAGGCTTATGGAATTGGGGTTTCTAGCCCAACCTAGCTAGAGTTTTCCCCCATAACCCAAGATCAAGGAGATCTACTCCATATGGCAAACAAAGAAAGCAAACAAATCACAAAGCAAAGCAATCAACATCATCAATCTCAAACCAAAGCCAAATTTCATTCACAAATCAAAAGCAATCCACAAAATCAAAACAAGGCAAAGCTAATCTATCAACCAAACCTATCAAATCTCCTTCTCCTATGCCGATTCCCTCTCTTCTCCTTCTCCTCTCCTTCCTCCTTGCTCTCCAAGTATCCTCTTGAGAGTTTTTGAGAGTTGGTCCCCTCCTTTGTGTGTGGGAACCCCTTCCAATTAGAAGATAAGAGAGCCTTTATAGATGAGGGGCAAAAGTGGTAGTTTACAATTTCGTGCCTTGGAGCCCAATCCAGCCAGCGACCGAATCGGACCGACACGGAGCACCTCAGGCCCGACTTACTGGGCAAGTCGGTCCGAGGTCGAAAAATCATCTCGGGTCCGGCGTTGGTTCTAACTCGATCCGTACCTCGTTCCACCTTCTTCTTGTTGGCTTTTCTCTTGTTCTTCTTCATGGCTTGCTCCTCTCTTTCCCTCTTAAGCTCGGGCCTTGCTCCATGTTCCGATTCTCCTTCAAAACGACCCTTGATCCATGCCAAAACACCTACAAAACACATAAAACGCGCATAGTCTCCGAATCTCATAGAAATACGGGAACTAAGCTAAAAAGGAACAAAACACACAAGAAAAGGGGAAAAAGAAACATATTTACAAAGGGAATCATATATAAAACACCACCAAATAAAGAGACATCAATACTCGGGATAGATTATGAGCAAACATATTCCCTTGTAGTTGATGCAACTACATTAAGATTTTTAATTAGCCTAACTGCTTTAGAGGAAATACAAATGCGACTTTTGGATGTCGTAACTGCATATTTATATGGATCACTTGATAGTGATATTTACATGAAAGTTCCTAAAGGATTAAAACTACCTGAGGTATATAAATTAAAATCTCGGGAAATGTTTTCTACATAATTGCAAAGATCATTATATAGTCTAAAACAATCTGGAAGGATGTGGTACAATCGGCTTAGTGAATATCTTCTTAAAGAAGGATATCAAAATCATGTCGTTTGTCCATGTGTTTTCATCAAACGATCCAAAATGGATTCGCTATTATTGCAGTATATGTTGATGATTTAAATATTATCGGTACATCCGATGAACTTGAAAACACTACAAAATATTTGATGAAAGAATTTGAAATGAAAGATTTTGGAAGAACCAAATTTTGTCTCAGTTTACAAATTGAACATTTCAAGGATGAAATTTTTATCCATCAAACAAATTATATCGAGAAAATTTTGAAAAGGTTCTACATGGACAAATCACATCCATTAAATTCACCCATGATTGTTCGTTCTCTTAGTGTACAGGATGATCAATTTAGACCTCGAGAAGATGATGAAGAGATTCTTGGTCTTGAACTCCTCTACCTAAGTGCAATTGGTGCATTAATGTATCTCGCAAATAATACAAGACCAGATATTACTTTTGGTGTAAGCTTGTTACCAAGATACAACTCATTACCAACAAGGCGACATTGGAACAAAATCAAAAATGTGTTCCGATACCTAAGAGGTACTTTTGACCATAGAAATAAAAATGGTGCTTTTGTTGGATATGCAGATGCATTATATCTATTAGATCCGCACAAAGCAAAATAAATGGTTATGTATTCACGTATGGAGATACAACGATCTCATGGAAGTCAACAAAGCAAACGCTTACCGCTACATCATCAAACCATGCAGAATTAATCGCTCTTTATGAAGCAGGAAGAGAATGTGTCTAGTTAAGGTCAATGATTGGATATATACAAAAAGAATGCAAAATAAGATCAATTGAAGACAATCCAACCATAATATATGAAGACAATTCTGCATGTGTCATACAAGTCAAAGGGGGTTATATCAAAGGAGATTGGACGAAGCACATTTCACCAAAATTGTTCTCAACTCATGATCTAGAGAAGGAGGGCAAGATCGAAATCCAACAAATGCGATCAAGTGAAAATGTTGCAGATTTGTTCACAAAACCCTTACAATCCAAGAAGTTTGAAGAACTGGTGTACAAGATCGGAATGCGCATATTTCGAGAAGTACGTTGATTTCAGGGATGAGAATTATACGCATTGCACTCTTTTTTTTTCGTTCAGGTTTTTTCCCACTGGGTTTTACCTGACAAGGTTTTTAATGAGGCAATACTATGAAAGCGTATAAGACGAGTTGTACTCTTTTTTCCTGTACTATGGTTTTTATCCCACTTGGTTTTTCCTACCCCGGTTTTTAATGAGGCAACATATAGATAACCGCAAATGAAAGGATGAATATTCAAGGGGGTGTTAAGAGATAATAATGATGAATGTTCATCATTGTACACGCCTCTACACACTTTTGTTTTATTAGCTGACAATCATTACAGCAATGTCGGTCTTCAATTTCTCTCATCTTTATACGTTTGAACTTATCATGCAAGCCAAATTGTGGCTATAAATAGGATGTACAATTTATTGTAAAGAATCAACGAAATAAGTTCAACTTTTTCAAGTTTCTCTGCCATATATTTCTCAACAATATAGACTGCCAATTTGTATTGTAAAATGACTAATATTAAGGGTCCAAAGTAGTAGTTGAAAATTGTAAAACTAAATTCTTGTTCATGTAATAAACGATTTTCCATAAAGAAAGGAAAGAGAACGGATGGATGAGAAAATGGCATTTCGGTAGTTTTTTTAATGGCGATGGGTTTTTCAGATGTACACTGTTTTAGGAGTATTAGTAAAAATGCTCATACGCTTTTTTGATAATAATGATATGAATAGATTTTTAATAGAAATGTAACATTTTATTAAGAGAAAGAAAGGTACAACTGAATAGATTGTAAATCATCTCGGGAGCGTTTCCACTCTGTCGTATGAGCAGGTCTTTGCCTTCCGGCGTCAGTTACCACCGATTTTCGGCTCTAATCGTTTCATGGCACTCTACTGGTTCCTTTTCTCTTTCTCTAGATCTTTTTTTCTAATGGAATTCCTTTTGAATAGGGATACAATTCCATTATTCCTTCTCTTTTTCCAATTTTATATCTCTTTTCCTTGTCACTGCTATTTCATGGTTCTTGGTATTTCTACTATTCCCATAGCCATATCTGAATTGTACCTTATCGGAAAGTTCTTTTTGTCCAAGCAAATGAATTTTCATGTCCTATTAAGAAGTGCATCTACCGCAAAAGTGATTGGAAACCATCTTGATCAATTCCTTACCTTTGTTGAATCCGTTTCAATGAATATCGACTCTGTATTGCGGGTTCGGGTTACCATTGATGCTTCTAGGGCATTGATGAAAGGCGCAACAATGTGAAGGAGGATATATAGAAGCGTCAAATTTTATTTATATTGATCGTAGTATTTTTTATAAGAGTGGTTTATTTGATCCAATTTCATATGTATTCTTCTCTTTTCGAAATCTGTTGTAAGTTGGCTTGCATATTAATAACGAATTAATTATACCCTAAAGTAAACTAGATTGTAAATCTCATGTGTTGCACAAATCAATATTTATATTTAAGGTTTGGTATTGTTTAAATATTTTGAGAGACGTGAAAAATCCAATCGTGTAATATATTTTATAAAAGAAACACAAAACTCATGATCAACAAATCATTTAGTTATATATAACGGAAAACACATGAAAAACCCTAGAGCGATAGAGGCGATTTAGGGCAATTGTTTTCTGGCGTTTCTCCTGTCGATTGCTGCTTCTCTCCGGCATCTAGCCGTGGGGCCGGATTCTCCCGTCGTTATGTGTGGGTTCACCGAATTCTCTTGTGTGTTCGTGATCGGTTCTAACAGAGAAGGAAAGTTATGGTGGATAGGGCAAAAATGGATATTGCACTAACGAAAGAAGAAAGTGAAGAGGTTGTGGAGGCGGTATAACAAGAAAACCATGGCGATAGAGGAGGGGCCATTCTGGTTGGGAGCCGGTTAACAAACCGACCTTTTAATGCATATGTGTTGAAGTCAACCATGAAGGTGCATGGATGTTCAAGGGAGGCTTTGTCCTTAGAGAGATCCGATCGTGGTTTGGGAGAAAGACAAAGTCTTGGTGGAAGGGCCATGGTCATTCGACAAAACGTTGGCTGCTTTGAAGGAAGTTGGGTCGAAGTAGCCATCTAAGATCGATATAACTAAGGTGGCGTTTTGGATTAAGGTTTATGATTTACCATTGACTGCTATAAACATGGAGACCGTGGAAGCTATTGGAAAAGTGTTTGGAGGGCTTCGGGGAGTTTTAGAGGAGGAACTAATGGTGCGATCGAAGTTCATCCGGGAAAGGGTTATGGTTGATATCACGAAGCCATTGAGAAGAGGATTGATGATGAGAGTTATGGTAATAAGCTATAGGTTGAGATTAAATACGAGAGGTTACCAAAATTTTGCTACTCATGTGGGAGGTTAGGGCACTTGGAGTTGGATTGTGAGGATGGAGAGGCAAAAGAACTTCAAGGTGAGTATGGAGATTGGTTGAGGGCCTCTCCCATGAATAAATATCAAGCCAATAATGAGTATAAGAAGGAGCAAGAGATGATGATATTGCAGAAAGGAGGACGAAAGAAAGAATGTGAGGAAGGATTAGGCCAAATTTGAGGGGGAGTATAATGGCTAGAAAGTCCTTATTGTACATCTTGGAGGAGGTTAAAGCTTTAGAAGATAATGGAGAAGTTGGAAAGGGAGAGGGTAGTGTAAGAGATGAAGGGTCTTCAATTCTAAAAAATGGGAAAGAGGTTGATGGAAAAAGTGTGAATGGTGAGGGAGGGAGCGAGCACAGCTCTAGGGAGAAAGGGGATGCAGTTGTGGAAGCACAAAGTAGACTAGAAGCTATCTCCTTGGAGGAAAATGACGTAAAAATGAGAAGGTAGATCAAAAGAAGGGGGGGGGGGGGAGTGAAAACGTTAATAAAGAGGGGGATGGGAAAGCTGGTGGGGGTTAATGAGGGAGAAAAAAGGTAAAACTATTGAAGAGGGCTCACCAAAAGACAAAAATAAAGTTAAAAATCAAAAGAGTGGTGGGTCTTAGAAGAGAAAGGCGAGAATGGGGAATGGGTGAAGGAAATAATTAAGGGAAGCTCACCAGGGAAAAGGAAACTGGGGGATGAAATGGTGGACAATATGGTGGTGGATGAGACTGATGAAGGTGGAAAGAAACAGAAAATTATGATATCGGCGGGAGAGACGGAGAGTCTCTCTTGCCGGACATTATGAATACTTTAAGCTACAAGTGTTGGGGGTTGGGGACGGTCTGGTCAATTGGTAAACTCGCTAATTAAGTGAGGCGAGAGGCCTCGAGGGTGGTTTTTCTTATGGAAACCAAGTGTGACCATAAGAAAATGGAGGTGGTACGTTCGAAGCTAGGGTTTCATGGGTGTTTTCAGTGGGTTGTGTTTGAAGGTCGGAAGGTTTGTGCTTACTGTGGGAAGAGGATATTAAGGTTCAAATTAATTCTTATACGAGTCATCATATTGATGTTGTGGTGGACCTGGAAAAAGGAGGTGATTGTTGGAGACGTGTTTATGGGTAGCCTAGAAAGGAGGAGAAGGAGCAAACATGGGAGCTTCTCAATAAATTATATGAAGATGATCATGAGGGGTGGGTGTGCATTGGAGATTTTAATCAAATACTGAGCATGGAAGTTAAAGAAGGAGGGCTGCCACCTGACTTAGAAAAAATGAGATCGTTTTGAGAGGCTCTTGAGATGTGTGAGTTGGAGAATTTGTCGTTCTTGGGAGGTAGATTTACATGGGATAACAGAAGAATTGGGGATGAATTTGTTCAAGAGCGACTTGATATGGCGTTTGCTAATGAAAAGTGGGTCAATCTTCATCCGGGAGGTAGAGTTAGACACATTGAGAGAGAGGGGTCGAATCATGTTCCCATTATTTTGGAGGAATATAGGTATGATGAGGGGCCGGAAGAGGAGGTAAGGAGAGCTCGGCCGAGTAGGTTTGAGGCCATGTGGGCCCAACACGAGGGGTGCCAAAATGTTGTTGCTAATGCATGGAGAAGTACGCATATTATGGAGGCTGGGGGGAGTTATAGGCAAATTAGATAAATGCATGCAGGAGTTGAAGGGCTGGAATAAAAGAGAGTTTGGGCATATTGGTGGGAATTTGAGGAGAGTTTGGGAAGAGTTGCGTAGGTTGAACAAGGGCGTTATGAGGGGGGGTTTAGTTCGAAAAAGGCAAGCCCTTGAGATGGAAGAAAGTGAACTTATGGCGAAGGAAGAGTTGCTCTAGTTTCAAAGGGAAAAGGAACATAATCTCAAATGGGATGATAGAAATACAACTTTCTTCCATGCAAAAGCAATTGGTAGAAGGAAAAGAAATAAATTGAAGAGGCTGGTTGATGATGAAGGTATGGAGTGGTGAAATCGGTGTCATAGAGAGAGGGTGGTTGTGGACTATTTTATTGGGCTGTTTAGAACCGATCACGACACACATTTGGAAACGGCTCCTCAAGGAATTCTGCACTTGGTATCGGATGAGGATAACTCTCAACTGTCACGTCCATTCACTAGCGATGAGGTACATTCGGCTCTCTTTTCTATGCATCCTACTAAATCCCGGGGCCCAGATGGTATGTCAGCTTTGTTTTTTCAAAAATATTTGGCATATTTTTGGGGAGGAGGTGATTAGTTTTGTTATTAATATTTTACATGGAGGGCCTATTCCTGATCGCCTAAATCACACTTTTATTGCTCTAATTCCAAAAATTACTAACCCTTTTCGTATGAAGGATTTGAGACCTATCAACTTATTTAATGTCTTGTATAAGATTGTTTCTAAGGTGATTGCCAACAGAATGAAGCCAATTCTACAAAAAGTGATCTCGAGGAATCAGAGTGCTTTTCTTCCGGGGAGACTTATAACTGACAACGTCTTGGCAGTTGTTGAAATATTTCACTACATGAAGAAGAAGAAGACGGGAAAGAAAGGTTTAATGGCTCTCAAGCTGGACATGGTGAAGGCTTATGATAGGGTTGAATGGAGCTATTTGGAGGAGTGTATGATTTCTCTGGGGTTCGGGAACAACTGGGTGACTATAATTATGAAGTGTATTAGTAGTGACTCTTTTTCAGTTCTGATGGATGGTGTGCCGTCTCATCTTTTCTTCCAATTGAGAGGTCTTAAGCAGGGAGATCTGCTTTCTCCATACCTTTTCTTGTTGTGTGTTGAAGGCTTTTTTGCACTCATTAGGAAAAGTGTAGCATAAGGGAGATGGAAGGGTATTCGCATTGCAAGAAGCCTTGTTCTTTGCAGATGACAGTATTTTGTTTGCTAGGGCTTCTTGTCAACAAGCGCATGAAATAGCTAACATCCTCCAGAGTTATGGAACTGTGTCGGGTCAACAAGTGAATCTAGCAAAGCCAGAATTGTCTTTCAACAAGAACGTGAACGAGGGGATGAAGTTTGTGATGCAGGGTATTCTGAATGTTCAGGAAGTTGAAAACCATGAGAGGTAATTGGGGCTTCCGACTATGATAGGACACTCAAAAAGAGTCATTTTTAACCAGGCTAAGGAGAAAGTGCAGAGGAAAATTAAGAGTTGGAAGGCTGATACGATCTCAAGGGCGGACAAGGAAATCTTATTGAAACCTGTAGTACAGGCTATTCCAATGTATGCAATGTCATGTTTATTATTCCCGAAAGGAGTTTGCCGGGATATTGAGAATTTGATGAATGACTTTTTCTGGGGCAGTAAGGGGGATAAGAAGAATTTGCATTGGATGAGCTGGAAGAGACTAGGGGGTTCGAAAGAAATGGGTGGATTAGGGTTCCGAAATTTAGAAGCCTCTAACCTTGCATTCCTTGCAAAACAAGGTTGGAGGCTCTTACTTGAACCTGATTCACTTGTTGGAAAATTATTTAAGGCTCGGTATTTTCCTCGAATGGACTTCTTGCAAGCAAAGATTGGTTTTGCTCCTAGCTATACTTGGAGAAGTATATGTCGAGCAAGAGATGTCATTGAGCTAGGAGCGTATTGGCAGGTGGGGAATGGTTTAAATATCAATGTGTGGTAAGACAAATGGATTCCAAGGCCAACCTCCTTTAAAACCTTGGGAAATTTTCAGGGGGCAAATCAGGATCTCATGGTTTCGGACTCGATAGACTAGGACCTTAAGTGCTGGAAAGAGGAGTTAGTTAGGGATTTGTTTCTGCCACATGATGTGGATTTTATTTTTTCTATCCATCCTCTAGAAAGTCATGTTCCAGACTAGCTGGCATGGTTTTATTCTAATGACGAAAATTTGTAGTCAAGACAGCCTACAACGCAATCATGAGATCGAATGAAACGAGGAGCTGTGTTGGTGGTCAAGCTGACAGTTGCAGGATGAAGAAGACATGGAAATGGATTTGGAGTTGTAATATCTACCCGAGAATGAAAAAAATTTCTTTGGCGAGCATGTCGTGGTGCTCTGCCATGTAAGTCAAACTTGATGAAAAGGAAAGTGGTGCCTGATGCTTCATGTTGGAAATGTGGGAGAGAGGAGAACACTCTACATTGTTTACGTGATTGTGTTCTCCCACGTAAAGTGTGGAAGATCGTTCCTGGTTTGCAATGGAGAGAACTGATGTATGATGATTTTCTGGATTGGGCGGAGTGTATGCAACTTAAAGAAAAGAAAGATCATGATGCTTGGGCTAGCATTTGTTACCATCTGTGGAGAGCACGGAATGCTGGTGTTTTCGAGGAGCATGAGACAGATCCATCAGAGCTTATTAATAAGAGCCTGCACAGCCAGGAGGAGTATAATAAAGCATGTTTGATGAGTGAGGCCCCGACTTCAAACACAATGGAGGAGAGTGGATGGCAGCGAACACCAGTGGAATGGATCAATATTAATTGTGACGTCTTTGTTCGGGACAAACAATGTGGGGTGGGTATTTGGGGACGAGATGCTGACGGCATGGTGGTGTTGGTTGGTGCACAGAAGATCCAACAAGGAACGGTTGTTGATGTTGCGGAAGTGGAAGCAATCAGATGGGGGGATTCAAGATGCTCAAAGTGCTGGTTTCTCCAAAATCATTGTTGAATCTGACAGCAAAAAGGTCATCCATTTGCTTAGGGGAGGAACTCTTCCGAGATCAATTCTTGGGACGGTGATTGCAACAACTGTAGAGCTAAGCTACAATTTGGAGATGTGTAGGTGGCATTATGTGAAGAGGAACGCAAATTGTGCTATTGATTGATTGAGAAAATGGTTGCCTAATAGTCCTGTTTTATTATTTTGTGAATTTTCTTTTCTGTCCAACTTCTATGTGGTGTTATCGAACGATTTGGTTTCCGGTTGAATGAAGTAGTTGTTTTCTAATCATAAAAAAATCATTTAGTTAAAGAGAGTGAAAAATCAATTAAAAAACATTCACATACACTAAAAAAAATTACGCACATATTGTAAAAATTTTGCAATATTTGAACGTTTTAAAAGTTATGAAAGGCCCAACTTTGTTTAAAGTTTTATTTATTTGTAATTTTTGCTTATACTTTAATATATTAACCGACTCTCATTTTGGTCTCTTTCTACTTAGACAATAAAATTCACATATTTCAATTTCATGTTCGAGATGTTTAATTATAACAAAAAATAAAGTAATTTTTTTTACAAAATCAAAATTCATATTAGCACCTTCTTTAGTAAGAAATAATATATATTTATATTATTCCTTAAAATAAAAACTAAACTTCAATGAATTAAATTGCAAAATTTGTGGTTAATTTTTTCCTTGCTAGGGACACATTTTCCAACAGTGTTTGGTTCTACCACTAATACCTGCCCAATCGAGAAAGATTTTCAAATTAATTATGGGTCTGGTTAATGTGTGCCAATAGACACATATTACTAATAGTCTTTGGAAGTTTTTTAAACTACTACTTAAAATAGAATTGGTGAATCCTTTTAGAATATAAAAATAACAAATAAATATCATTCTTATTAGATTATTAATATGTGTCTATGGGTACACATTAGAAAAATCATTAATTATTGATCACAAAAAAACACCTTAAATATATTAAAGCACCTCCATTGGTGAGAGCCCTAGTTTAAGTCTCTCACTAATAAAAAAAAAGATATTTGATTTTAAGTAGGTCAATAAAAATTAAAAGGAAAATTGTAAATAAAGGAGTGAAATTGGTTTCAAGGAACTGTGATAGAGTCTATTAGACTCAAAAAATTCCAAGTATGATTTCAAGACCGAAGACTGTCATCGTCACAAAGACCATCATCGTTAGAAAGACCATCATCATCACAAAGACCAACATCGTCACAAAGACCGAAAATTGTCGTCGTCACAAAGACCTAAGATTGTCGTCGTCATAAAGACTCAAGACCGCCATCGTCATCTGACTATCCCGCAGTGCCAACGAGATTCGGAGATCTCCGGGTCGGTTACAACTGCATTTGACCATATCTTCCACAACATCCACGACCTATTTTTTAGGAGAACGTTTATTCTAACTTGTAACTGCTTATGTGTAACTCTCCCTACTATATAAAGGGATCTAAGGGCATAGATACGCGAGATCTAGAGACAGAGCCATTAGTACACCATAATTACCCTCTCTTGTAGTCAGAACACTCTCATAACTTACATTGCTCTCGAATACAGTTGTTGTCTGAGCAGGACTGCTAGCATCTGACCGCTGTCTTCCCATCAGTTTTTGCATGATTACGGGTCCTAAAACTCGGATCTAAGCTTGTAATCGCTTGTTTATAATTAATAAGAAGAGATAAGCATTTCTTCTTCATTTTAGTTGTCTTTACATTCAATTTCCTTACTTATTTATTACTTTTGTTAATCGTTTTCATCCGTCTTCCCCTCAGCCTGATCCAATCGCATCCCTTTGGCTATCAAACCCTATCAAGGACACTATAGTGATTAATTGGTTATTTTTTGTCCAAAATAATTTGGCGTCCACCGTGAGGCTGATAGCTAAAATCCAACTGATCAACCTCTTACTAAACACCAACCGTTCACCATGGATGAACTTTTTGCTCGTCTCGATGCCCTCCAAAAAGACCTTGATGAAGTCAAAGCCGAAAAAACCAGATCCAACGCCCAAGTGGCGCAACTAATGGTTGAAAATGAGTCTTTGAGATCGCTTGTACACACGAGCAAGACTATGACTGCCGTAGGAGCCTTCTCGAAAGATATTGTGATCGTCCAAAATCCTCTAGCAGTTACCTTTCCTGGAATGATGATGACGACCTGAGATACTTCCTCTCTGGGGGTCCCATTCCAACAACCGACAGAAGACGACGGGATCACTCCCAACCTTCTCGACATTGAGGAGGTCATCAAGCAAAAGATCCAAGATAAATTAAAGCCTCTCTATGAGACGATTGCAAGGATCCCTGGAATCCCACGTCTCATTGAGAAGGAACCCGAAGATGGCTATGAAGCTTCTCCCTTTGTCGAATCCATTTCCGTTGTCGATTTTCCTAAGGGGTTTCTCATTCTAGACATGTCAAGC
The DNA here is from genome assembly GCA_964016875.1 of Fallopia convolvulus. Taxonomy (NCBI): domain Eukaryota; kingdom Viridiplantae; phylum Streptophyta; class Magnoliopsida; order Caryophyllales; family Polygonaceae; genus Fallopia; species Fallopia convolvulus. The sequence goes on along the minus strand of OZ024730.1, from coordinate 45,132,137 downwards.
TACGACGGCATCGATGATCCTAACGATCATCTTTTGATCTTTAAGCAAAAGAAGACTTCCATCCTTCAAAAGGATCGTGAAGCCATCATGTGCAAAAGATTTGGTGCAAATCTTGAGGGCTCGACCCTAAGATGGTTCATTAGTTTGCCACCAGGATCCGTGGAATCATACGCGAATCTCGCCGACTTATTTAAAGTTCAATTCATGAGTAGTCGATGACTTGAAAAGTATTCTAACGACTTATTTCGAATTGTGCAGGGGTATGATGAAACTCTCCGAGATTACATGAATCGTTACGTTTATGTGAAAATCAAGATCCCCAATTGCGATGTCTCGACATCGATTGAAGTGTTCCGTTAAGGTCTTCAAACGACCAATGAACTCTACAAAGAGTTGACCATGTATCCATGTGCAACCTTCGAAGATGTTCAAGCTAAGGCGATGGCACAAATTCGCCTAGAAGAAGATAAGGGAGCTAACCTCCCTGAAGATGTCTTTCTGGAGTCTGATCCTAAGACCCTAGAACATAACCGTCAAAATCCAACAGATAGTGAATCTGACGATGAGACCTCAGATGATGACGAGAACGGTCACGGTCATGATCACAGTCACAGTCACGGTCTAGTCACCCAAAATCGCAAGAAAAGCAGGTTTCATCCATATCATTTCTAAATAAAAAAAATCATGTTAGCTCACAATTACGCTTTCCTTTATGATTTCTTTCGAATAAATATTGACTTGAGCGTCGGAGGGTCGTTGGGGAAACCCACGACCAATCCTCCAAGTTCTTTGAATCTTGTCATGCAGAAGCACACGAGATGCTAATCGCCAGTCATGGTCACGATCAATCAGAAGACATAAGTCATCAGTTACGATCATAAGGCATTATTCACCAGAACAAATGAGGCGCTACTCGCCAGCAACTGTAGCTTCTATCGCTAGAAAACAAGGCTTTATTCACCAAGGCGGTACTCACCAGAATAGGTACTCCCCTGAGGACGACGCTCGAAACGCCGAAGACGCTAGTTATTACCAAGGAAGACACTGTTCATCGCCTGGATGAGCACTCTAATCTTAAGCAGTTGCAAATCAAATGGTTGACAAATGACTTCTGCAGGGGTCGTTGTCTCTTAAAAGCTCTGGGCTCCTGAGGCACAACTCAAAAGCTTCTACATAGTTGCATTATTTGCAAGACAACAAGTTTGTACTCTTGGTTAACGACCTTGACCGAGTCTAAGATTTTGGCTAGTGACTTTGATCAAGTTAACGCCCAACACCGACTGTTTTCATCAAGTTAAAACGCCTGTGGCTACACAACTTCGATAGAACCAGCGCTAGAGGCTAACAACTTCGCTTAGGTCCATGCCTTTAGCTGACGACTTCGATCAAGTCCGTGCCTTTGACCATTGAATTCCATCGTCATGACGCTCGATTTCTAGTGGCTCAACAGCTTCCAAACGCAATTGTTCCCAAGAAGACGATGAGGCATCCGACGAAAGGCTTTAAATTCATCTCGCCTGTCTCCCCGCCTCAACAACCAAGATGAATTTGGGGTATTGTTAAGACCCAAAAAATTCCAAGTATGATTTCAAGACAGAAGACTGTCGTCGTCACAAAGACCATCATCGTCAAAAAGACCATCATCATCACAGAGACCAACATCGTCACAAAGACCGAAGACTGTCCTCGTCACAAAGACCTAAGACTGTTGTTGTCACAAAGACCCAAGACTGCCATCGTCATCTGACTATCCCGCAGCGCCAAGGAGATCCCGAGATCTTCGGCTCGGTTACAACTGCCTTTGACCATATCTTCCACAACATCCATGACCTATTTTTTAGGAGAACGTTTATTCTATCTTGTAACTGCTTATATGTAACTCTCCCTACTATATAAAGGGATCTAAGGGCATAGCTACACGAGATCTAGAGACAGAGTCATTAGTACACCACAATTACCCTCTCTTGTAGTCAGAACACTCTCATAACTTACATTGCTCTTGAATACCACTGTAGTCTGAGCAGGACTGCTAGCATCTGACCGTTGTCTTCCCAACATTTTTCGAATGATTACGGGTCCTAAGCCCCAGATCTAATCTTGTAATCGCTTGTTTATAATTAATAAGAAGAGATAAGCATTTTTTCTTCATTTTAGTTGTTTTTACATTCAATTTCTTTACATATTTATTGCATTTGTTAATCGTTTTCATTTGTCTTCCCCTCAACCCGATCCAATCGCATCTCTTTGGCTATCAAACCTTATCAAGGACACTAAAGTAATTAACTGGTCATTTTTTGTCCAAAACAGAGTCCTCTAAATATGGATGTTTCTGACCAAATTCATATTTTTTTTATTTCCTTTTTTATTGTATGAGGGATGATGTGAGGGAGATGCATGTAGACGTGTGTCCGGTTCCTTTGGAATTGAGAATCGAACTGGAAAAAATTGATTGTTCTGGAACCGAAATGGGTGGAATCGCTTCGGCTAGTTCCACGTTCCTTGGAACCGAACCGCGATCACATTTTTGCATTTTCAACGTTTATTTTTATTATTTAAAGGTTCGAAACTGAAATCGCCCTGGAACCGAAAAATTCGAAATTGGGGGTTCCCGGTTCCGGTCCCGTTCCATGATTCGATGGAACCAGAACTGTCGGTTCTGAAACCGGACACACCTCTTGGAGGGAGATGGAGGTGCTCTTAGGCAACTTGGTGAGGGGGACAAAATAAACTTTTTTTCCAAAAAAAGCGCAGCATTAATTGCAACTTTCTATGTACGTATTTATTCTTTTATGTTCTACTTAGGTCATGTTTGTCAAGGCAAAAATGCTAGTGTTTAGCTTTTAAAATTTAATTTTTAAACGCTACTAAGGTGTTTGGTATAATCAGTAATAATTCTAATGTTCAGAAGCTTGATTTTTTTTGAAGCTACTTTAGAAATTTTTTATGATTTGAAATTATCTAAAAAGAAAAACCGTAATTTCTGTGATAAATTATGTGTCCTATTTTATCATTTTATAAATATAAGCTAAACCCAAAAATTACCAACCATATTAGTGTCTTATTTTATTCGACCGTTACTTTCAACCGCTATATCTACTACTACTATAAGTATCCGCTACCACTAATCTTGACAAATAAGGCATTAAGTAATTGGGAAAAGATTCTTCCAATGAATATACGGCTCAAAAGAGGCTCTGTGCATATTTCTCCAAAAGGATGATGTATTGTGATGCATAAAAATAATAGGTACTAATGATTCTATATTTTTATTTCATATACACTTGGAGAATTAAAGTGTTGTGATTTGCTAAAAATACCAAAATTGTACTTGAGATTCCGTTTCATCCGATTCTTAAGCGAATCAAACTGTAATCATTTCTGATCAAAGTTACTTTTCTCTTCTTTTTTTCCCCATTTTCACTCTTTTTTCTATGTACGTTACGTATATATTCTCAGTAAAATTAAACTTGTTCTAATATAAAAGGCTAATTCTTACTTAGATCTGAAGAGGATAGTTTATCTCAAAATCAATCATGGAAGAGCCTCACAAGCGAAAAGAACAACACTATGATCTCCATATCGCTCCGATGACTTCAGGTAACCTTTTCGATCTCTCCCTTATATACGTCTAAGTAACAATAGTTAAAATTTGAGTAGTATTTGTATGACCTATGCTCAAATAGCGTAATCACTTCTTGTTCATGTTTGTCGTGACATTTTTCATTTCCTTCGATTTAATGGTAAATTTAGAAAAGTGGAGAAATGGGCATGAAACCGAAAAAGAGAGGATGATCATATCGATTGTACATTTGTACGTACGTCCCTTATTTATGTACATGTACGTAGTCTGATCGGGCGGTAGAGAATTAGAAGAGTATCTTGTTCTAGTCTAACACAATTGTCTCATCTTATTGGAAGAAAAATAACAAACACGTTTTTTTCTTCGTCGAAATTAACCTGAAAAGATCAATATACCGTAAGTTTAATGAATCACAGACTATTTTAATCAGTAACCGTAAGTTTAGTCTGCCACACATGTTTAGTTGTTTATCATATGTAACCGTTCTCTCTATTTCTCATAACTTTATTTAATTTAATTTCAATGTGTTAAGATTCTTTTTTTTGGTAATTAATATGTGTTAAGATTCTTTTGAGTGCGTATGAACGTATCTTCCAGAATCGATCACTAAGTGCATGTTGATCGAGATAAGAACATAATAAATTCGAAATAATTAATTAATAGTAATGGGTATGGCATGCAGAGGAAGAAGTGAACGACAACCCGATAGAAGAAGTCCGTTTGACGGTCCCAATAACGGACGACCCCACGTTGCCGACGTTGACGTTCAGGACGTGGTTCCTAGGGCTGACGTCATGCATCGTGCTGGCGTTCGTGACTCAATTCTTCGCCATGCGGAACAACTCGATCGCGGTCTCGTCCGTCGCCGCCCAGATCGTGACGCTGCCCGTGGGCAGATTCATGGCCGCCACGCTGCCCACCAAAACCGTTACAATACCGGGCCTGGGCTGGTCCTTCTCGCTCAACCCGGGCCCCTTTAACCTCAAGGAGCACGCGCTTATCACCATGTTTGCCAGCGTCGGTTGCAACGGAATGTACGCCGCTCATATCATTGTGTCCGTTAAGGCCTTTTACCATCGCCAGTTGAATCCCATTGTTGCCATGTTACTCGCCCAAACTACCCAGGTAAAATTTTTGTATACATTAATGGATTTATCAATACTCTCTTTAATCTTGATTGCAAAATACAACAAATCCGTAAATACAGCCAAACACGTGTTTGGAAATTAAACTTGGTTTATAAATAATTAAATAACAAATTAGTTAACTGTCATTCTAGTCGGTTAATTAATGTTAGTTCATGACAGATGCAAAACTCCTCATATAAATATATGTGAAGGTGTGATGAAAGGAAGATATAGGGGCGAAAGTAATGTCCTGTGTATGGGGGTTGGACGAAGGTATTGTTCCAATCTTCCAGAGATAAACACATAAATGAAACTTGTGTTTGTGAAATTGGTAATGGCACACATACCCTCGCTTATTTATAGATTCCAATTCCAATTTGATGCCTACATATAGCTATCTAAAATTTTATTTTTATATTTTTATGATGAAATTTTAAAAGTTTTTTTTTTATATTTTCTAACTTGTAGGGTTATTTAGAACCCCAAATTACTGGAATATAGGTGAAGAAAGCCCAATAAAATAAACCATTATACTTTATACCATATATTCCACATTATAAATTAAAGTTGATGTTGATTTTTCTTTAATCATGTTTGAAATTGATTTCATTAGCTGCTTGGATATGGATGGGCTGGCTTATTCAGAAAATACCTGGTGGACTCTCCATACATGTGGTGGCCATCAAACTTGGTCCAAGTCTCTCTCTTCAGGTAACTTCTTAGGATTCATTTTTGGTTTGGACACCACATTGATAATGTATGTGCCTTAATATATTCAATAAGGGTACGTACGTGCATTCATCTATATATTACTAACATTATCTCATCATCCGTGATCCATATAGGGCACTTCATGAGACTGAAAAGAGAGGAAGGAGACAGATAACGCGATTACAATTCTTCATAATTGTCTTCACCTTAAGCTTTTCATACTACATCATCCCGGGCTACTTGTTCCACACGATCAGTTGTATCTCGGTTGTGTGCTTGATATGGAAGGATTCGATCTTCGCCCAACAGTTAGGCTCGGGACTCAACGGTCTTGGCTTTGGCGCCTTTACCTTGGACTGGAATTCCGTCTCCTCCTTCCTTGGAACCCCGCTCTCCACTCCACCTTCCGCCATTATCAATACTATGGTCGGTTTCTTTATCACCGTCTATGTCATCCTCCCTATTGCGTACTACAACAACTGGTATCAAGCCAAACGCTTCCCCTTTATCTCCTCGAAGACCTTCGACTTCAGCGGCCACAAGTAATTTTGTGGATTCGATGATCTCTACCAAGCAAGAAAAACTTTCATTCATTTTTTAAGCCTTACATATATCACTATCACCAAAATTAAACAGGATTCATTTATTTGAACATATACTCAATTTGAATATACAGGTACAACATTACCCGGATTTTGGACACGAAGACGTTCTCCTTTGACCAAGCAGCCTACGATGGCTATAGTAAGTTGTACCTCAGTGTATTCTTTGCCATAGACTACGGGTTGAACTTTGCAACTCTAGCAGCCACCATTTCGCATGTTGCTATATTCCACGGAAGGTGAGCTAGCTAGATAATGTGCATGCGTATATGTTTTCCCAGCTAGCTACTTAATTATTAGTCAGATCTAGTGCTACCAACATACAATATATTTCACTCTTCCAGATCAATATGGGCGCTATGGAGCAAGGCCAAGGCTAAGGTAAACGAGTTCTCGGACGTGCATTCTAGGATAATGAAGAGGAACTACGATGAAGTACCGCAGTGGTGGTTCGTGCTTCTCTTGTTTGTTACACTTGGGCTTGCCTTGTTTGCTTGTGAAGGCTTTGGCGGCCAGCTTCAGCTCCCTTGGTGGGGCCTTCTCTTGGCTTGTGCCCTTGCTGCTTCCTTCACCTTACCAGTTGGCATCATCCAAGCCACCACTAACATGGTATACATATATCTTTTTTGATAGCTTTCTTAATAAGTATGCAAATGAGTAAAAAGACAAGTATTATGAAACAGATGGAGTAGTATAGTGCGTGTTAAATTGCTAACAAATTAGGAATATATGCGCAGCAACCGGGATTGAACGTGATCACGGAGTTGCTAATTGGGTACTTATACCCGGGAAGGCCCTTAGCAAACGTGTCATTCAAGACATACGGATACATAAGCATGTCACAAGCACTCGCCCTCATCTGCGACTTCAAGCTCGGCCACTACATGAAGATCCCGCCGAAATCGATGTTCATAGTCCAGCTGGCCGGGACCATAGTCGCCTCACAGACGATCTTCGCCACCGCGTGGTGGCTCGTCACCACCGTACCAGGCATCTGCAACGACTCCGCCTTGCCCGAGGGCAGCCCTTGGACCTGCCCCAACGACAATGTCTACTACAGCGCCTCCATCATATGGGGAGTGGTGGGCCCGGCCCGCATGTTCACCCGCGGCCTGGGCCTCTACCCGGAGCTCAACTGGTTCTTCCTCATCGGGTTTCTTGCCCCGGTGTTTGTATGGGCCCTGGCCCGGACCTTCCCGGGCCAGAAGTGGATCCCGCTCATCAACATGCCGGTGTTGCTCGGGGCCACCGGCATGATGCCGCCAGCGAGGGTGATCAACTATGTATCGTGGGGAGCGGTGGGGATCTTGTTTAACTACTATATATTTAGGTGGTATAAGGGGTGGTGGGCCCGGTATAACTACGTGCTGGCGGCGGCGCTCGATGTCGGCGTGGCGTTTATGGGGATCCTCATCTTCTTTGCGTTGCAGTACGTCCGTGATATTGAGGGTGTTAGCTGGTGGGGGTTGGATATGGACGACCACTGTGCAGTTGCCACGTGTCCCACTGCTCCCGGTGTACATGTTGCGGGATGTCCAGTGTTCTGATTGATATGGTTTAATTAATAGGTGGTATGTTCGCGTTTAATTCGTAATAGCGCTACTATTGATTAATTAATTGTACGTGGGTGTGCTGGTGGCCGGATTATGGTGCTTTTGATTTTAATTATGGGTCTTTTCGTTGCGTGGTGGTGGTCTGATCATTTTTTTATGTATAAATAAATTTATGGCTGATCCGTTGTAGAACTTGGTGGTCCATTTTTAAAAAGGTAAATTTCCATTAAAAGTAAAAGAGATATTTACAAAAAGAGCTTAAATGCACTAAGCAAGTTTTCGTATTAAGATGGACAAATTTCATGTCAAAAATTCACAACACAAGGTAACAAGCTCAAGGATGAGCTTTGGGACAAAAGGAAAATTCAGCTAAAAAATCATCAATCAAGATGGTAGAATCATACATCAAGATCTTCAGTTGAAACAATGATGGAGGACATTCTTGGAATCTTTGACTTTGGCTCGAAGTCGTTCCTGGTGAGCCAAATGGTGCCTTGAGCGCATACAATAGGATTTGGGATCTTGTTTCGAAAGCAAACATCATTACTATGATTCAAAATGGCATAAGATGTAATAGTAAATGTTGTAATTCTAAGCTTGTAAATAACAAATCTTTGATGGTTGCTAGTGGTGAGCCAAATGGTGCCTTGAGCGCATACAACAGGATTTGGGATCTCGTTTCGAAAGCAAACATCGTTACTATGATTCAAAATGGCATAAGATGTAATAGTAAATGTTGTAATTCTAAGCTTGTAAATAACAAATCTTTGATGGTTGCTAGTGGTGAGCCAAATGGTGCCTTGAGCGCATACAACAGGATTTGGGATCTCGTTTCGAAAGCAAACATCATTACTATGATTCAAAATGGCATAAGATGTAATAGTAAATGTTGTAATTCTAAGCTTGTAAATAACAGATCTTTGATGGTTGCTAGTGGCGAGCCAATTTAGTCAATCACTCATGTTGTTGAACATGATTCCAACGCCGACCTAATTCATCACATATGAAAGGACCAAATTGGAGAAAGGGCATTTGAACCAAGTGTTCTAGGATTTTTTAGCAGCAACAGAGCAAAGAGGGAAGAGATTAGATTGAAGCAAACCAAACCCGTGAAGTCTATCCCGATTCGGGGCACATATGGTCCTTAGCAGCAAGCCAAGCAATAAAGGCGCATCTAGGAATAATAGGAGGGTTCCAAATGACGTTTCCCCAGCTAACAACCAACCCTTGGTCTCTCCAAGTTTCATTCCAGATGTGATCCCAGTTAGAAGTTTTGATGATGCTTTGTGTGCTTTTTAGTTCATCACAAATGCAAAGAATGGATTTGCAATGCCAATTGTCATTTTGTCTAGCGGTGATGTCCATGATTAAATTGTTCCTGATGGTGCATTTATTGCACCATTCATCCCAAATATTGGAGGCGCCAAATTCGATGTCAAAGATCAACTTTGCAAATTGTGCTTTGTTCCAAGCCAAGAGCTTCTTGAACCCTAGTCCACCTTCCTCTCTAGCCCTAGTAACATCATTCCATTCTATAAGTTTCCTGCTGGCTTCACAAACAACACTCCACAAGAAATTTCTAAGAAGCTTATTGATGTTTTTAATCACCTTTTTTGGAATAATGAAGACTCTCATCCAAAAATTAGTGATGTCGCTCAAAACAGATCAGATCCGTTCACATCTTCTTGCGTATGACAAGAGCTTTGACGCCCATGGTTGAGTTCAGCTTGTGAGCTTGACAGTGAGCATATCATATTCAGAACACACAAGTTTTCAAGAATGAAGTGGGAGGCCTAAGTAAGTGATCGGAAGCTGTCCAATCTACAGGTCAAACAAACTAGCTATTGTTGACTTCAGGTGTTCATGTCGGCACAAAAGTTGGTAGATTTCTTATTGTTCTGAGTCAATCCAGAGGCTTTGGAGAAAGATAGAACATATTCAACAAGGGGAAGGGCTGAAGTAGGAGTACCTTTGCAAAAAAGGAAGAGGTCATCGGCGAAGGCGATGTGCACAATTGATGTTGATAGAGAAAGCAACAGTTCCAACGTAGGCTTGGATTAACTTAACGAACTGGCTGGGAAAATTAAAGGCTTTGAGGATGCTAGTGATGAAGCTCCACTCAATGGTATTATTAGGCCTAAAAACCATCAGGCCCATTCGATAAAGACGGCCCAAAGGTCAGGCAACGAATCGCGAGAGATGCAGGACGAAAGAAAGATCAAGGAGATACATGAAGTCATCCGTCACAAAGGAAGCAAGAAAGCTACGGTCAATAGAAAGAGTTATGTACACGCGAGCGACCATTAGTGATATTTATTTGTTCTGAAATGTATGCAAGATGGGAAACGGTTAGGGGCATATCCTAGGAACGTATAGAATGTGGGATATGACGGTTAATAAGAAAAAAGATATAGGCTAAAAAGATAGAAACAAGGACACATTCTAGGACACACACGCATATGTAACAAAAAAACTCTCCGGGAGAGAACTCTTGTAATCCAGATTTCGTCAATCCGATCATTTCTTGAGTATTCTCTTGTCTTTCAATTTGACCGTGCCCCAATCTAGGGCAAAGGTTTGATTGTCAAATTTTTGTCCAAAACACGTATCATATGCTTTCCTAATGTCAAGCTTCAAAGCACATCTTGGCGGATCATTTGCTCTATTATAGTGCATGGGGACTTCTTGAATAACAAGAGCGTTGTACCATACGCCTCTTCCTGGGTGATATGCACCCTATCGACAGTCAATGATTCTTTGCAGCACTCTTTGAATTCTAAAGGTAAGAATTTTTTTAGATAATTTTATGCAAAGTGGAGCAACAAGAGATTGGTCTAAAGTTTGTATTGCTCTCAGGTGACTTCTTCTTTGGGATTAAGTGGATTATAGTGGCATTAATCTGCTTAAGGAGTTGTCCATTCGAGAAGAAATCAATGACCGTCTTAACAATGTTGCTCCCGATGGTAGTCCGAGAGGATTTGAAGAAGGCACATATAATCGTCTCGAACGAAAGTTTTAAATATGGGTATCAAGAATAGGGACTTTTTGACTTCCTCGGAATTGACAGGGGCACAAAGCAATGCAGCCTCATCATCGTTGATGCAATGGCCTCTATGACAAGCTTCTATGTCGATTTCTTCAAGGGATCTAGCTTTTGTGCCGAGGAGATCTTTGTAGAAAGATAAGATGTGTTGTTAATGTCGTGGTTATCCTTAAGCATGATGCCTTCATCATTAACCATGGAGACTATGGCCTTAGATGCCCTTCTTTGATTAATGGAGGCGTTGAAGAACTTAGAATTCTCGTCCCCTAAAGTAAGCCACTTAATTTTGGATCTCTGGACAAGGTCCTTAGCAACTAGTTCTTGATGTAAGGACACATCACTAATGAGGCGTTTCTCATCTGCAAGAAGGGTATGATCAAGAGGTTGAGTGATGAGGGCGTGTTAAACTCGATGAAGCTGAGATTTCAGGTTGTGGAGCTTAGCTTCTAGGATGGAGTAGTTATTTCGATTAATTTTGCGAAAATGAGGCTTCAAGGCTTTCAATTTTTGCATGATGGAGTGCATGTTGTGCCCTTGGACATTGTTGGTCCATTCTTCTTCAACTATTCTACTAAAGTTTGGATCTTGCACCTAGAGGTTCCTGAATTTGAAGGAGGGAGCCTTCTTGTTGAAGCACTCTTGAATCTGATGATAGTCGGGCAATGGTCAGAGGTGCACTTCCCATCAAACAGGCATAGGCATTGTCAAAGGAAGACATCCATTCGTGATTATTCAAAACTCTGTCCAACTTGCAGAAAATCTAGTCTCTAGGGGCTTGGTTATTATTCCAGGTAAAGATATTGCCACTTGAAGGCATGTCAACTAGCCCATCAAACTCCACTACATTCTTGAACTTATATGGTAGCCTCGACCCAAGGAGCTGTTATCATGATAGTGTTCTTCGGGCTTAAGTAGAACATTAAACTCTCTTAGAATTTCCCACGGATGACTAACACCTCTACTTATATTCTTCAAATCATCCCAAAGCATCTGCCTTCTAGCATCACTCTTTCTAGCATAGACAAAGGTGACAAGGAAGGAGGTGGTGTACCCAACAATAGACGCATAGCAATTAATTAATTGGTCTATAATAAGGATAGGCTGAATAGTGATCCACTCCGGCTCCCAGAAGAGCTGAATGCGACAGTTTTTTGTTGAAAGACCATTGTGAGCTGAATTCCATGAGTTGAGAAATTCTTTGGAAAAGATTGTCTGATGAGGTTGTTGCACACACTCACATTCCATCTAGCGAAAGACAAGCTATCCATGGGGGATATGAGGCTGCAGATTAGAGCCTTGCATATTTAGCCCTGTTAGAACAATTTCAATACGTCCCTCAGCAAGATTAGACGAAGTGTTATTGGGAGTTTTTTCAGTAACATCCTGATGTTGCTACAAAGGTTGAGGATTTGAGAGCGTAGCTTTCCCTTTCATGAAGGTTTTCCATTAACTGGCAGCAGTGGTGCCGGCAGGGGGACCCTTGCAGTCAGCTTGATTTTCTTACATGGGTCGCTTTTAAAGACATCAACCGAGGGAGGCATGCTATTGACATCAAGTTGCTTCTTAAGGCTTTTGGTTGGGTGTGGCTTGTGTTTGACACCCTACACCAGCCCTCTATTAGATCTCAGCCCCGGAGTGGTCGATTTGGTTTTATTGCACTCACTGTTTTTATGACCAAATGAATTACAAGTACCGCGGGACCAAGGCTTCCAATCGAAAACACTAGATGCTTCACCACATTGCCTTCTAGGTTTTTTATCTTAATGAATTCTCTATTCACGTGGACATCATCAACCTCAACTAGGATCCGAACAAATGAGGTTCGTTCACAATGGCGAGTGAGCTTATCAAATGTAGTTGGATTACCTAGACTGGTACCTATCTTGCTCAAAGCATTGGGGTTCTAGGATCTGATGTCGAGATTAGGCAAGGTGGCCCAAAGCGGGTGCAATTTGAAGTTGGATGGTTGAAGCTTGAGTCCAGGCACCCACTTTTTCAAGAGAATAGGGCGCAAACCTCTAAGCATCCATGGATCGCCCTCTAAGATTAACGAGGCATCTTCACAAGAAATGAAACGAAAGAGGAACACTCCCCTTTTGTTTAAGAGGATTTTTAGTGGACTAAAACAGTTCCATCTGGTTTGAACAAAGTTCTCTATGCCTTGAACTGAAACACGGGGCCCCAGGTCAAATCCGACCAGGGAAGGTTCCCAAAGAGAGGTGGATTCAGCGACGTCTTCAGCTAGGATATCCACAAGATTCTCATCAATTCCTTCAACCTTCTAAACCTTAAACCCATTTTCAATCACTCTATTTCCAGCCTTCTAATCTGGAGTTATAAAAGTGCGACAAATGATTGCTCAACAAGTAGTTTAAAAAGTATCAAAGGAGTTAAAAAGTACATAAGCTAGTTTGAAGGCTGGATAAAAATATCGAGAGTGAATATCTATCTTCCTTTAACTTCTTCACAAGTCTTCATTCAACTCCTTCATGAGACTTTGAGTACGATTCCCTTGAATCTTGATGTTTTGTATTAGAAGACGGGTGACACCAGCCGACCATGTAATGAAAAAAGGTGGTTAGGTTAGTCTAACACAGACTGAGCAAATTAACAAGTAGTTAATTCTTTAGGTTGTAACTAAACATGTTAACATCGAATTTTGAATAAAAACAAGTCGACGAGCTAACAATTAGCACTCCCTCTCGGGAGAGAAGGAATGCTAACTATTAGCTCCCATAAATAGTTGTAATATAACATTTGAATATTTTTCTAAGCATGGCAAAGATATCACTTATTAGTTATATTTGAAAAATAACTTATATTTATAGGTTGTTTTCTTATAGATATTTTATTTTTAATGCTGATGAAGTTCTCAAAATCCACTTGATCGATGCATGTGCGCCTAATTAACCAGCGTGTTTAATTTATGAGAAGAGTGGCGAGTACTCGGCTAGGACTGCCTATCATATGTTCATGGAGAGAATGGATTCTTTTGACGGTGTGGGTGAGGCATTGGAAGGTAGGTTTCAACGCTCTTTTTGGAAGATATTATTTGAAATCCCGGTGATGCCTATGGTTCGGAATTTTGTCCAAAGCTAGTTTACGTCATAGGAAGATTGTTTCAAACCCAATGTGTGAGCTTGGTGGAGACAGTGAGTTGAATATTCATGCATTACTAGGGTGTAAGCTCCCACAATTGGTTTGGAAGGTGTTCTCGAGTTTTTCCTCTTGGGTTATGGGCTTCATTACTTTTTAGATTGTGGAGACAAAATCTTTCGTGTATATGGAAAGGATGGCGTCTCTCGTTCGGCATTGATGTGTTAGGAGTTGTGGAATGCTTGAACTCTTGGATCTTCTCATTGTGAATCAATCATTTAGAGGAGGTCATTGACAAATGTCTTCGTATGGCTTAGGAGGTTCGTTTATCACAAACTTATGGATCGAATGCTACGACACCAATGGAGGTGGCCATGTGGGCTAAGCCAGCTGAGGGTCTTGTTAAAATTAATTGTGACGCTTCTGTTTGACTGGTTGAAAGTCGTCGTGCCATATCAAAAATAAATCCCTAGTTACACAACTAGTATAGCTGGTAAGTTGGGGTCGTACCCAAGAGACACTTTTAATTCTAAGTAGTATTATTATCAACTTAGAAAGTAACAAAAAGTGGGATTTTTTATTATTATTCTAAAATTAGGAATTTCATAGCAAGCAAAGCAATTAAACAAAGGGAAATTTTGGTTTTTATCATATTAAGCAAAGCAATCTTATTCAAATATCCAATTTATTCCTCAAGTTATTGATCATAGATTCAAACAAGTTATTTCTTTTGGTTATTCCTATCCTGATCAGATATATAACATTGTAACGAGACATGTAAACTTAACATCCAAGCAACTCATGAAATGATCATAAATCATAAGGATATTAGCAATGAGAACAAGGATAAACAGGATACATGCAATTGAATTCCAACGAGTCAAACAATAAACATGCATTCAAATCTCTTTCTCAATTGTTTTAGTCCAACGAGTCCTAAATCAATTGAGTTGCTACAAAAATTAGGTTTTACTACGAGAAAACCTAGATCTAGAAATAAAGAATATCAATTCCAACAAGGTGATCAATCAAGTAGAAATCAATACAATCAATATTAATTATGCACAAGAGAATTGAAACACCTTGTAGAAATAAACCTAAATAGAAGAATCTCACAACCATTTGAGTCTGAAAAGCTTCAACTTGAATAAGATCTAAGAGTTTAGTACTCCATGAAACAGAAAATCCAAAAGTCTGGAATAATAGAAATTAGGTATGAGAGGTGTCCCAAACAAAGGCTGAAAACTAGGCTTAAGTGGCCAACTAAAAACACGAAAGGAAAGATATAATTAAAAGCAATTAAAGATAAGGCGGAAGATTTCGCGCGTCAAAATCCCAGATGAGCCGCGATCGCATCCTAGACTAAGTGGGCCAGCCGAGTTGGTGGAAAGCCGCGATCGCCATAGTGGGTGGCCGCGATCGCAGGTCTTGTCTTGACAACATTCCGATGGTACTTTTGGAGGATGTTTCGACCACTTTAGAGTGAGAATTTGGACTCGGAGTAAAAATTTGAATTGTATCTCTTTGAGTTATCTTTCCAATGATACCAAATTCAGCTTCATTTGATCATTGTAGCTCCCGGTGATGCGTCACAAGAAAGTGGTGTCGAAATAACAACTTCAATGGATGGCATGGATTTAAGCGTTCTTTTCCACAACTTCTTGGGCCTTAATGATTATCAAAAGTGGCTTGAATATCATTGTAAAAGACACTCGAATATCTCCAATCTTGAATCCTTGAACTTAACCAATCCTTGCTTCTTAGAATGAGCTAAAAATACGAAACAACAAGAGTAGACGCCGAAATGCAAAAACTACAAAAACTAAGCAAAATGCAACTACCTAAGATTTAAACATAGATATGACCTAAAAATAATACCTAAATGCATGTTATCACTGTGTCAGGAGGTTTATGTTGTATTGGGGTGATCGGTCGGTTCTTTGAGGGGTTGGTCCTGTTTGTGGGGTCTAAAGAGATTCAGTGGGGGAACCGAGGTAGAGATGGAGGAAGCTGAAGTTGTCTTGTGGGGATGGAATTGGCGACTCAAATTGGTGTTGAAAGGATCATGGTGGAACCTGATTGTCATGCTTTAGTCACAAAATTGAAGAAGGGGCCGCTCTATCGCTCGATGATAGGGGTGTTGGTGGCACGTATTTTGGTTAAGGCGTGGGATTTGGGTGTTGTTTCGTACAAAGGGGAGCAAATAATGTTGCTTACTGGCTTGCGTCTCGACGTGCTTATGTAAGGTCATGGGTGGGTGGAGCACTTCCACCGCCAGACCCGCAAATAAAAATGGCTCACCCTACTCACGCGTCACTTGTAAAGTCACCCACATCTGACCCACTCGTCGTCCGCAGGTGAGTCGTGTGACTCGCCACCCGTGAATTATTAAATTACAAAAATAATTTATAAATTATTAAATTACAAAAATAATTTATAAAATTATAGAGTTAATAAAAGAAATATTAACTTGTGAAGATTGTATTTATTCAGAGATGTCTTCTTCCACGATCCTTTCAACACCCAAAGTGAGGAAGACTAGGAGTAAAGCAATGAAGGAGTGTCATTGGCGGTGATTTTGAGAAGACGACAATGGAGAATCAAAGAAGACGATTAAAAGAGTGGAAGTGGCATTGCTTATTGGGGAAGCCGAAGGCTGCAAACTAGAACACGAAAATGACAAGAGGAGTAGTGAAATTTAGAGGCGACAATGTTAGGTCGGTAGGTTTGTTGAAGGTATTAGAATATAGTATATATTAGATTTAAATATACGAATGGTAAATGGGTGAGGTTGGTGATAATGGGATATGGGTCTGGTGAATCGAGTGTAAAATCTCACCCATATCCGGCCCGTCACCCATTTCATCCGACCCACCCATCACCCACTTTTGTTCAATTTTTCACCCGTATAATGTCCAACTCTACTTGTGTTCCTTTGATACTTCTTACTTTTCTTTTAAAAAGCTTTTATTCATTCTCAAAAAAATATTTTATTTATTATTACGATTTTTCTAACTTTATCCTAAAAATATAGGTTAGGAGCCTAGAAATAGTAACATATTTTAAAATTATATTTATTTTTAAAAAATAATTTATTAATTTTATTTTAAGATTTTAGTTTCCATAAGTAGCATTCTTAACATAGAAAAAACGTTATTATTTATTACTCGATTATTACTATTACTTTTGCACGCGTAACCTTTACCTGCACGGCTGCACCAGTATACATAGTCTAGCGAAAGGAAGATCCATACATAGTCTTCTCCTTCCGATTCGAATTCTCCAGAGCTCAGACCGTGGTTTGAAGGGCATGGGACCCTCACCGATTATCCTGATCACTTTTATCGCAGCCTTCTTCCTCGTATCATCAAACGCTGTTCCTTTCATCGTGCTCCACGGTAATCATCTCTCATCTGTCTACCCGTCAACTATGCTTTCCATTAAAACATCATTTTGTTAGCGACGATCTCTTGTAATTGAAATTATTTCTGCTTCTGTTGTGGGTTATTTGGCTTTGATTTCAATTTCTTGCTGTGATTGGTTTGAATTACTGCTTGAAAGGTGTGGTCTAAATTAGGACGTATCAACAGTAATTGCTAAAGGATTGGTAACTAATCTTGTGAATAATGGACCTTAATTTCGTGAAGTATGACTTCTGAAATGTGTGAACCTAAGATAACGTATGATTTGAAAAAAGGTTATACAATTTCAAATGTAAGATTCCACTTGAGGGTTCATATATATCCGTAGAGTTAAATTACATTTTTGTCAAGGAGCTTTCTGGAAAATCAAAAATGTCTTTTGAGTAATCAATCTTTTTTCGGAATTCATAAATTCCGTGGACGTGGAGTTTCTAACCAAATATGGCAAGTTTACCAGTCCTTGATTTAATTGTTAGTCCTAGTTGAGTTGAGTCATGACCCTTTTTTAGTAGTATACATTCCTCCAGGAAATTTATATTGTGATTTTGTAGTTTGAATTTAATGGAAATGAATGCAAACTTTTTTTTAATATCGAACTCTTGACCTAATGTAGGCATTGGCGATCAATGTTCAAACCATGGTGTTTCAAAATTTACTCAGCTCCTGAGCGATTGGTCTGGTGCTGACGGATATTGCATGTATGTGATTTTTCTCCTGTTATTTGTTGTCTATTCATTCTCTCATGTCGACATGTATGAACATCTTACATTCATGCAATGAAATCTGCATCATTGGTTAATTCGGTTTCATATACTGTAAATGTGCCGAATCTGTGAGGACAGATAGTAATCATGTCTAAGGAAGTAGGGAGAATGGTTCTGGTATTGGTAGTAAGAGTTGTAATAGGGTAATGTGCATTGACTATTGCAGAATATTAAAAAGGGAGAGCAATACTGG
This sequence comes from Fallopia convolvulus, assembly GCA_964016875.1. Lineage (NCBI taxonomy): Eukaryota > Viridiplantae > Streptophyta > Magnoliopsida > Caryophyllales > Polygonaceae > Fallopia > Fallopia convolvulus. Next base: position 45,114,046 of record OZ024730.1, on the reverse strand, counting down.
TAGACTGGATAGTGTTAATGCTAACTAAGATTCCTCTCTAGTGTCACTTCTCAGACTTCATTAGCTTAGACTTTAGATCCAAGATGGCATAGAATTGAGGGTAGAGAAATGGAGCAGGAAATTGGCAAGTACAATGTGGGACATAGTAGATTTATAATGGCAGCATTTGTGGCAGTATTGCTCAGACGCTCCCCTCATGCTTAGGTGCCTTTCATTATACATATGAAACTGAGGCTTCGTTCTTGTATGGATTAGCTTTTAAGCAACTTCTGTACTCCCATATATTTTTGTTATGTTAAAAAAGAAACCTCTGTACACAAAATGGTTTCTCTTTAATCAAGCTCTATTAGTATGAATCCAAAACTCACTAATAAAACGTTGGAGAGTTTTTTGAGTAGTTGCTAATTCACTGAACAGATCAAATAGGGATTACTTTTTTCAATTTCTGTATTCTACAGCTAATATTATCTGTTCTATAAGACTCTGAGCCTGTGAGATTGAATTTTCACATTGAGATTCCAAGGATGGAATAGTTGTTTTTATCATAAGTTCACTGCTCTTTAAAGCAGACCAAGATGGAGATTGTATTTATCCAGATATGTCTTCTCAAAAATGTTTCTACTAGAGGGAAAAAAAAGGGTAACTAATTGTGTGTGCTCTTCATGTGCATGTATAATTATCAGGCAAATTTATTGTTCCATAGAATAGGTTGGTAAATGACTACTAATATCCTAATTTTCTTTGTGGACTCTTAAGTTATCACTTTTGATGGAACTTCATAGTTTATATGCAAGCAGGTGATGATAAATCATATGTGCTGCCTTTCATTTATACAAACAGTTATAATTATTGCACGAGTCTTGGCAACTTGTGTTGACTCTTAATACATTCTCTTTTACTACTTTTAAGAGAAGCAAAAACAATGCTATGCTTCCTAAACTGCATTTCATGTTTAAGTTTCTCTTGTTGGTTTTAAATATTTGTTTCTTGTGCTAGAGAAATTGGTGATGGTACACGGGCTTCTTGGTTTACTCCCCTCCAAGATCAAGTAAGTGGCTGAAACTCATAAATATAATGCATCTCTAGATTTCTGCCACTTTCTAATTCAAGGATACCGATGTGCAGGTGGCAGAAGTTTGTAATAAGGTGGTCAACCTCTTAGCTTTGGAACTCTTTTTACTCGGCATATTTTAATTTTATCTTTCATCTGATGGATTATAAAAGTGTACTCCAGGTCAAGCAAATGAAAGAATTGAGTCAGGGATATAGCATAGTTGGTCTGTCACAGGTACTCACTGAATGATTAATGTTTCACTACTGTTGACTTTAACTATTTTCAGCCTAAATCTAACTTTGAGGATTATGTTTTCGTTTTCACCCAATGTCATTTGCTAAAAAATTTAAATTTCTGGTAGCTAAGATGATGATATTGCCCTGTGATGTTTGAAATTCTCTTGTGTTATTTCACTTGTACAACATCTGTGTCTATTCACTTGTAAAATGTCAACATGTAATCATATTAGCCTGCTTTGTAAATCTTCTTACAAGAATATTTATAGTGACTTGGCAACAACATTATCTGATTTCCAAGTGCTCGATAGTTTGCAGAGTAATTTTTCTCCATGAAGAAAATAAAATCTATATATATTTAAAGAAAGCAATGAAAAAAGTGACGTCTAATTGAAAAGTACGTGTCAACCAATATCCAATTTCAACTCTAGCTATTTTTAAAAGTACACTGGAGGCTGCGAAGTTATCAGTTGATCTTTTGAAGTTTCATATGAGGTTGTCATTGTCTCTAAAAATATGCTGCTTGTTTGATTCCTTATTATTTTGATCTGATCAACAACTCCGCTCTGGCCTATAGAAATTTGGCCAAGCAAAAGGGAATTATTTTTTGCCTTTTTGTTGTCATTCAATTGCTAATATATATGAGTTTTTCAGCACTTCTTTTTCAGATTAAATTGCAAAAGTAACACTAGCAATGCATCTCTCTTAGAAGTTTATGTTTTGATGCAGGGAAACGTTATTGGAAGAGGTGTTATAGAGTTCTGTGATGGAGGACCTCAGGTGAGAACCAGATGATGGTGCACAATGGCTTTCTATTTCTGCTTCACACAATCTTGTATTTTCTTAGTTCATGTTTTTTTTTTCTTTTTTTGCATTCTAATATACCGAGTGTTTTGGTGACTGCTTGATTCTGGGGATTTAGTTTTAATAATTTGTGATCCCAGTGCTTAAACTAAGTGGGTTGGTCTCCCTTCATATCTTTTCAGGTTAAAAATTTCATCTCATTGGGAGGGCCACATGCTGGAACTGCTTCGGTCCCTCTGTGTGGGGTATGACTGCTAGACTTTTCATGATTACTACAAATACTGAAATACTTGACATTCCTGATTGCAATCATGTTTGTTGAAACAAAACTCTATATGTCAATACTTTGCTTAACCTTATCTGAAAAATACTCAAATCTATTTACATACTGCTATCTGTGTTTTGAATTCGTGCTGATGCAATCTATTCACTTCACGATCTGCAGTCTGGCATCTTTTGCATCATTGTGGACACTCTTATTAAATCAGAGATCTATTCAGACTACATACAGGTACAACCTAGCCTTATAAATAGATCAATTATTTGTTATTATGATACAAGCTATTGAAATAAACTACTCCCCATTTTGGTTTTATGAAACTCTGCAAACCTGGCTTATTAATTTCCAGGCATAATATTTTCTTCTACATCTTTGCAGGCTCATTTGGCTCCTAGTGGCTACCTTAAGATCCCAACTGTAAGTTTTTTCTTCCTGCATTAAATTCCTTGAGAAAGAGATAGTGGAATCAGGTTCCCTTGCATTAAATTCCTTGTAATTCAGTTTAATGATGCATCATGCATGTTACTGAAAAGCTCATATATTCCTTTGTACTTAACTTGGTGCATTACTCTAAACCTCTCTTATAGACCTAGAGAGGTCACAACTCACAACAGACATGATCCAATGGTACATTAGAAAGTTTGGTAAGTTTAACCAATATGTACAACAACAAGATTGACCCAGAAGTTTATCCATAACGTATCAAGAAAAATTGGTAAATAAAAGATTTGGCGATTAATCTGAATTTAGAATTTAGAATATTACTGTAGTGTTTTGGTAAATATATATTTCGATTTGGAAACTGAAAATTTAGATGTTCTAAACGAATCTAAGAATGTAAAATTCAATATAAGTAGTATCTGAAATATTTCGTAGTTTTCACGTCAACTTGAACGACAAAATCATAGTTTTTCATAGGTCAATTATGTTTTGTATGATTTATTTTTAGTATACCATTGATTAATACCATTTTGATTTCTTCAGAATATGGATGCTTACCTAGAGAAGTGTAGGTTTCTCCCAAGGCTTAACAATGAACTTCCAGATCAAAAAAATTCAACCTACAAGGAAAGATTTAGTAGCTTGGAGAACTTGGTGCTGATAATGGTCAGTTTCTATCTACTGTAAGCTTTTATGTACTGGGACATCCTGTAATTGTCTTAATTTAACCTTTTCATAATGTGTTGAATTGCTTTTGCCATCAACAGTTTGAGCATGACACTATTCTGATTCCCAAGGAAACCTCATGGTTTGGGTACTACCCAGATGGTTCATTTGGTTCTGTGTTACCTCCACAACAGGTATTCAATTAATGTTCCTTTTCTCTGTACAAGCAAAACAATTTTTTTTTCCCATTTTGACGTAAAAAGGGGATACATTGAGGTTTACCGTATTCCAGTTCAGTCTAAGTTGTGTCAAGATTTAACTCAAAAGTCATTCGTGTGATACTCTAACTACCTTTTTTGACATCCAAAATTTCACGCTGAACTCTATTTATGCTCTAAAACACGGGTTTGGGGAATAGTCTTCAATATAAAAAATGATGCTTGCTTCACTTGTTTCTGGGAAGTAGTCTTCAATATAAAAAATGATGCTTGCTTCACTTGTTTCTGCAGTTGCTTCAAGCAACTTCTTTGTTTAGGATTAATAAATAATGTTCCTCATGCTTGAAAACATAGTTTCTTTCCATGGCTACAAAATACACCCCGATGAAGCAGAGTATTCGTTATACCATATGCGTATACAAATTAGGAAATGGAAGTTAACAACGCTGGATTGCATTTTGATTAAAAACAAGAAGCTTTTGTATTAATTAGTTTTGTAAAGCACTGTCTTTATATTGCTGTCATATAAGGCAATAGATTTGGTTACAAGTTTTGTTTGGCATTCATTGTTCTTTTCTTTTGCAGACAAAACTCTATATTGAAGATTGGATTGGTTTAAAAGCACTTGATGAGGCTGGGAGGGTGCAGTATGTGAGTGTAGCCGGGAACCATCTAGGAATTTCAAATAGTGACATGAAAAAATATATTGTGCCTTACCTAAAGAGTCAATCTTCATCAAGATTCAGTCTCAAGAATCCTGATGTCCAATCATTTCACGGCAGGAAGGTGGCGCAACATCTCAAGCATCAGGCTCATACCGTAATGGCACTAGAATATTGATTGATTTTGAAATATTTAGCCCTCATTTATCATGAATTTCTTCAGGAAGTTGTCGAACATGGAAGAGTCAAACGTGGAAGAGTCAAATGTGCTTAATTAAGTTTACTATGTGAAATAAGCTACGGCGTTCCATACTACGTATACAGTTTTAAAGCATTGTGTGATCATTTTATTGTGCAGGTTATGGGGGATTTTGTAAATATTTTGAAGCAGTATATGCCCCCCCAGCTTGCTTATTCTTGTAACGACAATTATGAGTCCATGAATAATATTGCTTTTGCTTTTCCAATGTTAGAAAAAAACATGTCAAAACAATCTGACACCTTAGAAATATCTCCAACCAGAATAATTTTGTGCTTGTATATACGTGGGATGATTTTTGGTTATTTTAGAAGTTGGAATTATTATTAGCTTAGAAGCTCATTTTCAGTGATTTTTCCTTTTAAAACAGCATTCATGTTTGAGTGCAAGCAGCCTCTGAAATGCATATAGAGTCCTATGTCCAGGCCATAATTCTCATCCTTACCTCGTCAACTAAGGTAGTAATTGCAAGGACAAAAATACTTCCAACTTCATTTCCAGACCAATTTTTTACGTTGTATTTTACGGGCTCAAATTTAATAATTTACAATGCAAGTGTTGCACCTGTCTTATATCTGCAGACAGCTGCAACATTATTTTTGCATAATTTTTTTATGCATATATATACGTAAGGAAGGATCCCATATCATCAAACCTACTAGAAGATACTTTTCAGCACTTGCTCAATAAACATGTATGTCTACAGTAACACCGGTTATCAAGTCTGCTGCTTCAATGGCACAGCTGCTGTTGTTCCTTCTGAGCTGCTCACCAGCAATCTTCTGCTGGGCATGACACTTTACCCACAGACAAGAGATCCTGGCCAGAGCCGCTCCACCAACCATCCTCACTTTGTAAATTGTACTCGGATCAATCTGTTTTTGCCCAGCACTAGCCTCCATGCTTGATTCGTACCCATCAAGGTCAGATTTTGTTACCACCACTGCGGAGCAATCATCAAAGGCAAGGAGCTCTGTTGCGTTTGGGAAGTTTAGGGTTTTAATCATGAGACCATTCCATTGATTTGTGTATCCTTTTTTCACATTAAGATGGTAGTAGTTCTGAACAGCCTGCCAGTGACCCACAAGAAGTATTACTATCACTGCTCAATACAGTAAAAAACTTTTGGCACAACTACCAAGGCATTCATTAATTGAACTAATATACTGCGGAGAATAGAAGTATTTTGTAAAATTTACTATTTACAAAAACAAAAACAAATTTGGAGCTAGTGAATGAAGAGGACTTCCAAGAAAAGAACCAGTACGTGCAATTGTTAATGACAAACCTTGTAACTCAACAAAATTCATTCCTCGATATTCTAGAATAACAACTATTTCTTGACAAAATTAGAAGGCTAAAATAACAATATTTTGTGAGCATAGGTAGAATAAGCAAGGGAAAGAGCTTGTTAAGTGATCATTTAACCATGATGGAAAGACTAAGAGAGTCTGGTATGCATAAACTTGGAGACATAAATAATAGATACCTGCCACTGAGATGAAGCAAGGAGGACTCTAGGCCTAATTGCCTTGACATAGTTATATGCATCTTCAGGTGTCATTTGTCTGTATTGCACCTGCGAAGGACAAAAGAAATCCCAGAAACAAGGAAATTCAATCACGGGAAACTGAGTCGAGATAAATGATAAATGCAATCTTGATAAGGAACATACCAGATAACACAAGACAACAGTAGTGCTCCGGCCCCGTCCAGCCTTGCAATGAACATATGTTGTACGCCCACAAGATGCATTTTCTTTAAGGAAGCCAACCACAAAAAGATGTCAATTAAACAAACAAAAAGCCACCCAAAAGGAGAATAGTGATATTGCTGACAATGACACAACAAAAAGGTTAAGTTGGTTTCAGTTGGGTTATTTTTCAGGTTATTACACATTTGGGTTCTAAAACTTGTAATACAAATATTCTTGTTTTTCTTTGGGTCAAGTAAGATTTCCTTTGAGGTCAACTCATGTTATGTCAAATAAGAATCTCAATATTCAAGTTAGTTGAGAATTCAAGTTATATTATGTCAGATTGATGTATTTCAGGCATGGAAGCTATATAATTACAGAAGAAACTATCACTTTTTAGAGGATAGTATGAACAATGGTGCTCTTAACGTCTATGCTCAAAAAATACCAGAACAAACAAGAAGTGCATGTAAAACAATATAAAATACCTTCATTGGATTTTTCCAGTCTACATAAGGATTTCCATAATGAATAACACAAGCAAGAAACTTACTATGAATGAACTGAACTGCTTGATATATATCAACCATAGATGGAGCAAACAGATAATCTCTTGTAGCAATCACCAAATGATCAATTTCATGAGCCTACAATCATAAAAAAGGGGACAAATACACTTTCTTTTTCATCAAAAGATGCCAACCAAGTGTAAAGTTAAGCAATTGTCTCAAATGAGAATGGTCATGATTAAATTTGTTAGCATACTCTCATATATCTCTTGTATACTTGTAAATTGTATATTCTCATGTCCATATATTAGAATGTGATGTCATTTAAATTTAGAGTTTGTACGTCACGGTCCTACAGATACTGAAAATTGTTGAACTCTTTTGCATGCTGAGTCAGAAGTAACAGCAGAGTCCAAAGCCTATTGCTACAAAATTAAATGGTAGTTAAAGTTGATGCCCAACCCACAGTACCAGCTTCACCCACTCCCAAAGAAAAAGGGACTTAAAACATAAATGCAGATAATGAAAACAAACAACTTGCATATCTTGGAACTCACGTGATATAAAGATGTAGGAACCAATGTTTCATAATGCTCATTCAAAGTAACCACTCCCCCAACACCAAGCTCCTTCAAGCGCAAAACATCTGTAGGAAAAGGTACAGCACCTAGCAAAACAAACTGAATATGAACATGTGAGACATAGAAATACATAATATCAGCAAAAAGGATATCTTGTTAATTCACATAAGAGCAAGAAACATGCTGCTAGATCACATACGTGTATAATGAGCCAAAAACAAGGTAAAACTTGCAGCTACTGTACAATAATAGGAAAAATATAAGAGGATACTTGTCTATTGCTCATTGATGTACGCATCCATGACATATGAGCTAATCCAGCATACAAGCGACACGCAAGACTATGTTTTTATGAATATAAACATCTCAATATGAGCAAAATAATATTGATTGACCACTTAACAAGCAACAGATCTTCCTAATAGACTTAATGAACCAATAATCGCAAGAATAGGGGGAAAAAAGCTCATAGAATCGTTATGCAGATACAAATAAACTTGTTTATCCCTGGCCTTACATTCATTTTTTGCTTCAACTATATTTCTTTGAACCTTGAGTAACTTAATCCATAAATAATCAAAGCTCGAATGTAATATTTGTATCTTCAATCAATAAAACTCACATACAGCTCACAACTGCTAACTCATCAAATTAATGTGTATCATCATCCAAAAAAAATACTCAACAAATTACGGTCAAAGGGAGGAACAAGCTATTCAGGATCGATAGTCTACCTCATCCACACGATCCCACCATCGAAACTCTGACTGTATTTTGTTCCTGACAACATTGTAAAACAAGGTAGGGTAGAAGAGAATACGCGCCCCTGCTCCAACGAACACTCTCTTTGCATCCCAGACAGCTATGGTACCATCCTGCGAAACGGCGACGTTCTGACATGGATTATCCACCTCAAAGCCGTCCTCCTTACCGTTCAATTCCTCTATATGCATATCAATTATCACCGCAATAACCGATAGAAACCCAGGAGACAAGACACCTGACCTCACCGCAATTCAGGAAAAGTAACAGAGGACAGGCTTCAATCCAAACCCTAATTTGAAACACTCCGTTCGTCAACTATTGAAATCAACCAAAATCCACCAAGAAATACATTCACCCCGAGCTCTCACAAATCAATCGAATCATAGCACGGAATTCCAGTGCGACAGGCTGCGAAATCTTCGATAGGAGTATATCCGTAGAGCTCGGAGCTTAGAAGACATGGAGATGTGTAAGGATACAAAGACGAATCGGTCGATTCACAGTTAGAACAATCGATCGATACTGAAATTGAGACTGAGATCGAGATCGAGATCGAGAGATGAATTAAGAGGGAAGGATGATAGCGCGCGAGAGGATGGAATGGAATGATTAGAAAAGACGAGAGAGAGAGAGAGAGAGAGAGAGAGAGAGAGAGAGTTGGTTGTGGTCGTGGGGAGTGTGAGTGGGGACTGGGGAATTGGGATGGGGGTTTCGATAACGCCACCGGGGTGGGGGTCAGGATTTTCGTCACAGGCTCCCAACGCTTGCCACGTTGCACGGCTTACTTCGTTTACAGGAAACAAAAAAGAAGAAAATTGCAACGCCCATACCTACCAATAATGTTATCGGGATTTTTCAATTGGATCATAATGCTTTTTTTTTATACTCCTTTCGATATTTGTGTCCATAAAAACCGAAACTGAAAAACCGATTATTTTTTAGGTTTATCAAACCGAGTTTTTTTAAATTTCGGTTTGGTTAACCAAACAAAAAATATGTTCGATTTATCAAACCGAGTTTTTTTACATATAACGGTTAATCGAAAAACCGAAAATATATTAATATTTTATTCAAACATTAGTTATCTTTGATTTATTTAGTGGTTAAACTTTATGATCTTCAAGATGTTAATTTAGTTTGAGTCTTTACTTCTTCAATTTTAACAATTTACATACTATTTTTCCACGTATCATTGATATAAGAGTCGCTTATTAAATTTAATGGGATAAAAATTAATGCACACAATATTTGATTACACACAATATAGTATATACTCTCGATATTTGTTTACAACAACCAAAATAATATGATATAAGTATATATTTATAATTAAAAGTTTTGCTTGATCACTTTTTTTATTCAAATTTTATTATTTTAGTCTTAATTATTTAAGGTAAAATAACATAAATGGTTATCTGTTAAACGAGAAAACCGAACCGAAAAATTGGTTAACTACGGTTAACCGAGATTCACGGTTCGGTTTCGGTTCATGATTTTAACTAACCGAAATCATGGTTAACCGAACTTCGGTTAACCGAAATCACGATTAACCTTGGTTAACCGAAATCACGATTAACCTTGGTTAACCGAAATCATGGTTAACCGGGTTTGGACACCACTACCTTCCGATTCCACAATAGTTTCAATAGACAAATTTGCACATATATTAAGGAAAAAATTCTCTCAAAAATATCCTATTAAAATTACTCGTAGATTTTTGTTGGATTGATATGCGTTAGCAAGAGCTTGAGAACTAGCGGTTAGGTTGTTCCCAAGGCAGCGGAAGTAAAACAATCGCAAGTAAGACAGAAAGTAAAAGACACAGTTCCTTTATAGAGGAACCTTATGACAACCAACTAGTTGTGTTGGTAAACCTCTACCTCCGCTTGGAGAATTTTGAACGATCTACTTGTTTTATTGATTGTTCCCTAGTTACAATAGGCAAGACTTACACTTCTCTTTTCTTAGCAGTTCTTCCTAACTCTAGCGACACTAACAAGTCTGCTCAACCTAGTTCCTAAGCAAACAACTCAACTAAACACAAGATAGATATAATCTTACACCTTTGAGCTCACTGTCACAGTTCCCTAACTCCTGAGAACTTGGATTCACCGTTGCGGAGATCGAACACTCGTCGTCGGGGACTTTTCTTCACTTGTCTCTCTTTCTTGTTTGTATGAGGATGTGAATTATGGGACAAGTGATTTTTCCAAGCAATATTCATTTGTCTTTATACACTTTCGAACTTGAGTTGCAATCTTCATTTTCATGTTGTCTAAAATGCTCTTTGTCTTGCATGCCAAGTTTTGCAATCTTCACATGTGACTTGATTTGAACTTAGTCAACTTCAAATATCAATTAGACCGTTGGATCGCTCGCCTTAGTCTGTTCCTCAGACTGAGCCTTTGTTTTGTCTGAGACAGGATCCCGCGTTTCACGCTGCACAGTCTTGTCTTCACATGTGAGTTCCCATCGCATGGAAATTGTTCTCTTCAGAGTTCCTTTGATAGGAACTTGCGGATATAGCATATAGATGTAGTTGTTAGAGCATGTTTTTATTCCCGTTTTATGCATGCTTAGCTAGAATTTCGCTTTAAGTTGTAGTTTAGGTTTTATTTTGGTTTAGTTCAGAATCTACGCGTTTGTGTGCTTAATTGTAGGTCGGAAGGTGAAGCATGGTGGATATGAAGCTAAGGACCGGAGCTAGGAGCTTAGGGGACTATGGTGGAGTTTGATGAAACTTAGAGTGATACAAGTGAGGATTGAAAGAGCTAAGGCCAAAGAGCTTGTGTGAGAAGAACGCTTAAATCCGGGTTGTGCATTGGCATTGTTGTTTTGACACCTCTATCTTGCAATGCTTGGTTTGGGAGCTATAGTGGTCGAATGAAGCTGAATTTGGTATAAAAAGAAAGCTAACTCGAAGAGCTAAAATTTATATTTTTACTCCGAGTCCAAATTTTAACTCGAAGGGGGTCAAAACAGCCTCTAAAATATCGCTAGAGTTGTTGCAGGCAAAACGCGGGGAGGACCAGACATAGCGCGACCGCACTTTGGGAGACTCTGGTCGCGCTTCGGCGCGTTGATCCGACGCTGACTCGGGCCCCCGTGTTATCTTTTGGGCCGACTTTATAAGTATTTTTGGATATTTATAGCTACTATATAAATACTTTTCCTAGGGTTTCTTTGGATGATGCTATGCTATCTATTACTTTTGTTATCTATGTTATTTTGAATTGGAGAATTTTGGGAGACAAACCCTAGTTTGCAATTGAAGAGAAATTAACTCTTGTAAGTTTTATTCCTCTTTAATGTCAATTTCTAGCTAATTTTCTCATGTCCAACTAGTTAGTTGAAGTTGTGTGCATGATCGTTTGTGAGACTTGAATTATTTCTATTTTCCTTGACTAGATTGAATCTCTCCGTGCTTGATTGATTAAATTCACTTAGGATTATAATAGATTGGCCACCTTTTTTACTTCTAGGTTGAATTATAACTAGAATAATTAAATAGACGGTGGAATTTGATTATTCATGGATGAATCCTTTTATTAAACTTATAGACAGTGGAATAAGGTTAATCAAAGGCGGAGAATTTAATCACAAAACTTCATGAATAGACGGTGGAATTCATGAATTATGTTTCTATTGAATGCTTTGAACTTATTTGAATGATTAATTTGACATAGAAAGTTTTCTAGGTTAATTGGTTAAAAGGTTGTTAAAGACGGTGTATATTAATAACCACCTTAAGCTTGAATTTCATAAATTCACAATAGATTAGTCAAAGGGAAATTGAAATAAGAATAATCAAGGATCAAAACTCATGTATGCAATGGATATGAAACTAGTTGGACGCTTTTCTCCATATTTGAATCTTTAATCGTTTCACTTGCTTTATTTTAATTGCTTAGATTTTTAGTTTAAAATCACAAAAAAAAACCATTTACTTAGTAATATTATTTAAATACAAATAATTTGAGTCCCTGTGGGTTCGACTCTTACTTCCACCATATATAGGTTAGGAAGTTAGGATATTTCTTTGACAGTGCTTTTACCGCGACATAAAAGTGCTCGTCACTTGGTATCGTGTATTCTTGTGTTCCTTTTGCATTCCCTTCTTAGAGAGTCTTCGTCAAATCTGGTGTTCCCTTGAAATACTTGGATGTAAAACGTTTGTTCCAATATGGCATTTGTCATTATCAAAACTGGAGATAAGCATCCTTGTTCGGATGCTTGAAACCAGAGTTCCCAACACTGTCCCAACAATTTCTACCCCTAAAAGTTGTGTTGTGCTTACCCCTAAAAGTTGTGTTGTGCTTTTGAGATAAGTTTATAGGATTATTGTGGTACAATTATTAGGAGTATAAATGGAAAGTAATGAAAAAAAAATTCTTATATGGACATCTATTGTGAAACAAGAAAAAAAGCCTATATGATCATCTATTGTGAAACGGAGGGAGTATATTATAATTAAGTCAAATATTAAATTATTCGTAAATTACAATGATAATCTAAATCATCTTTGGGGATAATTGTTAGAAAATTAAGAATAATTTAACATTGATTAACATTTAGGTCGAGATAGAAATGTAAAAAAAAACATTTGAGCGATCCTCTTGAAGTCTTTGAATCACTTCATGAAGTAAAGGAATTGGGATGTGCCTTTGCGAGGAGGAATCTTTTGCATAATTATCTTTTCCTAAAAAATGGTAAATCAAGAAATGCAGAATAGTAGATAATAAAGAGTTAATATCATAACTTAACATTTCAATTTCCGAATGAACTTTCCAAGTTCGTTTAATAGAATTAATAATAGTAAGATTATCACCCTCAATAATGACATTAGAGACATTATAAGAAACAATAAACTAAATACCGAACAAAGGGTCAACGCTTCCGCTTTCAAAATACTCAAGGAAGGTAGTTTTTTCTTATCGAAGCAGAATTTTGTTGTTATAATCCCAAGCAATGAAGCTCACAAACATAAAAGAAGCAGAATTTAATTGTTTTAAAGCATAAAAATTTAGGAGGTGATTTAATCCACGAGCCCTTGAATGTCGCTCACGAGCAGACAAATTTTGAGAGGTAATCAGATTGGCAGAAATCCATTGAAGATGTTGAGAGAATGCAATGTCTGCAGGTAATAGGTTAGAAATAATCCTTGAAGAATTGAAAATCAAAGCAATATACCACCAAAGAAAGCATAAGTTATCAGAATTATCATTTAAATTTAAAGTGGAGATGAGACTATCAATGAAATCACCTGAGGTCATAAATTGAAAGCTTGTATTTAATTTAATTTCTAAACTTGAAATCATTTTTCGGGTAAATGGGCAATGAAAGAATAAATGGTCTAATGTTTCATTTTTCATTTGGCAAAGGGAGCACTAACTCGGCATCCAATTGAAATATCTATTTAGGCGATCATCAGTTGGTAAAGAATCAATGCAAGATTTCCAAAGGTAAGTTTTAATTTTTTGGAGGGATATTTTTCTTCCGGATCCATCCAAGTCCTACCGATGATTCCATAGGAGAAAGTTGTCAACCTAGACATAGAGATTCTCTTGGAAAATACCCATTGATGTTGTAATTTGAATATTAATAACACGAGCAGGGTCAAAGCCTTTGTTTGGTCAATATTGGCAGAAACTTTGAAAGTACTTTTATGGAAATTAATAGAGAGCCCTGAAATTTTAGAGAACTTATCAAGAAGTTGTTGAATGAAATGAATATTATCTAGTGTAGCATTTGTAAAAATCAAATTAAGTGTCATATGTAAAGCAAAGAAAAGGAAGGCAAGTTCCATTTTAACCAACTGGATAACAACATGTCTATTATTTTGCAAAGCTTCATATTGCAAAGCTTCATATTGCAAAGCTCGAGCTAAATATTCCATAGCAATAACAAAAATTAACCAATTAGATACCAACATGTCTATTATTTTGCAAAGCTCGACCATAATATTCCATAGTATTAACAAAAATAAAAGGAGCAATAGGTGCTCTTTGACGTATCCCGCAATTAGGTCAAATTTCTATACTCGCCTCATTATTAACCAATATAGACATAGACGAAGTCGTTATACAAGTCATAACTGAATTAATCCATTTTAAATGAAAACCAAATTTAATCGAAATTAGTCTTATAAAATTTCAATCAAGTTTTTCATAAGCTTTTTTCATATCAAGTTTTAAAGCCACCCACCCCCTTTTCCCTTTCCTTTTTTATGAAAAGAAAAGGAAATTTCAAGCAAATATCGAGAGACCAAAAAGCATCTTTATTAGTCTGACGAGAAGGCACATAGATACAAATAAAAAAAATTGTTATTGTATTAATAGTATTCTTAAGTATAATATAGTTATGGCTTATATAAACTAAAGAGAGACCACCTGCAACCAAGTTCTGAGAAACAAGGATCCAAACACCTCCTTTAGTTCCTTAGTTCCGATTGCGTACGATGATACGAGAAATAAAATTCATGAAACCCAACTAGTGTCAAACTCGGAGGCATTTAATTTTCGATTTAGGTAAACAAAGAAATTTAAATTTGTTTACTTTTATAATATATCCAATCTCTTCCCAAAAATTAGGGTTTCAAATTCCTCTAATATTCCAATACCAAATATTAATTAAAAAATTTGGATGTATAACTGTTTATAATAGATTTCAAGTATCCAAAGGTCACAAGAACGATTACAAACCAATAGGATGGAGAGCCTAGAACCTAAAAATAAACAACAAAAGATTAAAAAAAAAAAGTAAAGGATGAAATGGGTCATGCAAACTTTTAGAACATGAGAGTCAAAAGTATAGATTGCCAATTGTTTATCATATAAGTTTGCATTCAAGCAAGATAGGAGAAGCAATACCTCAACTAAATATAGCTTAAACAATTTAGCCTTAAATAAGAGCATTTGCACCCCCACACTAACCAAGTTGACAAGTTTAGAAAAATGGGTAAGCGGAAAAGTTTTGCTTATTTTTAATAGTTGAGACAATAATACCACAAAAAAAATTTGAAGGAGTATTTGGTGTTAAACAAATATAAAAAGATGGGCAAAAATCAAATAGGCAAAGAGATCTAACCAAGGTAATTGAGGCCACAAACCCTTAACAACCCATAGTACCACAAAAATATGAGTATAAAGATACGATTGCAGCCAAAGCAATTCTTGAAAAGAGGTCAACTCTTGTAGAAAACTGGAAGACATATTAGCAAGGGATACATAAGCATAAAAAGGATAAGAAAGGATGATGGATGACTCATTCATAGCATAATTATAAAGAACAATAGTCTAGATGACATAACCAAGGACACATAAGACAAAGATTAAAACAAAAATGTAAGAAAGAACTAGTTTCAACTATCAAGTAGGATAAAAGGTCAAAACTTAACAAGGAAAAGTTTAAATCATCATAAAACCCAAATAGATCCATCACAACAAGATGAAATAGAGAACTGAAAATTCAATGTTTAATCTTTAGCAATTTTATCAGAATCCTGATCCGATTCTACGATTCTACCGATCCGACGATCTATAACACGCAAAACGATCCAAGATCCCAAGTAGGATCTTATTGGAGTAGGATCTTAAAAGATTTAGAACACAATCTCGATCCGATTTCGATTTTACATACAACTTTAATGATCCTATAAATGATTCTAACGATCCTACAAACGATTCTAACGATCCTATAAAATGACAATTTTAACTATATATTATTAATAGTTTTACAATTAATGTATCATTTCCATTAAAATAGTTGACTAGTCCATCCTGCAACATTTTTAATAATCAAATTAATAATGTTTATCATTTTCTTACTTCATATATAACAAAATATACAATCTACTAGGTTATTCTTGAATACTTTTAGTTATAATGTAGGATCTTACAATTCAGTGATCCGATTTTATGATCCGATCCAAAAGACCCACAACGATCCAACCTAGAATCTCGATCCTGATAACCTTGATCTTTAGAATGAAATAAGAACAATCTTATGATAAGTGAAGAATGTAGGCATCACTATCTTCATTTGGATAATCTAATTGAACTCCATCAACATTCTCATCATTATCAAGACCCTTCAATGAAACTCCATTAATACTAGCATCATTATCCAAATGAGACAAGTTAGGATAATCGGAACTTGTTGAACAACCTACAATAAAAAAAGGAAAAAATTAGGCTGATTTATAAGCAACATGGAACACATAATAGGAAATAAAAATGTGAAAAATCCCATTTTTCTTTTGGTTCACAAATATTGTCATTATGGTTCATAATATTACACTATAAGGTTCATTGAAAATCACAATGTCGTTCATGTAAATAACAAAAATGGAATTCACTAAACGGTTTATGGTTTATCAACAAAATACAACCCATGAATGTGCAACAAACAACTAATAGCCATAAGTTCATCCAACATTCAAGAAATCAAGCAATATTTTGAGTTTGTAGGGGAAAAAAGGTTAGGCATTTTATCAAACACTTGGTGGGCAATGATGTCCGCCTTTTTAGTCATGTTTTTAGGGTGTGTTTTAGTGTCTTTTGAGTCTTTTTCTTTAGTTTTGTATTTTGTTTTGAGTCATTTGTGTAGGTTTTTGTATTTTCATAAGATATGGAGTCTACATAAGTTTTGGTGGTGTTTTGTAGTTTTTTAGAAGCTATTTGGAGCAATTTTTGAAGAAAGGAGCAAAACCGGAGAAGATAGCACTCAAGCATAAAGAGAAGATGAAGATTAAGCGCTCAAGTAAAGTTATTGAAGATCAAGTTTGAGCTTGGAAAGAGATAGAGAAATTCGTTACAAGAACATAGGAAAAAGAATCGAGTCAAACGGAGTTGTAACGAATCTTCTACGCAAATTTTACTCAAGGCTGTTTTCGACCCTGTCAGGGTCGTTAACGAGCCACCGCGAGGAGCAGAGTTTCCTAGTCGGCGTGTTTAAATTAAGCTTCTATCTTATTTCCTTTTATGTTATTAGATAGATAGAAGGGGTATATCTTATTAGAAGAGATTATTTCCTTATAGTTAGATTTAAGATAGATTTATTTCCTTAGAGATAGATTTAAGATAGAATAGTTTCTCTATAAATACACTTGTCCTCTCTTTAGTTTTCTTATCAAGGACACAATCAATTGCCTTGGAGGGCAAGTAAGAGGAGGGGGAAGAGACGAGTTTTTGTGGAGAAGAACTATCGTTTGGATTCGGTTGTAAGCTTTCTTTTTAATTTAATTTGGATGCTTTCAATTATTATGCTTTGTGAGTAGTCTCTCTCTCTAAGGTTGGGGTTAAACCCAACAATGGTTGTGCATGCTTGTTTGTGATCATGATTTGATTGTTTTTATTACATGAATCTATTCTCTTGTTCTTAATCCTTGAAACGAAAGCAGAAACCTTTATGTGATAAAGCGAAAGCAGAAACCTTGAATCAGAATAGTCAAATTAGGGTTTTGAAGTGAAAGCGGATTTATCCTAGTTGAAGTAGAAGAGATAGATAGTAAGTTTGTTGATTGAATGAAAGTTGATTGATTTACTTGCTTTAGTTAACGAAAGTTAGCACCTTTATGTGATAAAAGCATGATCTATGTGTTTCATTAGCGTTTGGCATGCATGATTGTTGTTGTGGTGACACCTTTACCTTAGAATTCCTCTTTCCTTGTTAAAAAAACCCTACCTTTAGTTGATTGCTTGCGTGAGAAGTAACAAAACTTGATACTGACTTTCTCCCTGCGAACGAACCTGACTCTGCTATACTCAGCGGGGTCTTGATATAAATTTATTTGTTGTCAAGAAACCCTCTCAACAAATTGGCGTCGTTGCCGGGGAGATTTCAATAGTGCCAAGTTTTGTTCTTTTTGCGTTTTTTGGGACTCCGCCGAGTCGGTAACGACCCCCTCAGGGTCGTTACTGACCCTGCTAGGCAACCCAGTTTCTGTGTATTTTTCTGTTTATTTTTTTAGGTCACTGTCGAGTCGTTACCGCCCCCTTCAGGGTCGTTAACGACCCTGTCGACAGGTAGTTTTTTTTTCTTTTTAGTTTCGATTTTACGGGATCACTCTAGGCTCGTTAACGACCCTCTGGGCCTCGTTACCGACCCTGTCCGAGACCCCGTTTTTTCTTTTTGATTTCGTTTTTTGTTTTTGTTTTTGCTTACAGTGTATGCCAGCTGAAGGTCGTCGAGCAAACAGAGTCATGTCTACACTCGACGAACTAGCTAAGCAGATTGCTGAACTCTGTTTAGAGATAGAGGAGATCTAGAGAGAAAGGGAAACCATAGCTGTTAAGGCATATGAAGAGGATAATTACATGTGGGGCCCATATAGGAACCAAGGTGATACTTTTTATACATGGAGGAATTACAATCAGCCCACCTGGGGCAATTATGCATATGACCAATGGAGCCAACCTCCTCAACAAGAACAAAAGGTTCCTCCTTACCAACCTCCGGACTATCAAGAGCCACCATCATGGGTTCAAGGATTACAAGAAAGCATTAACGGAGTGAACAACAAAGTTGATGAAGTTCAAGCCAAACTGAACCGACAAGATAAAAGATGGGGAGAGTTCGATATTTGGAAGAGGAGTGTTGATTCCCAGCTAGGGGACCTAGCTGCACGGATTCCAAGACCACAAGGGCAACTCCCGGGCCGCCCCGAGGAGAACCCTAGGGGACAAATAGCAGCGGTGCACCTTAGGAGCGGGAACACATTGCCGGAGCGAGTTCAAGCTGAGGACGAGAAGGAAGAGGACATCACAACCCAGCTCGGTAACGAGCCAGCAAGGGCAAATACCGAGCCCGCATACCAGGGTCACGAGGCTCCGAGGGTATCTAACGACCCTAACCCTGGTAAGTCAACTAATCCGAGCCTTCCTCTCTATTCCAGGGTAGTTAACGACCCCATCAGGGTCGGTAACGACCCGCCGAGGACACAAAACGACCCCAGTGTCGACCCGGTACTCTCACCTCTTGAGCCCAACTTGGTTCCGAGAATGGTGAAATCTCTTCCATTTCCAACTAAGAAATCTATGGACTCTACTGAGAGTAGTTCAAGCGTTTCGTGAAGATTCTTCAGGGCATTAATATTTCCATCCCATTCGCTGACGCCCTAAGCGAAATGCCGGCTTACACAAATTTTTTGAAGGATATTCTTAGCAGGAAAAGGTCCATTACAAAGCTGCAGGATGAAGTCAGATCAATAGCTCTACTAGAAAAGCTTGGAGACCTAGGGAGATTTGCCATCACGATTGGCATAGGCGACCACAAATTTAAAGCTTTATGTGATTTGGGAGCCAGTGCTAGTTTGCTTCCTCTTTCCATCTGGTTAAAAGCTAACATGGGACCACTAGAGCCTGTCAAGATGAAACTCTACATGGCGGATGGATCTTCTGTAAAAGCAATTGGAGTCGTTGACGATGTTCCTGTCCGAGTTGGAAAATTCTTTGTTCCAAACGACTTCATTGTGCTAGATATGCCTGAAGACCCTGCGGTGCCAATCATTCTAGGCAGACCATTTTTAGCCACCGCAGGGGTGCGAGTAGATGTCAGAAAAGGACTTCTCACATTTGATATTGGAGAAGAGAAGGTTGAATTCCATTTCAATTCGCCCATAAGTGAAGTGGCTAGTTGTAGTACTGAGGAGCGTACCGACCCACCATGGCTCGGTATCGACCCCTCTCTGAGTACAAAAACAAGCAAAATCGATAGAGACACGCCTATCAAGGAGCCTACCGACCCCCCATGGGTCGGTAACGATCCTTATCTGAAGGAAAACGAGGTGGGAGGTGGATCCAAACACGATATCGAGCCACTTCCAGATCTAGCAGGGTCGTTAACGACCCCCTACACCTCGGTAACGAGCCACTTCCCGAATGACCCTGGTAAGTTTTCTTGTTCTTATCCAATCAATTCTGGTCATGATCCTTTCTCTTATCCTAGTTCTATATTACATCCTACTGTTAGTCCTATGAAGGAGTCAAAACCTCCTTGGTTTTCGGATTATACTAACCCTGTTGTAGGATTACCAAGCATTCTTATTGATGACAGAGGACCAAATATTTTGGAGAGAAGCTATGATGTTTTTCAGGCTAAGTATGGGGTTTCTTATGATCCCTTCGATACTGGATGGCAGCCACCCTAGGTAAGTTAAGGTAAGTTCGTCGGGCTAACGACGTTAAAAATAGCGCTTACGGGAGGCAACCCGCTTTTAGTTTTTATTTTTGCTTTGAGTTTTTGCTTTCCTAGATCTTTTTGCTAGATTTCTTTTGACTTGTTTTTAGGTTAGATTAGTGTAGTAGGATAGAAGTTTTTTTTTAAGTGACTCAGGTACAAGAAGTTAAGAAGTGCTACAATTCAAGAGATTCGGTGTACAAGCGCGCAAGCTCGTTACCGAAGCAACAAGCTCGGTACCGACCCTAACCGGAAACCGAAAGAAAAGCAATGCTCCTCAAGTGATCAATGGTTTCAAGTAGCTTCAGTTTTATTTTGTGAGTTCCCTTTTCCTTATTCTCTTTATTTTTATGATTTTAAACAGTGAGGACACTGTTTGGTTTAAGTATGGGGTATGGGAAAAGGAAACTCAGTTTTGTGTCAGTTTTTTGTTTTTTAAGGATTGATGATATTCCACTTAGATGTCCTATGATATGCTTTAACTTGCTTGATCATGTAATTCCATAACATGTTTGGATAGCTTTGCCTGAATCATGTTGAAAATTGTTTTTATGTGGATATTTAGCATGTGATGAAATTGAGCACATATGATCTTAGGTAGAAGTGACTTAAATCCAACAAAAAAAATTGCTACCTTGTGAGTATTTTTGACCTTATAGGAAGAACATCAAGAATCCCTCTTCTTTTTTTGTGTGATTTACTCTCCTTATGCATATTATCTCTTGTCATTGCATGGTTATCTATTACTTGAGACCTATATGAGATATTAGTTCATTGCATGTAAGTCATATGATGGAGAACTTATTTTCATAAGCCCTATTAATCCTTATCCACCCTTATCATTATCCTCTTTTTGAAGCCAAGTTGAACCTTAAAGCCTTTTATTTTTAGCTCCACAAAATAATTCCCTAGCCGATATAAGCTTGACCCTATCCAGGGATTAGGACTTAGTGTTGGTTATGATGATGGTTTTGTTGAGTGAGATGTTTTGGTTCAAGTGTGGGGTAATTTGGGTTGGGTAAAGTGATAGTATCTTGCAGTTTGTTATGTAAAAGGAGTTTGGTTCCCTGAATGCACTTACAAAAGAAATGAAGTGGAAAGTAAAGGGGAAAACAAAAGAAAAATAATTCAGAGTCGTTACCGACCCTAAAAGGGTTCGGTACCGAGCCCCCACGGAAAGAAAAAAAAGAAAAGAAACGAAAGGACTTGAGAAATCCAAAGTGAAGAGTTGAAAAGTGAAAATGTGCATGAGCCAAATTTCCTAAGTGTTTGTAAGCAAGATTTGTTGAGATAAAAGGGGTTAATGAGAGTTTTTGTTCTTTAAAGTTTGAGTGAGTTTGGTTACCTTTTATGAGAGTTTTTGGAGATGTGTGAGTTTTTAGGAGTCTTTGATTCCCAAATATTATTAGCACTACATAGCCAAAATATTTCCACTCCCTATTGTCTTTTACCAAGCCCCATTACAACCCGGCCGAATGGAGACTTCTATGAAGTTTTTCATTGAGCCTAAGTTCTCTTGATGATTTTTATGTGTTTTGACATCTCTGGTGGAGAGTTTGGTGATATAAGTAACAATGGCTATGTTGATATTTGCATATTGGATTGAGTTGAGAGTTGTTATTCAAAGCCTAAACACTTGAGAGTTGAGAGAAACACATCATCCCTTGTGAGGTTGGATTTTTAGTTGCTTTTGCTTGAGGTTGCTTATATATGTGTGATGATGTTAGATTCACTTGTCTATCTATTTCTACTTGTGCTTAGATGTTGCTTTTTGATGAAGGCATTGACTTGATATATGTGTTGATGGTTTTGGTTCTTGTCTTGTTGATTGCTTGAGGACAAGCAAGTCTAAGTATGGGGTATTTTGATGTCCCCTTTTTAATCATGTTTTTAGGGTGTGTTTTAGTGTCTTTTGAGTCGGCCAAAATGCCAGATTGATATTTAAAAGTGTACCGTTTGGACAATTGGGTATTTAAAAATGCTCAGATGCCAAATTGGTATTAACTAAAACAACGATGGTCGATTAGGTCCACTTTATAGCTAGAAAATTGAATTCCTTACACGTGTCCCATACTTGAGATAATAAACCGGCTCTATCAAGTTCAACCGGTTATTTTATGCAAACAATACAATTAGAAAATTTGAAGTAAAATAAATTAATATAAACAAAAAAACTCAGCTCAATATTTAAGCATGAACGTCTCTGTTACATAAACCAATGCCCATAATCCACTAAAGTGTTAAGCCCTTCTTCGGTTCTTCCCCCAAACAATGGTGAGAAAACGCACTACCAGCTAGAAAATTACGATTTTTTTTAATGCAAATACACATACTTAAAAGTAGTAATTAACTAAGAAAATATATTGATAAAACCTAAACAATAATGGTAATGGCAACTGGCAAGGCGGGTAGATGGTCCTGCATTGGATCCAAATTCAGAGGAATGAGGGATAAAATGGCAAGGCGGGTATCCGGAGCCCCCATTGGATCCAAATTCAGAGGAATGTGTTACAACTTACAAATGCTTTCATTAGGAAGCTCATCAAGGCTGATGATCGATGGTGGCAGGGATTCTTTTCATATAGAGAATTTGACTGTAGAGCCGGGGCCTTATTTGGCAGGTATCGTTGGATTTTGGAGAAATGGTAAGACCATCGCAGACCGAAATTATAGCACACTCGTTTTAATTATGTGATCTAGAGAATAACAAGCATCTATCTACCAAAATAAAGAAAAGAAAAATAAGCATCTTACTAGCTATGATAGAGGCTTTGCCAAAGTTTATTACTACAATGAGAGCCTCGTATGGCCTTCTAGGATTGCTTGACTTGCAGAAGATGCCTTAGCCACTTTATGTAGCTTCACTAGCTTGTTTTCCTTGGTATGTCAAGAGTACGGATGGGTGTTTTTTTTGTTGTTAAAGATTATTTTTTTGTATTCAATTGTTAGTCTTTCTCTAAGTTTTATTTCCTAACATGGGCTCACGCTCTCAAATCCATTTTGAGCATCTTGTGCATTCCGATCCCTTTTTTGAAATTACACGTCTTGGATGGATGTTGTGTGATTCTTTGAATTCATGACTAATTTGCTTTTTAAAGTTGTGGCCATCACAAGTCTTTAACTCTTTCTTTGCTGTGACTTGTGATTGTTTCTACAATGGTGGCTACATAACCAAGCTAGATTAGTATATTAGCTTGTTTCTCTTCCTTGATATCATGTAGAATTGGTTGTGCTTTATGTGTATTTGCAGTTGCAGCTGAATCAACTTTGTAGTTGTAGACACCCTTTTCTTGATTCAATTTAATTGTCTTCTTCTCCTTTCAATTTTATGGGCGGTAGGTGCAAAATACCTTCGATCAGGTCCTCTTTGGATCTTCTCTGTTGAATGTTTTCTTGTTTGGGGAAGAAGGGTTTAGTAAATTGTGGACCTTAGTGTAAGTAACAGAGGCTTAAATATTGAGGTTGTGAGTTTCTTCTATTTTTTTTAATTCATTTTACTTTAAATTAAGACCAGTTGAACTTGATAGAGCCGGTTTATTATCTCAAGTATGGGACACGTGTAAGGAATTCAATTTTCTGGCTATAAAGTGGACCTAATCGACTATCGTTGTTTTAGTTAATAGCAATTTGACATCTGAGCATTTTTAAATACCCAATTGTCCAAACGGTACACTTTTAAATACCAATCTGGCATTTTGGCCCTTTTGAGTCTTTTTCTTTAGTTTTGTATTTTGTTTTGAGTCATTTGTGTAGTTTTTTGTATTTTCATAAGATATAGAGTCTACATAAGCTTTGGTGGTGTTTTATAGGTTTTTAGAAGCTATTTGGAGCAATTTTTGAAGAAAGGAGCAAAACTGGTGAAGATAGCACTCAAGCATAAAGAGAAGATGAAGATTAAGCACTCAAGTAAAGTTATTGAAGATCAAGTTTGAGCTTGGAAAGAGATAGAGAAATTCGTTACAAGAACATAGGAAAAAGAATCGAGTCAAACGGAGTTGTAACGAATCTTCTACGCAAGTTTTACTCAAGGCTGTTTTCGACCCTGTCAGGGTCGTTAACGAGCCACCGCGAGGAGCAGAGTTTCCTAGTCGGCGTGTTTAAATTAAGCTTCTATCTTATTTCCTTTTATGTTATTAGATAGATAGAAGGGGTATATCTTATTAGAAGAAATTATTTCCTTATAGTTAGATTTAAGATAGATTTATTTCCTTAGAAATAGATTTAAGATAGAATAGTTTCTCTATAAATACACTTGTCCTCTCTTTAGTTTTCTTATCAAGGACACAATCAATTGCCTTGGAGGGCAAGTAAGAGGAGGGGGAAGAGACAAGTTTTTGTGGAGAAGAACTATCGTTTGGATTCGGTTGTAAACTTTCTTTTTAATTTAATTTGGATGTTTTCAATTATTATGCTTTGTGAGTGTCTCTCTCTCTAAGGTTGGGGTTAAACCCAACAATGGTTGTGCATGCTTGTTTGTGATCATGATTTGATTGTTTTTATTACATGAATCTATTCTCTTGTTCTTAATCCTTGAAATGAAAGCAGAAACCTTTATGTGATAAAGCGAAAGCAGAAACCTTGAATCAGAATAGTCAAATTAGGGTTTTGAAGTGAAAGCGGATTTATCCTAGTTGAAGTAGAAGAGATAGATAGTAAGTTTGTTGATTGAACGAAAGTTGATTGATTTACTTGCTTTAGTTAACGAAAGTTAGCACCTTTATGTGATAAAAGCATGATCTATGTGTTTCATTAGCGTTTGGCATGCATGATTGTTGTTGTGGTGACACCTTTACCTTAGAATTCCTCTTTCCTTGTTAAAAAAACCCTACCTTTAGTTGATTGCTTGCGTGAGAAGTAACAAAACTTGATACTGACTTTCTCCCTGCGAACGAACCTGACTCTGCTATACTCAGCGGGGTCTTGATATAAATTTATTTGTTGTCAAGAAACCCTCTCAACAGGCAATCAAGAGAGCATACAAAATCAACTCTATTTCTAATCAAATCCTTCAAATTGCAATTCAAAACAATCTTTATTTTTTGAAATCTCTATCAATTCTATGGCTCTGTTCACCAAAATCCATGAACAAAGATGAAAAATCATATCTTAATCCATGAAAAATGAACACACATGAACATATATTGAAAAACCTAAATCAATGAAAATCATACCTAAATCCATTAATAAAGAGGGGATTGAAGGAGAATTTCAATCAAGAGCACAAGAGGGATCAATAGCACAATGGAGATCGAAGAGCACAAGTGAGATTGAAGAGCTTGTTCAGTCGACATAGAAAGCATGAATATATCGTGGATAATTGGGCTGAAAATTAAAACTGAATACAAAATACAATAAAATGATGAAAATACCCCTCCAATTCTAAAAAGGGAAAGCGCGACACAATCTAGGCCCTTAATCTCACAAAATCAAAAGCTGTAAATTGTTCTCATTTTATAGGATAAGAAGAATTCTCATTTGATCCCCATTCCTTTGAATTAAAGAAATGAACTCATGTCATATGAAAAATGAAGTATGAGATTATAAAAGGAAAGCATAATATAAACCAGTCGTCTTGATAATGTGTTATAAACTAATCTAAGATGTAGATACAATAGATAAGAGAATGTGCACAAAAAAATCTCTTTTACTCCTCCCTTTTATCTCTTATAAGACATATATAGAGGTCATTACAAGGAATATAATAAGTCAAACATACACATAAATATGAGTGTAATTATGTGCGATAAATGTGAGTAATAAGTATATAAATGAGGATAAACATTCCAAGAGAATCTCTATGTGTAGGTTGACATCTATATTATATTGTAATACTTGTAATAATTGTTAGATTTTTAAGCGAAAAAAACTTGTTGGATATTTGGAAAAAAATATGTAAATAATATTTGTTAATTTGTATTTGAAAATATAATCTTTAATTATATAATATTCGATATTGTAAAACTTTTGGGGGGTCGTAAACATAATTATTATACATGTGGAATATTTAGAAATTTTCAATTTTGAAAAAAAAACTTTTTCCTTTGCAATGGTTATAGTTTTATTTTTTGAATTCTAGCTTCAAATCATTGGGTTAAAAATGATAAAATATGATTAATAAATACTTAAGCCTTAGACCATTAATACAATTTTTATGGATTTAATCATTGAGCTAGGGTGTAGATTTGATTATCTAATATAATTGGTAAAACAACTCCTTATCCAATAAAATAAGAAGCGTTTAGAGCCGTTGGATCAACTCCTTGATCCAAGAGCTGATGTTCTATCCCTTTTAGGGACACGACGACATTTTTGTAATTTTCCGAAAATTATAAAAGTGTATCGTTATCGCGAAAAAGTACATTGTGAAATACCAATAGTGCGTTACAAAACCAAAGTGTTAATAAAAATGAAATCAGTGGGGCACGCACTCCATGTTTGTTTTATTGTAAAAGTGCATCGTTATCGTGAAAAAGTGGATTACGAAATACCAAAAATTGCATTATTGAACCAAAAAGTGCTAGTAAAAATAAAGCCAACGGGGCACATGCTCCATGTTCGGTTCATTGTAAAAGTGCATTTGTAATGCAGTTTTTGACCTTTTCACCATAACGATGTACATTTGTAATTATCAAGAAATTACAAAAATGTCACCGCGTCTTGAAAGGGATAAGACATCAACCCTTAGATCAAGGATTCTAAACGTTTCTTATTTTATAGGATAAGGAGTTGTTTTATTTAATCCAAACTCTATAAGATAAATGATTTATACAATAAGTTGAATTCAAGACAGTGAATCGAAGTACTAACTAAGATGCTGATTGGCTAGCTAAAACTAGTAGGAACATGCTTGGAAATTTCAATTTGTCTATTGATCCTCCAAATGCACTCAAACGCATCTTTGAGAATGATATTTTAAGCCTTGCTATGTAAGACTAAGGCCTCGTTTGGTTTGATTCCCTGGGAATCAGGAATGATTGATTCCAGAATACTGTTTGGTTTACCAAAATCTGGAATTGATTTCATTCCCAGGGTTGACTCATTCTAAGTTTGCAGACAAAGTTGATTCCAGCAGAAAATGGAAGGTATCATCCACTCCAAAAAAAATTAATTTTCCATATTAAACCTTAAAACCCTAAAACTCCAAAACCTTAAATAATAAATTCTAAAATTTATAAACCCTAAATTATAAGGTCTAAACCTAGATTTTAAACCATAATTCTCAGGAATGGTTCATTCCGACAACATACCAAACAACATGTCACAGGATTGGTTCATTCGGATTCCTGATTTCATTCCGATTTCCGATTCCAATCCGATTTTAACAGCATACCAAACAAGGTCTAAATTACTACTATGAATAAAATGGGCACTAGGGGCCCTCCTGAATTACCAAAAAAAACAATAAGTAAAAATCACGTATGATTTGGGCTCATATGGTTTGAGCTCTCCTTCATTGACCCAACAAAACAATTTAGCAGGTTGTTATATAAGAACGAGCACATATAATTTGGGCTTCCCTTTCACTGACCCAAAAATTAAATTGGGCTCCCAAGACCCGATTTTCATGGATAGTTTCTACACCAAATGCTAATAATAAAAAACAAGCTATTTGGCTCGTTTAATCGTTTTGAAACCACCAAACCCGCTTTATTGTAATTTTTCAGATGGCAAATGATTAGGGAGGTTATGCAATCGAAACACCGAATTCAAAACTCATCCTCCTCCACAAAAAAAAAAGTGGTTGCAAAGCCCCTTAGTTAGAATAGCTAATATGGTAGATCACACAAATACACCCGGTCAACTTAAGAAAAAGAAGCCTAAGATAATCAATCTTGAATCGATTTTTCTATTATTCCATATACTTAGAATATTAGTTAAGAACTCATAATAATTAAAAATAAATAGTTATCCTTATTTAGGAAACTTAAACCTTATACAATAATTTAACACAATCAATCCTTATAAAAAAATCTTTCTAATTATGGGTGTCCTCAAATTTATTTCAGACAAAGTCTAATTGAAAGGTGATATTAGGACTGTGCAAATATGGAACAGACCGAGAAACTAGATTGGACCGAGATATTATGGTCCTATGCAAGACCGAGATCGGAAATTATAGGTTACGGTCTGGTTCGGTTTAGGGTAGTAAATTTACGGTCTGGTTCGGTTCAGGACCGTAAATTTATGGTCTAGTTAGGTTCAAGACCGTAAATTTACGTTCTTGAACCATCAAGAACATAAATTTACGGTCTGGACCAAATTGGACCGTAATATATATTTGAAAAAATATATATATAAAATAATTTAATGTTTATAGTTGATATAAAATCTCAATTTTTACAGTCCATTTACGTTCAAAAATAAGATTGCATCGCAATTTAACCATTTTTGAACATAAAAATATTAAAATTTTATAGTAAAACATGTAAAATTGGTCTACGGTCCAAAATCGAACCGGACCGTAATAAGACCAGAGCGTATTAATCAGATTCGGTATATTCCATTGTCCAAAGGTTATAAATTTTATGGTCCATCGATCCAAACTAGGACCGTAGATTTTGGTTTTATCCGGTCCGGTCTTGACCGGATAAACACCCCTAGCCCCGAGTGATTTAATGAAACAACATGAAGCCCAAGAGGATATATCTTCTTCTCGATAAATTTGGACACAACTAAATTCCATAACTTGCAAGGGTCATTGTTTCTTTTTGCACAGTGGTAGTTGGGATGATCAGTGGTAGAATAGCAGTGGTTTGTATCACACTTGTCAGGTGTCATCAACAATGTGCTAAATCGACAAGTGTATGGTATTTCCATCTTTTAATATATATTCTCAAATTTAATTGATCATAATTAATAGTATTGGATTAATTCAATTGGTGCCTCTACCGGCAGACCAACGTCATTATGTTAGCGAAAATAGTTTAACATATGCCATATACTATTTAACTTTTTATGAGCAATAGACTAGGTTGTGTGTGGTGGCGGAACTAGATAAATTTGAAAATAAGGCAATATTTTTTTATTTGATTAGGTAAGGATTAGGACGCACTCCTTCACGGAAGGCGTTCTAGAGCATCCTTTCGGATGAAAACATTTAGTTTGAATTGAGTCTTACTAAGCCCATCGTGGAGACTATGACCCAATTTTGCAATTTTATCGGGCACAACGTTACAGTCCCTCGGCACATGCTTAATTGAAATATTATGTGTTCCATGAATGGAAGCAAGGATATATCGGAGATTATAAGTTCAATTTCTGATAGGCGTGAAATGGTCGTGCAAATCACGGCTATGCAAAACAGTCCTAACAAACCTAAAGACTGTAGTCTTAGGGAAGTAAGGGTCGAATCCACAGGGAGGAGATTTATCTTTCTGTATGAATTTTATGACAATTAAAGTAAAAGGGTTTTTTTAGAATTAAACTAACTATTGAGCATGCAAAACTAGCAAATCAAATAAAGTTTTGGTTTTTTTTTTTTTATCAATTTAGGGAAACACTTAGTCAATCAGAGATCCACATTCGTATGACAAGTTGATCATGGATTCACTCAATATCGCATGCATATGGAATTCCAATTTCTTTTCAAAGATAATTAATAGCACAACCAAATACTATCAATCCTAACTAATTGAATAACCTTGAAACTATCAAGATTCAATTCAAAAGCAGCATGAAGAATAGGAATATAATCAGGATACAAATCTAGCATAAAATAACCAGCTTTTATACAAGAATGCAATTTAACTCTCTTCTACAATAGACTAGCACAAACAGATACTAGTACAATGTAGTTTGCTACTATGAAATAGAGAAACTCAACCAGTAATTTCTCTAGATCTAGCAATTGAGATTCAATAACAACAACCCTAGAAATTGCTGAAATCAATCACAAAAACAATTCAAACAAGAGAGTAAAATAATTCCATGCAATAGATAAAGAGTGAAAATCTCACAACTAAAAGTCAAAACGAAGCTTCAAACTGTCTGACTAAGCAAAAGGGCTTAGTTCTCCATGAAAGGCTAAAAAAACTCTGAAAGGAAAAATATGATAATAACGTATGAATGAGAGATGCAACTCTCTAAAACCTAATATATCAAACTAGGCCTAAAACTATATCCCCAAAATATAATATCTCGGAATAATACTGATAGAAATATGACCAATAGAAACAAAACACATGGCGCTCTTGAATTACGCGGCTGTCAGAGGCGGCGGGCGCCGCTGGGTTGTCGGTGGTCGCCGCCAACACCTCAGTTCAGAACTCAAGTCACACTTCGGGGGCTGTTTTGACTCACTTCGAGTTGGAATTTGGACTCGGGGTAAAAAAATGAATTGTAGCTCTTTATATTAGCTTTACAATGATGCTAAATTCAACTTTATCAGATCACTATAGCTTCTGAACGAACCCTTACAAGACAGAGGTGTCGAACCAACAACTCCAATGAATTGCCCGAATTCAAGCGTTCTTCTCCCGATTTCCATTCCTTTCACACTTGTTCACTTTAAGACCTGTAAAACAACATAGAACAAGTGCAAAACCCAAAACTCCTAGACACTCTAATAAGTTATAGAAACTAACTAAAACTACCTAAAAACAACGCAAAAGAAACGTGAACATGCATCCTAAACACTACCTAAATGCAAGCTATCAAATTCCACCATGCTTAAACCTTGCTTGTCCTCAAGCAAGAAGTAGATCCATGTCACACCACATCATTTCAATCCATGCATTCATCTCAAGTCAAACAAGCATTTCACATATAATCAAAAACCCGACCAAGACTTCCTTGCATGCACTATAATAGGCAAAAAGTAAAGACCATTCATTCATTCTAGACCTCACCAATGTAAATTGTGTTTGCACTCAAACTCTCAAGTGTTTAAAGGTATGTGTTTCACTCAAAATCAACCATGAAAACTAGACTACCATAAGCTTGCATCAAAGTTCTAAATCTCCACCGCTAGGGATCAAACACATAACCAAAATCAAGAGGTCTTTTTAAGGGTTGCAATGGGGCCAAGGTTAAAAGAAATTTGGAAGGGATCATATTTGGCATGTGGTGCTAAATCCAGGATAAAGAACTAATCCTAAACCCAAACTTCAACACACTTTCTTTTCTTACTTCAACTCCATACACACTTTTATACACTTTGTTTCTTTCTTCACTTTTTTTTCTTTGCCTCTTCTTTGCCTCTTTCTTTGCTTTATGAAGACTACTAACAATTAAACTGAACTTTTTCTTTTGCTTTTCACAAACTTTTCATCTTCATTATTTTTTTCACTTTGCAACCAAGAGTTGTATTTCCTCTTTTTCCACCTTTTCTTCCAACTCGCCCATACTTATACATAACTCACACAAAACAAAAACACAACCTAAGGTCCTAAATCCCGGATGGGTCAAGCTTATTTAGCTAGGAAAATTTTGTGGAGTTATCAAAAATAGGCTTAAAGCTCAAAAGAAATGGGGTATCAAGAACATGGATCTCGTAAGGTAGGAAGGGAAATAATAGGCTTATAAAGAAACATTGCCTCAATCATTTTAATGTCATGCATTTAATCATATAAAGCAGCTTTGAAAAAGAGTCATAATGCAAGTTCTAGAGCTAGATAGTCATGGTGATACACTCAAGAATGTAGAGAACAAATATAATCATGAAAGGCCAAAAATATCTCACAAGGCTAATTTTTGCCTAGAACTTCAAAATGAATCAAATACCCAAGCTAAATACATGCTCAGTCCTATAATCAAGGTGATTAATCAATGATCATGCTTATATCATATCAACTTCAGCAAATCATGCAAATCATGGGTTAGAATCCATACTTAACTTAGAAACACAAGAGGTCTTACACAATGGGGAAATAAGAGCCTAAAATGCAATATTTTTTATTTCTTATTTTAAAATTATAGTCAATGCAAAACATAAAGTAAACATGCCTAACCTAATGCAACTACATGAATGCTAAGCAAGTAATTTCCTTCCCCCATGTTTAAATCTTACATTGTCCCCAATGTAAAGTAAAAGAAAAGAGAAAGAGAAAAACTCACAGACGAACAACTAATTTGGGTTAGGGAATGGTGGTGGTCGTGCTGGAGGTGGCAAGGGTGGCGGAGGAGGTTGCCCTATGCGCTCTTGAGGTTTCTTCAACTCAACTACCTGTGTCTGCACACTAGAAGACAAAAGCTCCTTGCTAGGCAAGGTACGTGGTAAAGGAGCTTGTCCCAAAAATTCAGGAGGAAGCTTATAGTAAGCATCCAACTTATTAACAGTGCCTGCATATTAGGTGATAAAGTGAAATCCAAACTAGAATCAACAAGAGATTTCATATCATCTAGGTGGTTTCCAACAAGAATATCTTTCATAACAGGCTCAGGCACATCAACAACATACACAAAATGATTATCAGATGAAGATTTAATGGCGTTGTAGATATTATGTTTTATAATCTGGCCATCAAATTCCATTGTCAGTGAACCAATACTCACATTTATTTTGGTATTAGCTGTTTTCAAGAAGGGTATCCCTAACAGAACAGGGGTTGCATGATTATGATGTTCCATATTAAGCACATAAAAATCAGCAGGAAAAGTAAGATCACCAACCATAACCAAAACATCCGCTACCATTCCTATAGAACGTACAATGGACTTATCAGCTAACTAAATAGAAATATTAGTTGACTGCATGGGTCCCAGTTTCATAGAATCATAGAGAGAGGAAGGTATAACATTAATGGAAGCACCTAAATCTAACATAGCCTTGTCAAATTTAGTAACTTCAATAGTTATAGGGATAGTGAACATAACTGGATCCCCGCATTTCTTAGGTAAGTGCTTTTGAAATATTGCTGAGACATGTTCAGTCACCTTCACCTTTTTCTTTCTTTTCTCATCCTGAATCCTCTTTGTAGTGCACATCTGCTTTAAGAACTTAGCATAACGAGGAATTGACTTGATCATATCTAGTAGTGGCATGTTGACCTCAACTTTTCTGAACATCTCAAATATGTCCTTGTCTTGCTTCAATGACTCTGTACACTTTAATGCAGATGGGAAAGGAGCAACGAGCTTCCATTCAGGGAGGACAAGAGTTTTAGAAGCCTTCTCAACATCTGAGGCATCTATAGATGGGCTGTGAGCAATATCAGAAGGAAAAAAATCAACTTCTGAGAGGCGGCGGGCTAGCGGCGGTCGCCACCAGGGGGCGGCAATCGCCGTTTTTTTTCATAAATTTGAGCACCGTCGCGGCGATCGCCGCCAGACTGGCAGCGGGCGCCGCTATTTTTGAGGCGGTCACCGCCATTTAATTGTTGGTCCCTGCCATTATTTTCTAATTTGCCGTAGCTAAGCCTGTTTTGATGGCGGGTGCTACTTTCCTGGTGGCGGTCGCCTCCTCCGCCTTCTTCAAATTCGTCCACTTTTCTGTCCTCAAGTTGTCTCCCACTCCTTAACATGATGGCACTGACATTCCGAATTTTCGGGTTGACTTTTGTTTGAGAGGGGAGCTTACCCGAATCTCTTGCTTTTAATTTGCTTACAGTGCCAGAAATTTGACTCATTTGTCGTTCCAAGTTGTGAATGCTTGCTAATGTAGTATCTTGGAATTTGACTTGATTTTGAGCCTGTTGAGCCATACTATTTTGAAGAGTGAGGTTACTCTGCATCAACATCGTCATCATGTCTTCCATAGAAGGGGATGCATTGTGATTCTGTCCTTGAGGCCTTGGCATATATGGCTTAGCTTGTTGAAACTGATCGTGTTGCTGCTTTGACTCAGGCTCTCTCCACCTGAAGTTTTGATGATCTTTCCAGCCTGGGTTGTAAGTGTTTGAATAAGGATCATTTCTTGGCTTCATTTGATACCCTCCAACTGCATTCACCTCCTCTTGTAGTGTAGGACCTGCATAAGTAGGATGAAAGGCGTCATTACAGATTCCACAAGCCTTAGCCTATTGAGCAGTACCCTTTAGCTTCAACCGCCTCACTTCTTCTTTCAGCAAATCAAAATCAGCTTGATCAATTTTAGAGTGAGAGTTGGCAGCTGACAAGTTTTTATAACCTCTTCCAGTATATTGCCTAGACTCATCAGCCAGCGTAGAAAAAATGTCTAGAGCCTCTTCATAGGTTCTTTTCATGATGTTTCCAACACAAGAGGAATTGACCAATCGCCTGTCATCCTCACGGAGTACTCCTTGGAGATAGAGAATAAGATCATGATTAGCATAACCATGGTAGGGACAACTCTTTACCAGCTTCTTGAAGCGCTCAAAATATTCATAAAGCGACTCGTTGGGGAATTGCTCTATGTTACAAATCTGCTTCTTGAGTTGATTAGACTTGATTGCATGGAAGTATTTGTCCAGAAACAACTTCTTCAAGTTTACCCAAGTAGTAACGCTTCCAGGAGGTAGAGTGTGATACCAGTCTTTAGCGGATTCCTTTAGAGAAAAAGAAAACGCTCTCATCCTCATCTGTTCTTCAGTAATATCAGAGGGACACATGCTGGTGCAGACATCAAGGAACTCATCAAGATGTTGAATGGGATCCTCAAGTGGAGTTCCGTAGAATTTTGGGAGTAGATGGACTACTCCTGTCTTGAGTTCAAACTTCACCCCATCACCAAGGACTAGGAATTGCACTGCACGTGTAGGCTGATTCAGATTAGGATCTGTCAAGCTCTCAAGAGTAACTCGATCACCCATTGTTCGGATTCCTTGCAGTAGTGCACATACAGCTCGACGAGTTCTAAAAAGAGTCCGTTCAATTTCTGGATAAAAAACAAGTGGTGAATTATTAGTAGCACGGGTGTGAACCATAAGATAGGTTCACACCAAAATTGGCACAAATATTACACAAAAAGACAAGTATCGCCTCCCCGGCAACAACGCCAATTTGATAAGCGTGAAATGGTCGTGCAAATCACGGCTATGCAAAAGAGTCCTAACAAACCTAAAGACTGTAGTCTTAGGGAAGTGTTTTGGACAGGATAATCGTACTAACACGTTACCTGGTAAAATAGGGGAAATCCTAACAAAAAAACAATTGTAACGCGTTATGAACTAAAGGCAAGATGTAGAATCAAATAAAGAATGAAGAACAAATAACAGGCAAGTAGAGATGTATATTGCGATCGTCGTTGTAGATAAATCTCCCCGAAGTATTTGAGAACACTCGAAAAAATGGAATGATTAAAATGAGATGATCTTTCGCTTATGGTTCGTGCTCAATGTGCTTATGCCGATCGTGCCTCTATTTTCGCCTTTGCTTCCTCTTATATTGCTTATCTCCTTTTGGACCGTTGGGGGGTGCTCGCCATATCCCGGGGATTTCGCTACCGGTATCAATGTGGTAGCCGTCGAAGTGAATAAATGCATGATCCCAAGATCTTCGCTATATGCGGACTCCCTCTTGACCGGCATCCGGGGCTCAATTGGTTGGGCCTTCATCGTCTCCTCTGGGCTTAGGTTTCGGAGGGCCCAACAATACCCCATCAAAAACTCGGGAAAACTCCCGCCTTCACTTTCCTAGGGTTTTTGATTTTGTGTCTAGGAAGTTGTAGCAAGTTATGACATGTCTAATCAACTCCTATTTAAGGCGGTTAGGATGGCTTCCAAGACTTCAATTGTGCTTCTCGGTGTCCAGGTACGTTTTCCCCTACTTTCGCTTCTTCGTCTTCAACTTCTCTTCTTCCCCCCAGCTATGGCGTCTTCTAGCTCTCCTTCCCTCTACTGCCTTGAATCCACCCTTCCTCACCTCCTATCATCGGAGGGATAGTACTTCAGAGGACCCTCATATTTTCGCCTTTTCTGCGGGTTTCCCTTCGCATGCAGAGGTGTCTCTTCCACCCCCTGGCGTTCATGCGGATTTCTATGCCAACGATTGGGTGTGCTTGTATGAGTACCCTTTTCGTATTGGCCACCGTTTTCCATTTTCTCCTCTAGTCGTCGATTTCTTGTCCACCCTTAATGTTTCTCCGGGGGAATTACTTCCCCAAGTTTGGAGACTTCTACTTTCCGTTGATCAATTGTGCTCTTCTCGGGGTCTTCTCTTCAAAGCTGCTGACTTTTTCTTAAACTACCACCTTTCCAAAGGCGGCCCGGGCCGTTTAAATTTGAAAACCTTCACCAACAAATCTGACTTATTCTTCAACATATCAAAATCTGATGAGGGCTGGGCTGATAAGTTTTTCTTTGTGAGATTGTCTTCTCTATGGATCGATACATCTTTCTTGAGAAGTCATTGGCAATCAACAAGTAGTGTTTCCCTTTTGTACTTGTTGGTTTCTATTCAAGTCTAACCGTTGGATGTTTTATGTGCAGAGTGTCTTGCTACTCCTCAACCCGCAAAGTGGTATATCAAGTCATTTCCCATATTGAGGTTCTTTCGTTGGAGGAAAGATCCTACCCCGAATTAGTAAAAGCGTGTTTTGCAGAGCCTCAAGATACCGAGATGTCGAGTACGTCTGTCTCTCCTCTCCTTTCTTGTTTCAACGTTTCCTGTTTCTTGTTAACTCTGTTTCTCTCATGCTGTCAGGCTCAAGGACTACCAGATCAACCGCTGCTTTGTCAACTTTGGAAAGGGTCGAGGCCAGGAAGAAGAGGAAAGCGGACATAGCCTCCACTGCGGACACGTCTATGATGGTGTCTCTACCACCCAAAGTGGTAGGCGACTCTCCCAAGGCCTCCCTATCAAAGAAAGGTGCATCTTCCCGCATGACAGATCTTCCTAGCACCATGATGTCCCTGGATTTGGATGCTGAGAAATGCCTGAAATCTTTGATGCCTCTGTAAGTGGACTGCCTCCATGGTTCAAGCCATCGATCCTCTTTTCCTGAATTTCTCGGCGAAATACTGGCGGCCCAGTGGCAGGTATTTAACAATTCTTTTTTCTTTTACTTCTAATTGTTTGGATATCCGCTTAATCCGTACTTGTTACCTAGGGGCTCCAACTCACTCTTGCGGCTTATGATACCTTCAAAGATTACCCTGAGCAACTGGCTCAGAGCAAGATCAGTACGCAGCTTGAAAAGGATAGGTCTGCCATCTTGGGACAGGAGACGAAAGCTCTGGAGAAGAAAGTCCTTGATCTGCAAAGTGCCCTTGAGAAAGCTCTGGATGACTCCAAGACGTGGGAGGACAAATTCAAGGAAGCATCAAAGAAAAGTGCCGCTCTTGCCTAGGAAGTTGAGGATACAACTGACTACTGGTCGCTTAGAGCTCACGTTGAGACGATTGAGGAATTTGCTGCCGGAAAACACTCTTCCTGGGATGCTGCTAAGGAGAGGGAGCAATTCGAGAACCTGTTTCCTGAAGAGGCCAACGCGTCCAAGAAATCCTCTCTCATCAACGACATCTCACAGGTCGCCAAGGAAGTAGCCCAGGTTGAGATGGATAACCAGAAGTCAGCCAAGAGCACAGACAAAGAATGACTCCTTCTTGTTTTTTCTATTTTCGAACTCTTTTCCTACCCCCAGTATGTTGGGGCTTTTGAGAAATTTATGTTTTATGTGGCCGCTTGTATTAGGGCCTAGATGTGGACAACTTTGCACCCCGTGTTGGTTTATGGGGTTATGTTTTATTTTGATAATGTTTTAGTAGTTGCTATGGCCTTGGATTTGTGTTTGATTTTTTTGCAGGAAAGCAGGTTCAACGTCGGAGAAAGAAGATCAACGCGTTCGTGGAGAAATTGATTTGTCTGAAACATGTACTTGTAATTTTAGCAATAGACTCTTCGTTGTATAGCGCTTTCTATGTTAGATGCAAAGGGAGAGAGAGAATGATGTACTTGTCTGAATGTAAACATTTGCAATAAATTCGTGAATCATGTTACAAATGAAAAGCTCTACTTGTTCTAGAATTCTTGTTACATGTTCTCATCTCTTGCATCTTTTGACTAGTCGTTGTGTGCACAACGTTGCCTGATCATAAGGCGAGGGCCCATGTTTTGTCCTGTAACGTCACAAGGCGTCCCTTGTTAGTTTTTCCGAAACCGTTGTTGTCTTATGTGTGTATAAAGATGTAATAGATAATGTGAAAAGAAAGAGTTTGTGAAATATACCTTGTCGCGATTCATGCGTCTTTTTAAAAGTGATACAACTTCAGGTTCATCGCGTTCCAACTTCTAGGGACCGTTTTCCCATCTTGTGACATTAACTCATAGGCTCCTTGTCCCACGATCTTCGTGATCTGATATGGTCCTTCCCAGTTTGGCCCTGATGTTCGCATTTCTAGTATAGTTTTGAGTAGGTTTTCTTTGTTTATTAGGATTAGTTTTGCTAAGTTTATGTTTAGTTTTGAGTGTTTTTAGATAGTTTTGCATATTTTTATGAAAAGAGTGGAAGCTACGCTATTTTGTGTATTTTGTAGGTTTTAGCAAGGAAAAGTGCTATATGGAGCTGAATTTGGAGCGTTACAGTGAAAGACAGAGGAATACAAGATTGAAGAAGTCAGAGCTCAAGATTTACGAGAGGAAGTGTGGAAGAAAACAAAGCCCATGCTCGTTAACGAGGCTATGAGGGCTCGTTAACGAGCCCTCACAGCCGAAGGGGCGAGTCGATCGAAGTCGAGTTCGAAGGTCGATGGACGAAAGTTACCGAGTTCGTTGATCGCGGTTTTGGTTCGGTGTTTTGTTCTTTTTCGGTTTTCTTCTTAACTTCTATAAGAACAGATTTTTCTATTTAATTTAGTAGTGATTGGTTTTCAATATTTTCTTATATTCAGTTTTTTTGTTTAGTAGTTATGATTTGTGAGTAGTCTTCTTTTCTAGGATCGGGGTTAAGCCCGACATAGTTGAGCATGTGTGATAAGTAAGATTGTGTGTTGAATGCCTTTTATCTTTTATTGAGATTGTTTGTTGTGCTTATACCAAAACGAAAGTTGAGGTAATTTGAGTTTTTAACTTGATTGAAAGAGAAAGTTAGTAACTTGATGATATTGTTTGAATACGAAAGTTTCAAGCTTTAGATCCAAAACAAGCAATTAAGTGAATTAGGATGCGAAAGTTGGTTAATTTACTTGATAGTCAATGAAAGTTGATGACTCTATCTGTCTAAAGGCATGATCTTATCTTCTTACGAGTTTATATGCTTGGCTATGTTGTGGTGTCCCTAGTCCTTGATCTTTGTTCTATCTGAATTATCTTAAGTGAATTTTCATTGCTGAGTTACTTGCCTCGGTACCGAATTTATTTAGGTCGTTATTTGAGTATTTTTGTTTACGGTGGTTCGTTAACGACCCTGACAACGTCGTTAACGAGGCTGCTTGTGAGTGTTTTTTCTTGTTTCTGTTTGCTTTTTAGTAGTTGATAAACGAACAACCTTGCTTCATGTGGAACGATCGTGACTTCGCTGTACTCAGCGGGGTTTTGACTATAAATTTATTTGTTGTCAATCGAAACCCTCTCAACAAATTGGCGCCGTTGCCGGGGAAGCAACGAGTTTGTTAGTTTATCTTTGGTTTCGGGAATAGTCCGACCCCGTTTTTGTTTTTAATTTTTGTTTTCTTTGTCTGTTTTTCTCAGTGTATGCCGGTAGGACGACGAAGGCTTCAGTTTGATAACACTGGTTATTACTCAGAACCCGAACGTTCCCTGCATCGTCGACTCCAAGAAAACCGAGCCATGGCCACGGCAGAAGAGATGGCTCAACAGTTGGAAATCCTCCGGACTCAGATGGAGGCACTTAAAGCCGAGAAGGACGGCGTAGACGCCAAAGCTGAGCGTCAACGAGATGACAAGGCTCGTTTACAAGAAGAGCTTGATGCCTATCCAAGGAATGCCAAACAATACATGCATCCGGAACTAAGGGTGCCAGAATCTCCTATTGTGCTTCCAGAGATAGAGAAACCTTTTGAGATCAAATCTCAATTTATATCCTTAATAAAACGGGCTCAGTTTGAAGGGAAACGTGCTGAGTGTCCTATGGAGCATATTAGAAACTTTCTTGATTTATGTGACACCATAGCTGCTGAAGGTGTCTCACTAGAATATGTTCTGTTAAAAGCTTTTAGATGGTCTCTTACTGGGAAGGCCCTGAGTTGGTTAGAGAGCCTGCCCTCTAAGTCTATCAGGAATTGGAAAACTTTGTACGATCAATTTCTTACAAAGTTCTTCCCTCCTGCTAAGACTACGGAGTTAAGGAAACGAATCACCTCCTATCACCAGCTGCCTAATGAAACATTCGTTGAGACTTGGGAAAGATTTAATGAGATGCTGAGGCAATGCCCCACTCATGGGCAACCTTAATATGTTTTACAAGAGATCTTTTTCCAGGGCATTAATGCAGAGACCAAGAACCACATCAACACGCATACTGCATGCGGTTTTATAGAGATGGAACCTACTGTTGCGTGGGAATTGCTGGATAAGCTGGCTAATTACGATGCTATGTATGGAACCCAGCAAGCTCCACAAACTCAAAAACGTCTCTACGTACCTAACCGAGAAGAAGTTGACCCAAATGTTAAAAATCAATTCTTACAAGACGAGGTCAACCGTTTGAAGAAACAGGTAAGTTTTCTGAAATCCTCTCAAACATGTCAAGAATGTGGTTCTTCAACACATAGTACTTCTGCTTGCACTAACATCAAGCAGGTTAGAGCCGCTGAGACAATAACTGAGATGAATTATATGAGAGGACCATACAGGAACCAACCTAGTTACCATGACAGGTCGAACAACTATCAATCATGGGGCAATCAAAATACAAGTCGAAACTATGCAGTGCCTCCACCAGATAGACGACCTACACCATATCGACCTCCAGGCCATCAGGAGACGCCATCATGGGTTCAGGAGATAAAGGAAAGCATTAACGGAGTGAACAACAAAGTTGATGAAGTTCAAGCCAAACTGAACCGACAAGATAACAGATGGGGTGAGTTCGATATTTGGAAAAGGAGTGTTGATTCCCAACTAGGGGACCTAGCTGCACCGATTCCAAGACCACAAGGACAACTCCCGGGCCGCCCCGAGGAGAACCCTAGAGGCCAAATAGCAGCGGTACACCTCAGAAGCGGGAAGACATTACCGGAGAGAGTTCAATCTGAAGACAAGGAGGAACAAGACGTCACGAAACGGCTCGTTAACGAGCCAGCGAGGGAAACTAACGAGCCCACAAACAAGGATGACGAGGCTCCGAGGATTCCTGACGATCCTACTCCAGGTAAGTTCTCTAAACCGAGCCTTCCTCTCAACCCCATGGTAGTTAACGACCCCACCAGGGTCAGTAACGACCCGCCGAGGACTATAAACGACCCTAGTGTCGACCCGGTACTCTCACCTCTTGGGCCTAACTTGGTTCCGAGAATGGTTAAATCTCTTCCATTTCCAACTAAGAAATCTATGGACTCTACTGAGAGTAAGTTCAAGCGTTTCGTTAAGATCCTTCAGGGCATTAATATTTCCATCCTATTCGCTGAGGCCCTAAGAGAAATGCCGGCTTACACAAAGTTTTTGAAAGATATTCTTAGAAGGAAAAGATCCATTACAGAGCTACAAGATGAAGTCAGATCAATAGCTCTACCGGAAAAGCTAGAAGACCCAGGAAGGTTTGCAATAACGATTAGCATAGGCAACCACAAGTTCAAGGCTTTATGCGATCTGGGTGCCAGTGCTAGTTTAGTTCCTCTCTCAATTTGGTCTAAAGCTAATATGGGACCATTGGAGCCCATCAACATGCGACTTTACATGGCAGACGGATCCTGCATCAAACCAACAGGGCTAATAGAAGATTTTCCAGTTCAAGTAGGCAATTTCTTTGTTCCTAACGACTTCATCGTTATGACAATGCCCGAAGATCCGGTGGTGCCTATTATTTTGGGAAGACCGTTCCTTGCCACAGCAGGAGCCATAATCGATGTTAGGAGAGGACTCCTAACTTTCGAAATTGGGGATGAGGTGACGGAATTCCGATTCAAACAATCCAATAAGGAGTCCGAAAAAGCCGAAGTCAAGATGCTCTACACCCACAAAGAGATCATTGAATGTGGAGACCCTATAGGAAGATCAGCATTAAGCGATGAAATTTCAGGTCAAAGATGGGCAAAAATAACCACTGCAGTTTCAGTAACGAGTCCTCCAACAATGTTACCGATTCTCCTGGAAGAAGACGCAGGCTCGTTAACGAGCACACCAACATCGTTAACGACCCTTGCAGAAGACAAGGGAATTTCAGCTTTTGAATATCTTGAGGAGGTGTTGAAGACAGAGCCAGAAGAACCGATTCTAATCCCTGCTGAACCGTCCCCAACACTTAAACCCCTGCCAGACTCCCTCAGGTATGAATTCCTTGATCCTAATTCTACTCTGCATGTCATCATTAATGCTGAATTAAAAAATGAGGAAGTAGGAAAACTCCTGAATGTGCTTAGGATGCATAGAAAGGCCATAGGCTACTCCCTAGATGATATAACTGGCATATCCCCTTCCCTTTGCATACATAGGATTTACATGGAGGACAACCATAAACCCACCATAGATCACCAACGTAGGTTGATTCCTGACATGAAGGATGTAGTTAAAAAGGAAATTATTAAA
This sequence comes from Fallopia convolvulus, assembly GCA_964016875.1. Taxonomy (NCBI): domain Eukaryota; kingdom Viridiplantae; phylum Streptophyta; class Magnoliopsida; order Caryophyllales; family Polygonaceae; genus Fallopia; species Fallopia convolvulus. The sequence continues at coordinate 45,071,159 of OZ024730.1, read as the reverse complement.
TTACTTGATGCTGGGATCATATTTCCTATTTCGGACAGCCAATGGGTGAGTCCGGTCCATGTAGTCCCAACGAAAGGGGGGATGACTGTGATAGAAAATGGAAAGGGAGAGCTTATTCCGACTAGAACCACCACTAGTTGGAGGATGTGCATTCATTATAGGAAGCTTAATAGTGCTACTAGAAAATATCATTTTTCGCTCCCTTTCATTGATCAGGTGTTAGAACGCTTAGCCCAGCATGATTATTTCTGTTATTTAGATGGCTATAGCGGTTTTTGGCAGATTCCCATTCATCTTGATGATCAAGAGAAAACAACCTTTACATGTCCTTATGGAACCTTTGCTTATAAAAGAATGCCATTTGGGCTTTGCAATGCCCCTGCTACCTTTCAAAGATGTATGATGGCCATTTTTCGGATATGCTAGAGGATATTGTAGAGGTTTTTATGGATGGCTTCTCTGTTTATGGTTCTTCATTTGATTCTTGTCTTGCTAACCTTGCACGAGTGCTTAAGAGATGTGAAGACACCAATCTTGTGCTAAATTGAGAAAAGTGCCATTTCATGGTTCAAGAGGGGATAGTACTAGGACACCTTGTCTCTAAAAGAGGGATAGAAGTAGATAGAGCAAAAATTGAGCTCATTGAAAAACTACCTCCTCCTTCTTCTGTAAGAGACATTAGGAGTTTTCTAGGGCATGTTGGCTTTTATAGACGATTTATTCAAGATTTTTCTAAGATAGCTAAACCTTTGACTAACCTACTAATGAAAGATGTAGAGTTTGAGCTGTCTCCAGAATGTCTTGAAGCATTTTACATGTTAAGAGCTGCCCTCGTATCTGCCCCCATTATGCAGTCCCCAGATTGGACATTACCCTTTGAGATTATGTGTGATGCCAACGACTATCCACTTGGCGCAGTCTTAGGGCAACGGAAGGACAAAATACTCCACGCCATCTATTATGCCAGTAAGACGCTGGATGAGGCGCAAAGTAAGTATACCACAACAGAGAAGGAGTTCCTTGCGGTGGTATTTGCCTTTGAAAAATTCCGGTCCTATCTTGTTGGATCCAAAGTGATTGTTTATACTGACCATGAGGCTGTTAGATACTTAATGACTAAAAAGGATGCCAAACCTAGATTGCTTCGTTGGATGCTCTTACTGCAGGAATTCGACCATGAAATAAGAGACAAAAAAAGGAGCAGAGAATCTAGTGGCGGATCACTTATCCAGATTACCAGTAGGGCATATCACCGAGTCCAACAATGAGGTGCCAATAAACGATTCCAGACCCGACGAACACCTCCTGCTAAACGAGGTCGAACTCCACAAAACCCTCGTCACCGACCCCTTCAGGGTCGGTAACGAGGTGCCGAGGCTGGAAGACACAAATTACAAGGGTAAATTTTCAGAGTGGGTCGGCATGCCAGTCAATCAGGTCGTTACTAAGCCATGGGAAGTCGTTACCGAGGTTAAAATAATGACTCCAAGCTCGTTACCGACCGATTCAGGTAAGATTTCTAAAACTAAATTAGCTCAAATCGAATCCATTCCTTCTCATACTTCTATTTCTTCTTCCTCAATATCAATCCATGCTGTTAGAGGGTCAAAAGCCCCTTGGTTTGCGGATTTCGCTAACTATCTTGTAGGAGGCGTGATTCCCGAGGGTCTAAGCCCCACAAAAGAAGAAGAAATTTCTCCATGATGTAAAACATACTATTGGGATGATCCTTACTTGTTTAAGCAAGGAAGCGATCACCTCTTTAGGCGTTGTGTTCCAGAAGAGGAGATAGAGAGTGTGATCCGTCAATGTCACTCACTTCCAACTGGAGGCCATGCAAAAGGATTCAAAACCACAACAAAAATTCTTGGAAGTGGTCTCTATTGGCCAAACATGTTCAAGGACGTGCAAGCTTACGTGACAGCATGTGATGGATGCCAACGCTCAGGAAACATCACTTGGAGACATGAAAATCCACTAACCGGGATATTAGAGGTTGAGCTATTTGACGTATGGGGCATAGACTTCATGGGACCATTTCCTGCATCCGGCCCCTACAAATACGTCCTAGTTGCGGTCGATTATGTCTCTAAGTGGGTTGAAGCTGTTGCTACAAGGACTAACGACGTTAAGACTGTGGCTAAATTCATCAAGACCAACATTTTCCCCAGATTCGGCATTCCAAGGGTCCTTATTAGTGATGGTGGTTCTCATTTCATTGAGCGGAGTTTTGAAGCACTTTTGGCTAAGTATGGGGTATCTCATCGGGTGGCAACACCCTATCATCCCCAAACTAGTGGCCAGGTTGAAGTTTCAAACAGGCAAATAAAGAGCATATTGGAGAAGACAGTTTCCCGTTCTAGGAAGGATTGGTCCTCCAAATTGGATGACGCTCTGTAGGCATATAGGACAGCATACAAGACGCCTCTCCGAACCACTCCTTATAATCTAGTGTATGGCAAGGCATGTCATTTACCGGTCGAGATGGAGCATAAAGCATTATGGGCTCTTAAGGAGCTCAACATGAACCTCGACGTGGCAGGAGCAAAAAGATTCATGGACTTGCAAGCATTAGAAGAACTGAGGCTGAAGGCGTATAAAAATGCTGAAATTTACAAAGAGCGCACCAAAAGGTGGCATGATCGGAAATTAGTGCCCAAAACTTATTACGTCGGCGACAAAGTACTTCTTTTCAACTATTATTCCCGGGGAAGCTCAAGACACGATGGAGTGGGTCATTTGTGGTTCATCACATTTATCCTCACGAAGCAGTAGAGTTGACCGATAACCGAGGCGTAACCTTCAAAGTTAATGGACACCGGCTGAAGAAATTCCATGAGCAAACCGACCCGGACGAAGAGATAAGAGTCACCATGGCTCTCACATCATCAAACTAGCCAAAGAAGTTCGTCGGGCTAACGACGTTAAAAATAGCGCTTACGGGAGGCAACCCGCTTTTAGAATAGATTTAGTTTCTCTTTTTCCTTTCCTTTTTAGATTATTTTTCTTAGCTTTCTTTTGTTTTCTTTTTAAGTTTTAGTTAGGATAGAAATTAGAATTTTTGAGCTAACAAGATTCAGGAGAAGGGATCGAAAATCACTCCAAGAGGCTACGGCAGCTCGTTAACGACCCACCCAGGGTCTATAACGACCCGGTTCGACGACCCGACTCGTCAAAAACGGGCAGGTAAGTTTTTTTTTAAACCTAATCTATCTTTTACTACCCTAGCCGCCACCCTCTACCCCTTCATATCCCTTCCCTCTCCTATAAAAACTCTTTTACCCCTTCCAAAAATCTACCATCACACTCTCCCAATTCCAAACTTCTCAAAAACCCAACCAAAGAGCTCGAAATCCCCCTCCCACCGATCGGAATCCTTCACTCCACCGACCACCGAGAGGCCGTCGTTACCGAAGCCCGGAAACCCAATCTTCTCACCGACGAGATCCGAGCTCGTTAACCACCCAATTCCGACCTCTTGTTCTTCAATTTCTCGATTCTCCGATATGATTTCTAAACCCTAACTCGAAATTGCATGATTCATGGTTTTTAGGGTAGAAATTTCATGTCTTGGATCTTGTTCATAGAGAGGTCGATTTGCATGCTTGGATTTCGCTCATAAAAATTCTTGGTTGTGCTTAGTTGTTCTTGTTCTAGGAAAGATTATTCATGTTAGATTATCTATTGCAACACTCTAATTAGAAAAGCAAGAATTTTTCTTGTTCTAGTCTTAAGTTCAAACTTTGCATGTCAAAATTTTGGGTAATTCTAGCATGTTCGGGATGGGTAATTGAGCAAGTATGGGGTGCATATATCCAATTGCGTGCCTAGTGAGGGAGTATAAAGGATTGCATGCTTGATTTTGGTCTAATTTTTAAAGTTGAAAAACTCGGAAATTATGCGATTGGGTAGTTAATGAATAATTCCGAGGACTATTTCGAGACCAAGTATAAGGTCTCTTGCCTAATTTATCTTGAGTAGATCTTATCTTGGAAAATTCTTGATTGTTTTGTAGATCTCATGGCAAGTTCAAGTAGACCCGCTACCTGAGCTCAGAAGAAGAGAAGGAACCAGAGGTCACCATCTCCTCCTCGCATGGACAACGTGATTTTAAGTACTCAAGGCCAAGTGCATCGATACCGTACCATATTAGAGAAGGACCATTACACCCGTTGGTTCTCAAAATCCAGTGCCGTAAACCAAGGGATCTACACAGACGTCAAAGAGGCTTTTGTTATTCTTGGCGCCGCTCATCTCCTGAAGCAGGAGAATTTACCACACTATCCGGCCCTCACATCCGAGTTTTTGGCCACCTTAGAGACTAGCTTCTCGTCGAAGAATTCGGTGGGACGAATCCGATTTCGGCTCGGCAATGTGAGCCATGAGTTCAACATGGCAGAGTTCAATGCAATTTTAGAGCTCCCGAACCCGTCTAGAGACTACAACTTAAAAGACTACAGAGTGACTCGCACTTGGAGCTACATCACCGGAGAGGTCCAATCCACCACAACGGCATTATCCGGGGCAACCATCATCAACCCCATCTTCAGGATTATTCTCCGAGTCCTAGCCGCTACGCTTTGGCCAAAGAAAGAGTTGAACAGGCCAACAAGGACGGAAGTTGCTTGTCTCCGCACCATCCTTTTCGAGAAACCCGGCCCCTTGAATTTGGGGTACGAGTGGCTCTACTATATCGAGAAATCAACCAAGTCCAAGGAGGTTTGGTGTGGCAATTTGGTTAGCCTCTTGGCTAAAAACCTTGGAGTAGATCTTATTCGTTACACACCGGCTCACGCCCATCTCCTCAACAAGAACTATTGGTATAGCTCCGGTGTCTTCATTCAAGCCGAGGGAGGATTCAAGATGAAAGTACAAGATCGCATTGTTACACCGACCCTCGACAAGTTTGAGATTCTCTACGTACCAAATTGGTACGAGGCGTGGACGGGACATGCTTACCCTTTGGAACCCAAGCCGGAGGATGAGCTATCACTTCGGCCTTCTGAGACAAGATTTGAGCGAGAGGATGAAGCAATGGATGAAGATGAAGATGAGGAGACCGAGGTAGTTGGCGACGACACGGAAGAAGTCGACACCGAGGGTCGGACTGAGGAGCTTAACTTTGAGGATGACACATCGACACGGAAGTATTGGGCAACAACGTCCTCGTTGACGAGCCCACCAGGCTCGTTAACGATCATTTCCAGCCCCCTTCCTACACTGTTAACGAGGCACCCAACTTCGTTAACGAGGTGCCGAGAGCTTCTGTCAACCCACCACCTGCCCCTGTCGACCCTCATTCCTATGGACTCATGCCTTACAACCCGGTGATGTATCAAGATCATTTCCAGCCTCACTACCCACCACCTCCTCAGCCCGAGTACACAGGATCGAGTATGCCACCACCATGGGCCGAGGATCTTTCTGCATGGATGCAGTAGCTTCACCTCCAGCAGGATCATATTCATAGGAGGATGGATAGATCTGAATCCGTCTATTCTGCTCGCATGTCTATGGAGGATGAGAGGCATCGTCAAAGAGAGGCGGATGACGCTGAGCGTTGGAGGACGATGTACGACTTAATGGGGAACATTGAGCACTACTTTTCTCCACCAAACCGTTGATTCAGCCTGAAGACGCAGTTTTTCCTTGTTTCCCACCTTTAAAACTTTGTAAGTTTTTTATGTCTTTCTTTTTCTTTTTAATCTTTTGTTGTTTTCTTTTCTATTTCTTTTCCTTCTTCTTATTTTTCCTACAGTGGGACACTATAATTTTAAGTATGGGGTGGGAGAAAATAGAATGTTAGTTGTCTTTTGTGTTGTTATGTTTTTAGTAGTTTTCACAAAAAAAAAAACAAAAAAATCGAAAAATTTGAAAAATCTAAAAAAAGAGTTTTAGAATTGATAGATATCTCTTTTCTTAGGTTCTATGATAGTAGTCACTAACTTAATCATATAATTCCTTGCAAGCATGTCTTTAATAGTATAGCCGGACTCTTAACTTGAAATTATTTGTTTTAGAAGAAGATAGCATTTGATGAAATTGAGCACGTATACTTTATAGCATAAGTGATGCAATCCAACAAATTACCCTGTGAGCTTATTAGCCTTGATTTTATTGTGTGATTTACTCTTTATATGCATATTATCTCTTGGAATTGTGATGATTATCTATTTCTTGAGACCCGTATGAGATTTTTAGTTCATTATTTGTGAAAATCATATGATGGAGAACTTATTTTTATAAGCCCTATTATTTTCTATCCACCTTTACATGATCCTTCTTTTGATAGACAAATTCTAGACTGAAGCCTTTATTTATAGCTCCACAAAATTATTCCCTAGCCGAGATAAGCTTGACCCTATCCGGGAATTAGGACTTAGATTGGAGCGGTATGTTTTTTTTTGTGAGTTAAAAAAAGAGGAGTTTCTTATAATTTTTGGTTTAATTGACGGATATTTGGGAAGGGTAGATTGGAAGTCTCTTGTTTTTACTTGTAATAAGAAAGATCTCTTGATAAGCAAAAGATGCACAAAATAAACTATTTGATGGAGATAAGAAAGAAAGGAAAGAATGTACACGGAAGCTCGTTAACGACCCTGAAGTGGGTTCGGTAACGAGGTAGCGAAAAAAAAGAAAAAAAAGGGGAAAAATAAAAGGAAGTGAAGAGTTGAAGTGCATTTGTATTTATAGATAATATCAGAGATTCTTTTATTTCTTATGAGACTTTCTAGGATGATAATGGGTGAGTGAAAATAAGTGCATAATGAGAGTGAGTTTGGTATGTTGTTTTATGAGAGTTTTTGATATGTCTGAGTTTTTAGGAGTCTTTGATTCCCGGATATTATTAGCACCACATGACCAAAATATTTTCCACGCCTTATTGTCTTTACCAAGCCCCATTACAACCCGGCCGAATGGAAGCTTCTATGAAGTTTTTCATTGAGCCTAAGTTCTCTTGATGGTTTTTGCTTATTTTGACAAATCTTGGGTGGAGAGTATTGGTGATATAAGTTCCAATTTCTATGAGTTTTTGTTGGGACGTTGTTGGGACCTCTGGTTCTAAGCAACGAATCAACGATTCACTTCTCTTTAAGTTTTGATAATGACAAATACCATAGGGAACTAATGTGGTTTGTTCAAGTATTTCTAAGGAACACAGGTACAACCAAGAACTCCTATGAATGACAAAGCCACTACTGGCAACAATGAAGAGTTTCCATCAAGGGAACTCTGAAGAGGAAAATTCCCATGAAGTGGGAACTCCCAGAAACAAACAAGAAAACACAAGCTTACAACGATGAAGAGTTTCCATCAAGGGAACTCTGAAGAAGTCAGTTCCCATGAAATGGGAACTCACATGTGAAGACAACGACCGTTCAGCGCAGATCGCGGGATTCTGTCTCAGACAGCCAGAGGGAACAGTCTGAGGATCAGACTGTCACGCTTCATCCAACGGTCCGATTGATTCAAGAAGTTGACCTAGTTCAAACCAAAGTCACATGTGAAGAAAGTACAACTTGGGCATCAAGCAAAGGGCATTTTGGACACAAACGAAAGATGCGACTGCCCAAGACAAATGGACTATAAAGCCAAATGAATAGTACTCGGTCTGAGTACTTCTCCCAGAACTTACAAACACCCACATCAGAGAAAAGAAAGAAAAGGAAGAGAAGTCCCCGCCGGCGAGTGTGTGATCTCGACGACGGTGAAGCTGAAGTTCCCTGGAGCAAGGGAACTGAGAAGTCAGCGTAAGGTTTGATTTACTTGTGTTTTGCTGTTGTGAGCTTAGGAACTCAGTTGAGAGGATTTACTAGTGTTGCTAGAGTTAGGAAGAACTTGTAGGAACAGAGAAGTGTAAATCCGGCTGTGTAACTAAGGAACAAAGCAATCAATATAAGTAAGTCATTCAAAATCCTCCAAGCGGAGGTAGAGGTTTACCCATACAACTAGTTGGTTGTAGTGGGGTTCCTCTATAAAGGAACTGTGCCTTTCACTGTTTTTATTACTTGCGATTATTTACTTCCGCTGCCTTGGGAACAACTTAATTGCCAGTTCCCAAGCTCACTGCTAACCGATTACGATCCAACAATTGGTATCAGAGCTTGCGCTCTAGATTTGTGTTAGCATCGCAGGTGCCAAAATGGCTCAGGAACTTACTCAGGTGGGGAACAATACCAGCAAGCCGCCAAGGCTTATAACAGGAAGATTTGAAAGCTGGCAACGCGACATGAAAGATTGGATGCGTGGCCAAGACTACCAAGCCTGGTGCGTCATCGAAAGGGGGAACTTCGAAATCGATCCAGCTATTGTCAACGATCTCTCAAAGTGGGGTCCCAACGAGTACAAGTGCATGGAGGCAAACTACAAAGCAAAACAGTATCTAAAAAGGTCCATGTGCGTACAAGATTGTGACAGGGTTGCCAACCTTGACACAACCAAGGAAATGTGGGAAGCCATCCAACAAATGCACGTTGGGAACTCAGATCTCAGAGAAGATCTTCAAATGAACGCAAAGAGGGAGTTCTACAACTTCCAAATGGAGATGGGAGAGTCCGTCGATAGCTACCAATCCCGGTTTGAAGGACTTTGCACTAAGATGGAAGGATTGGGGATCACAGAAGAAGAAATCACCCACAAAATGAAGGTCCAACAGCTCTTCAATGGATTGACTGGAGAATGGGCAAATGAAAGAACGATGTTCAAGGAAAACCCAGAAAATCGAACGCTTATGCTCCATCAAGTATTTGGAAAGTTAGTGGGACATGAGAAGAGGAAGATCGATGATAAGGAACAAAGTCGAGCTCATCGAGGGATCGCACTCAAGATCGAAAAAATGCTCAAATCAACCCAAGAACAACATGAAGACTCCGAAGAAGAAGAGGATGAAGAGCTAGTCCTTGTGACAAGAGCTCTTCGAAATTTCTACAAAGGAAAGTCTCAACGGAACAGTGGGAACTGGGGAAAGGGACAAAGTTCCCAAAGAAAGCCCACAGAGAAGGATCTCTCAGAAGTGACTTGCTACAAATGCAACAGGAAAGGACATTTTGCGAAGGAATGTCCACAAGCAACTGAAGGCAGAAAGCAAGGAAAGAAGGCCTACATCGCTACTTGGAGCGATGATGAAGACGAAGATCCTGAAGCATGGGCACTCCCAGACATGTGTGGCATGGCCATAGGAGAAACCACTAGGGAACAACCCAGTGAGGTAACCACTGAAACTGTTCTTGATTCCTTGAGTAATTATGAAAAACCTGAATTGTTGAAAATTCTTTCAAGTCTTGTTAAAGATAACATAAAACTGCAAAACAAGTTGGAAAAACAGGAACACATAAATTCTCAATTAGTTGGTCTTGAGCCCTGTCCCAACTGCATATCCCTTCTAGAAAAACTCAAGTCCCATGTGTCTCACATCGTAGATCTAGAAAGAGAAATCAAAACTTTAGAAAAAGATGAGAACACCCTCCTGCAAAACCTGAGTAAGACTCCCGAACATACTGAAGCCTCTAGTTCCCAAATTAAGTTTGTCCCAGCCAGACATGGCATAGGATACAAAGGTGAGTGCTCCAAGAACAGAAAGTCACCCCTGAGCGAACATGAGATCCATGAGTGTAGGGCCTTAGAACTCCAGTGCGAGAAACAGAAAAATGCTCATCTCAAGGAGAAAATCAGGGTCCTAGAGAGTGGAAACAATGGTGAGAAAGACTATTATACTGGGAACTCTGGACATAGAATCTATGTCAAAATTGCTAAGGGAAATGGGTCTCGAGTGTACAACAAAGAAACCATGGATAGGAACCGTATCCAGAGACCACACCCAAAATACTACCTGGGAGAATACTACAAGACATGTTGGCACTGTGGTGCTCATGGGCACTACAAGGATGCATGTCCCAAGAAGAGAGCCCAAACCCCTAGAAGCCATGAGTTCCCAAACAGACAAAAACGTCATGCTCATCACCAAAGGAACTCCAACTCTCAAAATTCCAAAGACATCAACATTTCTGACTATATCTTGAATGAAAATGTTTTCCCTTGCAAGGGACCTGGCAAGAGTCATCTTGCTTGGGTCTCAAAACACTAACTTTTCCTTGTAGGTGGCTGTGAGAGGGAACAGTACATGGTTCATAGATAGTGGATGCTCGAACCATATGACAGGGAACAAGGATATCCTCATCTCACTCCACACTCATGCCGAAGGAGGCCACGTCTCATTTGGCAACAAGAACAAGGGAGAAGTTATTGGAAAAGGAGAAGTGTTGCTCAATAGATCTATTAAAGTTAGCAACGTAAATCTGGTAAAGGATCTGGGATACAATCTGCTGAGTGTCTCCCAGATGTGTGATCAAGGGAACAACATCGTCACTTTCGACTTAGATGAATGTCTCGTCATCAACAAGAAGACCAACAAAGTAATTCTGAGAGGAAGAAGATACAACAATGTGTATGTGGTGGACACCAACTTTGAACCACCAATGAAGCTGTGCCTTGCGAGTTCCCAAGATGACACGGAACTCTGGCATCGAAGACTGGGACATGCTGGTGTAAATCAAATCCTGAAGCTTTATCTACAGGATCTGGTCATTGGTCTTCCACGGATCAATCTCGAAGGAGTCAAAATGTGTGAAGCATGTGTTCGAGGGAAACAGACCAGGACCTCCTTCAAACCGAAGAAGGTGGTAAGCACAACCAGGTCCCTGGAGTTAATTCACATGGATCTCTATGGTCCCATGAGAACAGCCAACTATGGTGGAAAAAGGTACATGTATGTTTTAATTGATGATTTTTCAAGATTCACCTGGGTTATTTTCTTGAAGGCAAAATCACAAGCGTTTGAAGAATTTGAGCCCTTCATCAAAAGAACAGAAGTAAGCTTGGGGCTGAAACTGAAAGCAATCAGATCTGATCACGGAACTGAGTTTCAAAACTCGGAGTTCCTAAACTTCTGTTAGCAAAATGGGATCTCTCACAACTTTTCAGCTCCTCGCACTCCTCAGCAAAATGGAGTGGTTGAGAGAAAGAACAGAACTCTGGAGGACATGGCTAGAACCATGATGATCGAAAGTGGAGTTCCTGAGTACTTCTGGACTGAAGCAATCTCCACAGCTACATACATCCTAAATCGAGCCATGACAAGGCCCATGATCAACAAGACTTCCTATGAGCTCATCAAAGGGAGAAAACCAAACATCTCACACTTGAGAACATTTGGTTGCACGTGTTTTGTTCATAACAACGGCAAGGACAATCTTGGAAAATTCGACCCCAGAAGCGACGAAGGAATCTTCCTGGGATACTCATCACAAAGCAAAGCTTACAGGGTCTACAATAAAAGAACCAAGAAGATAGAGGAAAGCATTCATGTCGTCTTCAATGAAAAGTTTGTAAAGATGGGAACCGAGATCCAAGGGAAGGGAACTCTGTTCAAGCTAGTCAGACATGAAGACGATGATGATGACGAGGATGAGCCAAGAAAAAGGGATGAAGACTATCCAAGTGCAAGCAATATCCCGCAACCAGGGAACAATGACAAAGGTCCAACCCTCACTGATCAAACCTTCCTCGAGGCTCCTTCCTCAGAAGAACCACAAGACACCTCCAACTCACTCGAGGTCCCCTCTTCAGGGAACAACTCTGCTGTTCCCCAAGACAATACCTTGCCAGAATCAAGTATTCAAGGGGAACAAAGAGGAAACCTGCCAGAAATCTCTGAAGAAACATCAAATGAAGAAGCTGGAGATGAGAGTTCCCATGACAAAGAAACATCGACTGAGGATGATACACATGCAAAGGAACTCACTCATATAAGAACCTTTCAACAAAGGAAGGACCACCCTCTTGAGAACATCATCTCCCCTCTTGTTAAAGGTGTGCAGACTCGTTCCTCTCTCAATAATTTTTGTGCTTTTAACGCGTTTGTTTCAATGGTGGAACCCAAAAATATCAAAGAAGCATTAAAGGACCCAGATTGGATTCAAGCCATGCAAGAGGAACTCCACCAATTCGAGAGAAACAAAGTTTGGAAGCTAGTTCCTAGGCCCAAAAACAAGAACATCATAGGAACCCGATGGGTTTTTAGGAACAAGCTCGATGATACTGGAGCTGTAGCAAGGAACAAGGCTAGGTTAGTAGCACAAGGATACAGGCAAGAGGAAGGGATTGACTACGATGAGACCTTCGCACCAGTTGCCAGGATCGAGGCAATCAGACTCCTCATCGCCTATGCTGCTCACAAGGGATTCAAACTTTATCAAATGGATGTGAAAACAGCCTTCCTGAATGGACATCTCAAGGAAGAAGTGTATGTGGCCCAACCTCCAGGATTCGAAGATGAGAAAATGCCCAACCATGTCTATTTCCTGGAAAGGGCCCTTTACGGACTCAAACAAGCTCCCCGAGCTTGGTATGACAGGTTTGCTCAATTCCTCTTGTCCCATGGATACATTCGTGGTTCCATAGACAAGACTTTGTTTTTAAAGAAAGAATCTAAAGACATTTTGATTGTGCAAGTATATGTTGATGACATTGTGTTTGGAGCAACTAACGAAACTCTTGTAGAAAAGTTCAAGGACCTCATGAGCAATGAGTTTGAGATGAGTCTTATTGGGGAACTCACGTTCTTCTTGGGACTTCAAATATCCCAAACAAAGGAGGGAACAAAGATCCATCAACAGAAATACGTCAAGGAAATGCTCGTGAAGTATGGGATGGAACATTCAAAGCCCATTGACACTCCCATCTCACCAAATTCAAGGCTAAATGCAGATGAAACAGGTATCAGTGTGGACCAAAGGAACTATCGAGGTATGGTCGGGTCCCTTCTCTACTTAACAGCTAGTAGACCTGATATCATGTTCTCCGTATGTCTTTGTGCTCGTTTTCAAGCTAACCCTAAGGAATCACACCTGAAAGAGGTGAAGAGAATTTTCAGGTATCTCAAAAGGAACAATAACTTGTGCCTTTGGTATCCAAGGAACAGTTCCCTTGAGCTCATTGCATACACAGATGCTGACTTTGCAGGGCACTTGGTTGACAGAAAGAGCACTTCAGGAATGGCCCAGTTCCTAGGGTCTTGCTTAGTTTCGTGGGGATCTAAAAAGCAAAACTCAGTGGCACTCTCCACAGCTGAAGCTGAATATGTGGCTTCCGCATCATGCTGTTCCCAGGTTCTATGGCTTAAGTCACAACTCCAGGATTACGGTATGTCTTTTGGCCCAGTTCCCATACTCTGTGATAACACTAGTGCCATAAACATTTCCAAAAATCCTGTGCATCATTCTAGAACTAAGCATATTGATATAAGGCATCACTTTCTACGTGACAATGTTGAGAATGGGAACATTTCGATGGAACACTGTAGAACTGAAGAGCAAATTGCGGATATTCTTACCAAAGCTTTAGACAGACGTCCCTACCAGCGTTTTCGAATGCTTCTAGGGATGATAACTCTAAACTAAACAAGTCCCTGTTTATCTCTCTCTCAATGCCTGACTAGTTTATCTAAAATTGCATGATAAGGAACTTGGATTCATTGCTTTCGCTATGCCATGATTACTAGTCTAGAGAAAAATGTGTACAAAGGAACTCTATTTCTTTTGGCCCAAAATGATCAACCAGAGTTCCCTTTATCCCTCATTACAAGCCACCATGACGGTTGATCATATGACCCACCTTGAGCTAGGGACCAGACAAATGCTTCTCATGAGCCAAAACATTTCCTTTATCGAGTTGCAAATTGTCTGGTTCCCTTTGAGTTCCCTAGCCCCACAAAAAGATGAGTGTGAAGTTCCCTCAACCACTTCACTCTCCCTGACCTTGAAAAGATCATGGGAACTGTTGCATCTACAAAGGGAACACTGACTAATCTTCAAAGAAAAACCGTCACTTGGGAAGCGGACTTTCGTGTCAGAAGCTCTGAAGCGTTACAGGCCAAGTATTCAAAATTTGAAAAGGACTTCCCAAGAGATTGTGACGCGTGTCCAGAAGCGTGCTTGAGAAGTTGAAACGGCGCCCCACGTTCATTGGGCAACGGTTATCGAGGTTATTCCACTTCCATTTCTACCCTTCACCTCCTCTCTCCTTTAAAACCCCTCTTTGCCATTTTTAGGCCCTTTACTCCATCCTACATCCCTGTCATTCGTCTTCCCCAAATCCTTTTCACTCTCTTTTCAAGAAACCTCCAAAACCTCCCAAATTCTTACAAAAATGGCCCCTCAACACACATTCGCACAAATCAAAGAGTGGGTACTTGCCAATCCTCGCACTCTCTTCATCACTCAACTGAACGAGATCGAGCAAGAACAAGACCCAACCATGAAGGATGTCCTCATTCAAGGGCTATACAATCAAGTAAGCCCCTTCTTGCCCCCTCCTCCTCCTCAGGTCGACGAAACCGTCTCCTGGACCTCTTCCTCCTCCGAATCTCTTCCTCTTCCACCTCCAACCACCAACACCTCCTCCGGAGTTGTCATCGTTGACAACTTCGGAGATTCTCGCCCCTCCATCAATGAAAAACCCCATAAATCCAAACATCGCCACTCATCCAAACATCGCCACTCATCAAAAGATCCCTCAAAATCCAAAAAATCCAAACACTCCCACGACCCCTCCAAATCCAAAAAGCGTAAACACTCTGAGGCCTCTGAATTCTCGGAGCCCAGAAAGAAGGCTTTCTTCCGATTTGAGGACTACCTGAACTGCTCCAAGGAGAGTTCTTGTGCTCCCAAACCTCCCTACCCTTTTCCTTCCGACGATGGGAACTCCGAACCCCAGAGTCTACTTCCCTCTTCCTCCTCCATCCCTCCTCTTCAAATCGAGGGACCTCCTCCGCCACCTCTTCCAGTTCCCGCCACGATGGGAACTCCAACATCCCAACCTCCTTCACTTCCTCTCGTTCCCATCACTACGGGATCTCCAACTCCACCTTCACCTCACAAAACGCCTTCTCCTTCCTCACCAAAACACATTTCCACCACTCCCATCTCCACTCAACTCACAACCCCTATTCCTTCTTCTCCTCTCCCCTCTTCCATCACGTCTCCCACCACCACCAAACTCCCCTCTCCCTCACCATCCAAAAGTACCGTCGCCCTCTCCTCAGACGACGACGATCTTCCTCTTTCTGTGGTCATCGGCAAAATGACCAAGGACCCTCCTCCGATCATCATGGGAACTTTGGAGGAGGAAGCCCAGCTCAAGGCCATCGAGGAAGAACTCAACAGGGGTCCCTCTGAGCACACAGTCTCCCAAGGGACAAAGTCCCCAGAAAAGGTTGCTCCTCAAGAGCCAACAGAGACAAGGGACCTCGCACCAGCTGGAGGTGCTGAGGCAACAACAAGTCATCCTGGAGATGACGCGGAGGGCTCGGGTTCGAGCTCCTCCGAGGAAGAAGGGACCTCCCATGATGAGGTCGAAGAAGAAGAAGAAGCTCCAGCTACAAAGGAGCCAGCACGCATCCCTACACTTGGACACCAAATGGTGGTGTCCGCGAGTTCCCCACCACCAAGGGACCGCGTGCTTATGATCGAAGCGGCTGCACCCCCTCAGCAGAAAGGACCTCGCACGGTCTCTAGGGGGAACAAATCCAAAAGCAAGTCAAAGAAGGGGAAGGGGACCACCAAGCATCATGTCACTGAGCGCCGAAAGCTTCTTCCTCACCTCATTGTTTCCAAAGAGGTGCTAACTGAAAATGGTCTGGAGGAACTGTGGGAACTGATCAAGGCCCAGGGCTGGGAGAGACTCTGCCAAGAAACTGTGAGAGTAGATCCCTCACAAGTGCGTCAATTCTACAACAACTTCACTATCACCAACGACGGCACTCAGGGAACTCTCTCCCACGAAGGCGACGAGTTCATTTTTACAACGTCTACGATCCGCTTTCAACTCCAGATCCCTGGTCAAGGGCTTAGCGAGGTGCCCAACAAGATCTGGGGCGACTTCAACAGCGTCGAGGTTTACAACACAATTTTTGAGGGTCGGGTTCCCTCTAAGGTCCTCTCGACGCATCATCTGTCCTTGGTCGCCAAGCTCGCTCACCAATTCATCATCAACGTGGTGATCCCACGCCAAGAAAAGCGCCTGGTCGTCAACATCCCCGATGCCATCATCCTCTACCACTTCCTCCTCAAGAAGCCCATAAATCTCCCCGAATTATCCTTGGGCACATGGAAAAGTGCATGGCCTCCAAGTCCCACTCCCTTCCCTACTCCGGGCTGATCAAGAAGCTCCTACAAAAAGAGGGTCTCTACGATGCCTCTAAAGACGAAATCGAGCTTGGAAGGGAACTGGACATTACAGTTGCCCAGAAGATGAGGCACTCGGAGCCTGTAGAGGAGGCGGCTCCCCTAGAGTCTGATACACAAGAGGGGAACTCTTCAGTGTTGCTCCACATCGCCAACACCCTCGATCAGATTGCTAGGGACCAGGTAGTGTTGGCCAGAGGACAAGAAAAGCTTACACAAGTCCTTACGCGCCTTTGTGACGCCTTGTTCCCTCAGAGCCCATGATCTCTCCCTTCTTGTTCCCTTAATCCAAAAATGACCACAAATTGTACTTGGGTTCCCATTGTACATATTCTCTTAAGTAATGAAATGGTATTTATTTTGATTGCGTGTTCCATTCTTTCCTAATATTGCTTTGCTTATTTTTCGCTGATGTCAAAAGGGGGAAAGATAAAAAATGTGAGATGAGTTAAAAGTTTAAGTTATCACAGACCACGCATAAGCTAAGGGGGAACAATTGCATAAAAAGCCTAATAGGAACTATGTGTCTCACCAGAAGTGGCTCCCTAAATCTAAATGTCTCACTAAGAGTGACTTCCCAAAATCATACTTAGGAACTCATCAGCATATCATTCATTGAAATACTTGCATTTTTGTGATGGGTTTGTCATCATCAAAAAGGGGGAAATTGTTGGGACGTTGTTGGGACCTCTGGTTCTAAGCAACGGATCAACGATTCACTTCTCTTTAAGTTTTGATAATGACAAATACCATAGGGAACTAATGTGGTTTGTTCAAGTATTTCTAAGGAACACAGGTACAGCCAAGAACTCCTATGAATGACAAAGCCACTACTGGCAACAATGAAGAGTTTCCATCAAGGGAACTCTGAAGAGGAAAATTCCCATGAAGTGGGAACTCCCAGAAACAAACAAGAAAACACAAGCTTACAACGATGAAGAGTTTCCATCAAGGGAACTCTGAAGAAGTCAGTTCCCATGAAATGGGAACTCACATGTGAAGACAACGACCGTTCAGCGCAGATCGCGGGATTCTGTCTCAGACAGCCAGAGGGAACAGTCTGAGGATCAGACTATCACGCTTCATCCAACGGTCCGATTGATTCAATAAGTTGACCTAGTTCAAACCAAAGTCACATGTGAAGAAAGTACAACTTGGGCATCAAGCAAAGGGCATTTTGGACACAAACGAAAGATGCGACTGCCCAAGACAAATGGACTATAAAGCCAAATGAATAGTACTCGGTCTGAGTACTTCTCCCAGAACTTACAAACACCCACATCAGAGAAAAGAAAGAAAAGGAAGAGAAGTCCCCGCCGACGAGTGTGTGATCTCGACGACGGTGAAGCTGAAGTTCCCTGGAGCAAGGGAACTGAGAAGTCAGCGTAAGGTTTGAGTTACTTGTGTTTTGCTGTTGTGAGCTTAGGAGCTCAGTTGAGAGGATTTACTAGTGTTGCTAGAGTTAGGAAGAACTTGTAGGAACAGAGAAGTGTAAATCCGGTTGTGTAACTAAGGAACAAAGCAATCAATATAAGTAAGTCATTCAAAATCCTCCAAGCGGAGGTAGAGGTTTACCCATACAACTAGTTGGTTGTAGTGGGGTTCCTCTATAAAGGAACTGTGCCTTTCACTGTTTTTATTACTTGCGATTATTTACTTCCGCTGCCTTGGGAACAGCTTAATTGCCAGTTCCCAAGCTCACTGCTAACCGATTACGATCCAACAGTTTTTGTATATAAGATGAGTTGAGAGATTGAATTTATAAGCCTAAACACTTGAGAGTTGAGTGAAACAGAATATCCCTTGTAAGGTTGGATTGTATTGTCTTATGTCTATTTAAGTGCATATATGTGTGAGGACGTTAATAGTCTTTTGCTATATTTTTCTCATGTGTAGATGTTGCTTTTTAGATGATGGCTATGTCTTGATGAGTATGTTTGTTTTGGTTTTGGTTAATGTTTGTTGATTGCTTGAGGACAAGCAAGTTTAAGTATGGGGTATTTTGATGTTCGCATTTCTAGTATAGTTTCTAGTAGGTTTTCTTTGTTTATTAGGATTAATTTTGCTAAGTTTAAGTTTAGTTTTGAGTGTTTTTAGATAGTTTTGCATATTTTTATGAAAAGAGTGGAAGCTATGCTATTTTGTGTATTTTGTAGGTTTTAGCAAGGAAAAGTGCTATATGGAGCTGAATTTGGAGCGTCACAGTGAAAGACAAAGGAATACAAGATTGAAGAAGTCAGAGTTCAAGATTTACGAGAGGAAGTGTGGAAGAAAACAAAGCCCAGGCTCGTTAACGAGGCTGTGAGGGCTCGTTAACGAGGCCACGTGAGAGAAGATTCGAAGGTTGACTTTATAACTCACCGATCCTAAGCGGGAATTTATTTCCGTGTCGGTTGAGTATCTTTTTAGAATCTTTTAAGGGTTATTAGAATATGTATTTTAGGTCTTATTATCTTCTTAGATTTTGTTTCTATCTTTTAGAGTTTTATTTCTATCTTTTAAGGAAAGTTTATATCTTTTTGCCTTTTTAGTTTTTAGCTTTTTAGTATAAATACCCTTCTATCTAGCATGGGAAGAGGGGAGTCGAATTACAGAGAGAAGAAGAAGAGGAAGAACCGAAGGGGTGAGTCGATCGAAGTCGAGTTCGAAGGTCGGTGGACGAAAGTTACCGAGTTCGTTGATCGAGGTTTTGGTTCGGTGTTTTGTTCTTTTTCGGTTTTCTTCTTAACTTCTGTAAGAACAGATTTTTCTATTTAATTTAGTAGTGATTGGTTTTCAATGTTTTCTTATATTCAGTTTATTTGTTTAGTAGTTATGATTTGTGAGTAGTCTTCTTTTCTAGGATCGGGGTTAAGCCCGACATAGTTGAGCATGTGTGATAAGTAAGATTGTGTGTTGAATGCCTTTTATGTTTTATTAAGATTGTTTGTTGTGCTTATACGGAAACGAAATTTGAGGTAATTTGAGTTTTTAACTTGATTGAAAGAGAAAGTTAGTAACTTGAAGGTTGATATTGTTTGAATACGAAAGTTTCAAGCTTTAGATCCAAAACAAGCAATTAAGTGAATTAGGATGCGAAAGTTGGTTAATTTACTTGATAGTCAACGAAAGTTGATGACTCTATCTGTCTAAAGGCATGATCTTATCTTCTTACGAGTTTATATGCTTGGCTATGTTGTGGTGTCCCTAGTCCTAGATCTTTGTTTTATCTGAATTATCTTAAGTGAATTTTCGTTGCTGAGTTACTTGCCTCGGTACCGAATTTATTTAGGTCGTTATTTGAGTATTTTTGTTTATGGTGGTTCGTTAACGACCCTGACAACGTCGTTTAACGAGGCTGCTTGTGAGTGTTTTTTCTTGTTTCTGTTAGCTTTTTAGTAGTTGATAAACGAACAACCTTGCTTCTTGTGGAACGATCCTGACTTCGCTGTACTCAGCGGGATTTTGACTATAAATTTATTTGTTGTCAATCGAAACCCTCTCAACAGGCCCCAACTTGCCAGCATTCAATTCCTGCGTATTCTGGAAGACTTTTCTCAATACCCATTCTCCCACTTGGAACGCCTTTGCATTAACGCTTTTGTTGTAACTCCAAGCTACCCCTTGTCTATATGCTACCATACGAACCTATGCCTCATCTCGTAACTCGTCTACCGTGTCTAGATGTTGTAACAAGTTAGGTAGGTTTGATTCTTCAGTAGTGAGTCCATATCGAACTGTGGGCAAAGTCACTTCCACTGGTAGTACGGCTTCACATCCATAAACTAAGGAGAAAGGTGTGTGGCCCGTGGCAATCTTAAGGGTTGTTCGATCTGACCATAGGATAAGGGGTAACTCATCTGTCCATTTCCCCTTTGCTTCTTTGAGTCGCTTTTTCAAGTTGTTGATGATCACTTTGTTACTTGCTTCTGTTTGCCCATTAGCTTGAGGATAACGAGGCGTTGACATCACTAACTGAATGTTGTATTGCTGGCAGAATGATCTCGTCTTGTCACTAATGAACTGGGACCCGTTGTCGCACACTATAGTTGACGGTATTCCAAATCTGCTCAAGATGTTTCTCCTTATGAAGGAGATGACTTGGGTGTCTTTAACTTCTTTGAAGGCTTCGACTTAAATCCATTTGGAGAAGTAGTTAGTCATTTCTAATATATAGACGCGTTGCCCCGAAGCTGGAGGAAGTTTTCCCACAATGTCCATCCCCCATTTCATGAATGGCCAAGGAGAAGTTATAGGATGCAACAACTCCGAAGGTTGATGTGGTATGGGTCCATGATGCTGGCAAGCGTCATATTTGCGGGCGAACTCCACTGCGTCTTTGTTCATGGTAGGCCAATAATAACTCATCCTGCTTGCCTTCCTCGCCAAGTTACGATCCCCTGTATGATCTCCGCATTCTCCATCGTGTATGTCTTGTAACACCTTCTGTACCTCCTCTTCCTTTATGCACCGGGCGTATATTCCTGACGACATCCACTTAAACAAGATGTTATTCTTAACAGTGAACGTGGAAGCTTTTACCTTAAGTCGTTGAGCTTCTTCCTTGTCTTCTGGCAAAACTCCATCCCGTAACCACTTCAGATAAGGGGTTACCCATGACTTGTCTTCATCAGATCCTCGAATCTCCAACATGTCTGCCTCTTAGGTTATAGACGGTGCATCAAGGTATACGAAAGGTATCTTGTTGTACTCCCTTGGGTCGATTGCGGATCCGAGGTTGGCTAAGGTGTCCGCTTGTGTGTTGGCATCTCGGGGAACTTGCCTTATCTCGAAATGTTTGAAATGCGTTACGATCTCTTGGACCTTTTCCAAGTACGCCTTCATCTTTGAATCCCTGGCAACATACGAGTTCGTAACTTGATTTACAATAAGTAACGAGTCACAAATTACCTCGATTTCTTGTACATCCAGATCCTTAGCAACAAGTAACCCTGCAATAAGCGCCTCGTATTATGCTTCATTGTTAGTAGCCTTGAATGTACATCGAACAACTTGGGCTATCCTTTCCCCTTGTGGTGACTTTAGGACTACCCCTAATCCTACGCCAATCTGGTTCGACGCCCCGTTTGTATGCATCAACCATTTGCCATTCCCCGTCACGTGCATCACATCTTGGTCTTCATGCTCTGAAGTGGTAGGAGTGAAGTCAACCACAAAATCGGCAACCGCTTGAGACTTCATCGCGGTTCTAGGCTCGTACATGATGTCGTAACCATTTAAGTGGATCAACCATCTTGTTAACCGTCCTGACAATTCTGGCTTTGACATAATACTCTTCATTGGGTAATTAGTTCTCACGATGATAGAATGACTTTCAAAATAAGGATGTAACTTTATTGAAGTCATTACCAAAGACAATACTAATTTTTCCATGGGGGAATACCTGGTTTCCGCATCGAGCAAAGTTTTACTTACATAGTAAATGGGCAACTGGTCTCCATTCTCTTCTTGGATCAAGACTGCACTTACTGCTACTTCTGTCACGACCAAGTACACATATAAGTTCTCGCCTGGCTTGGGTTTGGATAATACCTGCGGATTAGACAAATAATTCTTCAACTCCCTAAAAGCTTTTTCATGCGCTTCTGTCCACTCGAACGTCTTGTTTTTCTTCGAAATATCATAGAACAACTTGTTTCTGTCTGAAGATCGTGATATGAACCGGTTCAATGCAGCTACTCGTCCTGTTAACCTCTGGACATCCTTAACGCACTTTGGTGATTGCAACTCCATTATGGCCTTGACTTGTTCTGGACTCGCCTCGATTCCCCTTTGCGTCACTATGTATCCGAGGAATTTCCCTGATGTTACTCCAAAGGAGCACTTGGTTGGGTTCAACTTCATCTTGTAACTCCGCAGGATCTCGAACGTGTCTTTCAGGTGAGTAATGTGGTCTTCCGCCTTCAATGATTTGACCAACACGTCGTGTATGTATACCTCCATTGTATCCCCCAGTTTTTCCTGAAACATCTTATTAACCAATCTCTGATATGTAGCACCTGCGTTTTTTAACCCAAAAGGCATAACTTTGTAACAATAAGTTCCTTGATTGGTTACGAATGCAGTTTTTTCCTGATCGTCAGGGTGCATCATTATTTGATGATATCCGCTAAATGTATCCATGAATGTCAAGAGTTCATGCCCTTCCGTTGCGTCCACCATTGCGTCAATATGAGGCAAGGGGAACGAATCTTTGGGGCATGCTTTGTTTAAATCGGTAAAATCTACGCAAACGCGCCATTTATCGTTTTTCTTTTTGACAACCACCACATTCGCAAGCCAATTAGGATATTTTACTTTTCTAATTTTTCCAGACTCAAATAGGGATTTTACCTCGTCGTTGATTACCTGATTTCATTCGGGAGCGAACTTACGCCTTTTTTGTTTCACTGGTGGCACCCTTTTGTTGACATTTAAGGCGTGGGTGATCACGTCGGGATCAATACCTACCATATCCTTGTTTGACCAGGCGAAACAATCACTGTAGGACCGTAGAAATTCCACTATTTGCTCACGTAAAGTCGGTTCTTACTTATTTTGATTTTCTTAGATGACTCTAATGGATCAAGAGCCACCTCTTTGAGTTCAGGTGTCTTCGGCTTTACATAGTAAGTGGTCGTTCTACAGTCCTTTAATTGCTAATCTGACGGCTTCCTCCCTGCTTCGAGCTGTAGGTTTTTAGAAGTTGTTGCTCTCATTGTTATGGAATAGCATTCCCTTGCCAATGTCTGTTCTCCTCTAATCTCTTGAACTCCCCATGGTGTCGGGAATTTTACGCATTGATGGTAGGTAGAGGGGATCGCCTTCATCCCGTGTATCCATGGCCTGCCCAAAATGACGTTAAAAGGTGAAGGGCAATCAAGCACTTGGAATTTTACCTGGTAGTTAACTCCTCCTGCAACGGTGGGTAATGATATCTCTCCGAGCGTGTTGCGTGATTCTCCACTGAAGCCCACCTAAGCTGTATAAGGCGTCCAATATGAGTAAATTAGTAGAGCTTCCATTATCAACTAAAATTCTTTTGACAAGGAAATTAGCTATCGTTAAAGAGATTATTAACAGTTTTGATGAACTTCCTCTTCCTCGACATCATCGAACGTGATTGGCATCATGGCAAGACTTGCTCGTGAAGGAGCTTTTGGATGATGTCTCTCTATTTGGTGGTGTTTTCATATGTGATTTCCTTTGTAAATATGTTTCTTTTTCCCCTTTTCTTGTGCGTTTTGTTCCTTTTTAGCTTAGTTCCCGTATTTCTATGAGATTCGGAGACTACGCACATTTTATGTGTTTTGTAGGTAATTTGGCATGAATCGAGGATCGATTTGAAGGAGGGTCGAGACATGGAGCAAAGGCCGAGCTAAAGCGGGAAAAAGAGGAGCAAGCCATGAAGGAGAACAAGAGAAGCCAACAAAGAAAAAGGTGGAACGAGGTTAGGACCGAGTTGCAACCACGTCGGGCCCGACATTGAAGTCTCCAACCTCGGACCGAGTTGCACAGTAACTCGGGCCCGAGGTCCTCCGTGTCGGTCCGAGTCGGTCACCGAACTACTTGGGCTCCAAGGCACGAATTTGTGGACTTCCACTTTTGCCCCTCATCTAATCTATAAAAGGCCCTCTTGTCTTCTAAGAAAGGGTTCCCTCACACACACACAAAAAGGGGGTTCCAAGGGAACCAAGAGGATTCTTGGAGAGCAAGGAGGAAGGAGAGGAGAAGGAAGAGAGAGAGAATCGGCCAAGGGAGGAAGACTTGATAGGTTTTGTTGGTAGATTTGCTTTGATTTGCTTTGTTGTGGATTTGAAAACCTTTGATTGGAATTTGTGGATTGCTTTGGATTTGAATGAAACTTTGCTTTGTTTTGAGATTGATTATGATGATTGCTTTCCCTTTTGATTTGATTGCTTTCTTTGCTTGTCTCATGGAGTAGATCTCCTTGATCTTGGGTTATGGGGGAAAACCCTAGCTAGGTTTAGGCTAGAAACCCCAATTCCATAGCCTTGAGTGTTTGATCTAAGGATCCCACTCTACATAGAGCTACAATTCCTTGCGAAAGTTGGGAATCAAGGCTTGAGATTGGCAAAGTAGCGAAAGTGAACATGTGTCAATCTCAAGACCTTGCTTCGAAGGGGATTTCCCCAATGATCGAGGTGTAGAAGTGGTTGGAACGAGGGCGAAAGCACTCGATCCTAGTCCGATCATCACTCATTGCTTGAATTGGGGTGGAAAAGCCTTAATCTACTAGGGAAGGAACCCAAAAGCCCAAGATCTACTTTTAAATCCTTGAGTTCGACATCCCCAGATACCTCGGGCCTGACTTACACAGTGTCGATCCCGACTTCCTCTTGTCGCCAACCTCGGGCCCGACGTGACCTCAGTGTCGGTCCTGACTATTTTCTTTGTTTTCCTTTGTTTTATGCTCTCCTTTCTAGCTTCCTAGTATCTAGGCACATCGATCGAGTAGACTTCCCGAGTGTTCGACACCCACCACGTACTACAACGGGGTCGGGTTATAAATTGTATCTCTAGACCCTCGCAATTCGAGAGCGATCAAAAGATTGGCGCCATTGCCGGGGAAGTCTAAGTGCATTGAGTGCCAATTTGGTGAGTTTCTTGTGTTTTGGTAGTGATTTGGGTGAGGGAATAGCCTAAACCCTTTGTTTGTTTTTGATTTGTTTTGGTTTGTGTCTTTGTTTCGTAGGTGTATGCTAGCTCGTTCCTCCCGAGGAACACTTGAGCTTGAGTTTGTGAGTGATCCGGAAAGTATTCTCAAGGGAAGCCCGAAGAAGGAAAAGGATGGCGAATCAAGCTCTCCATGTTGATGAGGAGTTGGCTCAACTTAGGGCCGAAATGGCTAGATTGCAACTTGAGAGGGACAATCAAGAGGAGGTGGCAAGAAGAGAACGGGAGCAACGGATGAGAGCCGAGGCTCAACTCAACGCTCTACCCCGGAATGCACGCCAATACATGCATCCGGAGTTGAGGGTACCCGAGCCGGCTATTGTGCTTCCCGAGGTTGCCAAGAATTTTGAGATCAAGACGCAATTCATCTCCCTCATCAAGCGTGATCAATTCGAGGGCCGTCCAAA
Organism: Fallopia convolvulus; assembly: GCA_964016875.1. Taxonomy (NCBI): domain Eukaryota; kingdom Viridiplantae; phylum Streptophyta; class Magnoliopsida; order Caryophyllales; family Polygonaceae; genus Fallopia; species Fallopia convolvulus. The sequence continues at coordinate 45,045,835 of OZ024730.1, read as the reverse complement.
TGAGTGTCCCATAGAGCATGTCAAACGCTTTGTGGATATGTGTGAGACGATCTCTACCGACGAGGAGACATTGGAGTATGTGCTTCTAAAGGCGTTCAAATGGTCACGTGGGGGCAAGGCCGCACATTGGCTCGAGAGCCAAGCTCCTAGGTCAATTACAACTTGGAAGACACTCTATGATGCTTTCTTGATGAAGTTCTTCCCGCCCTCAAAGACAACCGAGCTAAGAAGGAAGATTGCAAGCTTTCAACAAGGTCCGAATGAGCCTCTATTCGAAGCATGGGACCGTTTCAAGGAGATGTTGCGCCAATGTCCTACTCATGGCCAACAACCATATGTGCTTCAATACATCTTTTTCCAAGGCATCAATCCGGTAACGAAGGACAAGCTCAATCTCCACACCGATTGTGGGTTCATAGACTTGACACCGGATCAAGCTTGGGAGCTACTTGACAAGCTATCCGATTATGAGGCCATGTATGGGGTGAGTCAAGCTAGCAAAGAGGTGAAAGCTCAAGGTGAAGGTGCAAGGAAGTTATATGATCCAAAGGGAGAAGACATTGATAGGGATGTGAAGCTCCAATTCCTTGAAAGTGAAGTGAGCAAGCTTAAGAGGCAAGTACACTACTACAAGCAAAATGCTAGAGCTTGTGAGGAGTGTGGATCCTTTGCACATGCTACACAAGTTTGTCCGAATGAGAGCCAAGTGCGCTTGGCCGAGCGAATTGAGGAGGCAAACTATGTTCGAGGAAACTTCGGTGGAAGAGGCAATTTCAATAATGGTGAAAATGGCCGGTGGAACAACGGTCAAGCTCAAGGTTACAACAACAACTTCAACCAAAACGAGCCAAGGGCGCCACCACCACCATATAGACCACCGGGATTCAATGAGTTACAAACGTTTGCTCAAGAGATGAGAGATGGGTTCAAGGAGATGAGGACCCAATTCAATGAGTTTTGTGCATGGAGGAGGCAAGTCGACAATCAATTTTCCCAAATCGCAACTCAAGCCCCGAGAGAGAATGGGAGACTTCCGGGCCGACCGAGGAGAATCCTCGAGCTCAAAACAATCAAAATGAAGTCCGGACAATTGGATTGAGAAGTGGCCGAAACCTACCCGAGCCACACGTGCCTAAGAAGAATGAAGAGAGTCGGACCAACTTACCCAGCACGTCGGGTCCGACGTTCCCCGAAGTCGATCCAGCAAGAAGATCGACTCCTTCACCACGGACCGAGGTTGAGAGCAACTCGGGACCGACGTACCCAGACCTCGATCCAACTCCTTTGCCTCGAACCGAGATTCACAACATCGGGCCCGATATGGTGCCCAAGTCGGTCCATTCAGAAAATGTTGCAAATGAAGTAGGGAAGTCCAAAGAAGTTGATCCAAGCAAGATTCAAGGTGCAACAATTCTTCCATATCCCTCGAAGAAGCCGAAAGATGTTGTTGAGAACAAGTTCAAGAGGTTTCTCAAACTCTTGCAAGGCTTGAACATCTCTATCCCGTTCACCGATGCATTGAGCGAGATGCCATCTTATGCCAAGTTCTTAAAGGAGATTTTGAGCAAGAAGAGGTCCATAGTGGAAATGCAAGATGAGGTCAAGACCTTGGAGTTACCACAAAAGCTAGGAGATCCCGGTCGCTTTGCTATAACCATTGGTGTGGGGTCTCAAAACTTCCAAGCCTTGTGTGATCTTGGAGCAAGAAAGAGCATCATTCCTTACACCATATGGAAATCCACATCCATGGGTCTCATCGCTCCGGTCAACATGAGGTTAACGATAGCGGATGGGTCGTCCATCGAGCCAATTGGTATCGTCGAGGATTATCCCGTTTGCATTGAAGGCCACTATGTCCCAATCGACTTTGTTGTGGTGGACATGATAGAAGTGCCGGGTGAACCAATCATACTAGGGAGACCTTTCCTTGCTACGGTTGGGGCAATCATTGATGTAAAGAAGGGCCACTTGTCTCTTGACATTGGAGGAAGAGAAATTGAGTTTTTCTTTAGGCCAACTTCAAAAGGGACCGTACATAAGGAAGCTAAGATGGTTCAAGTTCCTCTTGGATTGCAATGGGAAGCCGTTTCTAAGAAGTCAAGGCCAAGGGAGCTTAGGTTGAAAGCCACCCCACCACCTAGAGAAATTGAGATAGAGCGCCAAGGTCTAGCCCTCAATATGATCGAGCATGAGTAATTGGAGGAAAGGATGTCTTATTTGGAGGTGTTCAAGGCCGAGAAAGAAGAAGTTCAAGCACCACCGGAACCATCTCAAGAACTCAAGGAGCTTCCAAAAGATTTGAGGTACGCATTTCTTGGTCCCAACTCTTCTTTATCCGTAATCATAAATGCCAACTTGAATGATGATGAGGAGTCTAAGTTGTTGGAGGTTCTAAGAAAACATATATGAGCTTTAGGGTATTCACTAGAGGAACTAAAGGGAATCTCTCCCTCAATTTGCATGCATAGGATTTATATGGAGGATAACCATAAACCCACTATTGAACCCCAAAGAAGATTAAATCCTAACATGAAAGAAGTGGTAAAGAGTGAAATACTTAGGATGTTAGATGCGGGAATTATCTTCCCAATTTCCGATAGCAAGTATGTGAGTCCCGTGCATGTAGTTCCTAAGAAAGGAGGTCTCACCGTTGTGCAAAATGAAAAGGGGGAAATGATACCTATGAGAACCACAACAAAATGGCGTATGTGTATTGATTACCGTAAGCTGAATAGTGGCACTCGCAAAGACCATTTTCCTCTTCCTTTCATAGACCAAGTCCTAGAAAGATTAGCACAACATGAATATTTTTGCTACCTTGACGGGTATAGCGGGTTTTGGCAAATCCCTATTCATCCCGATGATCAAGAGAAGACGACATTCACATGTCCCTATGGGACTTTTGCCTATAGACGCATGCCTTTTGGTTTATGTAATGCGCCGACAAGATTTCAAAGATGCATGATGTCCATCTTCTCCGATATGGTTGAGGATATAGTAGAAGTGTTTATGGATGATTTCTCCGTCTACGGTTCCTCATTTGATGTTTGCTTAGCTAACTTAGACAAGGTTTTGACTAGATGTGAGGAGACTAGCTTGGTGCTTAATTGGGAAAAATGCCACTTTATGGTGAAGGAGGGCATAGTACTAGGACACCTAGTTTTTAGTAGGGGGATAGAAGTAGATAAAGCTAAAGTTGAAATAATTGAAAAACTACCTCCTCCCTCTTGTGTTCGTGATGTTAGGAGTTTCTTAGGTCATGCAGGATTTTATAGACGGTTCATCAAGGATTTTTCTAAAATTGCAAAACCATTGTCTAACCTCTTGATGAAGGATGTGCCCTTTGTATTTTCCGAGGATTGCATGAGTTCTTTTTGTAGGTTGAGAGATGCCTTGATCTCGGCTCAAATAATGGCGGCACCCGATTGGAATCTTCCATTCGAGGTGATGTGTGATGCTAGTGATTTCGCCGTAGGGGCCGTCCTTGGGCAAAGGAAGGATGGAAAGTTGCATGCCATCTACTACGCAAGCGAAACTTTGGATGAAACTCAGTGCAATTACACAACAACGGAGAAAGAGTTTCTTGCGATAGTGTTTGCATTTGAGAAATTCCGTTCATATCTTGTGGGATCAAAGGTGGTAGTCTTCACGGACCATGCGGCAATCAAATACCTCATGAAGAAGAAAGATGCAAAGCCGAGGCTTCTAAGGTGGATGCTCCTTCTCCAAGAGTTTGACCATGAGATCAAGGACAAAACCGGTGCGGAAAATGTGGTAGCGGATCATCTATCCCGTTTGCCCATCGAGTACATGTTGGAGATGGAGGATGGTTTGACTATAGATGATTCAAGAGCAGATGAAGTTCTCATGAGCGGAAAGGAGGAAAGGAATGATGGATCGACGAACCGAGTAAGTCGGGCCCGAGGTTCAGAACATCGGACCGAAGGCAAGGCAAGTACGAGTGAGTCGGGACCGAGGACTTCAACATCGGGCCCGAGTGACCTGTGTGTCTGCGAAGCTGGTCCGGCGTCCAACCATGTCGGGCTCGGTACACTTCAATGTCGGTCCGTGGAAGAAAGTAAGTTTCCTAGCTCGATTTCCATTCCTTCTCGTTCTCAATTGATTGATTCTTTCTCTCCCACTGGCCTTCTTTCTATTAGTGCCGTAAGACGAGGGGTTTCCCCTTGGTTTGCGGATTTTGCTAACTTTGCCGTATGGGGAGTGATCCCACCAAATTTGTCTTATCAAGCTAGGAAGAAATTCTTACATGATGCTAGACAATATTTTTGGGATGATCCATATCTCTACAAGGAAGGGCGTGATCAAATCTATAGACGGTGTGTGTCAAGTGAAGAGGTTGAGAGCATAATTCACCATTGCCACTCCTTGCCTACGGGAGGTCACGCTAAGAGTTCCAAAACCACTTCAAAAATTCTTCATTGTGGTTATTATTGGCCAACCATGTTCAAGGATGTGCATGATTATGTGAGGAAGTGTGAGGAGTGCCAAAGAGAGGGGAACCTATCAAGGAGGAATGAGACTCCTCAAACTGGCATTCTAGAAGTTGAGTTATTTGATGTATGGGGTATTGATTTCATGGGACCATTTCCCACATCAGGGCCTTACAAGTACATCTTGGTAGCCGTGGACTATGTCTCAAAATGGGTGGAGGCCATACCAACAAGAACCAATGATGCTAGGGTGGTGATGAAGTTCTTGAAAAACAACATTTTTGCAAGGTTTGGTGTGCCTAGGGTTCTCATAAGTTATGGCGGACCTCATTTCATTGAAAGGTGCTTCGAGAATGTGTTGATCAAGTATGGGGTGTCTCATCGAGTTGCTACTCCTTATCATCCTCAAACAAGCGGGCAAGTCGAGGTGTCAAACCGTCAAATCAAGGCTATCTTGGAGAAGACCGTATCTCGATCAAGGAAAGATTGGGCCTCTAAGCTCGATGATGCACTTTGGGCTTATAGCACCGCCTTTAAGACACCTCTGGGAACTACACCCTTCAATCTAGTTTATGGCAAGGCATGTCATCTTCCGGTAGAGCTTGAGCACAAGGCAAAATGGGCACTCAAAGAGATGAATTGGGATATCAACTTGGCCGGTGAGAAAAGGTTTCTAGAACTTCATGAGTTGGGGGAATTGAGGTTGAAAGCCTATGAAAACTCCAAGCTATACAAGGAGAAGACCAAGAAATGGCATGATAGGAAGTTAATTCCAAAGACCTATCAAACCGGTGACAAGGTTCTCCTTTTCAATTCAAGGCTTAAACCTTTCCCGGGGAAGTTAAGGACTAGGTGGAGCGGACCATTTGTGGTTCACCGTATCTATGCTCATGGTGCGGTGGATTTGGTTGATGAACAAGGGCATATTTTCAAAGTGAATGGTCATCGAGTGAAGAAGTTCTATGACAAGGACGGTCCAAACGAAGAAGTTAGAGCCTCATGGGCTCTCGTCCTCGCCGATTGATCCTATACATGCCATTGAAGAATAAGAAATTGTGAGCTTTTCATGCTCTTCTCTCTTGCTTTTAAGTTTTGATTTCCTTGTTTGATGGGGACATCAAAATTTTAAGTATGGGGTGGGGGTAAGTGTGTTCATGATTTCACTTGTTTATGTTTGTTTGTTATTTTGAGGATATTTAGTTTGTGTTTCTAGTTTGTATGTGGGATGTTTGCTTATTGGTTTGTGGTTTGATGAAAGACATGGATGATTGATTTGGTCTTGAATGGATGAGTTTTTGGTTTTAGAGAAATTTTTGCAAAAATTCAAAAAAAAAAAATTGAAAAATTGTGTTAAAAACAACAAAAAGATTTTGTGTTTTGTAGGTTTTGGACTAGAAATTCCCATCTTAGATTGCCAAAATAAAAGTTAATGATGATGTGAGCATGTAAATTCCTTTGCATATTTTTGGATGGTTTAGCCTCTAAAATGATGTTGCTTTTGATGTGATCATGATATCTTGCTTGTTTTATTGAACATGTGAGTTCTAGGATGAGTTCCTATGCAACTAAGTATGAGTGACCCTTGTGAGATTGATTTTTTGCCATTTTAGGGATTCTTGTTCATATTTGCATATCCCTCATTTTTCTTGTGTGATTAGCTCATTCATGCTTAGTAAAACTTGCTATTGCGGTGTTTATCTATTTTCCAAGACCGTCATGAGAATTGTCCTAGCATGGTCACATTGATTTTGAACTTTATTCTTCTAGTCACATAAATGTTCCATATCCTACCATGAAGATAATCCTTTGTTTGTAGCCCCGTTCTAGCCTAAGCCTTTGTTTGAAACTCCTCAAAAATATTATTCCAAGCCTTATATGACTTGACCCTTATGGGATTGGACTTTAGAAGAGAGGTTGGGATTGTATTTGAAGAGTTGAGATTCTCTTGGGTTTAAGGGAAAGGAATGGTGTTATGAATCATGTGGGTAGTGCATCTTTGTTGTACAAAAATGAAAAAAAAAAGAAAGAAAAGAAAGAAAGAAAATGTTGGAAATGTAAAGTGGAATAAAGCAAAGAGCTTAAGTGAAGAAAATGGTCCGACCGAGTTACAAGCAACATCGGGCCCGATGTCATAAGAAAGTCGGTCCAATGAAGAAAGTGTTGAAAATCCAACAAAAAGCCTATGAGCAAAGATGAAGTGGAATGTTAAGTGAAATTTTGGGTTGAAAGAAAAATGTTAAGTCTTTTGGGTGAGTGTGAAAGTAATTGTGGAATTTGGTGAAGTTGGTGAGAGTTTAGGTTGTTCAATCCCCATTATAAGCACCACAAGACCAAATAATTCCCACCTTGAGAAATACCAAAAGCCCCATTACAACCCGGCCGAATGGAACCTCTTTGAGGACCTCCATTGAGCCAAGTTCGAAATTCTTTGTGTACTTTGTATTAGACATCTCTAGGTGGAGGAATTGGTGATATTAGCTTCAATAGTAAAGTCCTTACTTGCATGATTTTTGAGCTTGAGTGTTCATTGCTAAACCCAAACACATGATGAGTGATACACATTCACATATCCCTAAAGTGAGGCTTAGTTGCATTGACTTTATTCCTTGGAACACTTAATCATATGTGATGATGTAATCTTGCTTGAATATCAATCACTTGTGCTTAAAATGTGTTTTCATACGAGGCTTTACTTGACGATTATGTTTCGGTCTTGCTTACATTGTTATTGCTTGAGGACAAGCAAGTTTAAGTATGGGGTATTTTGATGTCTCTCTATTTGGTGGTGTTTTCATATGTGATTTCCTTTGTAAATATGTTTCTTTTTCCCCTTTTCTTGTGCGTTTTGTTCCTTTTTAGCTTAGTTCCCGTATTTCTATGAGATTCGGAGACTACGCACATTTTATGTGTTTTGTAGGTAATTTGGCATGAATCGAGGATCGATTTGAAGGAGGGTCGAGACATGGAGCAAAGGCCGAGCTAAAGCGGGCAAAAGAGGAGCAAGCCATGAAGGAGAACAAGAGAAGCCAACAAAGAAGATGGTGGAACGAGGTCAGGACCGAGTTGCAACCACGTTGGGCCCGACTTTGAAGTCTCCAACCTCGGACCGAGTTGCACAGTAACTCGGGCCCGAGGTCCTCCGTGTCGGTCCGAGTCGGTCACCGAACTACTTGGGCTCCAAGGCACGAATTTGTGGACTTCCACTTTTGCCCCTCATCTAATCTATAAAAGGCCCTCTTGTCTTCTAAGAAAGGGTTCCCTCACACACACAAAAAGGGGGTTCCAAGGGAACCAAGAGGATTCTTGGAGAGCAAGGAGGAAGGAGAGAAGAAGGAAGAGAGAGAGAATCGGCCAAGGGAGGAAGACTTGATAGGTTTTATTGGTAGATTTGCTTTGATTTGCTTTGTTCTTGTGGATTTGAAAACCTTTGATTGGAATTATTGGATTGCTTTGGATTTGAATGAAACTTTGCTTTGTTATGAGATTGATTATGATGATTGCTTTCCCTTTTGATTTGATTGCTTTCTTTGCTTGTCTCATGGAGTAGATCTCCTTGATCTTGGGTTATGGGGGAAAACCCTAGCTAGGTTTAGGCTAGAAACCCCAATTCCATAGCCTTGAGTGTTTTATCTAAGGAACCCACTCTACATAGAGCTACAATTCCTTGCGAAAGTTGGGAATCAAGGCTTGAGATTGGCAAAGTAGCGAAAGTGAACATGTGTCAATCTCAAGACCTTGCTTCGAAGGGGATTTCCCCAATGATCGAGGTGTAGAAGTGGTTGGAACGAGGGCGAAAGCACTCGATCCTAGTTCGATCATCACTCATTGCTTGAATTGTGGTGGAAAAGCCTTAATCTACTAGGGAAGGAACCCAAAAGCCCAAGATCTACTTTTAAATCCTTGAGTTCGACATCCCCAGATACCTCTGGCCCGACTTACACAGTGTCGGTCCCGACTTCCTCTTGTTGCCAACCTCGGGCCCGACGTGACCTCAGTGTCGGTCCCAACTGTTTTCTTTGTTTTCCTTTGTTTTATGCTCTCCTTTCTAGCTTCCTAGTATCTAGGCACATCGATCGAGTAGACTTCCCGAGTGTTCGACACCCACCACGTACTACAACGGGGTCGGGTTATAAATTGTATCTCTAGACCCTCGCAATTCGAGAGTGATCATTGGGCACTCTCTTCTAGTATCCCTTGCGATCCTTTTGGCTGCAGAGTAGGTTATACCACAAATTTCCGACCCCCATGTGATGACATTGATTACTCCGGTGTGCTTTGGTGGGGGTGGTGGACTGGCTTTTTCTTTGTTGCGTTCCAACTGCTCTTTCGCTTTCTCCGATATCAATTCTCTAAGATGTCCCCTTCGTAACAATTCGCTCACTTCCTTTCGTAACGCGATACACTCGTCAGTTCGATGCCCATGATCGAAGTGGAAATCACACCATCTAGACTTGTCTTTTTGATGTGCGGGCACGTTACTCTTTCGAGGCCATTTAACAATATCCCCCATGGTGTTGAGGGTTCGAACCACTTCGGTTGCATCCACGCAGAAGTTGTAGTGAGAGAGTTTAGGAGGCAGCCTAGGATTCTCGTATCTTTCACCCTGTCTAAACATCGTTGTATTGACAGTAGTCTTAGCATGAGGAGCAGTTGGGTATGGAGCGTATCTTGTTTCTCGTCTTCCCTACCTCCGATCAGGTCAATGAGGGCTCATTGCTTTTTCGGCGAAGAGGTCGTCTTCCTCTAATCGGACATGGGCTAGAGCTTTTACCTGTACTTCATCTAAGTTCGAGCAAAGATATTTAGTTAGTTCATGATATAACTCGGGATTACATATTGATATACCCCTTCGGAATGCCTCCACAGCCGTAGAGGCATCGCATGCTTCAATGGTCACCAGTTCTTCATTGTAGTGGTTGAGGAAAGCTTTTAGAGATTCTCCCGGTTTTTGGACCAAGCGGTATAAATCACTTGATCGTTTTTTGGCATGCCGACTACTTGCAAACCTAACCCTGAACTTGTCAATTAACTCGGCAAAAGATGAGATACTTCCAAGTGGTAAGTGCGAGTGCCAATTGAGAGCGGGTCCGGATAACATGTTCCCGAACCAGCGGCACATGACAATCTCCTTCATATCAAATGGGACTGTACTAATGTTCATAGCTTGTTTGAATGCGGCTATGTGTTGATCAGGATCTGTTACCCCTTCGTACTTAGGTACGTCGGGGACATGATACTTCCAGAAGATATCAACCCTCGCGATAGCGGGCACGAAGGGGGAATCGGTGTAACCGTATCTCCTTTCCAGCGCTATCGGTTGAGGTGCTCCTGGGACCTGAGTGATTCGGTCCTCCAAGGCTCGAAGATGTTCTCGTAATTGGAAAACCTCAATATCTTCCCGTAATTGGAGCTGATTGTACTTGTGATCGAAGCAAATTGCGTTCATTAGTTAGAATTCAATTTGTTTTTCATATACCTCGGTGAATTTGGCATTGGCCTCTTTCTGGCTTTCTAGGTCTTTCCGGAGAGCAATCAGTGTTGATCGGAGTTCCATGATGGCATCAGCATCGCCTCCTCCAGCTCCCCATTGCTCGGAAGTACCAGGATTGCCATTGTTGTCCCCAGAACCTTGCTCGACTCAATCCACATTCCCTGTTCCATCTACGTTCCCAGTTCCGTCCATGTTCCCAGTTCCGTCCACGTTCCCAGCACCTTGTTTGTTTGTCTCCTCATTCACTTCGTGATTGTCGAGATCCCCTACGTGGCTGTAGGTAGTTTGGATTCCTTCCATGTGATGGATCTTGCTGTTGTTTTAGCGTGACTTCTTTTTTGGCTAGGGCCCCACGGTGGGCGCTAATTGTTTTGGGCAGGATAATCATACTAACACGTTACCTGCTAAAATAGGGGAAATCCTAACCAAAAAACAATTGTAACGCGTTATGAACTAAAGGCAAGATGTAGAATCAAATAAAGAATGAAGAACAAATAACAGGCAAGTAGAGATGTATATTGCGATCGTCGTTGTAGATAAATCTCCCCGAAGCATTTGAGAACACTCAAATATAAATTGAAAAAATGGAATGGTTAAAATGAGATGATCTTTCGCTTATGGTTCGTGCTCAATGTGCTTATGCCGATCGTGCCTCTATTTTCGCCTTTGCTTCCTCTTATATTGCTTCTCTCCTTTTGGACCGTTGGGGGGTGCTCGCCATATCCCGGGGATTTCGCTACCGGTATCAATGTGGTAGCCGTTGAAGTGAATAAATGCATGATCCCAAGATCTTCGCTATACGCGGACTCCCTCTTGATCGGCATCCGGGGCTCAATTGGTTGGGCCTTCATCGTCTCCTCTGGGCTTAGGTTTTGGAGGGCCCAACAGGAAGTAAGGGTCGAATCCACAGGGAGGAGATTTATCTTTCTGTATGAATTTTATGACAATTAAAGTAAAAGGGGTTTTTTGGAATTAAACTAACTATTGAGCATGCAAAAACTAGCAAAGCAAATAAAGGTTTTTATTTTTATCAATTTAGGGAAACACTTAGTCAACCAGAGATCCACATTCGTATGACAAGTTGATCATGGATTCACTCAATATCGCATGCATATGGAATTCCAATTCCTTTTCAAAGATAATTAATAGCACAACCAGATACTATCAATCCTAACTAATTCAATAACCCTGAAACTATCAAGATTTAATTCAAAAGCAGCATGAAGAATAGGAATATAATCAAGATACAAATCTAGCATAAAACAACCAGCTTTTATACTAGAATGCAATTTAACTCTCTTCTACAATAGACTAGCACAACCAGATACTAGTACAATGTAGTTTGCTACTATGAAATAGAGAAACTCAACCAGTAATTTCTCTAGATCTAGCAATTGAGATTCAATAACAACAACCCTAGAAATTGCTGAAATCAATCACAAAAACAATTCAAACAAGAGAGTAAAATAATTTCATGCAATAGATAAAGAGTGAAAATCTCACAACTAAAAGTCAAAACGAAGCTTCAAACTGTCTGACTAAGCAAAAGGGCTTAGTTCTCCATGAAAGGCTAAAAAAACTCTGAAAGGAAAAATATTATAATAATGTATGAATGAGAGATGCAACTCTCTAAAACCTAATATATCAAACTAGGTCTAAAACTATATCCCAAAAATATAATATCTCGGAATAATACTGATAGAAATATGACCAATAGAAACAAAACACTTGGCGCTCTTGAATTACGCGATTGTCAGAGGCAGCGGGCGCCTCTGGGTTGGCGGCGGTCGCCACCAGCACCTCAGTTCAGAACTCAAGTCACACTTCGGGGGCTGTTTTGACTCACTTTGAGTTGGAATTTGGACTCGGGGTAAAAACATGAATTGTAGCTCTTTGAATTAGCTTTCCAATGAATTCAACTTTATCAGATCACTATATCTTCCGAACGAACCCTTACAAGGAAGAGGTGTCGAACCAGCAACTGCAATGAATGGCCCGAATTCAAGCGTTCTTCTCCCGATTTCCATTCCTTTCACACTTGTTCACTTTAAGACATGTAAAACAACATAGAACAAGTGCAAAACCCAAAACTCCTAGACACTCTAATAACTTATAGAAACTAACTAAAACTACCTAAAAACAATGCAAAAGAAACGTAAACATGCATCCTAAACACTACCTAAATGCAAGCTATCAATTTCCCATGGACATTTATTTATTTCTTTAACCCCATTGATTACTTGGAGATTATCTCCCTCAATTTCTACATTCCTCAGTTTTTTTTTTCATTTCCCGTATAGCCTCCCTAAAGGCTAAAGCTTCAGCTTTTAGAGCAGACGTACACATTACCAAATTTGCAAGTTTTTAGGTCATCACTCGACCAAGGTGATTCCTAATTACAATTCCTCTTTGCTTGTTTATTAGAAAGTCTCGATGCATCAAAGTTAATTTTAATGTGATCTTGTTTAGGCTTTTTCCAACTTCTACTTGTTTTATTTTGGTATTTTGTTTTGTCTACTTTGTCCTTTTTTATGTTTTCCTTATCTTCCGTCCATTGTTTTGCATTCTTCCAGTTTGTAATTTGGTTTCGAATATATGCTGTCAAATCTAGAATACTGTTGGATTGATCTTCTTGAAACATTAGCTTATTGCATCGATGCTAGACGCTCCACCAAATAATTGCCATTTTAGTAAACTCTTGTTTCCCAAGTATTTGTTTAAGTTCGCTTAGGATTAGTCTAGGGGTTTTGTTATCAGAGTCAAAGTCCCTCACCAACCTAGCCATGTTATAGTTTATTTTACTGGTTATGTGTATCATATATGGGCATTTTGTTAGAATATGGTTTGTGTCTTCTTCAGTGTAGTCGCACAATATACATCCTCGGAGTGTAACGACCTATTTGTCCCTTAGACGCGCTTTTGTTGGGAGGCCGTTATTGTCAATTTTCCATAGAAAATTTGTAACTTTCGGATATGTATCCAATTTCCATATCCAACTATTTAGACTTTTCGCTTGGTTCGCACTATTTATAATGACCTCTACTGCCGAGTGATGCGTTCTTGTCCTAGACCGAGAACGATCATGACTAGCCTGAGTCTACTGTTGAGAGGGTTTTAATTGACAACAAATAAATTTATAGTCAAAACCCCGCTGAGTACAGCGAAGTCAGGATCGTTCCACAGGAAGCAAGGTTGTTCGTTTATCAATCTACTAAAAAGCAAACAAAAACAAATAAAACACCCACAAGCAGCCTCGTTAACGACCCTGACAACGTCGTTAACGAACCACCGAAAACAAAACACTTCAACTAACAACCCAATTAAATTCTAATTAAATTCAGTACCGAGGCAAGTACTCAGCAACAAAAATTTACTAGAGATAATTCAAATAAAACAAAGATCTAGGATTTAGGGACACCACTACATAGCCAAGCATAAAAACTCGTAAGAAGATAAGATCATGCCTTTAAACAGATAGAGTCATCAACTTTCGTTGACTTAGCAAGTAAATTAACAAACTTTCGCATCCTAATTCACTTAATTGCTTGTTTTGGATCTAAAGCTTGAAACTTTCGTATTCAAACAATATCAACCTTCAAGTTACTAACTTTCTCTTTCAGTCAAGTTAAAAACCTAAATTACCTCAACTTTTGTTTTGGTATAAGCACAAGAAACAATTCTCAATCAAAGATAAAAGTCATTCACAACACAATCTTACTCATCAAACATGCTCAACTATGCCGGGCTTAAACCCCGACCCTAGAAAAAGAAACTACTCACTAATCATAACTAAGAAACTAAAAATCTCAATCAAAAGAAACATTGAAAACAAAACAAAACTTGAATTAATAAGAAAATATCGTCTTACAGAGATTCAGAAGAAACCGAAAAACATCAAAATACCGAACCACAATCGCGACCAACGACCCCGGTGACTGTCGTCTACCGAGCCTCCTCGGTCCTCTCCGATCCGACTTTCTCTCCCTCGGCCCTTCGAAAATCTCTTCCTAAAAATTCTCCTCCAAAAGCTTCCCCCCTTTCTATGCTAGATAGAAGGGTATTTATACTAAAAAGCTAAAAACTAAAAAGGGTAAAAGATATAAACTTTCCTAAAAAGATAGAAACAAACACTAAAAGATAGAAATAAAATCTAAAAAGATATTAAGACCTAAAATACATATTCTAATAACCCCAAAAGATTCTAAAAAGATACTCAACCGACACGGAAATAAATCCCCGCTCAGGATCGGTGAATTATAAAATAAATGCTTCAAATCTTCTCCTTCGTGGCCTCGTTAACGAGCCCTCACAACCTCGTTAACGAGCCTGGGCTTTGTTTTCTTCCACACTTCATCTTGTAATCTCGAGCTCTGACTTCTTCAATCTTGCACTCCTCCGTCTTTCGCTGTAATGCTCCAAATTCAGCTCCATATAGCTCTTTTCCCCGCTAAAAACCTACAAAATTCACAAAATAGCGTAGCTTCCACTCTTTTCATAGAAATATGCAAAACTACCTAAAAACACTCAAAACTAAAGCTAAACTGAACAAAACTAAACCTAATAAGCAAAGAAAACCTACTAAAAACTATACTAAAAATGCGAACATCATCTACCAAGACCTTGGCGTCTAACTTGGATTCCGACCTCGCTCGTTATTGTAATATTTATTATTATTTATTATATTTTCTATTTTGGCATGTTTCTATTTATAATTAGTTTCTATTTATGTTTTCGTTATTACTATTTTTGGGCATGTGTCTACTTATGCTTAAGAGACTGGCCCAACAGTTGGATTAGGCCCATTAATTAGACCTAGTTAGGTTATGCATTTTCTATTTAAACTCTTCGATGGACTTAGTTTTATTTACGCCTTTCTATATACAGATTGCCTATTGTAATTGAGTTTCTCTCCTTTAGGCCTAGGCGTCAAACCCGGTTCTTGAACCTACCCTTTCTACCCTTTTTCCCATGCCCTCGTTTTAGCCCTAGGCCACCCGAACTCGATCCATCGAGTTTTCACTCATGAGCCACCATGTGGTTTGCGCTTATCCTTGTTACGATTCGTTGGAGAAGATTCGATGCCCTTCCGAGCCTAGATCGGGCACCCGTGCGATCCACCCGAAAGGTGGAACGCATCAACAAGGCTATGGAAAACCACCCATTTTTGTTGGGTGCCCAATATAGTCGATCTTGTATGTAATTATCCGGAATCAGTACTGAATGTATTTGGTCAACTATATCATCCGGTAACACCTGCCTTAATTGTCTGTCCTCCATGTTTTGTTGTTTCATATCTATTCATCCACTTTTGAAGTTTCGTCAATATTTGTCGGATTCTTAGCATGGGTGTGTAGAGGGCCTTCAAGGATCCATCTATCTTTTCAAAACTTGACCATCTTACTATCTCCAATTTGCCATATTACCCCCTTGTAAAATTCTTCTCTAAGTTGGATTAGTTTTTTCCATTGCCAAGATGCGTTTTGTTTAGGCCTATATGTGAAAAGACTCTCATTTTTAAGATATTTTTGCGTCACAATTCTTACCGGATATTATTTGGCTATGCTAGAATTTTCCATAGTAGTTTCATTTGTAGTGCCTTGTTCATATGTTCCGTTTTCCTTATTCCTAGTCCTCTCATGTCTTTTGGTTTGCATATTTTATCCCACCCACAAGTGGTTTGTATTGTCTATCCTTGTTCCATAGAAAACTTCTATTAATTCTATCCATTTCCGTATGTATGGTGTTTGGGAGCATAAACCTTTGGATGCCGTGATTAGATTTTGTAGCGAGGTTTGCTCGAATCAAAGTTGTTCGCCTTTCTAAAGAAAGTGAGTTGGCTTTCCATTTGGTAAGTTGATTTTGAGCCTTTCTTATCGTGTACTTAAAAGTATCTTTGTTATCTTTACCACTAATCATTGGGCATCCAAGGTATTTATCAATATTTGTCATTGTTGGAATTCCTAGCGTTTGATGAACAATGTCTCTCTGTTGCGCGCTCATGTTTTTAGAGGCTTGGAATGCAGATTTATTGTAATTCACTTTTTGGGCCGAAATCCTGCAAAATTCATCGATTATAGTTTTCACTTTGTTACACGATCCTTGTGATGCTTTAGTGAAAATAACGATATCGTTAGCGAAAGCTAAAAAGGGAATTTTAGCACCTCCACGAGAGATTGAGAACCCAATCGAGTTTTGTCAATTTTACTTGTTATTTGTAGTTTCCGTGCCAGGATTTCTGCTGCAATTACAAAAAGGAAAGGTGATAAAGGGTCGCCCTGTCTTAGACCTCTTTCCGGCGTGAATGGTTCCGTAGGTCCATTATTGACCAGGATCGACAATGACATTGTGCATATACATTCATGGATCCATCCTATAATTTTTTTTTATCAAATCCAAATTTCTCTAAAACTGTAATCAGATATTGCTAGTCAACCCGATCTATGCCTTTTCCATATCAAGGTTGATAACTACCCATCCATCTTTATTTTTGCTATTTCTAAAGGAGTGAAGTATCTCATGGGGAATTAGTACATTATATTGGATTGCACGATTGTTACAAAAGCTCCTTGCAACGAATGTGTAATTTTGCTTATTACTTTCTTTAGTCTTTCCGTTGTAATTTTGGAAATGACTTTATAGATAGTGGAGCATAGACTAATAGGTCTATAGTGGTTTGTTGAGCTTGAGTTTTCTATTTCCGGTATAAGGGTTATGAAAGTATGGTTGATTTGCCTTAGAATCTTACCTGAGTGAAATAAAATTTTCACTGCCATGATAACCATAGGACCCACAATATCTCAATATCTCTTATAAAACTCTGTTGTCATACCATATCCTAGATATTTGTCAGACCCGAGGCTCGTTACCGTATTTTTAATTTCTTCATTTGTAACTAGTCTTCTTAACATAATGTTATCTTCATCCGTTATTTCTTTGGATATTAGGTTCATGTAATCCCTCGCATTACTTAAGTGTGTTGGTTCTTTTGTATATCACTTTTTAAAGTCTTTTCTAATTTCATCCCTAATATTTTCTATTCCAAAAATTTGTGTGCCTTTATCAGTCCTAATTTCTTTTAGAATTTTCCGATTCCTCCTTCCACTTGCAACCTTATGGAAGTATCCTGTATTTGCGTCGGAAAGTTTAATGTGTTTCGTTTTTGCTCTTTGTCTCCAATATGTTTTGTGGTAGTTTAGGAGGCACTTTTTCTTTTTTAGTAATCAACATTGTTTTTGTATGACACTTGGTTGCGGTGAGATTAATATATTTTTTTGAAGTTCAAGGAGATTAACCTCAATATCTTTTAATTGTTCCAAAATGTTACGTTGTGTGGTTTTATTCCATCTTTTCACATGTTGTTTCAGTAGTTGTGTCTTTTTTAACCAGTTGGAACACCCTCAAGCCTGATTTACTACATTTCAAAAGTCTTTCCTATACATTCATATTTTTTTCATTTTGAAAGGTTGTACTTTAATCATTTCCTCATTACAAATTTCAACCGAGATTTTACAATGGTTAGAACTGGTGAAAGCATGATTACTTGTATTTATATTTGGAAACCATTGAATAATCCTATTATTAACAAGCAATCTATCTAGTTTTCGTTATATGTTTTCGGTTTCTGTCTTATTTTTCCTCCAAGTGAAGGCATTCCCAGAAAACGAAATATCTTCTAAGAGGCAATCATTTTTAAAATTTATTAATCTTTCAAACCTATGTTGTTCCGGATAGGAACCCCATTTCTTTTCGTTAGGCCCTTGGATTTCATTAAGATAACCAATTAAAATAATTGGGAACTTTATATTTTTTAACGTTCTTGTTAATTCATTCCAAAAGGCATCCTTATCCCCTGAATTAGGTGGGGCATAAACAAAGTGATAGAATATATTTAGGCATTAGTTTTAGGGCATATTTATGTTTAAATCTTAGATAGTTGCATGCATTTTGCTTAGCTTGAGTAGTTTTTGCATTTGGGTATCTAGTCTTGCACTTTTATGTTTTTAGGTCGTTTTGAGGAGTAAGGATTAGTTAAGTTGAAGGATTCAAGATTGGAGATATTCAAGTTTCTTTTCCAATGATGTTCAAGCCACTTTTGATGATCATTAAGGCCCAAGAGGTTGTAGAGAAGAACGCTTAAAGTCGGGCAATGCATTGGAGTTGTTGTTTCCACACCACTTTCTTGTAATGCTTTGTTTTGGAGTTACAGTGATCGGATGAAGCTGAATTTGGTATCATTGGAAAGCTAACTCAAAGATCTACAATTCATATTCTTAGTCCGAGTCCAAATTCCTAATATAAGTTGGTAAATATAGCCTCCGAAAGTACTGTTAAAGTGTTGTCAAAAGCATGGCCACGATCGCGGCCACCACTCACCGTGATCGTGGTTTTCCACGACAGCGCAACGATTGATTTATTATCTATGTATTTATTATATTATTTTCCTTTTATTTATTATTTCGTGTATTGGGAGACTACTTAAACCTAGATTTCCACCTTTGTTGAGGAATCTCTCAGACCTAGTTTCCAGACTTTTGTATTCTCTCTATTATGGAGAACTAAACTCCTAGATTCTATTCAAGTTGAAGCTTTCAGATTCAAAGTTTATTGTGAGATTCTACAATTCTGGTTTATTTCTACAGGTTATTTCAATCTCTTGTGCATAATTTATATTGATTGTATTGATTCCTTTAGGCCTAGCTAACTTGTTGGAGTTTAATACTTTCTATTGCTAGATCTAGGTTTTCTCGTAGTAAAACCTAATCTTTGTAGCAACTCAATTGTTTTAGGACTCGTTGGACTAAAACAATTGAGAAAGAGATTTGAATGTATGTTGATTGTTTGACTCGTTGGAACTCAATTTGCATGTATCCTGTATATCCTTACTCTTATTGCTAGTATCATTATTATTAATGATTGTTTCATGTTTATTTTGATATTAAGTATTCACATACCCGTTGGCTTGTTTATTATATCTGATCAGGATAGGAATAACCAAATGAAATAACTTGTTTGAATCTATGATCAATAACTTGATCAAGAAAGTGGATGCTTGAATAGGTTTGTTTTCCCTAATCTAATAAAAACTCCCTTTAATTTCCCTAGTCCGATCATCACTTATTGCTTGAATTGGGGTGCAAAAGCCTTAATCTACTAGAGAAGGAACCCAAAAGCCCAAGATCTACTTTCAATCTTTGAAGTTCGACAAACCCAGCTACCTCGGGCCCGACTTACCCTACGTCGGTCCCGACTTCCTCTTGTCGCCAACATCGGGCCCGACGTGACCTCTGTGTCGGTCCCGATTGTTCCCTTTGTTTTAAGTTCTCTTTTCCAGCTTTCTAGTGTCTAGGCACCTCAATCGAGTAAATTTCCCGAGTGTTCGACACCCACCACGTGCTACAACGGGGTCGGGTTATAAATTGTATCTCTAGACCCTCGCACCACTGAGAGGCGATCATGATTCTTTGCTTGTTTTGACAAATCTTGGGTGGAGAGTATTGGTGATATAAGTTCCAATTTCTATGAGTTTTTGTATATAAGATGAGTTGAGTGATTGAATTTATAAGCCCAAACACATGAGAGTTGAGTGAAACACATATCCCTTGAGAGGTTGGATTGTATTATTTTATGTCTATTTAAGTGCATTAGGATCACGAGGCTCGGTAGACGACGGTTGTCGGGTGGTCGTTGGTCGTGATTGTGGTTCGGTATCTTTATGTTTTTCGGTTTCTTCTGAATCTCTGTAAGACAATATATTCTTCTTATTTATTTGAGTTTTGAGTTTCAATGATTCTTTTTATTGAAGTTTGTAGTTTCTTAGTTATGAGTAGTGAGTAGTTTATTTTTCTAGGGTCGGGGTTAAGCCCGACATAGTTGAGCATGTTTGATGAGTAAGGTTGTGTTGTGAATGCCTTTTATCTTTTATTGAGATTGTTTGTTGTGCTTAAAACCAAAACGAAGGTTGAGGTAATTTGAGTTTTTAACTTGATTGAAAGATAAAGTTAGTAACTTGAAGGTTGATATTGTTTGAAAACGAAAGTTTCAAGCTTTAGATCCAAAACAAAAGTTGATGACTCTATCTGTTTAAAGGCATGATCTTATCTTCTTACGAATTCTTATGCTTAGCTATGTTGTGGTGTCCCTTGTCCTAGATTTTTGCTTTATTTGAATTATTTCTGGTGAATTTTCGTTGCTGAGTACTTGCCTCGGTACCGAATTTTAATTAGAATTTAATTAGGTCGTTAGTTAATATTTTTGTGTTCGGTGGCTCGGTAACGATCCCGACAACGTCGTTAACGAGGCATCTTGTGAGTGTTTTATTTGTTTTCGTTTGATTTTTGTTAGTTTGATAGACAAACAACCTTGCTTCCTGTGGAACGATCCTGACTCCCCTGTACTCAGCGGGGTCTTGACTTACAAATTTATTTTTTGGCCGAGAAACCCTATCAACAAATTGGCGCCGTTGCCGGGGAAGCAACGAGTTGTTAGTTTATCTTCGGGATCGGGAATAGCCCGACCCCGTTTTTGTTTTTTATCTTTGTTTTCTTTGTTTGTTTTCTCAGTGTATGCCGGTAGGACGAAGAAGGCTTCAGTTTGATAACACAGGTTATTACTCAGAACCAGAACGTTCCCTGCACTATCGACTCCGAGAAAACAGAGCCATGGCCACAGCAGAAGAGATGGCTCGAGAGTTAGAGATCCTCCGGACCCAGATGGAGGCACTGAGAGCCGAAAAGGACGGCGTAGACGCAGAAGTTGAGCGTCAACGAGCTGACAAGGCTCGACTGCAAGAAGAGCTAGACGCCTATCCAAGGAATGCCAAGCAATACATGCATCCGGAACTGAGGGTGCCAGAATCTCTTATTGTGCTTCCGGCGATAGAGAAACCTTTTGAGATCAAGTCTCAATTTATATCCTTAATCAAACGGGCTCAGTTCGAAGGGAAGCCTGCTGAGTGCCCTATGGAGCATATTAGAAATTTTCTTGATTTATGTGACACCATAGCTGCTGAAGGTGTCTCGTTAGAATATGTTCTGTTAAAAGCTTTTAGATGGTCTCTTACTAGAAAGGCCCTGAACTGGTTAGAGAGCCTACCTTCTATGTCTATCAGGACTTGGAAAGCTTTGTATGATCAATTTCTTACAAAGTTTTTCCCTCCTGCCAAGACAACGGAGTTAAGGAAACGCATCACCTCTTATCACCAGTTGCCTAATAAAACATTTGTTGAAACATGGGAAAGATTCAAAGAGATGCTTAGACAGTGTCCTACTCATGGGCAACCTTTATATGTATTGCAAGAAATCTTTTTCCAGGGTATCAACGCAGAGACCAAGAACCGCATCAACACGCATACTGCGTGCGGTTTTATGGAGATGAACCCGACAGAGGCCTGGGAACTGTTGGACAAGCTGGCGAATTACGATGCTATGTACGGAACCCAGCAGGCTCCACAAACTCAAAAACGTCTCTATGTGCCCAACCGAGAGGAAGTTGACCCCGATGTTAAAAATCAATTCTTACAAGATGAGGTCAACCGTCTAAGGAAACAGGTAAGTTTTCTGAAATCCTCTCAATCATGTCAAGAATGTGGTTCTTCTGCACATAGTACTTTTGCATGCACTAACATTGAGCAGGTTAGAACAACTGAGACAATAGCTGAGATGAATTACATGAGAGGACCCTACAGGAACCAGCCTAATTATAATGACAGGTCGCACAACTATCAACCATGGGGCAATCAGAATACAAGTCAAAATTACGCAGGGCCCCCACCAGATAGACGACCTGCACCATATCGACCTCCAGGCCATCAGGAGACGCCATCATGGGTTCAGGAGATTAAAGAGAGCATCAACGGAGTGAACAACAAAGTTGATGACGTTCAAGCCAAGCTGAACCGACAAGAAAAAAGATGGGGAGAGTTCGATATTTGGAAGAGGAGCGTTGATTCCCAACTAGGGGACCTAGCTGCACGGATTCCAAGACCACAAGGGCAACTCCCGGGCCGCCCCGAGGAGAACCCTAGAGGCCAAATAGCAGCGGTACACCTCAGAAGCGGGAAGACATTGCCGTCATTACTTTCTAATTAATCTTTTTTCATCCCTTTTAATTCATCACCATCCTTTTACCACCTCTTACAATTGGCTTGTTGCATTTTCCCTTGGTATTTCCAAACCTTTTTTAAAATCACCTTTTCGATTCAAGAAGGCTTGGATGGCTAGTGCAGATTATTTGCCTTTGGTTCAAAAGGTTTTGAGCTATCATATGTCTGGTTCTTTTATGTTTCGAATTTCAATGAAAATGTGTCTCTTTAAACAATATCTAAAAGTATGGGCTAAGGATCATATAAATAACAACTATGAACAACTTAAATTTTTAGAGCAACAACCGCAAATGTTACGGTCGATTTGCTTGTGGATCCCTTAGGTACTACTATCATTACTAAATTGCAAAGACATTTGAATAAATATAATGCTCTTTTGGATTTTCAAGATAATTTTTGCAAAGAGTGAGCAAAGGTTACTCATCTAAAAAATATGAATAAAAATACAAAATATTTTCAATTTGTGTCTAAAATTCGTTCCTTTAGGCAAGAATTCTTTCTTTCAAATCCATTATGGCGTTGTAGTTTATGATCATGAAACCATTTCAAAACATATTACACTAGAATCAAGTCAAAAGTTCCAATTAAATCGAACCTTCCATGTCTTTGATTAAGATTTAAATGCCATTCCTAATTTGGTCTTTGACGCCGATAATTCTTCTTTATGTAAAGCTCCTACACATGCTGAAATTAAAAAGGTTGTTTTTTGATCTTGCCCCAAATAAAAGTCCAGGTCTTGATGGTTTTCCTGTTGATTTTTTTCAAAGAATTGATCCATTGTGGGAGGTTCGATAGCTCTTGCAATTATTGTTTTCTTCCACTCTGGCCATATACTACACTCAATAAATACTTCTTTTATAACTTATTCATAAAATCGACTCTCCATTAACAATTATTCACTTTTGTCCGATTAATTTATGCAATACTATTTATAAAGTTCACTTTTTCGGCGTGCCGATCGTTTTCTCATTTCCTTCTTCTTCGTGTGCATCATTACCATTTCCCATTGCAGACCTCCTCGTTCTCTCTGGAAGCCGCCACGATTGATCTCAATGAGTTGTCGTCGTTGTTCCGCCGTCCTTAAGTCAACCTTCTTCGCCGATGATTCAGGTTAGACAAAAGAGCATATAAACGATGGTTAGTGTTTGTATTATTTCTAACCTCCGCAACAAAATTTGTCTTTTTATAATTTTTATGTAATTAATATGTTGGAAAGTGTTTGTATCGACTTTTCTTTCTCTATCTATTATCTACAAAATAATGGTTAGTAATTAATCGGTATTACATTTAGAAAATTTGGATTTTCAGTGATATTTTTTACTGTATATTTTCAATTCAATTCTTAATATATGTGAAAAAAAATCTAAAAGTACAAATAGAACTAAATGGAGAGAGTATTTTATAACTCAATGTCATAATTAATTTAAATGAGGGTCAATCTTTTTTATTATTTTAATATTTTAAAATAGGGTGCACTAAATTAAATTCAATACCCATGAATTATTGAAAAGCATTACTACCACCACCATGCTTATGCTTGATTCCTTGTATTTTTTATTTTCAGTGTTCATTAGAGTATGGTCAGTGGTCGACCAAATATTGGTCATGAGAGGAAAGAGACAATAAGGAATAATAAAATGAGGAGAGAGGGTGCAAAAAAAATCAATGACGTCGTCACCACAATGGCCAAAAACATCTTGGGCATACATCTAATTTTGAAACACGTGTAAAAAGAGGGAAACTTTTTTTACTTTTAAAGAGAGAGAGAGAGAGAGAGAGAGAGAGAGAGAGAGAGAGAGAGAGAGGTGGTTATTAGGCCATTAATATCAATGAAACCCATGAAATAAAAAAAACACACTCATTTTTCCATTTCTTTCTCTTCCATATCATCCTATACTATCTCAATTTCATTTTATGAAATCTACTTAAATATCAATGAAACTCATGAAACCCACTTTTCTACTTTTCTCATTTCCCAACAACCATTTATTTCTCTATACACAATTACAACTATACTCTTCATATATTAATTTTAAATATTTCTTTAGCTAATTAAACAAATTATAATTTGACTAATTTTATTATATTTTTGAGTTTTGGGTTTGTAAAATTATGTTTTAAATTTCTAGAAAAAATTAAATTAAATTTTTTAATTTGTCAATAACGCGGTTTCCGACGATCATAATCTTCTCAATCATCATTAACAAAACCTTAATATATTAATATCAAACACGACATAAATCAAAACACATAAAAAATACATTGAATAAATTAACGAAACAACATACATGAAACAACAATCAAACACAACATAAATCAAAATAGGGTCGATGAAACTAATATATATATAGTAGAATAATAGGATAGAAACGCTAACTCTTTTAAAATAGGATTGTTTGTATTTAATAGATATAATTAATTTAATGATAAAGTAGATACTATTAATTTTAAAAATTGGTGCAAATTAAAATAGATATGTATATTAGTATATATATATGTGATATATAGGTTTTGGTTCAAGTGAGGACCACTCTTGTGGTAAGACCTTTTGCTTAAAATGAAGACTAATCTCAACCATTAGATTTACCTCATCACTATATATTGGATGGTCAAGATTTTTTTTATACTTTGCTCTTTGTTTAAAAAATCTTTTAAAATGCTAAATATGACAGTTCAATTTTTATATACTACGAGTTCATTTTTATACACTATAAGTTCAATTATTTATTTTAGGAGTTCAATTTTCTATATTGTATGAGTTCATTTTTTATATTCTATGAGTTCATTTTTCAATCGATGATAATTTCAATTTTTATGTGCTTTGAGTTTATTTTTCGAATTATTCGATTTTCACATAACTATAAAAATATTTACAAAATAAATTATTTTTTTCAAAAAAATTTATTTTTTTATTTTATTTTTTCACCTTTTAAAATGATTTTCTTATTTAAAAAAAGCAATAAAAATGTTAAGTATGACAGTTCAATTTTTATATACTATGAGTTCAATTTTATACACTAGAAGTTCAATTTTTTTATGTTAGGAGTTCAATTTTCTATATTGTATGTGTTCAATTTTTATATTCTACGAGTTTATTTTTTTATCTATGATAAGTTCAATTTTTATGTGCTTTGAGTTCATTTTCATATCATTCGATTTTCACATAACTAAAAAAAAATAATTGATTTTTTTAATTTTTTAATTTTTTCGATTTTTTTCCTTATTTAAAATAATGTTCTTTTTTTAAAAAAAAAAGCTTTTAAACGGTAAATATGACAGTTCAATTTTTGTATACTATGAGTTCATTTTTATATACTAAAAATTCAATTTTCTATGTTAGAAGTTCAATTTTCTATATTATATGAGTTCAATTTTCATACTCTACGAGCCTAAATGTCTTTTTCTTTTAGTTGTTGTAGTGTTAAGTCCTAATTGATGAGTGTTTCAGAAGATGTCAATTATAAGGGGACCTTACAACAAGTATGCCCTTTTTGAGAGGGTTGATAAGTTGATTGAAGTCTAATTGGGGAAAAAAAAAAGAATCATTTTAAAGGTTGAAGTTAAGGAGGATGGAGCCAATTGTAGAAGCTTCTGATGCTGATGAAGTGATGATATACTCTAGATGGATATAAGGTTGACCCAAAAGCGGCAAAGAGGAAGGATAAAGTGATGCTTACGAAGGATGACTTCATCAACAAGTACTACAAACTGCTCTATGGGGCGCTGGCTTATGAGAATGGATGCTGCTGATCTATTGAGCTCAAAGGCTATAGCAGTTTGCAAAGGTTTGGTGTTTGCTGATGTAAATTATTTTCTGAGATTAAACTCGTGTTATGTATTGATTGTGTGATTTAGCACCAACTCCTAATGCAGAAGCTAGTTGCCGATTACTTTTGAGTATTGTCATTGAAAGCTGGCTCACTTTTGTGAGAACAAGAAAACAAAAGAAAGAGAAATCTGGTAGTAGAGTAGACAGCTTCAGTCATGTCTTTGAACTGTTTATACTGTTCCAGATGAACTTGACAACCTTTTTGTCCCTCAGCAGGTCAGCATGTACACATTTTTTTGTTATATACATAAGATCTTGCACGCATTTAGACGGAGTAAGCATCTTGAATGCGTGCTAGTTAAAATTAACAATCCGAATGCTTTCCATGAAGGCTTACATGATATATCCAAGGTTTGTTCCCATTTAAGACCAAGAAAATTTAGGAGAGTTTTCTTCCTACTGACCCATGAAATGGTAAATGCAAATATTCTTGCTAATAAATTTGGTTTACACTTCAATGAAGCAAAGTTCTTAAACCAAAAAAAAAAAAAGGATGCGAAGAGAGTTAAATGGTACTTGGAAATTATCTAGGGATGGTATATTTTTAGTTTTTTACCATTATAACTTTAATAAAAAAAATGGCAAAATTCAAAATTTCATACATATAAATTGACAAATAGTCATGACAAAACAAATTGAAAAAGAATAAATACATATAAATTACATTTTATATTTTTAAATTATATCTAATGAATCTATGTATATATATAAAAGACGCAAGGAATAAAGCCACCACATTGCGCCACCTAGGATTTTCCTACGTGTCGTTCTCACGTTAAGCCACCTAGGATTTCACCACATAGGATTTTTTTATTTAGAAAATTCATATATGTTGATATTATTTTAGGATAATTTAGAAATAGGATAAATTAATCTAGAAAAGATTCTATTTAAAATAAAGATGTTATAGATCTAAAAGATTTTTATCTGAAATTAAAATAAATTATAGAACATTAGATATTGTATATTAAGAAAGATATATTAATTTAGTTTTTTCCAATTAAATTTCTAGATATTTATATGAAGTAATTAAATTCGAATTTTATTTAAAATTAAAGAAAATTATTTTATATTTATTTTTTATCTATTTATGTAAAAGATTTATCTTAAATAAAATTTTGATAAAAAATAGAACTTTCAATCTAGATAATTACTTGCCTAATTTGACTTTTGATAAAAAAAATTACGTTATCTTTTCCTTAATTTTCTTTTTGAATTATTTATGTAAAATAAATGATTTTCTTATCATTAGAAAATTCATTCTTTATTTATATTTTTTCATTGTTTCTTATTAAGTATACTTTTAATTTTTTTTCTTAAGGAATTGAATTTGATAAAAAAATTACAAGAATTTAGAGTATTTTTACCTTTTTTATTTATTTTGTAAAAGATTTTTAAAATTAAATGATTCTAATTCAAATAATTTTTATTTATATTTATCCATAAATAAATTATCATTAAGCCATCAAAATTATAGTGGGCTCAACTTAATAATTTTGGTCCCGTTTCACGTGACATTAATTATAAAATTTTATTTTTTTTGCTAATAAATAAGTTTTTTATATTAAATTAAAATCGTATTCATTAAATAAATTAAGTATTAAATTCATGTAGTCGTGCAAGGCACGACGAGTATAACTAGTAATTAAAAGAACGGAAATTTCGTGTGGTGCCACTCAGATTAAGACAATTTCGTGTGGTACCCAAACATATTTTAATTTTCGCCTGGTAACCCTCACAAATAAAAAATTTTTGCCCCATACCCAATCTTTAACTTTAGCCGTTCATTCTCACCTGTCGACTTCCCAATACTCACCAGAACCTCTTTCTCGTCTTCTCACCGAAATTCCTCTTCTCCTCGACGAAGAACAAGGTTCTGGCAGTTGTGGACGATTTCGATGAGGACGGTGGCGGTCGACCACTTTGTTGGATGCACTCTATGACGACGACGGTGACTCAATGTGGTCGAGCTTGGTCTTTGATGACATTATTGGACGACGGTGGTGGCTGGACGACTACTATTGCCTTCGACAAAGCATTTTAAGGTACCAATTTTGTGTTTTCAACATCTAATTTCTGCAATTATAGGGCTTTAAATTCTAGGGTTAGGTTCTTCTTTGATTGAGATTTTTTAGCCTTATTTCTCCTCTTAGTGACAACTGATATAAATTGATCGTCAATCTCACCTACTGAAGCCTCCATTTCTTCTTCCTTTAACTTGAGAATTCAAATCAAACAATTCTTCTTTGGTCTCACAATTACAGATTCCATTGATGGGATTTGCTTCTTATTAACATCGAAATCAAGGTATTGCTTTGGAATATCCATTGAAGAATGAAGTTCACTTAAAGTAGTGCAATCAAGTAGTACTTGAGATTCATTTGCAATTGCAATGAAGCTGCTAATTAGATGATCAAGCAAATGGTTCAACACTTTTGATTAGTAATTAATCTCTAGTTTGCTAATATTTTTTTTTGCCTAATTTTCTATTGTCTATTGTTTTGTTGCTTGAGTATCATAATGGAATACATGGCTGGTGGTTCTGTTGCTTACTTAGTAGGTTACTTCTATTATTTTATGGTTTTTCTTGACATTTTGATTCTGACTGTTGACTATCCTTTGTATGCACTCATATAGGCCTTGTAGAGGCTGAACACAGGTCTGTATACCTGTTGTATGCACCCATATAGGCCTTGTAATTAACAATTTGCTGATTTTTTTTGCACTCATGAATGAATGTTTTTTCAAGCTGCTGCTACTTGGTGTTGCTTAGAGCTGGAACTTGTTATGCTATTGATGAAACCCGAAATATCGGCGAAGCTACGAGACAAGAAACAAGATTATTATATTTGAGTGCAAACACTTGCTCCTTTATTTATGATTTTCTCCGTGGTAACGAGGTTACAAACCTATAAGGTTGACGAACAACTTTGAGAATTACACCCAGACCTCCTACGAGGTTCCGAGATCAAACCTAAATGTTGCGAGGTTGACTCTAGAGCAAGGTAGATTTGGGTACGTGGTGTAGAGAGCTTTGTGAGGTTTTGTAGCGAGGTCTTTGGTGTGGGCGAGGTCCCTGTACGATTTGGGGTCTTTTTGTGGACTTCTCCTGTCTGTAGCGAGGTCTTTTGACGATGTTTCTATCACGTCGATCTTCATCAAGCAAGAGAGTTCTTGAGTTCAAGTGGTTTTTCGACCCCCTCTTCCTATGAGGTTCTCCTCTATTTATAGAGAATTGGGGAGCCAAGTTTAGGCCAAGGTTCGATGTGGGATGCTCGGAATAGGGGTTTTTGTTTGGTCCGGGGACGAGGCCGCTTGTGATTGGTTCGGGAGTGAGGTCGCTTGTGATTGGTTCGAGAATGAGGTCGCTTTTGATTGGTCTGAGTGGGCGGGTGCGTTAGTAGAGTCGGTGACGAGGTCGAGACCTCGTCCCGGGTAGTTGGGAGACCTCGCGAGGGCATGAGTTTTGTTTTAAATAAACGAAGGATATGGATGTGGGTCCCTAAATTGCCTTTGGGAATCCCTCCGGGCCCATTTGCTCTTGGTACCCCGGGCCCACTCCTTGTTTTACTGTTTTGGACATCATCACAACCCCATGGCCTGGGGACCTCGCTCCGAGGTTCACAGGCCATAAGTTCCTTGGGGCCACGGGGTACGAGGAGGGGATCCTGCGAGGTTTTTTCTTTTGCGAGGTTTCTTTCTTTGCGAGGTTTCTTTCTTTGCGAGGCTTCACACTTAGGATTTTCTTCCGCTCGCACGGGCGGATCTTCCCGGGCCTGTTCTTCGCATTTTAGGCTAATGGGCCGTTTTGGTAGGGTAGGCCCAATAAACCTTTTGCGGGTGAGGTGAGGCCCAAGCCTGCTCTTTATAAGGGCGTATCTCACACGCTTCCTCTTCATCTTCTCCTTCAGCCTTTTCGCTTTCTTTCTCTTCGTCTTCTCAGTTTTCTGCGAACGGTTTCCGAGACGGTTTCCGACGAACCTCCACCGCTTCCCAGCCGTGTCAACGCTCCTTCCACGTCGATTCTAAACAAGTAAGTCACCGACTCTCTCTCTCTCTCTCGTTTTCTGGTGTTTTTTGCTTCAAATTCTTCTTTGCCTGTTTTTTTTTTGTTTCGTGCTTTGGTTGGGCGACGGTGTGTCGCCTGGCGTTTCGCGCCGGTGTCACGATGGCGGAGCGGCGGTGGTGAGGGGGCGGGTATTTCTGTGTGTCGTCTGGTGTTTTTCCGTTTTGTTCTTCGCTTGTTCGCCGTGTTTTTTTCTTTCTTTTCTTTCCTTTTTTGGGCGATGGTGTTTTGACGGGTGTCCCTCACCGGCGCTGTGGTGGTGGGACGGTGGTGAGGGGTAGTCACCGCCGTGATTTTATCGCTGTGTTTTTTGGGTTTATTGCTCGTTTGGGGTGGCGGTTAAACTTCTGTTTCTCCGCCCACCACTTTTTGAATTTCGAAACCCTCGGGAGCCCAAACGTCATGATGTCTGATTGACGGGACGTTTGGGCTTCCACCGTTGGTTGGCCTTCTTTCTCTTTCCTTTCTTTTGGCGCTTCAAATTCTTCTTTGACGTCCTATCTTGTCAGAGTAGTTTCTAGGATGCCACATGGCCTTCCCCTTTATGACTTCACGTAGCTTTTCTCCCCGAGGTTACGATCTCGCGCTTCTTTCCTCCCGAGGTTATGATCTCGTGCTTTTTTCTTTCCGAGGTCATGATCTCGTGCTTCTTTCCTCCTGAGGTTATGATCTCGTGCTTTTTTCTTTCTGAGGTCATGATCTCGTGCTTCTTTCCTCCCTAGGTTATGACCTCGTGCTTTTCTCTTTGGTTACCTTGCCCCTAGTGTCTTACTGACCTTTTCTTTTCCGGGTGCTCGCTTTTCGCGGCCTGGACGTTGTCTTTTCATGCCTAGGAGAGCTTTTGCGAGCCCACCGCCCGGTTTTGTTTTCAACATTCAAGAGAACCCAAGTTCCCCTTCGTTGGTCTTCAGCGAGTCTTCGTCTAGCGACTCCGCTGCTTCGATCAATTCACTCTTTCCCCGTCTGCGCATTTATTCTGGTGTTGAAATGGCCTTCTCTTCTTCTCCTGATGTGATCGCCGCCGAGGTTGAGGCGAGGTTGGACGCGGCAATTGCTTCAGCCTCGGCTGCGTACGTGCCTCCGAGCTTTCCCGAGGCCTATATTATTGACGTCGTGTCTGGCGTCCCTGTCGTCCTCGAAGAACGGATTTCCATGAGCTCGAGCACTCCCGGGGCTTATCTGTCCGAGGGGATGGCCACCGATCTTAAGCTGGACGACCTCGCGAAGATAGTTGTGGACTTCCCTTGGCCCGAGGGAGTCGAGTTGGCACTCCTAGAGGAGGAGGGACGACCCTTGGAGTCCTATGAGGGGTGCGCGGTCGTGCACCTCTTCAGTCTTCAAGCGGGCTTCAGGCTGCCTTTGGCCCAGCACATCGTGGATTTCCTGTGGGCCATGGGTGTTTGTCCTGCCCAGCTGTTCCCGAATGCTTGAAGGCTGTTGTGTGCCTACACGATTCGAAGTCGCGAGCTCATGGACGAACTGAACTCAATGATTTGTCGGCGCTAGTTTTAGCGAGGAGGGAACCTCGATGTTCCCTTGTCAATCTCAGCACGCCGAACGTCAAGATCACCACGACCCAGTCGAACGTCGGGACGTGGAAACCTAAGTGGTTTTTGGTTCGAGATCTCAGTGGGAGATATCTTAATTTCCCTGTGGTGCCGGGTACCTTCGAGAGGTGCGTGTGCCCGTACAAGGTCGCTGAGTTCCAGGTACTCAAGGCTCGATACGCTAATGCGTACCAGGCGCCATACGAGATATACCTTTCTCAGGACCGGCTTGAGCGGGCCGGGCTGAGCCTCAGTTTCCCTCCCCGCGAGGGTGGAGAGGGTATTTTATTCTCTTTCTGATTGCTCTTCTTTTCTTTGTAAGGTTACGAGGTTATAAACCTCGTTATATTTTTTTTTTGACTTCTTC
The DNA here is from genome assembly GCA_964016875.1 of Fallopia convolvulus. Lineage (NCBI taxonomy): Eukaryota > Viridiplantae > Streptophyta > Magnoliopsida > Caryophyllales > Polygonaceae > Fallopia > Fallopia convolvulus. The sequence goes on along the minus strand of OZ024730.1, from coordinate 45,013,984 downwards.
TTAACTTGCTTTTTTTTTATGCTTTTTTTTCTTGACAGTGGATTTTTTTGCACGCTCTTACCACGAAGTCGAAGGGGAAGCAGCCCCTGACTTCTAGTTCCAAAGTCCCGGCTCCCCGGGCTCTCAAGGGGATAATCATCAACGAGCCGAGCTCGCAGGCGAGGACAGGCACAACGCAGCCTAAACCTGTTCTGCCGACGATCGCGGTCGGGGGGGTCCCGCCAAAGGGGAATGTCGCGAGGGCGTCTCAGTGGGACGTCGCGGGGCCGCCCCAAGGGGACAAAAGGTCTGAGGCGGTCCCGCTGAAAGGGGTCATCCCAAAGGCGCCCTCCCATCCTCCTCGGGGGTCCGACGACAAGGCCGGGCGAAAGAGGAAGGAAGCGGAGTCTCCCCCTGGGGAAAAAAAGAAGAAGTCCCGGACGGGCGACCACCAACGAAGCTCGCGGGGTTTGGACATCATTCCCGCTTTCGACTTCGAGGGGCGAGGTCGCGAGGTCACATGCCCCCATCCTGCCAGGTTTCACTGTCCTGGACCAATTAGGGGGGCCCCTTTGTAGTGGACCCGTGGGGATTATAAGGAGGAGATCTCGTGGGCCAATAATCTCACCGACGCGGCGCTTGACGATGAGGCTGCCCGGTACTCGGCCATGGTAAGCTTCCGCTTTTGTGTTTTTAATTTCTGTCTCTTTTTTGTTTCTTTTCTCACCCTCCTGCACATATGCAGCACACCTTTTTTGACAATTATAACCAGAGCCGCATCGTCCTTGCCCATGCGCGGATAGACAAGATGGGGGCGGCGCTGCAAGCTCGCAACGAGGTATGTGAGCGACAGGCCAAGGAATTGGCCGAGGTTGCGGAGAGGTCCAAGGTCGCGGAGGCTGCGGCTAAGAAGCGGGTCGAGGCCACGGAGACCTCGGCGAGGGAGGAGGCAAAGGCGGCGCTGGAGGCGAAAGAGGGGGAGAAAAAGGCGAGGGATGAGGTCGAGGTCTTGAGGAGTGAGAACGAGGAGCTTCGGGGTAAGCTCTCCGTTGAACACAAGTTTTTTAAGGAGAAGGAGGCGGAGGTTTTGAGGTCCGAGGAGGAAATCAGGCGTCTTGAAGGGCGTATTATTGAGCTCAACAAGGAGGTCGAGGTCGCGGGTCCTAGGTACGTGGACTCGGAAGAGTACAAGGCGGAGCTGCTGGAGAGCGTGAGGAAGATGTTCCACCAGGCTGTCCGCATGGGCGTCAAACAGGCGGTGGCCAAGTATGGACACCTTGACCCCCAGATTGTCTTCTTCAACCCCAACTACAATGAAACTATGGGGGAGTTGGGGTCGGAGGATCCCGAGGGGGAATGCGAGTTCTTCCTCAACGAGGATGGGACTGTGTCCAGCACCGCGCCCCCCGAGGTAGAGCTTATTGGAGGGAACCCGGAGTTGACCTCCACGGGACCTCAGCCCGCGACCGATGTGCCTGCGCCTCTTCCCTACGCTGCCCCCACTGAAGCTTCCAAGAGTGAAACTGTCGACCTCACCGGTCCCGATGCTGAAACCCTGAAGAAGTGAAAACCATTTTTTTTCTTGGTGGCCCTACGGGGTTTGTAATTAAAACATCTCTTTTTTTTGTTTGGGTGACCCTATGGGGTCTGTAATCGAACATCGCGGTCCTTGTGGCCTTTTTATCTTTATGCCTTATGTCACTTTCTTTGACTATGCTTGTTTGTTTGTTTGCCTTAGTCTTTCTTGCATACGTCTATCTTTATCCATCCAACCCCATGGTTCGAGTGCCACATCTTTTGTGGAACTCGGGCCACATCGGGCGTTGTAGTTCCGCAATGAGGTCATGAGCTTCTGTTCGGATCTCGCCGTTCCGGAAGTTCGTTCCAACCTAAAATAACTGTCAGCGAATCCTGCCTTCTTAGGGGGTTCACGAACATCGTTCGTACCCCAAGCGGAAAGCGAGGGGTGGACCAAACGAGGTTCTCCAACCCCACGCGGGAAGCGAGGGGTGGGTTTAACTTTCAAATGAGATTCTCCAACCCCAAGCGTGAAGCGAAGGCTGGATTTAATTTCCAAACGAGATTCTCCAACCCCAAGCGGGAAGCGAGGGGTGGACTTAATTTCCAAACGAGATTCTCCAACCCCAAGCGGGAAGCGAGGGGTGGACCAAACGAGGTTCTCCAACCCCAAGCAGGAAGCGAGGGGTGGATATAATTTCCAAACGAGATTCTCCAACCCCAAGCGGGAAGCGAGGGGTGGACTAAACGAGGTTCTCCAACCCTAACCGGGAAGTGAGGGGTGGATATAAACACGAGATTCTCCAACCCCAAGCGGGAAGCGAGGGGTGGACTCAATTTCCAAACGAGATTCTCCAACCCCAAGCGGGAAGTGAGGGGTGGACTTAATTTCCAAACGAGATTCTCCAACCCCAAGCGGGAAGCGAGGGGTGGACCAAACGAGGTTCTCCAACCCCAAGGGGGAAGCGAGGGGTGGATATAATTTCCAAACGAGATTCTCCAACCCCAAGCGGGAAGCGAGGGGTGGACCAAACGAGGTTCTCCAACCCCAAGCGGGAAGCGAGGGGTGGATATAAACACGAGATTCTCCAACCCCAAGCGGGAAGCAAGGGGTGGACTCAACGAGGTTCTCCAACCCCAAGTGGGAAGCGAGGGGTGGATATAAACACGAGATTCTCCAACCCCAAGCGGGAAGCGAGGGGTGGACTCAACGAGGTTCTCCAACCCCAATCGGGAAGCGTGGGGTGGAACAAACGAGGTTCTCCAACCCCAAGCGGGAAGCTAGGGGTGGACCAAACGAGGTTCTCCAACCCCAAGCGGGAAGCTAGGGGTGGACTTTCGAGGGAGATTTTTTCTGAAAAGCCTGCAATCCTTTATTCATCAAAACTGTGAAGAACAACGGGGTTTTGAGATTTTACATGTAATATTTTTTGAGTCGCGCGACGTTCCATGTCTTGCTCAATGTGCGGCCCTCCCCGTCCCTGAGCTTAAAAGCCCCGGGCGCGACTTCTTCTCCGAGGAGGTAGGGTCCTTCCCAGTTAGGGTCCAATTTGCCTCCTTCGGTGCGTCTCAGAACGAGGTTTCCTGTGACCAAGAGGCGAGGTCTGACCTTCTTGTCGTGATATACGGCGACACGTCGCTTGTATTCCCTAGAGCGGAGGTCTGCCACCTCGCGGACTTCGTCCCGGAATTGCAGTTCGACCCTGAGGTTGGCTTCGTTTTCTTTTTCGTCGAAGTTATACACCCTTGCCGATGGGATTAGGGTTTCTACTGGAACGAGTGCCTCCGCCCCGTAAGTTAGAGCGAAGGGTGTTTCGCCCGTTGCGCGGCGCGATGTCGTGCGATACATCCAGAGGACGAGTGGGAGTAAGTCGGCCCAACGACCTTGTGCCACGCCCAGGCGCTTCTTTAGGTCTGTCAAGATGCGGGTGTTGACGTTTTCTACCTGACCATTGGATTGGGGATGGGCCACGGAGGAAAATTTGAGGTCGATGCCCAGCTCAGAGCAGAAAACCCGAGTCTCTTTGCAGTCGAATTGGGGGCCATGATCGGTCATGATTGTCATGGGGACACCAAAACGGCAGACGAGGTTCTTCCACAGGAATTCGCAAACCTTCGCCCCGGTGATTTTTGCCATGGCATGTGCTTCGATCCACTTTGTGAAGTAGTTGACAATGACCAAAATGTATTGCACCTGGCCAGCAGCTTTGGGGAAGGGACCTAAAATGTCCATTCCCCATATTGTGAACGGGCATGATGCGTGAATGCTGCGGAGGGGGGCCGTCGGGGTGTGTTGGAGGTTCCCGTGTTTCTGGCACCCGACGCATCTTTGGACGTAAGCCTTTGCATCTTGTCGGAGAGTGGGCCAAAAGTATCCCAAGTGGACGATCTTGTGTGCCAAAGACCTCCACCCCGGGTGTCCTCCACAAACTCCCTCGTGGGCCTCGTAGAGGACGTGGTCCGTGGTCTCGGGTGGTATGCATAGCAGGTTGGGTTCAGCGTAGCCTCGGCGGTAAAGCTGGTCACCGATGACGCAGTAGCAGGCAACTTGCATCTTTAGTTTCCTGGCCAGCGCGGGGTCCTCTAGGAGGATGCCGCTTTGTATATACCTCGTTACTGGGAACCTCCAGTCCTCGTTCCTTATGGACAGGACCTCACTATCAACGCTTCGTGAGAGCTTTCTCTCTACCATCACGCGGTTCCCCACATCCAAGGGAAGCGCGGAGCCTAACCTGGCGAGGGCATCCGCCTTTGTGTTTGAGGTCCGCGGGATTGACTCTACCGCGAAGGTCTCCAAGCATGAGACCAAGGCCATCACTTTTGCTCGGTAGGCGGGCAGAAAACCTTTCCTGGTGTCGTATTGGCCGTTGAGTTGTCGTGCCACCAATTCGGAATGTGTGTAGACCGTGATCTTGCGGGCTCCGCTAAGTAGCGCCATGTCGATCCCGGTGATCATGGCGTCGTACTCGGCGTTGTTGTTGGTGGCATCAAAGGCGAAGTTGAGAGCATACTCCATCTCGATTGAGGGGCCAGCGAGGAATACTCCGGCCCCGCCACCGGCGTCACATCGCGAGCCATCAACGAACACCTACCCTTCGTCCGAGCTTGTGTCGGTTTCGGGGAAGGTGACCTCTACCATAAAGTCGGCGAGGGCCTGTCCCTTCATTGCGGTCCTTGGGAGATAACTGATGTCGAACTCAGAGAGCTCGACGACCCACTTTGTCATATGCCCGGAGAGGGCGGGCTGATGCAGGATTTGACGGAGTGGGAGGTCCGAGAGGACCTGTATGGGATGTGCGTGGAAGTATGGGCGTAGACGCCTTGCGGCGGTCACTACGGCTAGCGCCATTTTCTCTGCTGGGGAGTATCGCTGCTCCGCAGGCTGGAGCACGCGACTCACAAAATATACTGGGTGCATGGCTTCTCTAGTGAGCACCGCGCTGACTGTCTCGGGGCTCACCGCTACATACAGTTGCAGGTCTTCGCCCGCATGCGGAGGTGACAGGGTGGGGAGCTTGGTGAGGAAGATCTTTAGCTAGGAGAAGGCAGTCTCGAGTCTCTCGTCCCATACGAACTTGTCATTCTTTTTGAGGGCGGCAAAGAATGGGAGAGATTTGTCCGCCAAATGGGAGCAAAATCGCCCCAAGTAATTTACAACACCATTGAGTCGTTGCACCTCGGTTCGAGATCTGGGAGACCTCATTGCGAGCATAGATTCTATTTTGGCGGGATTGACGTCGATCCCGCGCTCGCTGATCATGAATCCCAAAAACTTCCCCGATGATACGCCGAAAACGCATTTCTCGGGGTTCAGGCTGAGCTGGTGGTGCCCGAGGGTAGTGAAGACCTCGGCGAGATCAGCCAGGTGCTCCTCGGGGCTCTTGCTTCGTACCACGATGTCATCGACGTAAGCAGATACATTCCTGTCCAGGTGGTCTTTGAAGACCCGATCAATGAGGCGTTGGAATGTGGCCCCGGCGTTCTTGAGGCCAAATGACATGACCTTGTAACAGTATGTTCCCCGTTGGGTGATAAAGGACGTCTCCTCCTCGTCACGAGGATTCATCGAGATCTGGTTGTATCCCGAATAAGCGTCGAGGAAACTCAAGACCTCGTTCCCCGCAGTTGAATCTACGAGTGCGTCAATCGAGGGCAGAGGGTAGCTGTCTTTGGGACATGCTTTGTTGAGGTCTTTGAAATCTACACACATCCGCCACTTGCCGCTGGCCTTTTTGACCAATACGACGTTGGACAACCATTTCGGATATTGGACCTCACGGATGAAATCTGCGGCCAGCAGCTTGGCCACCTCTTCGTTCGCGGCGGTTGCTCTTTCTTCGTTCATTTTTCTTCGACGCTGCACCACGGGGCGAATGGCGATGTCGATGTTTAGGGAGTGTTGGGCCAATGTCCGAGGCACACCTCGAAGATCCTTTGCAGTCCTGGCGAACACGTCGCGGGATCCCGCAAGCAGGGCTTCTAGAGACGTCGTTGCACCTCCGGTGAGGCAACCCCCGAGGTAGATCTTCTCGGAGTTGTTCTCGAAGGGGGTAAGCACCCTCCTTTCTGCCTCGGGGGTGGGTATTGTGAAATCCCGGACCTCGAGATCTGCTTCGCTTAAGGCCTCTACCATGAATACGGAGCATTTTTGTTTTGCCGAGGTCATGTAGCAGACGCGGCCCTCTTCTTGGTTGCCCTTCACCTCTCCGACACCACCGTTGATGGGGAACTTCATTTTGAGGTGGTAGATGGAGACCACCGCCTGGAACTTCATCAAGGAGACTCTCCCGATGATTGCATTGTAGGCCGAGGGTAGGTGCACCACCGTAAATTCTATCACATCGGTTCTCGTTGTCGAGCCAGTACCGAGGGTCGTCCATAGGTCTATGAGACCAGCGACATCGACCTCGTTTCCCGAGAAGGAGGTGAGCTTCCCAGCGTAGGGCTTCAAAGATGTCGCGGAGATTCCCAGCTGCTCAAAAGCGCCAAAATACATGATGTCCACGGAAGAACCCGTGTCCACCAGTATCCGCTTTACTATCTTCGAGCCCAATTGAGCGTGTATCACCAGGGGGTCGGAGTGGGGCATATGGAGTCCTTCGGCGTCCTCAGAGGTGAAAGCCATACCTACGTGGGACCGTGAGGTCTGCGTCACGCTGTATACCGAGGGCTCATGGTGACTTGCCCTCGCGTATCTCTTTCTTTCCGCCTGGCTCGAACCTGCCAGCGAGGGTCCACCCAAGATGGTGTTGATGTATCCATTGGGCGTCGTGGCTTGTCCGGAGCGCGACTGCCTCGTCGGAGCGTGTTGCTCTACGTTGCTTGGTCGAGACTGGGTTTGTCCCTGCTGCACGAGGTTGGCTCCCGATGCGGGGTTGTCGCGTTTTTTTTTGTTTGGGTTGTAGGCGGGGCCACCTTTACCCTTGTAACCTCGTGGCTTCCCGCCGAAGCAGCTCCAACCTCCACCGCCATTCCCGCGGTTGTCGTAGCGGTTGTTGTTCCTATTGTCGTCGTTGTTGTTGCCTTTGTTGTTGTTGTTGTTGTTGTTGTTGTTGTTGTTGTTGTTGTTGTTGTTGTTGTTGTTGTTTCTGTTGTTGTTGTTGTTGCTTTTGTAATCGGCGCGCCAGTCGTGAGTTTGCGTCATGTACGCGTCCCTCGCGGCCGGTGCAGCCACTTTAGCCTTCCCCTTAGCCTCGGTCACGATATCCTTGTCGGTCCTCGGTCGCGAGCTATGACTGACAGCGGCCTCGGCGTAGACCTGCGCCGTGATCGTAGCACACAGACTCTCATACGTCGTCGGATTCTTAAGAAAAATGCGACACTTGAAATCCCCCTGGCGAAGGTTGCCCATGAGGATATCTCGTACCGACGTCTCGTCGATCTGTGCGATCTCTGCGACCGCGGTGGTGAACCTTGTAAAAAAGGTACCCAGCTTCTCGTTTTCCCCCTGCTCAATGCCGCGGAGATCGCGGAGATCTTGCGCTTCCTTGAGCCGTTGAAGTGCCCGACGAAGGACTCGCACAGCTGGGAAAACGAGGCTATTGACTCGACCTTAAGGCTGGTGAACCACGTCATTGCCGCTTTGTCCAGAGTGGTTGGAAAGATGCGGCAGAAAATGGCATCATTGTAGGAGTTGACGTTCATCTGGACGGCGTAGTGTTTTATGTGGTCCTCAGGGTCTGTCGTGCCGTCGTAAAGTCCCATTTGCGGCCAATGGAAACCCTTGGGCATGTGTGCCTCCTGGATCTCAGGCACAAAGGGATTCTTGTATCCACTCTCAACGGATGGGCGAGCAGATTTTGATTTTGATTTTGCCAGAGGGCGTGCCGCGCTTGCCGCTGTTTCGGACAACTCCGTGTCACGCCTCTCCGCACGTCGCGAACGGGATCACGAGATCTGCATCGGATCTCGGGAGGGTCTCTCCGTGGTAGATCCGTTGGTGGGCGCCTCCTGCCCCGGCATATATCCTGGGACATATGCGGGCACGTACTCGGAGTGAGGTTGCCCCTGGGAGGGAATCGGGACATATGGGGGAGCTTGGCCCTGTTGGTACTGCCCGTAGCCCGGGTAGGGATACGGGTTAGGAGGCGCGACACCCTGTTCATACCCCTGGAACGGGTATCGGTTTTGTGGAACGTTGTATGCCCAACCCGGTGGAACCACAAAAGGGTACCCCGGGGGACGTGCCGTCATCCACGGAGGGGTCTCGGCCATGTTGTGGGGATGTTGGGGGAAGAAATTGTTTGGGAAAGCTATTTTGAGGGGTTTTTAAGGAGTCAAGGTTCGCACTAAACGGGAGGCTGCTTAGGATGAAGAGGTTCCCACAGACGGCGCCAGTGATGAAACCCGAAATAACGGCGAAGGTACGAGACAAGAAACAAGATTATTATATTTGAGTGCAAACACTTGCTCCTTTATTTATGATTTTCTCCGTGGTAACGAGGTTACAAACCTACGAGGTTGACGAACAACTTTGAGAATTACACCTAGACCTCCTACGAGGTTCCGAGATCAAACCTAAATGTTGCGAGGTTGACTCTAGGGCAAGGTAGATTTGGGTACGTGGTGTAGAGAGCTTTGTGAGGTTTTGTAGCGAGGTCTTTGGTGTGGGCGAGGTCCCTGTACGACTTGGGGTCTTTTTGTGGACTTCTCCTGTCTGTAGCGAGGTCTTTTGACGATGTTTCTATCACGTCGATCTTCAACAAGCAAGAGAGTTCTTGAGTTCAAGTGGTTTTTCGACCCCCTCTTCCTATGAGGTTCTCCTCTATTTATAGAGAATTGGGGAGCCGATTTTAGGCCAAGGTTCGATGTGGGATGCTCGGAATAGGGGTTTTTGATTGGTCCGGGGACGAGGCCGCTTGTGATTGGTTCGGGAGTGAGGTCGCTGGTGATTGGTTCGGGAATGAGGTCGCTTTTGATTGGTTTGAGTCGGCGGGTGCGTTAGTAGAGTCGGTGACGAGGTTGAGACCTCGTCCCGGGTAGTTGGGAGACCTCGCGAGGGCATGAGTTTTGTTTTAAATAAACGAAGGGTATGGATGTGGGTCCCTAAATTGCCTTTGGGAATCCCTCCGGGCCCATTTGCTCTTGGTACCCCGGGCCCACTCCTTGTTTTACTGTTTTGGACATCATCAGCTATCATTTTAAGTGTTGGCATTTATTTTAGACTATTTGCTTAAATGGGAAAGCAATGTGATTTTCACATCAATGTGGGTTCGAATCCCATATAGGCTACAAAACCTACATGTTTTACTTGTTATTGTTTAGGTTGCTGACTGGCTGACTAGCTGAGACAACCAAGGACAATCTCAGACAGAAAAACACTCAAAACTGAACCTAAACAATCTCTGACGAGTTTTAATATTCGAATAAAAAGTCATCAAATGGATTGCACCAAATACTCAAAACTGAACGTGTATAATGGATTGCACCAAATACTTTAATATTTGAATAAAAAGTCATCAAATGAGCATCAGACTAACGTGTATAATGGATTGCACCAAATACTTTAATATTCGAATAAAAAGTCATCAAATGAGCATCAGACTACAACTTAAACAATCTCTCACCAGTTTTATAGGCAAAACAACCACTAGTTTTTCTGCCAAGGACATAAAAAGGTACTCCAAATAAACATATAGTCAATATGGTCTAAAAGTCATATTCTTTTCCGTTTTGATAAATTAGGTAAAAGGCTTCATCCTAATGGCGACTTTCAGGAATCCAGCAAATTCAGCATGACAGCCATGGCATGACAGCAGCAACACAAATCAGCATGACAGTAGCCGCCCATCTCAGTCAGCGCAGACAACAACAACACTATTCAGCCATAACAAGACACAACAGCAAGCAACAAGCAGAGGGCCAGCAAGGCACAATAGCAGCAACACTATGAAGCATAGGACACACCATTTCAACACCATCAAACAAAAGTTCAGAGGAGATTTTCAGTTCAAGATTTCAGAGGAGAAACCAGCAAGGCATAAGTACATCAAGAGCACATCAAGAGCCTAATGATCCCAAAGAAATGTACACCATTTCAACACATCAAGAGCATAATGTGAAAAAGATATGTACCAAAGAAAAATCAAGATAAGGTAGGCCATTTTATTTGTCAGTAAAGGCTTCTTGATCATTTTGTTAAGTTAGTACATTAAACTCCACAATAAACTTTGTTAATAAGTACTATGAGCAAGTTTTTAATGAATTTTAGATGACATACAACCTATAAATTATAATTTGTAACATCTTTGCACCAGATCATATCCGCTCATCACTTTTTCTCATAAAGCCACCTCGCTTCATTTGTTTCAAGGGAGAAAAATAGCCTATGCGGGATTCGAACCCACATCGATGTGTAAAACACATTGCTTTTCCATTTAAGCTATAAGGCTAAAGTAAAACAAAATGATCACCAAGTCAAGTAAAGATGTTCTACTGTTTTGAAACTAACATCTTGGACCAAAAGTAAAGCCTCTTATATGCTCACTGGATATGTGTTGTACCTCTTTGAAACTAACATCCTGTAACACTTTAGAGCTCTCACAATTAATGTGCAGTTACCTCATAAATTTCCATCCTAAATTAACTTGACAATTTTAATCACTATTAAACAGTTTAAAACAAACTGATTTGTGGCTTAAGTTGAAAGAATACTTAAGCTGATTCGTGGATTAAATTGAAAGAATGCTCTATTCTTGAGCATTAGTTCAGAAAATAGTGTTATATTGCCACATCTTGCAAAAGTTTGTTTATTGCCTATCTCATGTACACGTGAGAGTATTGACATCCTTAGAGCATGAAGATGGTTTGATTATTTTTAAAAAAGGCTAAGCTATCAGATATGCAATGTGAATAAATTGAAGGAACCCTAAAACTATGAATTGCAATATGAATTTCAACTCTAAAAGTACTGAAATTGAAGCCTAAATATTCAAAACCCACAACTATTTGAACCCTAAAATTACTGAAATTGAAGATTGAAAGAGCAAAGTTCATACCTCCTACGACCACCTTCAACTTTCGTCCCTTGCTAGTTTGAGAGGGCCAATGTCGCTATCCCAATCCGCCATCGCCGCCCTCCCTGCTACCTCCCTAAGAAAATTCCATTCATTGTGTTCTTCTTGTTGCCCTCAATCATTCTCCACTCTGTCGACTTTCAATTTGAGAGGAGAAACACCGAGAAGGGAAGTGAAGAAGATGTCGAAAGAAAAAGACAAGTGTGAATTTTAACCCCAACGTTTCTAGGCTGGGTTAACGACATGGATATGAGGCAAAAAAAATTAAAATATGAGGGTCACCACACGAAATTTAGAAAGTTGCTGGGTACTACACGAAATTGACCAAAGTTGAAGGTCACCGGACGAAATTTCCGTTAAAAGAATCACAAGAAAATTTTGGATGGACAAAACTACTCACCACCAAATTCACTCCAAAAAAGTGATAAATAATTATTATAATTTTCCAAAAAATTAAATTAATTTACTTTGAAAGAGTGCGCATCACACACTATTGTGTACCATAGTGCAACCTCCCATTAAATACCTTGCTAGTTGCTACCATAGTCCATAAACAGGGTTTACTTTTTGCCAGATTATATTGCAAAATCCTTTTATCATTTTTATTCATTTGAGTTACTATTGTGGTCGGAGAAATTTCCGCATCCCTCGCCGCCGGTCACCGGAATCCGAGCGCTCCTCATCAGAAATTCACCCAAAAAATTTCTCTTCCTCTAGCTTGTGCGTTGTTCATTTCCCTACAGTTCTCCAGATTTTTAATCATGTAAATAAAGTGGGGAGGGAAAAAAGGGTTAATTTTTCTGGGTTTTATCCTTTTTTTTTTTTTCTCAATTTTCAAGTCCGCAAATTTAGCCAATTGGTCGGAATTGATCTGCTAAAGGTCTGAGGACGAAATTGTTTACCTGTCGTAGCCGCTTGACGATCTGTGTACGGAGCTATTTTTCTCAACATCACTACACTCAGTAAGTTGAAAAAATGTCACTCCCATTTCAGTGTGTTTGTTTTGTTTAATCCTGTAGTCAAGCCTGTTCTCCAATGGTGTTTTGCCCTTTTGTTTGGGAAAATTTATGCATTGTGGTTGCTCCTAGCTGTCTGGTTGGTGAATCACGTCAATTTGGATGATTTTGAGTAATTATTGCTTGTGAAGTGACGTTTTCATTCTGAAATGAGACAGGTTGTTCTAATCTTAGTTGCCTGCCTCGTTTTTCTGTTGAATTTTCTGGTTTTGAGGATTTTTCACCAGGTTGCTCCTCCTTTTTCTACAAGCTGAGTTCAAGTTTTTTTTTTCTTGATCTGGACATTTCTGGGTCATGAATTTTATGCCTATCCTTGCTCAACTTCAATAATTAAGGTAAACAGGGTCGCAGACTTCTAGATTTGTTCTTTTGGCATTAGTTTCTGCGTCTGCTGGCTAGTTCCAAGATTTGATCTTTGAGCTGGCGAAATTTGGAAAAGGTTCACCTTGAGATTGCATGCTTTCAACTCTTAGCGCTTAAATGCAGCCTAGGGAGTAGGAACTTTGTCTGTTCCACTAGAAAGACTCTTTGTTTCTTCTCTTCATAAAAATTTATTTCGGTTCAGGAGCTTTTGTATGAATAACTAAGAAACAAATCAATGTGCAGATGTCTAGGTCGCCCTGCATTGCCCTTGAGTTTCATGTGTTGACCTTTTCTTGTGGTCCTCCCTTCTGTTGAGGCTCTTGATATTTCATATTGAATCCTGATATGGAATCCATGAAAGAGGAGGCTCTTAAGGCCAAAGAGTATGCTGTGAAGCTATTTGCAGCAAAAGACTATGCTAGCGCGAAGAATTTTGCTTTGAAGGCTAGTTCACTGTTCCCAGATCTGGATAATATTTCTCAAATGGTGGCTACATTTGACATTTATGTTGCTTCAGAGACCAGAATTAATGGAGAAGTTGATTTTTATTCAGTTCTTGGCCTAAAACCCTATGCAGACCTGTCAATGGTTAAGAAGCAGTACAAAAAGCTTGTTGTATTGCTCCACCCAGATAAGAACAAAACGGTTGGTGCTGACGGTGCATTTAAACTCGTGTCTGAAGCTTGGACTCTTTTGTCAGATGCTGCCAAGAGAGCGTCTTATGATATGAAGAGGAATAGTCAGCTGTCAAATTCTGCATTACTACCTCCTTCATTCTGGACCGTTTGCACATCATGTCAAGTTCAATATGAGTATCTTAGGAAGTATGTGAATAAGAGGCTGTCTTGTAAGAACTGTCGCTCCACTTTCGTTGCTGTTGAATTGGGAACTGCTCCAAGTGATGGTTCTTACCCCATTTCTTGGTCTTCCTATACAACTGATAATGGGTATGGAGGAGGCCATGGCTACAATGGCGTCTCATACTATTCAGCCAGCGGTACCCACGCTCCAACAAAGCGGGTCCTGGGGTATCATTCTTCAAGTATGTCATTTCAGTGGGGCGCTCACGGATCATCCACTGTTGATTCTTCTTACCATGCCAACGGGCATGTCAGCAAGCCAAGTAAACAGGTTAAGGCAGTGAATAATGTGGAGGTGGTAGAAATGAGTGGTAATGGCTCAAGTGGGTGCAATGGAAGTGCTAATGTAATAAAGACTACTCGGCCTTACAAGAAGAGAAAGGTTGACGATCTTGGAGGAGCTGTATCTGTAAACGGTTATGATGAGCCTTCTAGTAGGCAACATCCAATCTTATCTAATGTAGATTCAAGAACCATGTTGATTGAGAAGGCAAAAATTGGGATAAAAAGGAAATTGATTGAAATGAAGGCATCTTCAGCTCTTTCTTCAGCTCCTGCTTCAACAGCTGAGAAGAACAAAATGCTTAGTAGCATAAACCCTGTGGTGGTTGAATCTGTTTTAGAACCCCAGAGAAGTGGGCCCGTAACACTAATAGTTCCTGACTCAGATTTCCATGATTTTGACAAGGACAGGACAGAAGAGTGTTTTAACCAAAGCAGATATGGGCTTTATACGACGAATAAGATGGAATGCCGAGGCTTTACTGTCTAATCCGTGAGGTAATTTCTGTGAACCCGTTTCAGATGCACATCAGCTACTTGAGCTCTAAATCAGACTCTGAATTCGGGTTAGTAAACTGGATTAACTCTGGGTTCACAAAGTCTTGTGGTCACTTTAGGGCGGTTAGTTCTGATGTAGTTGAGCAAGTGAACGTGTTTTCTCATCTTTTAAGCCAAGAAAAGGCGGGAAGAGGAGGCTGTGTTAGAATCTACCCAAGAAAAGGAGACGTTTGGGCTATTTATAGGAATTGGTCGCCTGATTGGAACAGATTAACTCCGTATGAAGTTAGACATCAGTATGAAATGGTTGAGGTTCTTGGTGATTATTCTGAAGAAATTGGTGTTAGTGTTGTTGCACTTGTTAAGTTAGACAGGTTCAAGACTGTGTACCAAAGAAAGGGTGATAATAATGGAATCTGGTGGATTCCTAGGAGAGAGATGCTGAGATTCTCGCATCAGGTGCCTTGTTTGATGCTGAAAGATAAGAAAGATTTGCCTGAGGGATGTTGGGAATTGGATCCTGCTGCCACTCCAGATGAGCTTCTGCATGATCAGAAAGAAGTGGTTTTTGAAGATGAACATAGAGGAGGAAATGCTTGAAAGGTAGTTTTTTTAGTTGTATCCTTTACCAACTTTCATATGTCTGTTCCAAATGTTGGGATAGTTCTTTTTCTTTTTGAAAGGATGTTGGGATAGTTCTTTATAGAATTCTAGAGTAGCTATGGTGATCCACAACCATGGTAATTCAACCAAGATCATTTAAGGGTTCATAGCCATTTAAATCTTGCAATGTTCATTAATTAATATGTACTTGGATTCTTAATTGAGTTTACCTTCTCAATTTTTTCTTCCTGATTTTTTAACAGAATTGCTTTCGAACATGTATTTGAGTAATCCTGGGAGTTATTTGGCTTTCGTGGGTATTGATTTAGATAATTGCAAATTTAATGTGGAAATGAAATCGCTCTGTTGTTTCTCATCAAATCTATGCCCAACTTTTCATTGCTTCACTATTGGTAGTCTTTCAAAATAGGGAAAATTGCATTTAACCATCCTTTATTTTACACTTGTTGTAATTAACTACCCTTTATATTTTTTTCTATACTTAAGCACCCTTTTTTGTAAACATGTGCATTTAACCACCCATTTTGATGAAAAACGTTATTTTCTTCGTTAGTTAAAGTAAATTACGTTTTTGCCATTCTTTTTTTAATTTTATTTACAATAAATAAAAGAATTTAGGAATAAATTGAGCTTGTAATATCATTATCGTTGGATTTCGGCGTACATCTCAACCCTTTGAATCTCAAGTTGTCGTCCATCAACTTAGACACGATTGACTCCAAGGGACACTCAAAGTCGTTAGAATCAGATCCAATACCCACGGTCTTTGCATTGCCGAAGTCGTGGTTCTTCTTCGCCATTGGATGGAGGGAATGAATTATTATGGAGGAAGTTAGGCCAGGGTTGCAAAATTTGGCGTATTAGAACTTGAAAGTGTAATTTATGGTTTTTCCTTTATTTATTTATTGTAAATAAAATTTAAAAAGAAAGGAAAAAACGTAATTTATTTTTCTTAACGGAGAAAAATTACGTTTTTCGTTAAAATGGGTGGTTAAATGCACATAATTACAAATAAGGAGTGGTTACAGAAAAAAAATATAAAGAGTGGTTGATTGCAACCAGTGTAAAATAAAGGGTGGTTAAATGCAATTTCCCCTTCAAAATAAGTCATGTTATTTCTGGGTATTAAGATTACCATTCCTTCATACCTGGAAAAGGATAATTGAAGAATTGTGAAAGAAGAAACTGAGATTCAAAGGGCGTGAAGACATGAAAACAACGAGGACAAGAAAAGGATAAGTCAACCATTGGGACCCTCAGTAGTCAGGAGAGGAATCTTTTCTCTTTTTTTTTTTTTGATAAGGAAAGTGATTAGGGAGACCACTAACAAGCTAGTGATCGCCCTAGAACATCCTGACGGATGAGGGTAAGAAACTCTGAGTCAACTGCGAGCGGGATGGAAGAGACGCGTCGGAAGGATCCCACGATGAAGTCCGCCACAGAATTGCACTCCCGAACGACATGAGAGATACTCCAATCCTGAAATCGGGCCCTTCAAGTAATGGATGTCCGAACACAGAAGCTCAATTTTTCCACAAGTAACGCCAGTCGCCAAGCACAGCCTTGACCAGCTGCAAATTGTCGCCTTCGATTTGGATCCGGTTTCAAAGGCGAGAATTATTCTCATCTTATTTATCTTAATTTTATTTTTCCTTGAGAGGAAGCTTTATTATCTTTATTCTCATTTAGAGATCATTACATATGTAATTTTTTCAAAAAGTCATTTTAAAATCCAAACTAGCGTTTGAAATTTCTAGTGTTAGGAACTTTGATTTTTGACAGCTATTCTAGAAAGCTTTTTGTGATTCGAACTAGCGTTTGAAATTTCTTTTTCATATCTACTCTCAACAAAAAGGAAAATCATGGCTTATTTAATAAATCATATGTCTTATTTCGTCATTTTATAAGTATAAACTAAACTCAAAAGCTATCTTAACCAAACACAAATTAGTGTTTTGTTTTTATTGGACCATTACGTTCAACCACTAGGTCAACCGTTACAGCTACTACTACCGCTACAACTATCCACTACCCCTAGCTTTGAGAAACAGGGCATTAATTAGTTAGAGCCCTAAGATTATGATATGTATATATTGGGAATTATATTATGTATATTAATATTTTTCCTTCTATAGGTTTATTTATCTGTTTTTTAAAGGTAAAATATCTCTTATCTCTTATCTTTTGTATATATAAGGCCTCAAGGCTAATGAGAAAATTAGAGAAATTTTTTCCTAAATTCCTTCTCTAAAATTCTTTATGATATCAGAGCAGTAAAACACATAACCCTAATTTTTCTTTTTCTGACGGCGGTATTTTCTATGTGATCATCGTTCTTTACCTTCAACTTCAACGTTTGCAACCACGGTTGATGGCGATGGCGGTGTTTGTAAATCTGGTACAGAGGAAGAGAATGGTGCCATGAATCTGACACCGCCTTACTCTTTTCACCAATGTCATTGGTTAGTTGGTCGCTCATCCATTTGACTATCACTCGACCAGATTTGCGCTATTCGGTTCATATTCTTTCACAATTTGTGCAAAATCCAAATGAGTGTCATTGCCAGGCTACCCTTCACATTCTTCATTATCTCAAGGGCCATCCTAAACAAGGTATTATGCTTTATCACTCGAGCTCCCTACAACTTCTCGCATATTGTGATTCGGATTGGGAGTGTGCCCCTTGATCCGACATTCAAATATGGGCCATTTCGTTGCTATTGGGAACTCTCGCATCTCTTGGAAGTCCGTGAAACAATCTATTATTTCACGTTCTTCAACTAAAGCCCGACATCAAGTGAGGTAGCCGCATATTGTGAATTAATTTTGTTCAAATCTTTTCATGAGCAAACATATTCACTTGTAGTTGATGCAACTACACTAATGTTTTTAATTAGTCTAGTTATTTCAAAGGAACTACAACGACAACTTATGGATGTCGTATTTATATAGATCACTTGATAGTGATATCTACAAGAAAGTTACAAAGACTAAAATTACCCGGTATATAATTCAAAGCCTCGAGAAATATTTTGTATAAAATAACAAAGATCATGTATAGTCTAAAGCAATCTGCAAGGAAGTGGAGTATCTCCTTAAAGAAGGATATCAAAATGATGTTGTTTGTCCATATGTTTTCATCAAATAATCCAAAACTGGATTTGTTATTATTGTAGTATATGCTGATAATTAAATATTACTGATAGAACCGATGAACTTCAAAATGTTATAAGATATTTGATTAAAGAATTTGAAATGAATGATCTTGGAAGAACTAAATTTATCTCGGTTTACAAATTGAATATTTAAGGAATAGAATTTTCATCCATCAAACTACACCGAGAAAATTTCAAAAAGTTGCTACATGGACAAAGCACATCCATTAAGTTCACATGTGATAGTTTGTTCTATTAATATATATGTTGATCAATTCAAACCTTGAGAAGATGATGAAAAAATTATTGGTCCTGAAGTCTTCTATTCGAGCAAAATTGGTGCATTGATATATCTTGCAAACAATATAAGACCAAATATTGCTTTTGTTGTATGATTGTTACCAAGATACATTTCATTATCAACAAGACGACATTAGAATGGAATTAAAGACGTGTTCCGATACTTACGAGCTACTCTTGACCTTGGATTATATTATTGTAGAAATACAAATGCCACTCTTGTTGGATATGTAGATGCATAATATCTATTAGATCCACACAAAGAAAAATCTAAAAATGGTTATGTATTCACTATGTAGATACAAAAATCTCATGGAAGTTAACAAAGAAAACGCTTACCGCAACATCATCAAACCATGCATAATTAATTGCTCTTTATGAAGGAAGCGAATGTGTCTAGTTAAGATCAATGATTTGATATATACAAAAAGAATAAAAAATACGATCAATTGCGGACAATCCAGCCATGATATGCGAAGACAACTTTACATGTGTCACATAAGTCAAAGGAGTTGTATCTCGGACAAATTTCACCAAAATTATTCTTAACTCATGATCTAGAGAAAGAAGGAAATATTGAAATCTGGCCAGCAAATCAGATCAAGTGAAAATCCTGCAGATTTGTTCACAAAATCCTTATAACCCAAGAAATTTGAAGAACTTATGTACAAAATCGAAATGTACAAATTTCGAGAAGTATGTTGATTTCAGGGGGGGGATTATACACATTACACTATTTTTTCCTTCATTCAAGTTTTTTTTCCCAATGAGTTTTACGTGACAAGGTTTTTTTTACCAGAAAAGAGGCTAAGCCTTGTGATTAATGGTATTTATGTCTGCCTAAACGGCTACATCAGCATAAAGTAAAGCATTAAGGAAGCTAGGACTAGAATCAAAAAACGTAGAAGGCATATCCACGTTAAAAGCATGGTTTGCAAGACAATCTGTAGATGCATTGGCCGATCTTCTCACATGGTTGAACTGAATTTCCCATGAGGAGTTGTGGATCAGGCTCTGGCATCGTCGAATTAGCGTGTAATCCGGGTGAGTCGTCAGAGAAGCTCTCTGTATTAGTTGCAAGGCCACAGCTGAATCGGACTCCACAATAAGGCGTTGAAGTCCCAATGCAGCAGCCAAATTGAATCCATGAAAAACTGCCTTTATTTCAGACGTAAGCGCAAGACAACTACCATAGGTGAAGCTAAATCCTTGAACGAAGGCCCCAATAGAGTCACAGATCAAGCCACCACCACTAGGTTTTTAACGAGACAACACATAAATAACCCTGAATTTAAAAAGTTAATACTTAACGAGGAGTGTTATCGAGGAGTGTTATGAGATAATACTAGAGGTGAATTATTATTCACATATAACTTATAAGGCCATTTGTCTTTAATGATTTAATTATGGTTTGACGGTCCTTATAGCCTTCAAATACTTTAGCTTCGAGATAAAATCTTGACCTATAAATAAAATTTACGATACAATATAAAATTCATCAAAAAAACCAAGCGTGCGTTCACTAGTTTTCTCCAAATATCATAACACTATACAATTAGGCTTCGTTCAGCAACTCGGTACTTATTGGTGTTGATGCTAATGCTGATACTGATACTTATGGTTGTTGATGCTGATCTTGGATGCTGATATGAGATGTTGATATCAGTTGCTTATTTTTTTCAAATAATCCGAGATGTGTTCGGTAAACTGAATTGCTAATATTATAAGCAACAATGTAAAAAGGGTGAAAAATAATTTTTTGTGGATCCCACTTACTTATATTTTGACAGATAAGTTAGCTTATTTGAAATAAGGTGAGGGATGTTGATTATTTTTTTAGCAGATAAGTATCGGAAATAAGTACCTTATTTCAAATAAGCAAGTGTTCCGAAGATGTACAACAATTCTTATTTTTTCAGATAAGCAACCGAGTACTTATAAGCAACCAAATAAGTATTACCGAATTGAGCCTTAAATTACAATAATATTGACATTGTTGAAAGAATTTAATGAAATTGCTCAACCTATATTTTACATAGTTACATGAAATTTAGGGTAGCGGACACGTGGCCTGATCTTTGATTCAATGCACAAATTGTTACTCCCTTCGTCCCTTTAGCCCATTCTTTTATCACATAATTTATTGAGTTTTAGTTTTTCTATACTCCATATTTAATACTTTGTCACTCTTAATATTCGAATAGTATTCAATTCCTCCTTTCATCCCTCTTTGTCACTTTTCATGTAAACAAATGAAAATTATTTTTTAAAGGTAAAATTAATTATTTTTTAATAAGTGTGTAAAATTAATTATTAGGATCGAGAGTTATGAATGCTTGGAAAATATTACGATTGTACAAACTAACGAATAAAAAAGTTCCGATAAAAAGAAGATCAATTAAACTTTTGTTGTTCTGTTACGTTTTGGTTAGTTGAACACCTAATCCTTACTCCTCCTTCCCTCCAACGAAAAACATTATTTTCCCCTTTACTCCACTCCCATTCTGTCCCTAATTCTCTGTTTCTAGGGTTTATCAAATTCGCAATCTTCACTTGCCTAATTCGGAATTTCAATTTCACAATTAAGTTTCTCGGTTTGGCTGTTACGTCGTTCGTCTGCTTCTGAATTGCTCGGGAGGAAATTTTGCTTCGTTTCAAGGGTCGATGGGTCGTTCTCGCGCTGTCTCTCATTCTGCCGACGATGATTCCGGCCAGAGGTTTGTTAAAATTAAAAATTGCTCTCGCCTTTTTAATTCAGCAAGATAATGTGTGGTAGCTTGAATGCCCTCTACTGTTTGTTGTCTTTTTCGATTCTGAATTTCACTTGCTTAGATTTATTTATAGAATCAGGGAAGTTGAATTCTTCGATTTTGGGGAGTTTTTGAGTTCGAATTTTGTCTATTTTTCCCCTTTTCGATAGTAGTATCAGTAATTCAGGAGAAGGTTCGCTGAACAAAGTGATGCTGCATGCGGTTACTTGTTTGATCAACGCATTGATTTCTGAGGGGACAAGAACAAAATGAGTCAAAAGGAAAAACACTTAAGAGGACTTGGGCTTTTACTTCCTAGAAATGGAGAAAGGTTACACGTTTGACCCCTGCAATTGATGAATTCATGAAAATTTGATAATGTTGTAGCTATCAAAACAGGTAGTTGGATAATGGGATTGTGATCGAGCGGGCTAAGCGTCCAATTAGGATTGAAGGAGGATTTGTATGCTAAGTAGCAGAACAATTAAAACTTTCTAAAAAACCAGTGGTTGCCATTAAAAGTTTTTTCGAACATATTAAGTTTTTTAAACAAACACTTTTTCCCTTGTAGGGGTTGGTGAATTTCAATTTCCATATACACCATATTTATGTGGTTCTTGTGAACTGAACGATTTAGTCCTTGTTGGGCATCTGCCTCTGGATTGTGGAAACTCCAATTTTCAGACACTAGTTGTGCTTACAAGAAAGAATTGCGTTGACACACCATCTTAGATCTGTGTAGTTGGTATTTGGTTGATGTACTGAAATGCTATGTTTAAGTTTGCTTGTACTTCTGTAACATCATTCTACGAAGTCGGCCATTTATCTTCTGGAAGTAGTTCTGTATAACAATAGGATTTCATCATACAGATTTGATCTTTGTGCCCCTCGTAAACTTAATCCGGTAAATCAATCAACTTAACAATTTTTAATGCTTCAGTTACTAAAGGCAGTTTATAGTTCATGTAGTCCAGACTTTAAATACAAAGAATGTTAACATTTTGAAACGATGAAATTATTTTTCCACAAGAGCATGTCTTTCATAGACTGAAGAGTAAATGTGCATTTGTTAGCTAGAGTTCTTATTCTATGTAAGATTAGTGGTGCTCTTATGTCATTTATGATGCATTTAGGACCTCAGAAAAATATTGTATAACAGGAACAAAATTTAGTTGACCAATTATTGAACAGCTCTGCTGTTTGCCTTTGGGTGCTTGATTCTGAACACTTCTACCTAGTGCATAACTAATAATAGATATGCTAATTTGCATGCCTCTATTTGAGATCTGGCTGAACCAAGTAGTGGCATCTATAATCCTTGCACTATTCACTTCCAAATCATTCCTAATTCTTGGTTCCAGCTTCTACTTGAACAAATTGACAAAAGGAAAAGATGCGGATCATATTGTCATTCTAATAGATATACTAATCTGCATGCCTTTATTCGAGATCTGCATGCCTTTTCGGTTTTTGTATTTTTGATAATTTCGATGTATTGGTGATGTGTATATAATGCAGCTGATTTATTTTTCTTTCCATGCAAATGCTGCAACAGTTCTGGGGAATTATCGCAGGGGGGATCATATTGTCATTCTTTTTTGTGGGATATTCAAGCTTCCTTTTCCTTGTAATTTTGTATTAGCTTTGTTTCTGGCAACATATTTAATAGTCCTGGGCTTTTCTTACTATTTTGAATTATCTTATTCTAACTTGTTATTCATATTACTGTCTAGATGCATCTCTTCCGAGAGCCATTGTCCCTTCCCTCGAATTGAAATTCTAGGTCTATATATTATCCCTATCATTCTGTTGGCCGCCGCTTTTATCGAATAGCATATGCATCATTTCTGTGCAATTTATTCTTTTTGCTAGTTGACCAAGCTGCTTTGGGTATGCACTTTCTATCTCAGTTTCTTAGCAGCAAGTTAGCAATTGGTGGTAGCAGAAAGAAATTCTAGTTTTGCAATTTGGTTTTGATTTTGAATCGGAAAATTCAGTCCAAGTGGAACATGGTATTAGATTCATCTTTTTAATTAGAAGATTTTGTGAACAATTAATATTCACTATGTGGAGATTTATCTATTAGCAATTAATTTGTGTGGTTGGACTTGACATGAGTTTGCATTTGTCATATATTAATCTTAGTAAACTTTTCTTTTCTCATGCAGTTATTAAAGTTGTGTTCAGAATACATTCCATTTTGCTACAGATCCTGATAGAGAAAATTTTATTCATTTATTCAATAAGGCTAACTGATCTGCTGAATTTAGTTGTACTCGTTACATCTGTTTCCTAAAATTATTCGTTTGTAGCTTATTATATCTGTTGTGCGGACCTTTTCATATCTCTGTGGTCTTTCCACTGAATAGATTTTCTGGAACCTGGTCATTTGGTGTTCATTTAATTAGAACATTGTCCATGTCTTTAGTAGGTCGAAGAGGAAAAGGACAGCCTCAAGTGTGGAGAACCTGGACTCTGCAACAGCAGGTAACATTTGTGAATCATTTGTATTCAGAATAGCATCTCCTTCAGACATATATAGAATTCATGTTTTATATGGTTATACAACCTTCTTGATCTACGTGATCCTTTTCAGTTTTGTTTGGGTATTGCATATTCCCTTTCTATATCTTCTTGTATTTTCTTAGTAATTTCCTTTTTGGTTATTTCGTTGCTGCTACTCTGATAATGGAGTGTAAGCATGATTTATTTTTTATTTGAATTGAGTAGTCTCTTTCTATAGGTCCCTTACTTAAATAGTACTCTCATTTCTATATTTATGCTAAATCATGATCAAACTTATACAATATTTCGTGTATTGTAAGCATTGATGTGTTTTTCCTCTATCTGTTTGCATTTTTTCATTATCTTAAGCATTACAAATCATGAATTAACCATACCTGGTATTTGATATCTTGATATCTTGATATCTCTATCATGCAACATTCTTTACTGCTTTTATATTGATTTTGTAGGACAAGTCATGAGTGATGGTAAGAAGGCTTTGTATCACTGTAACTATTGCAACAAAGATATCTCGGGAAAGATCCGGATTAAGTGTGTGATGTGTCCGGATTTTGACCTCTGTATTGAGTGCTTCTCTGTTGGAGCTGAAGTTACTCCTCACAAGAGCAACCATTCATATAGGGTTATGGTAAGTTACCTAATAATAGCAAGTTTTTTCTAATGATGATGAGCATGCTGACATATTGGGTCTATTTAAATCTTAGATTTGATCTTATTTGTTTATGGAGGGGAGGAAATTCTTACCTTGGACTTAGAAGAGTATGCTTTGTCTGTTGAAGGAGTGAATATTTGGTTTGTTCAGCGTTTTCCTTTTTCATATCATATATAAACATCTGTTTCTTACATGTGCATTAGCAACTTTTTTCCTAGGATAAAGCATTCTTGTTGTCTGTGTTCCTTGTGTTTCCTGTTGCTTTTAGTAGGGTTATATCACCAAATGTTTTGGTTAGGGAATTCATTTTATTTTAAATGAAATTTGGAAGGTTATGTCACTTTATGACATACATGGGTGTTGAACAGCTAATCAACTTGCATTTATTTGGCAGGACAATTTGTCTTTCCCTCTTTTCTGCCCAGATTGGAATGCAGATGAAGAAATTTTACTCCTCGAGGTTTTTTTTTCTTCTTGGAGCAATACATGTTTTCTTCATTGGTTAAAGTATTTGTCCCATTTTTTGCTTGTGTTACTTGATTTGTGTATCCTACCTGATTCACAAATAGTATGTTGGAACCTTTTTATGGACTCAGCTTTTGTTATATTTTCAGGGAATT
The DNA here is from genome assembly GCA_964016875.1 of Fallopia convolvulus. Classification (NCBI taxonomy): domain Eukaryota; kingdom Viridiplantae; phylum Streptophyta; class Magnoliopsida; order Caryophyllales; family Polygonaceae; genus Fallopia; species Fallopia convolvulus. The sequence goes on along the minus strand of OZ024730.1, from coordinate 44,989,326 downwards.
GAAATGTATGGATTAGGTAATTGGGCTGAAGTTGCAGAGCACGTTGGAACAAAAAGCAAGTCTGAATGCATTGATCATTACAATGCGATATATATGAACTCTCCATGCTTCCCTCTGCCGGTATTATTTCACGATGTCCTTGTGTTGTTCCTTTCCATATTAAACAAAACTGGTGTTCTCATAATAGTCATTACATATGCTGGTAGGACATGTCTCATGTTGTTGGAAAGAATAGAGAGGAACTCCTTGCTATGGCTAAAGAACAGGGTGATCTTAAAAAAGGTTAGTTTATTTCAAAAACTAAGACTGATTTGTTATTTGATTTCATTGATGCATTGTGTTATCTGAGAATAAAACTCATATAAGATTAAAAGTTATTAACAGAATTTTCTTAAGAGTCAAGTCTTCTTTTTGGCCTGTTAAAAAATCCATAGGTTTAAGAGGAAATATGCCTTCTATACTATTTTGTCTCTTCACTTCACTTTTTATTTGCTGCTGTTTTGTATCTTTGTTTCTTTTCTATATTTATATCATGATCTTTGCTCGATTTTACAAGTTTTTATTCCAATTGTCGCTTGTTTTGCAGCTGGAGAAGGCACAATGAAGGAAGATCATACCTTCCCTGCAAAAGTCAAGTATGGCTACTGACATTATTTTGTTCATCTTATGTTGTTTTATTGGCGATTGCTTACTGAATCATTGGTGCTTGACCAGGATTGAAGAACTTCGAAAGGATACATTAGTTACTAGACCCTCAGGTAGCGTAGTATCTAGTATTGTGGCATTTGCCTAGTTCCTGTAGAAAAAGAAAGACAATCATCAATTTTTTGCTGGACTGTTGGATTAATGCGTGTGCTTTTTGCTTTTATCTGACAGAGGTAGGTCCAGGGGCAGCTTCAAAGACTCTCACAGCAAAGGATTCTATTGCAGCGGATCTAAAAAATGATGTTGATGGCAGTAAAGTTGAAGGTATTAATCCTCTTCGATGTATACTGACACCTTGCTCAACTCTGACACTACTGTTATTCTGCCTAACTTAATCAAACTCTTAGTTGTTCAAATGACTTAGCTATTGGCTACCTGTTTTGAAGTTGACAATCACGATTCATGCTTCTGTCAAATTGTTGCTCTTTCTTCAGAACAAAATTCCGTTTCATTGTATTTCAATAAATTGATTTGTAAGTAGCATCTCAGATGGAAACTGCCACACACGATATACACAGAAAGTCTATAATGTAAGTTACAATATTTTTTGACAGATAGAAGCATTGGAGAGAAGAAACCTAGGACTTCAGGTGATGATGGGACTTCACTGTTTGAGTTGAGTGGGTACAATCCCAAGAGGCAGGAGTTTGAGGTTGAATACGATAATGATGCTGAGCAACTACTAGCTGATATGGAATTCAAGGATTCGGATACAGAGGCTGAGCGTGAATTGAAACTCCGTGTCCTCCGCATCTACTGGAGAAGGTTCATAATTACTTTCCTCATGTTTGATATGTAAAATATAAAACATAAAATAAAATTGATATCCAAGGCTAAATAACCTTTAATTTTCTAATAACGACATGCTGAAAACAAAGATTGTATAAAAATGAGAGGTTTGTTTGCGGGGAAATTGGAAAATACATGCTAAACTTTAGAGACGGTTGCTCTCAGATTAATCAGTAGATTAAACTTTAGAATTACACCAAAAATCACCAACTTCTGGGGCTGTTCCTCTCGGTAGAAAGGTGCTCACTAGTGGGACTATTTTCCAGTCTACTGACCTAACATGGTTAGCATCAAACGTACTGAATGAAGTTTCTTATATGGCTAACCTGCTGAAAAGTCACGTGAGATCACTTAGACTGGAATATATTCATGATGGTATCGTGTCACTAAAAGCAATCACCTCAAATGTTTGTGATCTTTTTGTACAATTTATAAAGTTTAGGCACCCAAAACGGAGGATATTTTATGCAATATTTCTGTTTTTCTGTAAACTCATCAATTTCATGAATTTTTCTGGACTAAACAATGTATATTTCCAATGGACTGCTTGACTTTTATTGTCATTGGCTATGACCGGTTAAGAAACTTATGTGTGTTAGTTTATGTTGGCCTCATGCCCACACTTAGCAGGCTTTGCCTTTGCTAAGAGCCTTGGGGTATGATCTAGTCACAGATCTAGACATGAAAGAACTATTCTCCTCATAAGTATAACATTCTGCGTATGAAACCTTGGCTAAAATTCTGCTTAGTTTTTATTGAATAATAAAAAGTCTTATATAGGCTGTTGATTACATAGATAAAACGTATCCTAATAACAAGGAAATATAAATAAACTAACAAGGAAGTATTATTCTAATATAACTAGATAATATCAACAACTCCTAAATTACAATAAAAATATATAACTGTAAATAATAGTTATTGTAGTTATGCCCCTCTCACTTCCTACCTCAGCCTATGGTATCTGCACCTTCCCTTGTTGATTACTCAATCGACGCCTTAGTTCTGGTAGTGCTTTAGAATGAGGTTGGATTCACTTTCCTTGACAAAAATTAGCATTTCATTCTGAATCATTAAAAGCTGCCAAATGAAAGGCTACATTTTTTTTCTTCTGTAAATTAATTCCATATTCCATCTGCTTTATGCATAAATTGGACTTAATTTAGGCTTGAAGAGAGGAAGCGCAGAAAAGACTTTATTCTGGAGAGGAACTTACTCTATCCAGATCCTTTTGAAAAAGGCCTCTCTCCTGAGGAGAAAGAATTATGTCAGCGTTACAGAGTCTTCATGCGATTTCACTCTAAAGAAGAGCACGAAGAGCTGCTTAGAACTGTTGTGGAGGAGCATCGCATTCGTAAAAGAATACAAGATCTCAAGGTATTGTCAATATATTATACCCTTGTACTTGACTACATACATCTGTTGCGTGATTTGCTCGTACTATTATAGAATTTGTCCATAGAAACTCAATACAGCACAAGTTTCAGATCGTACAAGAAATTATCGAGTGATAAATTTTCATCACCAGCACGAGTGATTGGTATTTGGATCAGACCTTTCATCACCAGCACGAATGATTAGTATCAGACCATATTTTATTCGTCCCTTACAAACTTCTCAGTACTAGCAAAGATAAGGGTCTGTTTGGATTACACTTGACAATGCATTATTTTGCATTATAATGCACGATAATGCATTATCAAGTGTAACCCAAACAGACCCTAGTTTTGTAATTACATCAAAAGCGGTCCTACCCCTTGGATGGTGGTGAAGAACAGAAATTATTCATCTTAATTTGGGTAAAAAATGTCTCCTTCTTACAACTAAAGTGTCTTGCAATTGCAGGATGCTAGAGCTGCAGGTTGTCGCACATCAGCTGAGGCAGAACGTTTCATTGGGCAGAAGAGGAAGAGAGAAGCTGAGGAACACGCACGCCGTGCAAAAGACAGTGTTGAGGCCAGCCCACGTGGAAGCATTAGGGGCTCTGCCTCCTTCTTAGACTCTTCCTCCACAACTGCAAGCCAAGCACTTCCTAATTCCATTGATGAGTGGGATATCAATGGTTTCCCTGGAGCAGATTTACTCTCCGAAACTGTAAGTAATTAAAAGATTTCTTAATTTTGAATTTGCTAGGACTTGAACCTAACACGTTTCTTGAAATGCAGGAGAAGCGGCTTTGCAGAGAGACGAGGATACTGCCCTCACATTACCTCAACATGCTTCAGACTCTATCGATGGAGGTGATGAAAGGGAATTTAACGAAAAAATCAGATGCATACGCCTTGTTCAAGGTTGATCCTGCAAAAGTTGATCGAGTCTACGACATGCTTGTGAAGAAAGGGATTGCCCCACCATGATTCTCCCATTCGTCATTTTACAGTCTTATAAGTTATGGTTCAAGGATAGGTAAATTTGTGGTCGGTTATAGATATCTTATGCCTTTTATGGGATAGTGGTGAAAATAGAAATTGTTATTGGAGTTCATGGGAGTTTGAGATGTAGATCTGCGTGTAGTTGTGACTGTATTGGTAAAATTACCTGCCTCAGTAAGAGTTGCAGACACTTGTAACTTTAATTAGGTTTCTTCGCCAACAAGGAGAATTTAATTGGCGAGCAATAATCTATTTGTTTGTTGTATCTTCGCTTACAGTCTCACAATCGATGTTGCACTAATTTAGCCTTCAAAGTTCAAAGTCTGTTGTGCTGCTCGTTCGAGTTTTCTGTCAATGGTTTAAATCAGTTCGTTTGGCACCGATTCGAGCTTGATAAATTCTCAGATAAATGCCTAAGATAAGGCATGTTGTCACCTACTCAAATTCACAACCAATTTGATGAAATTCATCTTGAATGAATTGATTAAATTTTTCTTAGTTAAAACCGAGTTGGTCGGACCACCACCGACCACAACCACATGATGGTTGGGTGGAGCCACCTAGGTCCATCCTCAACTTCATTGCTTGAGTTGAAGCAATTCCGAGCCACCTCGATTTGTGTGCCTTTCTTTCACCTCTTTTTATGTATTGTCTCGATTTGCGTGGAAGCAAATCCTAGAAAGTATGTCGCTAGGTAATTTCAAGTCTTTTGAGCTTGACTTATATATTAAGATGATTTTTAATATAAAGTTAAACACTAGTACAAATCTATATACTCTTACTAAACTTGAATCTTTCTATCCTATTTGTCACCCATCTAACTATGCCACATAAGCATCTTAAATTTTAAATTTACTTCTTTACCCTTTCTTCTTTATAGTATTTAGAATCCTTAAATATAATAATATTACTATTGCTATTAATATACATTGATCTACTACTTTCTCTTATGGACAATTTAAATATTATATAATTGTACATCATCATCTTTAATATGTATGGTTATTTTTTTCCAATAGCAAATATGAAAGTATCCATACATAATATCTCTAATATATGATCTACTACTTTTTTTTATGGACAAAATTTTAAATCTTATATAATTATACATCATTACCATTTCAATAATTAAATAATACTATAAATAATATAATATAATATTATTGTTAATATTATTAATATATAATTGTATCCTTGAATTATAGTATGATCTTTACCATTTTTCCTAGGGCTGAGCACGGTTCGGTGTTGAGAGGGTTTCTCGGCCAACAAATAAATTTGTAAGTCAAGACCCCGCTGAGTACAGTGGAGTCAGGATCGTTCCACAGGAAGCAAGGTTGTTTGTCTATCAATCTAATAAAAATCAAATAAAATCAAACACAATCACTCACGAGATGTCTCGTTAACGACCTTGTCAAGATCGTTACCGAACCACCGAACACAAAAATAACAATTAACGACCTAATAAAATTCTAATTAATACTCGGTACCGAAGCAAGTATTCAGCAACGAAGATTTATCAGAAATAATTCAATTAAAACAAAAATCTAGGATAAGGGACACCACAACATAGCCAAGCATAAGAATTCGTAAGAAGATAAGATCATGCCTTTAAATAGATAGAGTCATCAACTTTCATTGACTTAACAAGTAAATTAATCTGTTTTCATAAACTAACTCACTCAATTGCTTGTTTTGGATCTAAAGCTTGAAACTTTCGTTTTCAAACAATATCAACCTTCAAGTTACTAGCTTTCTCTTTCAATCAAGTTAAAACTCAAATTACCTCAACTCCTGTTTCGGTATTAAGCACAACAAACAATCTCAATAAAGATAAAAGGCATTCAACACACTATCTTATTCATCAAACATGCTCAACTATGTCGGGTTAACCCCGACCCTAGAAAAATAGACTACTCACTACTCATGATTAAGAAACTAAAAACTTCAATAAAAACAAACATTGAAACAAAACTCAAACTTAAATTAATAACAAAAATATCGTCTTACAGAGATTCAGAAGGAAACCAAAACAAAACAATCACCGAACAAACTCGATCAACGAACCTCGGAAACCGTCGTTACCGACCCTCGTCACCGACTTCCGATCCGGTTCTCTCTCCTTCGGCCTTCCTCCAAATCTCCTCCAAAACTAGCTCTAAAATTCTACTCCAAAATTAAGCCCCTCCTTTCTATGCTAGATAGAAGGGTATTTATACTAGAAAATCCTAAAAAAAACTAAAAAGGCTAAAAGATAAAAACTTTCCTAAAAAGATAGAAACAATCTCTAAAAGATAGAAATAAAATCTAGAAAGATATTAAACCCTAAAATACATATTCTAATAACCCATAAAGATTCTAAAAAGATACTCAACCGATACGGAAATAAATTCCCACTCAAGATCGGTGAATAATAAAATAATACTCCGAAATCTTCTTCTTCGTGGCCTCGTTAACGACCCTTCACAACCTCATTAACGAGCCTGTGGTTTTGTTTTCTTCAACACCTCTTCTCGTATTCTCGAGCCTCGACTTCTTAAATCTTGCACTTTCCCGTCCTTCACTGTGATGCTCCAAATTTAGCTCCTTTTAGCTCCTTTCCTTGCTAAAACCTGCAAAATACACAAAATAGCGTAGATTCCACTCTTTTCATAGATTTATGCAAAACTAACTAAAATTACTCAAAACTAAACCTAAACTAGACAAAACTAAACCTAATAAGCAAAAGAAAACCTATCAAAACTATACTAAAAATGCGATCATCATTCGGTTCAAACCGAAATTTTAAGCCGAACCGAGCCGAACCGAACCGAAACCGATATAGTTCGGTTCGGTTTTCTGTTTAAGAATTTTCTAAATTTCGGTTTCGGTTCGGTTCGGTTTCGGTTCAAATTTTCCAAAGAATAACCTACTATTTATGTAAAACCGACAAAAACCGAAACCGAACCGAACCGAATCAATTCAGTTCGGTTTTCGGTTCACATAAAAATGGAATTTCGGTTTTCGGTTTAGTTCGGTTTTTGTCGGTTCGGTTCGGTTTTGAACCGATGCTCAGCCCTAATTTTTCCAATATTATACGTACGTTCTTTTTGATAATGTATCTTAATTTTTTCAATGATAAATAGTAAATTTAATATTATGCCACATAGATATATTTAAATGATCATTTATCTCTTTATCCTTAATATTTTTTAGAATTTACACTCCCTATATATTATAATAATATTATCTCATTTATCATTATTACTTACCATATTCAATTAAAAAAAATTCAATTAGCTATGTTATTAAAAAACATTTTTTTACATATTGTAATAATATTACCTCATTCATTACTATCTATTACTTACCATATTTAACTAATTAGTATGAAATACTTGCCATATTCAATTAATGACTATGAGAATATTATTGAGCTTTTTAGTATTTATTTACCTATATATTATATAATATTATCTCATTCAAAAATTAAAACAAATATTCTATTATAAATAAAAAAACTATTTTTTACATTCCCTACGTATTATAATAATTCTCGCTTGAGAGTTTTATTGAGAAAATTATTTTATTTTATCAAATGAGTTTATGTAAATTCAATCGACAAGTATGGTTCCTACATAATTTTTATCTCAAATCATCGTCGTGCATGGCACGACCGGGTCTTGCTAGTATGGTTATATATAGAGAAAATATTATAGCGGTTTTATAAAGCGCATTAATTAAATATATAAGCATAGTGGTTTAAAAAAAATAACCGCTAAGAACTCTTTATTTGCACTTTTTATAGAAAAAGCGCTATAAGTTCTAAAACGTAAGCATAGTGCTATGTAAGGAAAATCGCTCTAACGCAAATTAGCATTTTTTTATTAAAAGTGTCCTATAAGCCCTTTCTACAATATTAACACTAGGCGCATATATTTTCTATCTCTCGCGCGCTCCAGAATTAGGGATAGAAACGCCTCCAAAATTAGGGCTCCTGAGCGTGTATATTTTCTATCTCCCGAGGCCGGATAGGGGTTTCGATCGAAGTCCGAAGCTCAACCTTCGTTATGAGCGGTTAGCCTCAAGAGTCTGAAGCCTCGAATCAGTGAACCCTAATCGTCTGTTTCTTTACTGTTGAGATCACGCAATTTTTCTTCTTCCCTATGATTCCTTCTTTTAACCTTTCATCTTTTCTGTTTTCATCTATGCGAGAAAACTCTGTATCGGCGGAGAATTCCCGACTGAAATCACTCTTTTAGTCTTAGATTTTAGTAATAGTAGTATAAATATTTAGATTTCCACCCTTCAAAAAATAGGGAACAAGTTATTTCAAAAGAATGGTATTCTAGGGTTACAGTTTTGATCAATTCCTCTAAAGAGTGCTAACTTTAAAGTTAGATTTCATATTAAATCCTGTAAAGCGTGATCTTATTGGACATTATAATTGGTCAAATTATAAAGACAAGTTAAGTTAAGCAAGTCTTTTAACAAATTATAATTTGTTTATCTATTCTTTTCCGGTACAATCCTAGCTGAGTCTTGGATGCATGACGTTCAAGAGGAGGATTATTCGCCTTAAGAGGAGTTATCTCGTATAAGGCAAGTGGATGGTTTCTCTTTCATTATTGTTATTAAATGAGGATTTGAATCTCATTTAATATTTGTGTTGAGAACAACTTGTGTGCTTAATAAAATATTATAGGTTGTTATTTTGTTAGAGATAATGACCATTGTTATTGTTTATTCAGTTTCGCGCTAGAATTGAACTTAAGTCCGATGTGGTGACCTTGTTTGTGATTTAAGTTTCATCGGAGACATTGATGTGAAATAAGTTAGTTTCGGGGGTGGGAGCTTGGTCTCCAGAACATCTCTGTTCTTGTGAACTAGATTTAGTTACAGGGAGGGGATCTTGTCTCCATAACCTCTCTTTATAACATTGTGTTGAGGGTGTTTCATTTATTGAGGTCTTTGATGGTGCGCAAAATAATCGCTAAGTAATTAAGGGCGAAAGGTTACACATATAAAGTAGTACAAGAGACAAAGCGACGTGTTGTGTGCACGCGCCCAAATATGTATACGTACATATGTTGTACAAGTAGCATACATTAATTCTCCTAATGAATTAATGTGCTATAGTTCGATGCATTTAAAAGCATGACCAAAATGGTCCACTTGAGGGATGCCACCTCACCACCACTATATGTGCATCTTTGTGTGATTCTTTCTCATGAAAGGAATTTAAATAACTTGTCCCACATCGACAATTGCAAGGCAAGCAGCAATTCCCCAACACTATAAATAAGGGGAAAAACCAACGTAATAGGGGGTCGAAAATCCTCTCTGGCTCGAGAACTATCTCGTTTGCCAGAGCTCGACGTGTTTGATCTCCGAGTGAGATCGCGCTATAAGCGGTATAAGGTCAGAGCACAAAAACAATCGGCTGAGGGGTGGGGAATCCCGAGAGTTAGTATTTTTATAATCCCGTTTATAGCACAGATTATCTCGGGTTTCAACACTGGCGCCGTCTGTGGGAACGAGCTCTCCCTATCCGACCTGCTCTCGGGAAGCAAGCGAAGTGTGTGGGCCCTCCCCTCAACAACAAGACGGTGTGTTAGCTAGTGGGCATTCCAAGAAAAGGCCACGGTTGATGGGCTAGGGTGTGAGGTCCATTCAAAGGTGGGCAAACGAGGTCTTGGAGCGACGCCACTCGTCGCGATTTTCTTGCGAGGCCAAGCATCATGGTGGCAACGTCGCTCATGTCCCACGCATTGTTCATTGCATGTGGGCATGTATGGATGTGCGAGGTATCGCCGGGAAACATCGCGACGTCGATCTCCCATGGCCAACCTCCGAGGTTATTCTCATGCGCGATGTCTTTGAGAAGGTTTGTGCGGTGTCGCGCCTCGCTCCGCCGTCACATACGCACACACTTGGCACCTCGCGGTCTTCAAGGACCAAACCTCGTGGTCCTTCCTTCGCGGCTCGGCAGGGCGAGCGAGGTCTTCCATGGCCAGTGAACAAATTCCCTCTCCGCGGGGTGTCTACCTCGTGATAATCGCGCTCGGAACCGGGGTTGGCACCTCATTGACACGTCTTCACAACCATAACCTCGCGTGCTTCTCCGTATCGGCTCCCATTCAATGCAAGAACCTCGCCCCGGCCACACATCACCGTCTTTGAATTGTAGGACCTCGTAGTCTTTGTGGGAGATAAATAGGAAGTCAAACGTGGATATCGCCATCTCTTGGAAAACATCGCGTTGGATCTTCGTGCCCATGCCATCCATATATGTCGTGGCGTGTTAACTTGACTTTCTCGGTCGGCGCACAGGTTATCCATGTCTTCCATGGCGAGAAGTTACCTCGATCCTTCTTATCGTTTGGGGCCACTTCAGGGGTTATGGCGCTCGTCCGAGCTTCGCACCCACACTCAACGCAATGACTACTCTCAACGCCAAGGATCGCGGTCTTTTGAGTAGGCCATCCTCGGCGTCGCGACAGCTCGGCTTAATCGGCCGCCTTACACCGCGTGGTCTCTATGGTGGACCTCGTGCAAATGTTTCCATGGTGTAGGTCGCTCTCGTCCTCGCCTCGGCGCCGGTGATCTTCATGGCGTTGTTTCCATGGTGTGATCAAACAAGCGAGGTCATGGCGGTCATCTTCTCGCTAGGCCAAACAAACTCGGCGTGGTGATCTCGTCGGGTGCTTCCTTTGGGGCACGTGAGGTCGGCACGCGAGGACGAGGTTGGCTAGGCAAGCAAGGTCTACGCCGGGGAGGACCTTCGCGGCCTACTCCGATACAAGTTGGCACAATTCTCCTTTATTTATGGTAGGTACGACGTGATTCCGGTGCGGCGCGATCCAAGCGCCAAACAAGCATGCGTGGCGAGGTGTGTTGGCGAGGCTTGGAAGCAAGAGACATCATGGCCAACAAAAACAAGCGAGGTTGAATGAAGTGAGGTTGGACGCTTCGGGCCAAACAAGCGGGGTCAGATGATTGGGGCCACACAAACGAGGTCCTGGTATGGAGCCGGTCACCACTCCACTCCGAGGCGGGTCTCGCCGGCGAGGTCGTGGAGTAAAGCATCGCATCAACTCCTTGTTTAAATGGCCAGCCCGCGCGGTTTTGTGCCCGTGGGTCTACCGTCGCGCCTATAATCTTGGTGTCTCGTTGTTCCGGACGAGGTTGGATCATCGCGGTCTCTGGGCCACGACCATGGTGAGCGGTGTTTGGAGACTCGGGCGGTGTGCGCGGCGCCGTGTGGCCTCGACTTAAAGGTGGAAAGCAACACCTCCATGTCTCCTTTTTGCAGCGAGGTGTTGTCCCGGCTTGGCGACGCGCAATGACCCATCCTCATACCGAAGTTAGCGATCATCATGCACACCCAAACATCTCGGCCATTCTTCCCAGGAGCCGAAGATTGCCATTTCACTGCCTTGATGATCCTCTTATGAGGCATGTTATTGCCATGACTTGATAACCATTCTTCATGATGTTGCATGTGGTTATACATGGCGTTCCCATGATGGGGTCAACACCATCAACCTCGCTACGATCAACGAGGGTCTCTTCCTCGCGGAAGAGGCGTTGATTATACAAATAATTATGGCTGCGCCCTCACTACTTATGCATGGCGACAAATTTGCATGGAAATAATCACGTGACGCATGTATGGCTTATGGCCACAACCTCCGTTCTAAAAAAGCACACGTTGTATGGTCGTGGAATGAGGTAAGCCTCGTCAGCTTGACTAGCTAATTATTTATACTCAGTATATAGCTCAAGTCATGGGGAAAAGTCCTAATTTTCTATAATAAATCCACCCCTCGCTTCCCGCTTGGGGTTGGAGATTCTCGGTTTTATGGTTTCAAGCCCACCCCTCGTTTCCCGCTTGCGGTTGGAGAATCTCGTTAAAATCCACCCCTCGTTTCCCGCTTGGGGTTGGAGAATCTCGTTAAGGTCCACCCCTCGCTTCCCGCTTGGGGTTGGAGAATCTCGTTAAAATCCACCCCTCGTTTCCCGCTTGGGGTTGGAGAATCTCGTTAAAATCCACCCCTCGTTGCCCGCTTGGGGTTGGAGAATCTCGTTAAAATCCACCCCTCGCTTCCCGCTTGGGGTTGGAGAATCTCGTTAAGGTCCACCCCTCGCTTCCCGCTTGGGGTTGGAGAATCTCGTTAAGGTCCACCCCTCGCTTCCCGCTTGGGGTTGGAGAATCTCGTTAAAATCCACCCCTCGTTGCCCGCTTGGGGTTGGAGAATCTCGTTAAAATCCACCCCTCGTTGCCCGCTTGGGGTTGGAGAATCTCGTTAAAATCCACCCCTCGTTTCCCGCTAGGGGTTGGAGATTCTCGTTAAGGTCCACCCCTCGCTTCCCGCTTGGGGTTGGAGAATCTCGTTAAGGTCCACCCCTCGCTTCCCGCTTGGGGTTGGAGAATCTCGTAAAGGTCCACCCCTCGCTTCCCGCTTGGGGTTGGATAATCTCATAAAGGTCCACCCCTCGCTTCCCGCTTGGGGTTGGATAATTTCGTAAGGGTCCACCCCTCGCTTCCCGCTTGGGGTTGGAGAATCTCGTTAAGGTCCACCCCTCGCTTCCCGCTTGGGGTTGGATAATCTCGTAAAGGTCCACCCCTCGCTTCCCGCTTGGGGTTGGAGAATCTCGTTAAGGTCCACCCCTCGCTTCCCGCTTGGGGTTGGAGAATCTCGTTAAACTCCACCCCTCGTTTCCCGCTTGGGGTTGGAGATTCTCGTTAAGCTCCACCCCTCGCTTCCCGCTTGGGGTTGGAGAATCTCGTTAAGGTCCACCCCTCGTTTCCCGCTTGGGGTTGGAGAATCTCGTTAAAATCCACCCCTCGTTTCCCGCTTGGGGTTGAAGAATCTCGTTAAAATCCACCCCTCGTTTCCCGCTTGGGGTTGGAGAATCTCGTTAAAATCCACCCCTCGTTTCCAGCTTGGGGTTGGAGAATCTCGTTAAAATCCACCCCTCGTTTCCCGCTTGGGGTTGGAGATTCTCGTTAAGGTCCACCCCTCGCTTCCCGCTTGGGGTTGGAGAATCTCGTTAAGGTCCACCCCTCGCTTCCCGCTTGGGGTTGGAGAATCTCGTTAAGGTCCACCCCTCGCTTCCCGCTTGAGGTTGGAGAATCTCGTAAAGGTCCACCCCTCGCTTCCCGCTTGGGGTTGGATAATCTCGTAAAGGTCCACCCCTCGCTTCCCGCTTGGGGTTGGATAATCTCGTAAGGGTCCACCCCTCGCTTCCCGCTTGGGGTTGGAGAATCTCGTTAAGGTCCACCCCTCGCTTCCCGCTTGGGGTTGGATAATCTCGTAAAGGTCCACCCCTCGCTTCCCGCTTGGGGTTGGAGAATCTCGTTAAGGTCCACCCCTCGCTTCCCGCTTGGGGTTGGAGAATCTCGTTAAAATCCACCCCTCGTTTCCCGCTTGGGGTTGGAGAATCTCGTTAAAATCCACCCCTCGTTTCTTGCTTGGGGTTGGAGATTCTCGTAAAGGTCCACCCCTCGCTTCCCGCTTGGGGTTGGATAATCTCGTAAAGGTCCACCCCTCGCTTCCCGCTTGGGGTTGGAGAATCTCGTTAAGGTCCACCCCTCGCTTCCCGCTTGGGGTTGGAGAATCTCGTAAAGGTCCACCCCTCGCTTCCCGCTGAGGGTTGGAGAATCTCGTTAAGATCCACCCCTCGCTTCCCGCTTGGGGTTGGATAATCTCGTAAAGGTCCACCCCTCGCTTCCCGCTTGGGGTTGGAGAATCTCGTAAAGGTCCACCCCTTGCTTCCCGCTTGGGGTTGGAGATTCTCGGTTTTATGGTTTCGAAGTCCACCCCGCGCTTCCCGCTTGGGGTTGGAGATTCTCGATTTTATGGTTTCGAAGTCCACCCCTCGCTTCCCACTTGGGGTTGGAGATTCTCGGTTTTATGGTTTCAAAATCCACCCCTCGCTCCCCGCTTGGGGTTGGAGATTCTAGAAAAGTGCGCAAATCCACCCCTCGCTTCCCTCTTGGGGTCGGAGACTCTCGGTTCTAAGTGCGCCATTTCACCCCTCGCTTCCCGCTTGGGGTTGGAAACTCTCTTATGGACGAGGTCCAAACTCTCTATGGATGAGGTCCAAACTCTCTTATGGAAGAGGTCCAAACTCTCTATGGACGAGGTCCAAACTCTCTTATGGACGAGGTCCAAACTCTCTATGGACGAGGTCCAAACTATCTTATGGACGAGGTCCAAACTATCTTATGGACGAGGTCTAAACTCTCTATGGAAGAGGTCCAAACTCTCTATGGACGAGGTCCAAACTCTTTTATGGACGAGGTCCAAACTCTCTATGGACGAGGTCCAAACTCTCTATGGACGAGGTCCAAACTATCTTATGGACAAGGTCCAAACTATCTTATGGACGAGGTCACAACTCTCGAAAAATGCGCGAACTCCACCAAATCTCGAGTTTAGATCGTGTTGCACAAGTTGCAAATCGTTAAAGCACACACACCTATTTATTGTCTCGTTGCCCTCGTGGAACGAGGACTCCAAGCCAAGGGGTTGTGATGGTGCGCAAAATAATCGCTAAGTAATTAAGGGCGAAAGGTTACACATATAAAGTAGTACAAGAGACAAAGCGGCGTGTTGTGTGCACGCGCCCAAATATGTATACGTACATATGTTGTACAAGTAGCATACATTAATTCTCCTAATGAATTAATGTGCTATAGTTCGATGCATTTAAAAGCATGACCAAAATGGTCCACTTGAGGGACGCCACCTCACCACCACTATATGTGCATCTTTGTGTGATTCTTTCTCATGAAAGGAATTTAAATAACTTGTCCCACATCGACAATTGCAAGGCAAGCAGCAATTCCCCAACACTATAAATAAGGGGAAAAACCAACGTAATAGGGGGTCGAAAATCCTCTCTGGCTCGAGAACTATCTCGTTTGCCAGAGCTCGACGTGTTTGATCTCCGAGTGAGATCGCGCTATAAGCGGTATAAGGTCAGAGCACAAAAACAATCGGCTGAGGGGTGGGGAATCCCGAGAGTTAGTATTTTTATAATCCCGTTTATAGCACAAATTATCTCGGGTTTCAACAGTCTTAGCATTCAAAGGGTCATGACTCAGCTCGACTTCCATGATTGAATTATGCATCTTAGCACTATGATTAATGCTCATTTGGCATTTTACGCCTAGAGGTTTTGTGTGTTTGTCAATGTATCATGGAGGAAATATACCCTCTTGTAATAACTGCGGTTTTCGAGGATATTTTCGAATGTTTCTCGGATATCCTTTTAACCTTTTTGACCGTTTTAACGCTTAATCCAATATTTTTTTTGGAGATTAAATCCTAGAAAATTCTTGGTGATATCCTAAAATCACAAAGAAAGGATTTTATGGATCGGTGTGAATTATAGGATTTTTCAGTGGAAAAAGAATATTTATTGGATAAGCCGTCTTTTTAATTATGTATCGGAAGGAATTTAAAATACGAAACGGAAGCCTTAAAAATTGAAGGTAGCAAGATAAAATCATGGAAAATTGGTTTTATTGGTCTACATAATTTACGGGACGTTTTCGTTTAGTAAGTTTTTCCACCCGAGGTACATAATTTTACCGCTTTAACGCGAGTCCCGTTCCGAGACGAGTTGTGATTTTAAACACCGCCTCTTTTAATGTCTTAGAAAGGAAGGAACTAGTGTGGGATTAGGATGAATCTTTATTTGCCTCGTCAAAGTGAGACCGAAAGCGAGAGATGGACGAGAACGAAGGGCTCGGACTTGGGAGCTTTTCACCGTCGGTGCTAGCTTTCTCCGCCCGTTCCACCATCTTATTCCTCTAGCTCTTCCTCCACCCCACCTCTTCTTCTTCCTTTCCATGTTGCTGCTGCTAGGAGGAGCCAGAACCAGCGAAGAATCAAGGCGGAACGACGACGTTCTCGAGAGGAAAGAGCTTGTCACCGCCGGTCATCTTTTTGCCTCGCCAAGCGACGTCGCCGACAATCGGTAGCTTGTCCAACCACCACCCACAACAAGGGCTGCCGCCGGGCAACTCCCAGCCACCCTTTGTCTCGAGGATCGAGCCACTATCGAGCCAAACGAGCCATGGGCTCGAGTGAAGGTATATACGATCGAAATTAATTAGCGGGTTGATTGCGGAGCCACCGTAAGGGCCTTTCGGTTATGCTTTGCTAATTAAATTTATGGTTTTTATAAGCTTGACGTTGATACGGTCCCACAGGTTCAAACCGCTCGGGAAACGGACGTCAGGATCTTCAGTTATAGCGAATACAAGTTTTGATAGTAACTTGACAGGTAAAGGACTTCGGATAATTACTCGAGATTCGTTGTTAATCCGTTTGATCCGAGATTTGGTCACCTTTAAGAACTGTTGCGAATGAAAAAAATTTATTTAGAAAATTGTTTCAAAACTGAAGTGGATAATTAGTTATAATTCCGCCAAGATGGCTCCTTGAAGCATGATAACTAAGGATTTATTATATATCGATATTCGGAAATTAAATCGTTTATAGATTAGGAAGTTGTAGGAGTTGAGAATACAACTAAGAATTGTTTCTGTGAGCTCGTTGCTGAGAAATCCTTTTGTTATATTTGTCAGAAGGATGATAAAGATTATTGTTGGAATTGCTAAGGACGTTGAGCACGCCTTCTAAGGCAAGTGGACGGTTCTCTCTTTCGTTATTGTTATTAAATGAGGAATTGAATCCCATTTAATGTTTGCGTTGGGAAAAACTTGTATGATTAATAAAATATGATAGGTTGTTGTTTTGTTAGAAATAATGACCATATTGCTATTCATTCAGTTTTGAGCTAGAATTGGATTTAGGTCCGTTGTATGTGACCTTGTATGTTTAGTTGTCTCATGCTGAGACATTGATATGGATTAACTTAGTTCAGGGATGTGAGCTTAGTCTCGGAAGAATCTCTTCAAAGCTCGTATTAGGCAGTATCAATATTGATCCCCTAATACTTAGAACATGACCATGGCCCGCTCTACGCTTGAGGGGTGACTATGCACTCTAGCTAAGTGCATTGATTCAATATGTGTTGGTAGTGGATTATGGATGAAACAGGCCCTCTAATCTCTCCATCATTGGGACCCGTACTATTCGTTGTTCAAGGATGAGATATGCCCTCTGACCTCGATAGTATTGTGTTCCATTCAATATGTGTTGGTAGTGGATTATGGATGAAACAGGCCCTCTAATCTCTCCATCATTGGGACCCGTGTTATTCGTTGTTCAAGGATGAAACAGGCCCTCTGACCTCGATGGTATTGTGTTCCACCGGCAGTAGTTCGAGCCGATTAAAAGATGTCAACTTGTTTGTGAAAAGTTTGAAAGTAATATAAGATAAATGTGTTAGGCACATTAATATACCCGAATGGTTGGGCAATTTGATAACCATTCTTACTTCCGGTTATGAATGATTTTTAATCAAACGTTGATTAAGTCAATCTGATTACTCGATGGAGGCTTTTCAAAATGTCATGTGATTAATATGAGTTCCTAACAGTTGTTCATGTTTTTTAAAAGAAACCACAAGCGGTGGTGTTCTCTCTCTTGATTACGCAAGTCTCCTTCTTATTCTCTATAAGACTGCTAACTGTTGGATCATAATCCGAGTCTAATCGAATTTGGATGCCAATATGTTTAGTTACAACCATAAGAACCAAATTAGATTCTCCGGTTGCTAGTCTATGATTAGACTAACCCGTCCATCTTTTTTTCCTTTATATGGTCGGCTTGTGTCCACCGTTGTTTTACGACACATCAGATTCTTCTTGGAAGTTGATTCAAGAGGCGGATTCAGATGTTTGAAGCTCTAGAAGTTGAAGAAAGGTTTCCAATGGCTATACTTGAGTGAAGATCATGGTTGAACTACTTCAAAGTGAAGCTGAGTTTCAAAAATCAGAACTCAAGGAAGACTTGATGAAGATTTTGTTTAGTTAGAAGGTTGTTCTATTTATTTATTCTTTTAAGTTAAGGTTTGTATAAGACCTTTTACGTGTTTTTCCGCTGTAATATTCAACTTAAGTTTGTTAGATTTTCAAATGGTTTCATTTACCTTGTTTTTAGTTTGTTAAGTCAGTTTAAAGCCTTGGGTAGCTTCGGTTTAGTCTTAATTGGGGTTACGGGCGGTAATACCTCCAGGGTAGGAAGGGGGTGTTACAGAAGTGGTATCAGAGCTAAAAGTTCCTAAGTCTTGCTTAAGACTTTCATCTTCTATATAGAATTATGAAGAATTCTATATTGGTGTTGTCTTAGAACCATTTACGGAAAGTGGTTAAGATTGAAGGTCAGAGTCGTGTAGAGATAGAAGGAGGAAAGGGGATTGGAGAACATGAGGTAATAAGATTGTAATAGCTTTTGTGAAAAAAGTTCCTATGGTGGACATTTGATTCCCTGGAGATGGGAATGGATTCTGAGAAGGATCCAGAGTAGGATTAGGTGAAGATTCCTAAAGTTGAACCGGTTCTAGACCAAGTTCTCAATGAATTCCTATTCTCTCTTGAGAGTCTGAATTGGGTGTACCCTCGTCGTTTATTCCATATTAGGAAACTTCTTGTGAGATTTTGAAGTTAAGTATTGTACTTCATAAAGATTTTCTAGTTTGAAGGTTTCCTATTTTAAGCTCGTATGATGTAAGATTTCAAGTTAAGAATTTTTTTGGTAGAAAGTTCATGATTCAAAGTTATGTGAAAGAAATTGTTAATTCTTTTCTTGATATACAAAAGTCCAAGTGTTGTCTTTAAAAAGGAAATTTTTAAGGTGAGTTTCTTGGAAAAGTAAGAGTTTTCCCGAGGATATTTTCTTAGGAATTTCTGAATTTGGTTGAAATTCGATTATCAATAGAAGTTTGGA
The DNA here is from genome assembly GCA_964016875.1 of Fallopia convolvulus. Lineage (NCBI taxonomy): Eukaryota > Viridiplantae > Streptophyta > Magnoliopsida > Caryophyllales > Polygonaceae > Fallopia > Fallopia convolvulus. The sequence goes on along the minus strand of OZ024730.1, from coordinate 44,970,608 downwards.
GTTGGAACCTTTAGTTTTCAACGTTGAGATTTGGAAAATCTTATGAGCCTTGAGTGATTCTAAAAAGATCAGTATGGATCATGAAGTGATGTAAGAGAATCTTGAAAAGAAAAGGGTTGTCTTTGGAAACTTTCTTCAACAACTATGTTTGTGACTCTGTAGTATAGAATCATGGATATTCTGTACTTTTCTTTTGTAACACCCCTATTTTTCAACACTGGGTATTACCGCCAGTGACCTCAGACTTTACCGTCTAAAGTCACCCAAGACTTTTAGAATGATATAGAACAATTAAAAGCGGAATAAAAACATATTACATAATGAGAAAAAGGTGATCCCGAGGGAGACTTGGTTCTTACAAATATCTTACATCGTTTTCAAATAAAAAGTTGTTCGGAAATTTAAATGCGAAGCTAACTTGTCCTTGAAACATATTGAAACTAAACAAAATGATGAACGAAGTACATCTTGAAAATCCTTGTTCTTCCTTCGTCTTCACTTCACTTCACGCCTTATGGGGATTCCTAGATTCTGACATAATTCGCGAGGGGCGATAGAATGCCAGGCAAACATGCGGAAAAGAAGAATTAGTCTAAGAGACTAAGCAAGCGGGAATGGAACTTCCCGAGGGTAAATTCGGTAACTTCTAATTATTGTCGAAAGAGATAAACGGGTTGTGTTTACGATGAGGCTATACGATCAAGCTTGTTTATATGGAGCTTTTAATGGTTCAAAGGAGAGTATATCTTAGGCAAAGATAACTCGAAAAGCGATAGAAGAACTACTAGATTGTAGACTTCTCTAGGATTTCAATAGAATATTGGGAACATTTACTAATTCATACAAGTGAAAACCTCTCGCGCTTTGAGCGGACCGAGAGCCGGAACGATCATTTGAGATCGGTCCGGTTTTGGTGTCTTAAATGTGCATTCGCACTTATCTTAAAAAGTAACGAAAGATATTCAATCTTGTTAATGATTTTTAATAGAGAGTGGTGGGACACGGATAATCCGAGCCACCCGAAGGAGAACTTCAATTCCCCGACAATTAGCTAGAGTGCGCGCAATCCCTCCTTGCAATCGGAGCGGATGGAGATCATGATCCCGAAAGTCGTATGGACGTACGACTTAGTAAGATTATATAGAGGTGTCGACTAACCCGCACCCCTTTCTAGTTTCTTCAACGCAAATCTCTGAGCGAGATTGTAATCAATCAAGAGAACACACACACACTAGCAAATATAATCCTAACAAGGAATATAAAACTTACTATGCTAACAATGGTCGTTATTTCTAGCAATCGATATTTCCTAGGTTCGTTTTTATTTAAGCATACAAGAAGTTCCCAACATCGAGAATTTTTACGGAATGATGTATAAAGGTCGCAAGGGGAAATTCCACTTGCTTTAGTGCAACGGATACTAGCAAACGAGCTTTGACGAACTTAAGCGATTCCTTGCTACGAACGAGGATTCCGACCTATTGATAGGGAATTTACGAAAAGGCTCAAAACACGATTTTCCACTAAAGTTCGGATTACCTCTTATAATGTTTTTATAAGAGGATTTGAATTTCTAAATTATTATAATAATAATTTAGAAAGTTATTTTCTTTAAAATAACAATATTCCTTTATTATTATTTTGATTTTGTAATATCCTTATTATTCCGAAAATCTCTATTAAAATAATTATTAAACAATCCTTTTTATTAGGAAGTTTCCTTAAATAGAAATTTCTACCTTTCCTTATAAGGTAACTTGCCTAAACTACTTTTAATTTAGATTACTCTTATTTATTCTATTTCCATAACCCTTTTATACTATGAGGCTCATAAAATATCTTTGATCATATTTATATATTATGATATTATAGTTCATAACATAGAATCTTTTCTATATTTAATTGATTTCTTTTCAAGCAAGTCTACTTTATGTTATATAACATACTAGTTTTATTATAATATCATACTTTATATATTTAATTTTGAACTTAGGTCTTTTAATAAATCTCTACACTAGAAGCTCATTAACAATCCTTTATTTTTATATAGGACTCTAATAATATTTTATTTAATAGTAGCATATTTTCATGAAATCATTGTCTAAGTCAACTATAGTTTTTAGATCTCTATTATATTCTATAATCAAGACTCATATGCTAGTAAAATCTTATTTTATTATATCCATATAATAGATAACATCTTGTAATATCCTTCATATAAAAAGATATGCTAAGTTCATATTGAATAACTATTTTATTCTTAATTCCTTATATTCACTCAACATCATAAATTCTATATCTTTTATAGATTAGGCCATGCATGACTTTTCTCTATTAGAAACTTTATTAAAAATCTTTATAAAGATGATATTAGTCTTATTTAATAATCTTTTGATTTCTAAGGTCATAATATGATATCATCTTTTGTATAAGACATGCCTAATATTTCTAGATTCTTATTTTGATCTAAGGTAGGATAATACTAAATATAGACCTTACATATTATATTTATTTTATGACATCTATTTATATCTTGTAATAGCATGCATGTAATAAAATCATGAATATATCTACTTAATTTTATTTAGCCTAAGTTACCATAGTAAAAACAATTTGTTTCTAGTTTTTTCCAACTAACAAGATCTCCCTCACCATTATTTTTATTCCCTTAAATCCTAAATATAATCTAACAATTTATTGTTGGGAAATTCCGATCACCTACTGGCAATAATAACGGCAACACAGATCCACAAGAGAAATCAGAAATAAACAATAAAGGAAGACAAGAGATTTGTTGACCCAGTTCGTCAGAATGACTACGTCTGGGGGCACTACCAAGCCAGGGATATCCACTAGATCTGAGACTTACAAGGATTACAAGACCTCTGTCTAACCTAATCTCTCTAGCGCTCTGATTTTTCCCTCTCTCTGCTCTCTGGTTTTCAGCACACCAATTACAATAACCTAGTTGGGTTTAAATAGAGAATTCTAGGCTTAAAGATAGAAACAAGATATTACAAGATATTGCAAGGATAGAATATTCCAATATCCCCTAGATATTATTCTCTCCTAATATCTAATATCTTTTATCCATTAATGATAGAAAATCTTATCTACCAAAAATAACCCGAAGCCTAAGACACGAAACCCTCGGAAATCGGACGCACAAGGAGCCGCGGACGCCCCTCTCGCAGCGCGGTCACGGCCACGGGAGCGCGGTCGTGCTTTGGGCGCCCCAGACCGCGCTCCGCCACTGCGGCCTCAACGCGGGCACGACTTTGGTGCCGCGGTCGCGCCCTGGACCCTCCCAGCTCGCGCTGGCGGTGATCTTCACGAGTTCCTTCGTTCCGTCTTTGCTTCTTCTTTCTCGCCTTTAACTCTATTCCGCCTAATCCCGAATCAGGCTCCATAACCCAACAATCTCCCACCTGGAGACTGATTCCAATTGCAATCGTCTTCTTCATCAGCAGAGTCCTTCAGTCTTGGTAGTGCCGGGCCTCCAACTTACGTAAGCCCGTCTGAAGCCTTGCCAGGCCTCAGTTCTTCCTCTTCAACCATGTCAGCCCACCTGACTTTCTTGCCAACTGCATACTCATCTGGTTCAGCTAACTCAACAAACTTCAGATAGAACTCAGAGGATGAATCTCTATCCAGTTCTTCAATGATCTCCTGACCATCGGTCCGTGGCTCATCTTTCAAGGCCTCTTGCCTACTAGAAACCACTGCCATACTCCCACCAGAACTTGTGGAACTCAGAATCAATACATCACTATCATCACCCAGATAATCCGCTGTTGTATCTTCTGACTCCTTCTCTCCTGATGCCTGACACTCGTTCTTGTAGTGACCAAATTCACCACAATTCCAGCACTTGATCTTGCTCTTGTCCTTGGTGACCTTCTCCTTCCCTTTGGAATTCGACCCACCATGACCAGATCTGCCCTTATTCCCTGCACTCAAAGCTGATCCAGATGCAGGGGCTATTTCCTTCCTGCGGATCTCTTCACTCATAATCAAATCCCTCACATCATCAAACTTGAGTTTCCTTTACCAATCGAAGCACTAACGGCAGTAACAGTTCCGTCCCAACTTTCAGGCAAAGAAGAAAGTAGAATTAGGGCTTGTACCTCATCATCGAATTCAATCTCAACCGACTCCAATTGTGCAATCATTGCGCTGAATTCGTTCAAGTGCTTGGATACCGGTGTCTCCGTCCGCATCTTCTGGTTGACCAACCGCCTTATCAAGTGCACCTTGTTCACCGCTGATGGCTTCTCATACATCGCGAGCAAGATCAAAAGCAGTTCCTTTGTCGTCTTAGCCTTCACCGTGTGATGGGCTACATTCCTAGACAAGGACAAGCGAATCGCACTCATCGCCTTCCTATCCAACAACTTCCACTCATCGTCCTTCATGCCCTCTGGCTGCTTTCCAAGAGGCAAGTGAAGCTCTTTACCATAGAGGTAATCTTCCATCTGCATCTTCCAGAAGCCAATGTCTGTCCCATCAAACTTCTCCACCGGGATCTTTCCGCTCAATGCCATCGTAGGAACCTGCAGCTCTGATACCAGTTGTTGGGAAATTCCGATCACCTACTGGCAATAATAACGGCAACACAAATCCACAAGAGAAATCAGAAATAAACAATAAAGGAAGACAAGAGATTTGTTGACCCAGTTCGTCAGAATGACTACGTCTGGGGGCACTACCAAGCCAGGGATATCCACTAGATCTGAGACTTACAAGGATTACAAGACCTCTGTCTAACCTAATCTCTCTAGCGCTCTGATTTTTCCCTCTCTCTGCTCTCTGGTTTTCAGCACACCAATTACAATAACCTAGTTGGGTTTAAATAGAGAATTCTAGGCTTAAAGATAGAAACAAGATATTACAAGATATTGCAAGGATAGAATATTCCAATATCCCTTAGATATTATTCTCTCCTAATATCTAATATCTTTTATCCATTAATGATAGAAAATATTATCTACCAAAAATAACCCGAAGCCTAAGACACGAAACCCTCGGAAATCCGACGCACAAGGAGCCGCGAACGCCCCTCTCGCAGCGCGGTCACGGCCACGGGAGCGCGGTCGCGCTTTGGGCGCCCTAGACCGCGCTCTGCCACTGCGGCCTCAACGCGGGCACGGCTCTGGTGTCGCGGTCGCGCCCTGGACCCTCCCAGCCCGCGCTGGCGGTGATCTTCACGAGTTCCTTCGTTCCGTCTTTGCTTCTTCTTTCTCGCCTTTAACACTAATCCGCCTAATCCCGAATCAGGCTTCATAACCCAACAATCTCCCACCTGGAGACTGATTCCAATTGCAATCGTCTTCTTCATCAGCAGAGTCCTTCAGTCTTGGTAGTGCCGGGCCTCCAACTTACGTAAGCCCGTCTGAAGCCTTGCCAGGCCTCAGTTCTTCCTCTTCAACCATGTCAGCCCACCTGACTTTCTTGCCAACTACATAGTCATCTGGTTCAGCTAACTCAACAAACTTCAGATAGAACTCAGAGGATGAATCTCTATCCAGTTCTTCAATGATCTCCTGACCATCGGTCCGTGGCTCATCTTTCAAGGCCTCTTGCCTACTAGAAACCACTGCCATACTCCCACCAGATTTTGTGGAACTCAGAATCAATACATCACTATCATCACCCAGATAATCCGCTGTTGTATCTTCTGACTCCTTCTCTCCTGATGCCTGACACTCGTTCTTGTAGTGACCAAATTCACCACAATTCCAGCACTTGATCTTGCTCTTGTCCTTGGTGACCTTCTCCTTCCCTTTGGAATTCGACCCACCATGACCAGATCTGCCCTTATTCCCTGCACTCAAAGCTGATCCAGATGCAGGGGCTATTTCCTTCCTGCGGATCTCTTCACTCATAATCAAATCCCTCACATCATCAAACTTGAGTTTCCTTTACCAATCGAAGCACTAACGGCAGTAACAGTTCCGTCCCAACTTTCAGGCAAAGAAGAAAGTAGAATTAGGGCTTGTACCTCATCATCGAATTCAATCTCAACCGACTCCAATTGTGCAATCATTGCGCTGAATTCGTTCAAGTGCTTGGATACCGGTGTCTCCGTCCGCATCTTCTGGTTGACCAACCGCCTTATCAAGTGCACCTTGTTCACCGCTGATGGCTTCTCATACATCGCGAGCAAGATCAAAAGCAGTTCCTTTGTCGTCTTAGCCTTCACCGTGTGATGGGATACATTCCTAGACAAGGACAAGCGAATCGCACTCATCGCCTTCCTATCCAACAACTTCCACTCATCGTCCTTCATGCCCTCTGGCTGCTTTCCAAGAGGCAAGTGAAGCTCTTTACCATAGAGGTAATCTTCCATCTGCATCTTCCAGAAGCCAATGTCTGTCCCATCAAACTTCTCCACCGGGATCTTTCCGCTCAATGCCATCGTAGGAACCTGCAGCTCTGATACCAGTTGTTGGGAAATTCCGATCACCTACTGGCAATAATAACGGCAACACAAATCCACAAGAGAAATCAGAAATAAACAATAAAGGAAGACAAGAGATTTGTTGACCCAGTTCGTCAGAATGACTACGTCTGGGGGCACTATCAAGCCAGGGATATCCACTAGATCTGAGACTTACAAGGATTACAAGACCTCTGTCTAACCTAATCTCTCTAGCGCTCTGATTTTTCCCTCTCTCTGCTCTCTGGTTTTCAGCACACCAATTACAATAACCTAGTTGGGTTTAAATAGAGAATTCTAGGCTTAAAGATAGAAACAAGATATTACAAGATATTGCAAGGATAGAATATTCCAATATCCCTTAGATATTATTCTCTCCTAATATCTAATATCTTTTATCCATTAATGATAGAAAATATTATCTACCAAAAATAACCCGAAGCCTAAGACACGAAACCCTCGGAAATCCGACGCACAAGGAGCCGCGAACGCCCCTCTCGCAGCGCGGTCACGGCCACGGGAGCGCGGTCGCGCTTTGGGCGCCCTAGACCGCGCTCCGCCACTGCGGCCTCAACGCGGGCACGGCTCTGGTGTCGCGGTCGCGCCCTGGACCCTCCCAGCCCGCGCTGGCGGTGATCTTCACGAGTTCCTTCGTTCCGTCTTTGCTTCTTCTTTCTCGCCTTTAACTCTAATCCGCCTAATCCCGAATCAGGCTCCATAACCCAACATTTATAACCATCTTTTAATAAAAGAAAATACATAAGGGATGGTAAAAATTAGGATAGAAATTATACTATGGATGTTCTGTAAAATACAAAACAGTGGAAGAGAGAATATAGGAGGAGTCCGGCGGCAAGGGCGGCGCGGCCAGGCGTCCGGCGAGGGCAGGCGGCGGCGCGAGGAGGGCTCCGGCGGTCCGGCGTGGGTTGGGTGGTCCGGCTGGGCTCCTACGGTGGTCCGGCGAGTGCTCCAAAAAGAAGAAAAGAGAAGCTTTGTGGTGTTTGAATGGAGAGAAATTACTTGGAGAGTGGCTGATTTTTCTTGGAGGTTGAGAGTGAAATTGTTAGAAGAGAGCAAAAGCTTGAATGGATGCTTGAAAGGGGGATTTTATAGACAAATTGGTGAGGTCCTCAATCCATGGCTCAAGGCATGGACCAATGGAGGATGAGGAGAAGGCCATGCATAGGGCAAGGGTGTGCTTCTTCCATGGTGATGAGAAGTGATGACACAAGTTGGGTCAAGCAAGCAAGGAGGAGGTGGCAATGGCATGCAATGGTTGAATTTGAATCAACGTCACTTCCATCAGACTATTGTATGATGTTCAATTTTGGAAGAAGAAGGATTAGTTGTTATTTAATTAAAAGGTTGGGAAGAGGAGTAAGCAATTGCAATTGGTCTAGTGGAATGGGAGAGGGGTGTGTGAGGGGTAGAGTGCAAGAGATCTCGGGTTCAAATCCCGGCTCTTGCATTCTTTTTGTAAAACTTGTATTTAGTTTTCTAGGTTCTTATGTAATTTATTTCTTAGAATAAATTAAATTGCCAACGGACATTATTTTTTTTTAATATTATTTTTATTGATTTACCTCACTTTACTAATCTAAGCCTCTCAAGTTATTTTATACAAATTTTATCTATTTTAGTTTCTTGGTAAGAAAAGAAAAATAGAAGAAGTTAATTTGTTATTCCGAAATTCTCTTTTTAAATTAGAGAAAATAAGTAATTGATCATAATTATTATATTATAAAAACTTGGAATATTGCGGATATTACATCTTTGCTCAGTTGGAAGTTAAAGAGCTTTGAAGTGCTCAAGTGTTGGATCAATTGAATTTTTAAAGTATTGGAAGATGCAATTCAATTTTGAATCTGATAGTATTCGAACTCGGATTTTCATATATGTTGTTATCCTTTGAGTTAAGAGGATTGAGAATCCTAAATGGAATGGGAATTTCTTATGATTATAGTAAGAAAGAAAGGAAGAATGTTGGTTCAGTTTAAGTTGTGAACAAGTGGTTAATCATCATAGTTTTTGTGAATAAGGTTGATTGGTTAAAAAGGATTGAAGAAGAAGAAGTTCATCGATAATGTGTTTATGTTCAATTAACTACTTAGTATAGGTGTTAATTGATTACACGAGTTGTTGATATTCCGATGATTAACCTATGTGACCATGTTATTGGAGTTTCGTTGTATGATAATCAACTCGGGATAATGAGAAGAGACTCGAGGTCTATAATTGATCAGTAATGGAACCAAAAATAAGATGTTCTAAATTGTCAATGGTATTGGCTTATGTTCTTCAAGGATGGAAATGATAATGTTCAGTTTTGAGAAGATCATTCAAGGAATGATTATGGCAGGTTCGCCTTTGATATTTTAAACGGTTCGGAGAAAAATATGAATCATCTTTGGTCAATAAGGCTTAGACCTTATGGTTAAAAAAAATAATTTCAGTAGTGTTTGTATTTTGAAGATTTTATATCAATCAATGAAAAGCCTAAGGTGGTACTGGTGAGACTGTTAAGTTGTCGACAAGCTTCCTAACCACAAGCTCTTCCTTTGCAATGTGGTTTGACGTTAAGTTAATGAAAATGTACTTGTTATCCCCTTATGATTAAGTAAGAAGATCTATAGTTTTGGAGAATAGATGAACCCAAGCTTTGAATTCTAGTGGGGAATCATTAATACCTCATCTTAGATGCAGTATGTCAAGATGATATACAAATTGAGAATGATCTAAGAAGAATCTATGTTGTAAGTATAAGGATGTTGAAATCTTTCCTTTACTAAGGATCGCAAGTAAGTGGATTTGAGCGATCAATTCTTTTATTGAACTTGCGAAATTAAGTTGGGTTGAGATTGAGTTAAATTAGGCAGAGATTACTCAATACTATGGATTATAGAAAAGTCTAGCAGTACGTCTAATTAAGAAAAGTCAAGGTATGTCAACAGGTTCTACCTTGAAGAGAGAAGGAAGTTAATGTGCAAGTGTCAGCTAATGTTCAAAACTTTTGCCAAGTTGGTAAGGTCAGCTAATGTGCAAGTGTCAGCACAAAATTAGGGCAAGGCGTAAGTAGCATCATCAAGATAAGGTCAAAAATTTTATATGGTGCATTGGCTTGACGCGCCCATTTCTTCAAGAGAGTAGCTAATCTTTGTTTGAACGACATTCAAAGTTAAAGCTTGTATACTTGTAGACTATGTCTAGTTCCTGTCAAGCTTGCATGATTTAGGGGATATTTGAAATTGTTTTGTGATTTTCTCTTTTGAGAAAAATCATAGGACTTTGTAGAATTCAGGTATGTATTTTTTTTAAAAGAAATGTTGAATTGATATGCAGGATTCATGAATAAAAATTTCTACGGTTTTCATGGTGGTGAGTAAGAATGTGAGTTGTCTTACATCTTGATCACATGGTAAGGCAAGATTACATGTCTTATTCCTATGAGAATGGAGTAAAGGATTATGTTTATTTTATCTCCCCATCCTGATCACATGGTGGAATAAGATCACATAATTCCTTGGGTTTTAAAGAATAGTTTCTAGTATGATTTGCAATCATAAAAATTTTGTAATTATATGAGTTTTGCAAGTGTAGTTGGTTGAGATGAAAAGATGCAACCTGCTTTTGCATGAAGTTGGTAAGGTCAGCTAGTTCATCCTGGAACAAGTAAGTGTATAAGGATTTAAGATAAAACTTTTGATGGCCTGACATGAAGCGAAATGTCACCGAGTTCGTTTTGATATGTTGAGTTTGTCTGGAAGTTATGATTGAGCACAGAAGACCAGATGAAATGTTATAGTCTCTTCCTGTTTCAGAATGGAAGTGGGAAGATGTTACAATGGATTCTTGTCATTAGTCGTTCAAGACTTAATGAAAGAAGGATGCATATGGAGGTTGTTAATAAACTCACATAGAGTGTTCTTTTTAATGCATTTATGATGACTTAAAGAGTACAGAAGTTAGCTGAGGTGTTCATGCATGAAGTTTTTTATCTTCATAAAAACTCTAGAGACTATTATCTCTAATTGAGATGGATGGTTCATGCTAAAGTTTTAAAAGAAGTAACATCAAGCTTTATGGAGTGAATTGAACTTTAGTGTTGGCTTCCCTCATCAAACTGATGAACGATGCAAAGAAACAAATTCAAACACCCGAGGACATGTATTTTGGATTCCACACGATTTGGAATGGTAGTTTGAGGTTGAGTGAATTCACATACAAGAATTTTGATTTCACGATAAAGAAAATGACTCTTCTTGAGGCTTGGTAAGGCTGGAAGTATTGGTTATCAATTTGTTGGAATGACAACACTGACAAGGTTCTTCATGGGCCAGATTTGGCCAAGAGAACAACAACTGATATCGCACTAACACGTTCAAGGGTGCTAACTGCTCAAAAGCGACAACAATTATGTGTTGTGCTAAAGCGAGAGCATGTTAAGTTCATTGTAAAGAACAACGTTTTTGTTCTGGTATCTGCCTTGAAAGGTGTATTCCGTTGGGGAATGCGATACAACGTAAATGCTTGCTACGTTGAATCTTTTGAGATACTGGAAAGAACTGATAAGCTTGTTTATCCGTTGACATTGCCACCATCAGTGCATTCTATCCGTAATGTCTTCCTTGATAGTATGTGTTCAATATATCACTTGTACTCAACAACAATAAGATGGATATTCAACCAAATGACACCTATGAAGAGAGGTCAGGTTGAATCGTGAATAAGAAAAATACCTTTGATTATGTTATATTGGCCTATAAATGGAGGTAAAGAAAAGACTTGAGAAACTAGACGGGAAATGCTGAGTCATTTTCCAAAGTCAGTAAATGTTGTAAAGAAGGAGTTTGGTAACTAAGCAATGGTTGTTTGTGCTTGGTGTAGAAGTAACAATATATTTTTTTAGGGGGTACTACAAACTTCTGTATAGGTTTGTAGTGGTTGTGTGTATGTGTGCCTATGCTATCTTTCCTTGTGATCTGAGATCTCCTTGGTTTCGAGGACGAAACCATTTTTAAGGGGGTACTAATGTAATAACTGCGGTTTTCAAGGATATTTTTGAATTTTTCTCGGATATCCTTCTAACCTTTTTGACCGTTTAAACGCTTAATCCAATATTTTTGTTGGAGTTTAAATCCTAGAAAATTCTTGGTGATATCCTAAAATCACAAAGAAAGGATTTTATGGATCGGTGTGAATTATAGGATTTTTCAGTGGAAAAAGAACATTTATTGGATAAGCCATCTTTTTAATTATGTACCGGAAGGAATTTAACATATGAAACGGAAGCCTTAAAATTGAAGGTAGAAAGATAAAATCATGGTAAATTGGTTTTATTAGTCTACATAATTTACAGGACGTTTTTCGTTTAGTAAGTTTTTCCACCCGAGGTACATAATTTTACAGCTTTAACGCGAGTCCCGTTCCGAGACGAGTTGTGATTTTAAACACCGCCTCTTTTCATGTCTTAGAAAGGAAGGAACTAGTGTGGGATTAGGACGAATCTTCATTTGCCTCGTCAAAGTGAGACCGAAAGCGAGAGATGGACGAGAACGACAGGCTCAGACTTGGGAGCTTTTCACCGCCGACGCTAGCTTTCTCCGCCCCGTCCACCATCTTCTTCCACTAGCTCTTCCTCCACCCCATCTCTTCTTCTTACTTTCCTTGTTGCTGCTGCTAGGAGGAGCCAGTGGAACGACGACGTACTCGAGAGGAAAGAGCTAGTCACCGTCGTTCATCTTTTCGCCACGCCAAGCGACGTCGCCGACGATCGGTATCTTGTCCGACCACCAACCACAACAAGGGCTGCCTCCGGGCAACGCCCAACCACCCTTGGTATCGAGGATCGAGCCACTATCGAGCCAAATGAGCCATGGGCTCGAGTGAAGGTATATACGATCAAAATTAATTAGCGGGTTGATTGTGGAGCCATTGTAAGGGCCTTTCGGTTCCACTTTGCTGATTAAATTTATGGTTTTTATAAGCTTGACGTTGATACGGTCCCACAGGTTCAAACCGCTCGGGAAACGGACGTCAGGATCTTCAGTTATAGCGAATACAAGTTTTGATACCGATTGACAAGTAAAGGACTTCGGATAATTACTCGAGATTCATTGTTAATCCGTTTGATCCGAGATTTGGTCACCTTTAAGAACTGTTGCGAATGAAAAAATTTTATTTAGAAAATTGTTTCAAAACTGAAGTGGATAATTAGTTATAATTCCGCCAAGATGGCTCCTTGAAGCATGATAACTAAGGATTTATTATATATCGATATTCGGAAATTAAATCGTTTATAGATTAGGAAGTTGTAGGAGTTGAGAATACAACTAAGAATTGTTTCTGTGAGCTCGTTGCTGAGAAATCCTTTTGTTATATTTGTCAGAAGGATGATAAAGATTATTGTTGGAATTGCTAAGGACGTTGAGCACGCCTTCTAAGGCAAGTGGACGGTTCTCTCTTTCGTTATTGTTATTAAATGAGGAATTGAATCCCATTTAATGTTTGCGTTGGGAAAAACTTGTATGATTAATAAAATATGATAGGTTGTTGTTTTGTTAGAAATAATGACCATATTGCTATTCATTCAGTTTTGAGCTAGAACTGGATTTAGGTCCGTTGTATGTGACCTTGTATGTTTAGTTGTCTCATGCTGAGACATTGATATGGATTAACTTAGTTCAGGGATGTGAGCTTAGTCTCGGAAGAATCTCTTCAAAGCTCGTATTAGGCAGTATCAATATTGATCCCCTAATACTTAGAACATGACCATGGCCCGCTCTACGCTTGAGGGGTGACTATGCACTCTAGCTAAGTGCATTGATTCAATATGTGTTGGTAGTGGATTATGGATGAAACAGGCCCTCTAATCTCTCCATCATTGGGACCCGTACTATTCGTTGTTCAAGGATGAGATATGCCCTCTGACCTCGATAGTATTGTGTTCCATTCAATATGTGTTGGTAGTGGATTATGGATGAAACTGGCCCTCTAATCTCTCCATCATTGGGACCCGTGCTATTCGTTGTTCAAGGATGAAACAGGCCCTCTGACCTCGATGGTATTGTGTTCCACCGGCAGTAGTTCGAGCCGATTAAAAGATGTCAACTTGTTTGTAAAAAGTTTGAAAGTAATATAAGATAAATGTGTTAGGCACATTAATATACCCGAATGGTTGGGCTATTTGATAACCGTTCTTACTTCCGGTTAGGAATGATTCTTAATCAAACGTTGATTAAGTCAATCTGATTACTCGATGGAGGCTTTTCAAAATGTCATGTGATTAATATGAGTTCTCAACAGTTGTTCATGTTTTTTTAAAAGAAACCACAAGCGGTGGTGTTCTCTCTCTTGATTACGCAAGTCTCCTTCTTATTCTCTATAAGACTGCTAACTGTTGGATCATAATCCGAGTCTAATCGAATTTGGATGCCAATATGTTTAGTTACAACCATAAGAACCAAATTAGATTCTCCGGTTGCTAGTCTATGATTACACTAACCCGTCCATCTTTTTTTCCTTTATATGGTCGGTTGGTGTCCACCGTTGTTTTACGACTGATGTTCGCATTTCTAGTATAGTTTTTAGTAGGTTTTCTTTGTTTATTAGGTTTATTTTTGTTAAATTTAGGTTTAGTTTTGAGTGTTTTTAGATAGTTTTGCATATTTCTATGAAAAGAGTGGAAGCTACGCTATTTTGTGTATTTTGTAGGTTTTGGCAAGGAAAAGAGCTATATGGAGCTGAATTTGGAGCGTTGTAGTGAAAGACGGAGGAATACAAGATTGAAGAAGTCAGAGTTCAAGATTTACGAGAGGAAGTGTGGAAGAAAACAAAGCCCAGGCTCGTTAACGAGGCTGTGAGGGCTCGTTAACGAGGCCACGAAAGAGAAGATTCAAAGGTTGACTTTATGATTCACCGATCCTGAGCGGGAATTTATTTCTGTGTCGGTTGAGTATCTTTTTAGAATCTTTTAGGGTTATTAGAGTATGTATTTTAGGTCTTATTATCTTCTTAGATTTTGTTTCTATCTTTTAGAGTTTTATTTCTATCTTTTAAGGAAAGTTTATATCTTTTTGCCTTTTTAGTTTTTAGCTTTTTAGTATAAATACCCTTCTATCTAGCATATAAAGAGGGAGACATTCGAGGAGTCAAATTAGAGAAGAGAAGAAGAGGAAGAACCGAGGAGGCGAGTCGATCGAAGTCGAGTTCGAAGGTCGGTGGACGAAAGTTACCGAGTTCGTTGATCGAGGTTTTGGTTTGGTGTTTTTTTCTTTTTCGGTTTTCTTCTTAACTTCTGTAAGACTGATTTTTCTATTTTAATTTATTAGTGATTTGTTTTCAATGTTTTCTTATATTGAGTTTATTTGTTTAGTAATTATGATTAGTGAGTAGTCTTCTTTTCTAGGATCGGGGTTAAGCCCGACATAGTTGAGCATGTTTGATAAGTAAGATTGTGTGTTGAATACCTTTTATCTTTTATTGAGATTGTTTGTTGTGCTTATACCGAAACGAAAGTTGAGGTAATTGTAGTTTTTAACTTGATTGAAAGAGAAAGTTAGTAACTTGAAGGTTGATACTGTTTGAATACGAAAGTTTCAAGCTTTAGATCTAAAACAAGCAATTAAGTGAATTAAGATGCAAAAGTTGGTTAATTTACTTGATAGTCAACGAAAGTTGATGACTCTATCTGTTTAAAGGCATGATCTTATCTTCTTACGAGTTTAGATGCTTGGCTATGTTGTGGTGTCCCTAGTCCTAGATCTTTGTTTTATCTGAATTATTTTAAGTGAATTTTCGTTGCTGAGTTACTTGCCTCGGTACCGAATTTATTTAGGTCGTTATTTGAGTATTTTTGTTTACGGTGCTTCGTTAACGACCTTGACAACGTCGTTAACGAGGCTACTTGTGAGTGTTTTGTTTGTTTCTGTTTGCTTTTTAATAGATTGATAAACGTACAACCTTGCTTCTTGTGGAACAATCCTGACTTCGCTGTACTCAGCGGGGTTTTGACTATAAATTTATTTGTTGTCAATTAAAACCCTCTCAACAAATTGGCGCTGTTGCCGGGGAAGCAACGAGTTTGTTAGTTTATCTTTGGGTTCGGGAATAGCCCGACCCCGTTTTTGTTTTTAATTTTTGTTTTCTTTGTCTGTTTTTCTCAGTGTATGCCGGTAGGACGACGAAGGCTTCAGGTTGATAACACTGGTTATTACTCAGAACCCGAACGTTCCCTGCACCGTAGACTCTGAGAAAACCGAGCCATGGCCACGGCATAAGAGATGGCTCAACAGTTGGAAATCCTCCGGACTTAGATGGAGGCACTTAAAGACGAGAAGGACGGCGCAGACGCCGAAGCTGTGCGTCAACGAGCTGACAAGGCTCGTTTACAAGAAGAGCTTGATGCCTATCCGAGGAATGCCAAACAATACATGCATCCGGAACTGAGGGTGCCAGAATCTCCTATTGTGCTTCCGGAGATAGAGATACCTTTTGAGATCAAATCTCAATTTATATCCTTAATAAAAACGGGCTCAGTTTGAAGGAAACCTACTGAGTTCCCTATGGAGCATATTAGAAACTTTCTTGATTTATGTGACACCATAGCTGCTGAAGGTGTCTCACTAGAATATGTTCTGTTAAAAGTTTTTAGATGGTCTCTTACTGGAAAGGCCCTGAGCTGGTTGGAGAGCCTACCTTCTAAGTCTATCAGCAATTGGAAAACTTTGTACGATCAATTTCTTACAAAGTTCTTCCCTCCTGCTAAGACTACGGAGTTAAGGAAACGAATCACCTCCTATCACCAGCTGCCTAATGAAACATTAGTTGAAACTTGGGAAAGATTTAAGGAGATGCTGAGGCAATGCCCCACTCATGGGCAACCTTTATATGTTTTACAGGAAATCTTTTTCCAGGGCATTAGTGCAGAGACCAAGAACCGTATCAACACGCATACTGCGTGCGGTTTTATAGAGATGGAACCTACTTTTGCGTGGGAATTGCTGGATAAGCTGGCTAATTACGATGTTATGTATGGAACCCAGCAAGCTCCACAAACTCAAAAACGTCTCTACGTACCTAACCGAGAAGAAGTTGACCTAGATGTTAAAAATCAATTCTTACAAGACGAGGTCAACCGTCTGAAGAAACAGGTAAGTTTTCTGAAATCCTCTCAAACATGTCAAGAATGTGGTTCTTCTGCACATAGTACTTCTGCTTGCACTAACATCGAGCAGGTTAGAGCCGCTGAGACAATAGCTGAGATGAATTATATGAGAGGACCCTACAGGAACTAACCTAGTTATCATGACAGGTCAAACAACTATCAAGCATGGGGCAATCAAAATACAAATCAAAACTATGCAGTACCCCCACCAGATAAACGACCTGCACTTTATCGACCTCCAGTCCATCAGGAGACGCCATCATGGGTTCAAGAAATAAAGGAAAGCATTATCGAAGTGAACAACAAAGTTGATGAAGTTCAAGCCAAACTGAACCGACAAGATAAAAGATGGGGAGAGTTCGATATTTGGAAGAGGAGTATTGATTCCCAACTAGGGGACCTAGCTGAACGGATTCCAAGACCACAGGGACAACTCCCGGGCCGCCCCGAGGAGAACCCTAGAGGCCAAATAGCAGCGGTACACCTCAGAAGTGGGAAGATATTACTGGAGAGAGTTCAAGCAGAAGACAAGGAGGAACAAGACCTCACAAAACTGCTCGTTAACGAGCCAGCGAGGGCAAATAACGAGCCCACAAACGAGGATAACGAGGCTCCGAGGATTCCTGACGATCCTATCCCAAGTAAGTTCTCTAAACCGAGCCTTCCTCTCAAACCTAGGGTAGTTAACGACCCCACCAGGGTCGATAACGACCCACCGAGGACAATAAACGACCCTATTGTCGACCCGGTACTCTCACCTCTCGAGCCTAACTTGATTCCGAGAATGGTGAAATCTCTCCCATTTCCAACTAAGAAATCTATGGACTCTACTGAGAGTAAGTTCAATCGTTTCGTAAAAATTCTTCAGGGTATTAATATTTCCATCCCATTCGCTGAGGCCCTAAGCAAAATGCCGGCTTACACAAAGTTTTTGAAAGATATTCTTAGCCGGAAAAGATCCATTACAGAGCTACAAGATGAAGTCAGATCAATAGCTCTACCAGAAAAGCTAGGAGACCCAGGAAGATTTGCAATAACGATTGGCATAGGCAACCACAAGTTCAAGGCTTTATGTGATCTGGGTGCCAGTGCTAGTTTAGTTCATCTCTCAATTTGGTCTAAAACTAATATGGGACCACTAGAGCCGGTAGACATGAATCTGTACATGGCAGATGGGTCATGTGTCAAGGCTACAGGAGTGGTGGATGACTATCCTATTCATGTCGGGAAATTCTTTATACCGAATGATTTTATCGTCCTAGATATGCCTAAAGACCCTCATGTTCCCATAATTCTCGGTCGACCATTTTTAGCCACAACAGGTGCAAGAGTTGATGTGCGGAAAGGACTCCTCACTTTTGATATCGGAGAGGAACGGGTAGAATTCAACTTGGATCAAAAAGCCAACGACCCAATTGGAGTCGCACAAATCGAGTTGACTCAACCAGAACTCGACACAACCGTCACTACCGAGCCTCATTGGCCGATCACCGAGTCCCACGTGCAAGAGTACAACCAAGGTAAGTACTCTAATTATGAATCGGCTAAAGAGGAGCATGATTGTTCCTTATCTTTTGTTCCTACACCACGCCCGATTATATGCACTACAGAAGAATCCAAACCACCTTGGTTTTCGGATTTTACTAACCATCATGTAGGAATACCGGGCATACTGATAGAAGAAAAGGGTCCCAATTTAGCAATTCAAGCACATCAAGACTGCAAAGCTAAACATGAGGTACCTCAAGACCCCAACATGGCTACACATGAGCCACCATGAGCCAAAGAAATTCGTCGGGCTAACGACGTTAAAAATAGCGCTTACGGGAGGCAACCCGCTTTTAGAAGAGATTTAGTTTCTCTTTTTCCTTTTCTTTTTAGATTATTTTTCTTATCTTTCTTTTCTTTTCTTTTTAAGTTTTAGTTAGGATAGAAATTAGAATTTTTGAGATAACAAGATTTCAGGAGAAGGGATCGAAAATCACTCCAAGAGGCTACGGAAGCTCGTTAACGACCCAACCAGGGTCGTTAACGACCCGGTTCGACGACCCGACTCGTCAAAAATGGACAGGTAAGTTTTTTTAACCTAATCTATCTTTTACTACCCTAGCCGCCACCCTCTACCCCTTCCTATCCCTTCCCTCTCCTATAAAAACCCTTTTACCCCTTCCAAAAATCTACCATCACACTCTCCCAATTCCAAACTTCTCAAAAACCCAACCAAAGAGCTCGAAATCCCCCTCCCACCGATCGGAATCCTTCAATCCACCGACCACAGAGAGGCCGTCGTTACCGAAGCCCGGAAACCCAATCTTCTCACCGACGAGATCCGAGCTCGTTAACCACCCAATTCCGACCTCTTGTTCTTCAATTTCTCGATTCTCCGGTATGATTTCTAAACCCTAACTCGAAATCGCATGACTCATGGTTTTTAGGGTAGAAATTTCATGTCTAGAATTGAGTTCATATAGAGGATCGATGTTCATGATTGGATTTTGCCCTTGAAAGTTTGATTTTGCTTCGTAATTCTAGATCTAGAGAAGGATATTCATGTTAGATGTTCCATTACGATTGATTGTGAAAAAGCGTGAATTTTTCTTGTTCTAGTCTCAAGTTTTAGACTTTGCATGTCAAAATTTCGGGTAAAATTTAGCATGATCCGGGATGGGTAATCGAGCAGGTATGGGGTGCTTATATCCGATCGTGGGATTTGTGGAGAAATATAGAAGATTGCATTCTTGATTTATGCTTTAATTTAAGGTAGATTAAAATTGGAAATTCTGCGATTTGGGTCTCGGCGGCTCGTTAACGACCCACCCAGGTTCGTTAACAACCCTGCAAAGATTCAAATTTCAAATACCAGTCCAGAATCGTAAACAACCCAATTGGGTAGTTAACGAATAATTCTGAGGCTAATTCAAGACCAAGTATGGGGTCTCTTGCCTATCTATTTTGAGTGGATCTTATCTTGGAAAAGTCTTGATTATTTTGTAGGATCCCATGGCAAGTTCAAGCAGACCCGCTACCCGAGCTCAGAAGAAGAGGAGAAACCATAGGTCCCCATCTCCACCTCGCATGGATGACGTGATTTTGAGCACTCAGGGCCAAGTACGTCATTACCGTGATATTCTGGAGAAGGACCACTACACCCGCTGGTTCTCAAAGTCCAGTGCTGTAAACACGGGGATCTACACGGACGTCAAGGAGGCCTTTGTTATCCTTGGTGCCGCTCATCTCCTGAAGCAGGAGAATTTACCACACTATCCGGCCCTCACATCCGAGTTTTTGGCCACCTTGGAGACTAGCTTCTCGTCGAAAACCTCGGCGGGACGAATTCGGTTTCGGCTCGGTAATGAGAGTCGTGAGTTCACCATGGCAGAGTTCAACGCAATCTTAGAGCTCCCGAACCCGTCTAGAGACTACAGCTTGAAGGACTACAGAGTGACTCGCACTTGGAGCTACATCACCGGAGAGGTTTAATCCTCCACCGCGGCATTATCCGGGGCAAACATCATCAACCCCATCTTCAGGATTATTCTCAGAGTCCTAGCCGCGACGTTTTGGCCGAAGCGAGAGTTGAACAGGCCAACAAGGACGGAAGTTGCTTGTCTCCGCACCATCCTTTTCGAGGAGCCCGACCCCTTGAATTTGGGGTACGAATGGCTTTACTACATCGGGAAATAAACCAAGTCCAAGGAGGTTTGGTGTGGCAATTTGGTTAGCCTCTTGGCTAAAAACCTTGGAGTAGATCTTACTCGCTACACACCGGCTCATGCCCAACTCCTCAACAAGAACTATTGGTATAGCTCCGGTGTCTTAATTCAAGCCGAGGGAGGATTCAAGGTGAAAGTACAAGATCGCGTCGTTACACCGACCCTCGACAAGTTTGAGATTCTCTACGTACCAAATTGGTACGAGGCATGGACGGGACACGCTTACCCATTGGAACCTAAGCCGGAGGATGAGCTTTCGCTTAGGCCATGTGAATCCCGGTTTGAGCGAGAGGTAGAAGCCATGGATGAAGATGAAGATGAAGATGAAGAAGAGGATACCGAGGTAGTAGGCAACGACACTAAAGAGGCCGATACCGAGGGCGGAACTGAGGAGCTAAATTTTGAGGAAGAAGACATCGACACGGAAGTCTTGGGGAGCAATGTCCTCGTTGACGAACCCACCAGGCTCGTTAACGATCATTTCCAGCCCCCTTCCTACACTATTAATGAGGCACCCAACTTCGTTAACGAGGTGCCGAGAGCTCCTGTCGACCCACCACCTGCCCCTGTCGACCCTCATTCCTATGGACTCATGCCTTACAACCCGGTGATGTATCAAGATCATTTCCAGCCTCACTACCCACCACCTCCTCAGCCCGAGTACACAGGATCTAGTATTCCACCACCATGGGCCAGGATCTTTCTGCACAGATGCAGCAGCTTCACCTCTAGCAGGACCACATTCATAGGAGGATGGATAGATGGGAATATGTCTATTCTGCTCGCATGTCGATGGAGGATGAGAGGCATCGTCAGAGAGAGGTGGATGATGTTGAGCGTTGGAGGACGATGTACGACTTCATGGGGAACTCTGAGCACTACATTCCTCCACCAAACCGTTGATTCAGCCTGAAGATGAAGTTTTTCCTTGTTTCCCACTTTTGAAACTTTGTAAGTTTATAAGTTTTTCTTTTTCTTATTTTTATCTTTATTTGTTTTCTTTTTTATCTCTTTTCCTTCTTCTTATTTTTCTTACAGTGGGGACACTGTAATTTTAAGTATGGGGTGGGAGAAAATAGAAAACTTGTGTCCTAGGTGTTTA
The DNA here is from genome assembly GCA_964016875.1 of Fallopia convolvulus. Lineage (NCBI taxonomy): Eukaryota > Viridiplantae > Streptophyta > Magnoliopsida > Caryophyllales > Polygonaceae > Fallopia > Fallopia convolvulus. The sequence goes on along the minus strand of OZ024730.1, from coordinate 44,949,192 downwards.
TGTGTTTTATGTAGTTTTTATTTCTTTATTTTGCAAATCGAAAAAAAAATATAAAAAAAATAAAAAAATCAAAAAATCAAAATCAAAAAAAAGAGTTTTAGAATTGATAGATATCCCTTTCTTAGGTTCTATGATAGTAGTCGCTAATTTAATCATATAATTCCTTGCAAGCATGTCTTTAATAGTATAGCCGGACTCTCAACTTGAAATTATTTGTTTTAGAAGAAGATATCATTTGATGAAATTGAGCACGTATACTTTATAGCATAAGTGATGCAATCCAACAAATTACCATGTGAGCTTATTAGCCTTGATTTTCTTGTGTGATTTACTCTTTATATGCATATTATCTCTTGGAATTGTGATGGTTATCTATTTCTTGAGACCCGTATGAGATTTTTAGTTCATTATTTGTGAAAATCATATGATGGAGAACTTATTTTTTTATAAGCCCTATTATTCCCTATCCACCTTTACATGATCCTTCTTTTGATAGCCAAAATTAGCTTGAAGCCTTTATTTATAGCTCCACAAAATTATTCCCTAGCTGAGATAAGCTTGACCCTATCCGGGAATTAGGACTTAGGTTGGAGAGGTATGTTTTGTTGTGTGTTAGAAAGAGAGGAGTTTCTTATAATTTTTGCTTTAATTGAAGGATATTTGGGAAGGGTAGAATGGAAGTCTTTTGTTTTTACTTGTAATAAGAAAGATCTCTTGATAAGCAAAAGATGCACAAAATGAAGTATTTGATGGAGGTGAGAAAGAAAGGAAAGAAAGTACACGGAAGCTCGTTAACGACCTGAAGTGGGTTTGTTAACAAGGCAGCGAAAAGGAAAAAGAAAAAAAAAAGAGAGAAAAAGAGAAAAAAATAAAAGGAAGTGAAGAGTTGAAGTGCATTTGTATTTATAGATAATATCAGAGATTCTTTTATTTCTTATGAGACTTTCTAGGATGATAATGGGTGAGTGAGAATAAGTGCATAATGAGAGTGAGTTTGGTATGTTGTTTTATGAGAGTTTTTGATATGTGTGATTTTTTAGGAGTCTTTGATTCCCGGATATTATTAGCACCACATGACCAAAATATTTTCCACGCCTTATTGTTATTACCAAGCCCCATTACAACCCGGCCGAATGGAAGCTTCTATGAAGTTTTTCATTAAACCTAAGTTCTCTTGATGATTTTTGCTTGTTTTGACAAATCTTGGGTGGAGAGTATTGGTGATATAAGTTCCAATTTCTATGAGTTTTTGTATATAAGATGAGTTGAGAGATTGAATTTATAAGCCTGAACACTTGAGAGTTGAGTGAAACACAATATCCCTTGTAAGGTTGGATTGTATTGTCTTATGTCTATTTAAGTGCATATACGTGTGAGGATGTTAATAGTCTTTTGCTATATTTTTCTCATGTGTAGATGTTGCTTTTTAGAAGATGGCTATGTCTTGATGAGTATGTTTGTTTTGGTTTTGGTTAATGTCTGTTGATTGCTTGAGGACAAGCAAGTTTAAGTATGGGGTATTTTGATGTTCGCATTTCTAGTATAGTTTTTAGTAGGTTTTCTTTGTTTATTAGGTTTAGTTTTGTTAAATTTAGGTTTAGTTTTGAGTGTTTTTATATAGTTTTGCATATTTCTATGAAAAGAGTGGAAGCTACGCTATTTTGTGTATTTTGTAGGTTTTAGCAAGGAAAAGAGCTATATGGAGCTGAATTTGGAGCGTTGCAGTGAAAGACGGAGGAATACAAGATTGAAGAAGTCAGAAATTCAAGATTTACGAGAGGAAGTGTGGAAGAAAACAAAGCCCAGGCTCGTTAACGAGGCTGTGAGGGCTCGTTAACGAGGCCACGAAAGAGAAGATTCAAAGGTTGACTTTATGATTCACCGATCCTGAGCGGGAATTTATTTCCGTGTCGGTTGAGTATCTTTTTAGAATCTTTTAGGGTTATTAGAGTATGTATTTTAGGTCTTATTATCTTCTTAGATTTTGTTTCTATCTTTTAGAGTTTTATTTCTATCTTTTAAGGAAAGTTTATATCTTTTTGTCTTTTTAGTTTTTAGCTTTTTATTATAAATACCCTTCTATCTAGCATATAGAGAGGGAGACATTCGAGGAGTCAAATTAGAGAAGATAAGAAGAGGAAGAACCGAGGAGGCGAGTCGATCGAAGTCGAGTTCGAAGGTCGGTGGACGAAAGTTACCGAGTTCGTTGATCGAGGTTTTGGTTCGGTGTTTTGTTCTTTTTCGGTTTTCTTCTTAACTTCTGTAAGACTGATTTTTCTATTTTAATTTAGTAGTGATTTGTTTTCAATGTTTTCTTATATTGAGTTTATTTGTTTAGTAATTATGAGTAGTGAGTAGTCTTCTTTTCTAGGATCGGGGTTAAGCCCGACATAGTTGAGCATGTTTGATAAGTAAGATTGTGTGTTGAATGCCTTTTATCTTTTATTGAGATTGTTTGTTGTGCTTATACAGAAACGAAAGTTGAGGTAATTTGAGTTTTTAACTTGATTGAAAGAGAAAGTTAGTAACTTGAAGGTTGATATTGTTTGAATACGAAAGTTTCATGCTTTAGATTCAAAACAAGCAATTAAGTGAATTAGGATGCGAATGTTGGTTAATTTACTTGATAGTCAACGAAAGTTGATGACTCTATCTGTTTAAAGGCATGATCTTATCTTCTTACGAGTTTATATGCTTGACTATGTTGTGGTGTCCCTAGTCCTAGATCTTTGTTTTATCTGAATTATTTCAAGTGAATTTTCGTTGCTGAGTTACTTGCCTCGATACCGAATTTATTTAGGTCGTTATTTGAGTATTTTTGTTTACGGTGGTTCGTTAACGACCCTGACAACGTCGTTAACGAGGCTACTTGTGAGTGTTTTGTTTGTTTCTGTTTGCTTTTTAATAGATTGATAAATGATAACCTTGCTTCCTGTGGAACGATCCTGACTTCGCTGTACTCAGCGGGGTTTTGACTATAAATTTATTTGTTGTCAATTAAAACCCTCTCAACAACGACACATCAGATTCTTCTTGGAAGATGATTCAAGAGGCGGATTCAGATGTTTGAAGCTCCAGAAGTTGAAGAAAGGTTTCAAATGGCTATACTTGAGTGAAGATCATGGTTGAACTACTTCAAAGTGAAGCTGAGTTTCAAAAATCAGCACTCAAGGAAGACTTGATGAAGATTTTGTTTAGTTAGAAGGTTGTTCTATTTATTTATTCTTTTAAGTTAAGGTTTGTATAAGACCTTTTAAGTGTTTTTCCGCTGTAATATTCAACTTAAGTTTGTTAGATTTTCAAATGGTTTCATTTACCTTGTTTTTAGTTTGTTCAGTCAGTTTAAAGCCTTGGGTAGCTTCGGTTTAGTCTTAATTGGGGTTACGGGCGGTAATACCTCCAGGGTAGGAAGGGGGTGTTACAGAAGTGGTATCAGAGGTAAAAGTTCCTAAGTCTTGCTTAAGACTTTCATCTTCTATATAGAATTATGAAGAATTCTATATTGGTGTTGTCTTAGAACCATTTACGGAAACTGGTTAAGATTGAAGGTGAGACTCGTGTAGAGATAGAAGGAGGAAAGGGGATTGGAGAACATGAGGTAATAAGATTGTAATAGCTTTTGTGAAAAAAGTTCCTATGGTGGACATTTGATTCCTTGGAGATGGGAATGGATTCCGAGAAGGATCCAGAGCAGGATTAGGTGAAGATTCCTAAAGTTGAACCGGTTCTAGACCAAGTTCTCAATGAATTCCTATTCTCTCTTGAGAGTTTGAATTGGGTGTACCCTCGTCGTTTCTTCCATATTAGGAAACTTCTTGTGAGATTTTGAAGTTAAGTATTGTACTTCATAAAGATTTTCTAGTTTGAAGGTTTCCTATTTTAAGCTCGTATGATGGAATATTTCAAGTTAGGAAGGGGGTGTTACACCTCTGACTTCTGATGCGCTAGATCCTATGCACCCGATGAGTCATGAACCTCAGAAGCAATGTGGATAAAGTGGATAATCTCGTAAGTAGTTCGAGCCACATAAAAGTTACCTACCCGTGTGCAAAGTTTTGTCATATAAATAAGATAAGTGCGTTAGGCACACTAATTAATTTACCAGTATGAAAAATCGTTCTTACACCCGGCTATGATGAGTTGACGAAGAGGTTTATAAAAGTGATTGTGTGATTAAAATAAGTTCCAAACAATTATTCATGTTTCGTAAAGTAACCACAAGTTGTGGTTTTCTATCTTTTGAATATGCATGCCTCATTCTTATCTTCTATGAGACTCCTAACTGTTAAATCATCATGGACATGTTATTATTTGGATTTTGATGTCAATATGTTTAGTCACTACCATAAGAACCAATCAACTTCTCCACTTGCTCAGTCTTTCATTAGACTAACCCGACCATAGTACCTTATTCTCTTGCATGGCCGGTTGGTGTCCACCATTTGTATAAGACACATCAGATGTTCTTGAAGGTTGAATTGAGGAGTAGATATAGAGGATTGAAGTCTGAGAAGTTGAAGAAAGGTTTCCAAAAGTTTTTCTTGAATGGAGAGCATGTTTAGACCACTGCAGAACTTAAATCAAGAAAGAAGAGGTTGAGAGCTTATGGATTCTCTTTTAGCAATGACTTTGTTCAGATAGAAGACAATTCTATCATCTTGTTATAAAAGCTAAGGTCTTTATAAGTTCCTTTATATTTCATTCGGCTACAACATTTGAAACTTTCTAAAGTTTAAATTAGTGATGAATAAATATGAAGTATTTTCACAACATTTTGTTGTCTTCAGCCTGTATACTATAATTTAAATGAATTCAAGTATTCTATTCAAGTAAGTTCTGTCAGTTTTAAAGCCTTGGTTAACTTTAGTTTAGTCTTAATTGAGATTACTGGAAGTAATACCTCCAAGGTAGGAAGGGGGTGTTGCAACATGGACACGACTTGTTGTTTGCCTTCTCGTCTTCGTTTGCTACTGACTCTAGAAGGCCCGTTATTTTCGACATCGCCGAAGATGACCTAGGTAGAAGGGACCGCCAAATTGGATGGTAAAGTGGTGAGGCGGTGAGGTGAATTGAGAGGTGAGTGGTGGTTGCTCGTGCAGGCGGACGATTGTGTTTGCAATGAGTTTTGACGGGAGAGAAAAGGGCAATGGAGTAGAGTTGCCAATCCGGACAAGGAGAAAGGAGGAGTCGGCAAAATCACAGTCGCATATCTATTGTGGAGGGGTGGATGAGAAGAGGATAGAACAAATATGTTACAACCCTAATAAAACCAATTAAATTAAGTAACCCATAACTTTTAACACCCTGGTGGTTTATAAGGGGTTGAGGTGCTACTCATGTCAATAAGAACTCTTCTTTTTTAGAGTTCGAGTGAGGAAAAAGAACTCTGAAGTTAAGCGTGCAAAGGCAAGAGTAGTATCAGGATGGGTGACCCCTTTGGAAGTCATTGGGTTAGCATGAGATAGCGCTTCTACGGCCTCGAGCCTTACAATTATGGTATCAAAGCCGAATCTAGGTTACGGGTTGGCTTGGCTTGGAGGGCGGTAACTCGACCTAGAGGGCGGTGTTTGGGCCTTGACGAGGACGTCAAGTGTTTAAGTGGGGGAGATAGTAACACCCTGGTGGTTTATAAGGGGTTGAGGTGATACTCGTGTCAACAAGAGCTCTTCCTTTTTAGTGCTCGAGTGAGGACAAAGAACTCTAAAATAAAACATGCAAGGGCGAGAGTAGTTTCATGATGGGTGACCTCCTTGAAAGTCCCTGGGTTGGCATAGAATAATGCTTCTAAGGTCTCGAGCCTTACTTAACTAGTGCTACAATTATTTTTTACTTTTGGCGCAAATTACTCTATTTTTATTAAATATTATTTTATAATATGTTTTTACTTATTTTAAGAAATATTAAATAAAGGTTATCAAATTGACTGTTGTGATCCATTGAGTCGACCCGAACCCGCACTAAACCCGTAGCAACTCGTAAATATAGCGACTTGACAACCCAAGATCTATTTGGACCCTAACTAGATCGACCCAAACCTGAACCCGATCTGGCCAACCCATTTGACAAAGTTAGGCTTATATCCGAGCAGGTACATAACTACAAATGAGGTAAGTGGGCTTAATTTTAGGTAAAGTTCAGTTCAAATCCAATCAAATGCCCAAATATAGTTTTGAATAGGGTTGTCAATGGGTCGGGTACGTTACGGGTGGGTGTAGTCTTTCCACCACCCGACTTGTAAGTAAAAATATCCGACACGACCCATTCATCATCCGTAAAATCGCTATATTTTTTCATTGTCCATACGAAAACATTTATTGCTACTAATTACCAAACATATAAAGATAACAATTTTATAAGTAAAATTATTAATACACAATATAAATGAACGGAAAAAAATTCACAAAAACATATAAAATAAAAAGGCAAATTTGTATTTAACCACCGTTTATTTTACACTTGTTGCAACTGACCACCCTTTATATTTTTTTTCTACACTTAACCACCCCTACTTGTGAATATGTACATTTAACCACCCATTTTGGTTAAAAACATTATTTTCTTCGTTAATTAAAGTAAATTACGTATTTTCCTTTCTTTTTTTAATTTTATTTATAATAAATAAAAGAATTTAGGGATAAATTCAGCTTGGAATGTCATTATCATTGCATTTCAGCATACATCTTAACCTTTTGTATCTCGAGTCTTCGTCCATCAACTTAGACACGATCGACTCCAAGGGACGCTCAAAGTCGTCAAAATCATATCCAAAACCCATGGTCTTTGCATCGGCGAAATCGTGGTTCTTCTTCGCCATTGGATGGAGGGAATAAATTATTATGGAGGAAATTAGGTCAAGGTTGCAAAAATCGGCATATTGGAACTTGAAAGTGTCAATTATGGTTTTTTCTTTATTTATTTATTGTAAATAAAATTTAAAAAGAAAGGAAAAAACTAAATTTACTTTAATTAAAGGAGAAAATGACGTTTTTCGTTAAAATGGGTGGTTAAATGCACATAAATAAAAATAAGTGATAGTTAAGTGTTATGAAAAAAAATAAAGGATGGTTGATTACAACAAGTGTAAAATAAAGGGTGGTTAAATACAATTTTCCCAAATAAAAATTCTAAGTAAATTGTCCGTACACATTATAAATAAACGGAAACACACACGGACTCACGGCTAATCCATAAATCATTTTGGCATGGAGTCCCAACTCTCTCTACTCCTAGAGAGAGAAACTGGGACCATCAAACAACAACAGTGGGAAACCCCCACACAACCCACTAGATCCACCACAGTGGGAAACCCCCACACTACCCACCGGATCCACCACCACCGGAACACCCACACTAAACCATTATTCCCAAATCCATTTACCAAAAGTTAATCTCAACAATAATAATGGAAAAGTTACAATCCCAACAAAACCCCGTTGAAGGAAGCCCACTGAACTACTGGATCTACCACCGGAAGGCTTGCAAAGTCAAAGTTTCAGTAGTATGAGCCAAAATAGCAAGGGGAAGGTGCTCCTCAAACAAAAACTACCTACGTTTAGGAGTGTTGGGTTCTCTCCTATCTTGAGTTCCAACCAAAAGTCCAAACATATCTTTAACAAAACCAGATCTACCACCACATACCAATTAAAACCCAGATCTACAAACATGGTCTCACCTTGTCCAGATCTGGGCGGCGGTAGTTGTGGAGACTTGATGGCCTCCCTCCCCCTCCATCAAAGTCCACCAACAACGATACAAACAAACTAATTTGTACATGGATTGCAACAAATCCCAAATCCTTCTTTTACATCTACTCCACTACCAAATCCTGCTCTCCTCTTTTCCCTCTGTTATTGGAATTTTCCAAAAGGAAAATTTTAAAATAAGTAGTAAACCCATACGATTGGTTAAGATCACAAGTGCCAAATTGAAACAAAATTGAAAAATAAAGGGCAAAAAATAGTTGAAAATCCAGTTTGAGGGAAACTCCGACCATCTCTGGCGCTACCATAACTAAAAAACAAAACCTGGAATAAAGGAAAATCAAATGATAAAAAGCTCTAGGACAAGCTCGGTACCGATCTGTGTGCCTCGGTAAAGAGTGTATAAGAATGCAAAACAAAGGAAAATCAAATGATAAAAAGCTCTAGGACAAGGGTTACCACGACATAATTATGCATACAAACTCATGTGAAGGATAAAGATCATGCCTTTAAAGATAAATCTATCAACTCTCATTGACTAAACAAGCAAATCAATCAACTTTCATAAATCAATTCACTTTTCTACTTGTTTTGAATCCAAAGCTCGAAACTTTCGTTATCGAACAATATCAACATTCAAGTTCACAACTTTCTCTTTCGATCAAGCAATAAACTCAAATTACTTTGACTCTCGTCTAAGTATAAGAACAAACAAGTAATTCAAAAGATAGAAGGCAATCAAAACATCAACACATTCACTTTATTATGCATAACTATGTCAGGCTTCAACCCCGACCCTAGAAAAGAGAACTACTCACTCATAATTGAATCAATAGAAACAACTTTATTAAAAGAGAACATTGAAAAGTAAAACTTACTTGAAATTACAGAAATATCATCTTACAAACCACACGTTCAAACTCGAAATCAACGACGAACAAGAACAACAACCTCGATCATGATCCTCTCTCTCTCGATCGACAGAATTGAATTACCAAGCTACCGTCTTTTTCTCCCTCGACTTTCTCTCCTACTTGCTAACCTACTTCTTAACCCCTAAACTAGAACTAGAACTAGAACAAAGGTATTTATACTAGAGAAAGTTATCTAATAAAGATCTAAAAGATAAAAACTTTCTAAACTAAAAAGATCACAAGATAAAAGATATAATTTCCGAAAGTCGGCGTTGCTCTACCGACACTGGTCACCTGGGTAACGACCTGCACAAGGTCGGTAGACACTTGCTGAATTTCTTGAATAAAAACTTGTTGCTCAACTCGGTACCGACCCTCACAGGTCGGTAACGAGCTCTCTGTTTCTGCTCTTTTGAACTCTTTCCATGACTGTTCTTGGACTTCAACGAGATCTTTAACATGCACTCTTCCTTTTCTTCTTCTATGCACTCCACCATTCACCACTTGACTTCAACTTCACTTGAAAATGCTCATTTCCGCTTCAAAAACCTACAAAAAAAATACAAAACGGAGGAGCAGGTCGTTATTTTTAACGTCGTTAGCCCGTCGAACTTACCTGGCTAATCAAGGTGGTTCCTTCTCGGCTTTGTCAGGGTCAAGAGAGACCCCATACTTAGCGTTAAAGGCATTCTTATTTCTTCTCACTAAATTTGGTCCTTCATCTTCTAACAGTATGCCCGGTATTCCTACACAAGGGTTAGTGAAATCCGAAAACCAAGGAGGTTTGGACTCCTCTATGGCATAAATAGCAGGATATGGTGTAGGAATATGATATAAGGAAGGATCATGATCAGTGATAATGAATCCAGAGTTAGAATACTCACCTCGATCCATTAGTGAGGGTGTCGGTACCGAGGTAGATGAGGTTGTTATCGACTATCAGAAGCAAAACCTCTCTCATTGTTGTGCCAAAACGCGTCGCCTCCGTCATATTGTTGTACAAAGGGCTCGGTACCGACCCTAAGGGGGTTGGTAGCGGTCATGGTGGCGCTTTCGTATACCTTATTAATTGGAAGAGAAACTTAAAACTCAGCAATGTCGAGCTCTGGCTGGGACATCTCGATCTGTGCGATAGCAGCCGTGTCATTGGCATCTTGATTAAGGCTGAACTCGACCCGTTCCTCCCCTATATCAAAGGTGAGGATTCCTTTTCGAATGTTAACTCGAGCGTTTTCTGTAGCAAGGAATGGCTTGCCTAGAATGATGGGTATGAGAGGGTCTTCTGGCATATCGAGGACAATGAAATCGTTTGGAATGAAGAATTCCCCACTTGAATAGGATAATCATCAACGACTCTAGTAGGCTTTCATACTTGATCCGTCCGCCATGTACATCCTCATATCCACGGGTTCCAGAGGTCCCATGTTGGCTTTTGACCAGAATGATAAGGGAAGTAAACTGGCGCTGGCTCCCAAATCATACAAAGCCTTGAATCGGTGGTCGCCTATGCTAATAGTGATAGCAAATCTCCCTGGGTCACCTAACTTTTCTAGAAGGGTAATATATCAAGCCTCATATGTAAGCTCTGTTATCGATCGTTTCTCGCTAAGAATGTCCTTCAAAAATTTTATGTAAGCCGACATTTCGCTTAGGGCCTCAGCAAATAGTATAGAAATATTCAAGCCCTGGAGAATTTTAACGAAACGCTTAAACTTGCCTTTTGTTGAGTCTTTTGACTTCCTAGTAGGAAAAGGAAGAAACTTCACCAATCTCGGAGCCAAAGTGGGCTCGAGAGGTGATGCTACCGGGTCGACAATAGGGTCAATCGGTGCCGTAGAAGAATCGGATACAACCCTGGTGGGGTCGGTATCGAACGTGGGACTAAGAGAGGAGCTCGGTGCATGTAGAAAACTTACTTGAGTTGGGGTCGGTGACGACCCTGGGAGTATCGGTACCGAGCGGTTCAGGCTCGGTAACGACCCTTTTTGGCTCGTTGTTGACGCGGGTCGTGGTGTCTACTTCAGTAACGGGGTCCTTCTCTTTGGCTTTGGCACGATCTGGTAACGTCTTCCCGCTCCTGAGGTGTACGACCGCTATTTGTCCTCTAGGGTTCTCCTCGGGGTGGCCCGGGAGTTGCCTTCGCGGCCTCGGAATTTGTGCGGCTAGGTTCCCTAGCTGTGAGTCGACACTCTTCTTCAAAACATCGAACTCTCCCCATATTTTCATCTGATTGTTGAGGTTGGCTTGGACTCCAGTTATTTTATTCTTTACGCCATTAATCCCTTCATAGAGTTCTTGCACCCAAAATGGTGGCTCTTGATAGCCTAGAGGTCGATACGGCGCGGGCCGTTTGTCCGGAGGGAGTGCTGCATAACTCGTATTTTGATTTTGATTTTGATTTCCCGAAGCCGGATAATTGCTTGGCCTGTCAAAGTTATTAGGCGAGTTCTTGTATTGTCCTCTCGTATAGTTCATCTCAGCATATGTCTCAGCGGCTCTAACCTTCTCGATGTTAGAGCAAGCAGAAGTACTATGGGCAGAAGAGCCACACTCTTGATAAGGTTGAGAGGTTTTCAGAAAGCTTACCTGTTTCTTTAGACGGTTGATCTCATCCTGAAATTGATTTTTGACATCATGATCAACTTCGTCTTTATTAGGCATGTAGAGACGCTTTTGTGGCTGGGGTGGTTGTTGGGTTCCGTACATGGCATCATAGTTAGACAACTTGTCCAGCAGTTTTCATGCAGCAGTGGGATCCATCTCAATGAATCCGCAAGCAGTTTGCGTGTTGATGCGGTTTTTTGTTTCTACATTAATCCATTGGAAGAAGATTTCTTGGAGCACATATAGGGGTTGCCCATGAGTGGGGCACTGTCTGAGCATCTCCTTGAACCTCTCCCACGTCTCTACAAAGGTCTCGTTAGGCAGCTGGAGATAGGAGGTGATGCCTTTTCTCAACTCCGTTGTCTTGGAAGGAGGGAAAAACTTTGTAAGAAATTGATCGTACAAAGCTTTCCAAGTCCTGATAGACTTAGGAGGTAATCTCTCCAACCAGCTCAAGGCCTTTCCAGTAAGAGACCACCTGAAAGCTTTTAATAGAACATATTCTAGTGAGACACCTTCAACATCAATAGTGTCACATAAATCAAGAAAAATTTTAATATGTTCCATAGGGCTCTCAGTATGTTTCCCTTCAAACTGAGCCCGTTTTATTAAGGATATAAATTGAGACTTGATCTCAAAAGTCTTCTCTATCTCCGGAAGCACGATTGCAGACTCTGGCACCATCAGTTTTGGATGCATATACTGTTTGACATTCCTTGGAAAGGCATTTAACTGCTCTTATAGACGGGCATTGTCCTCTCGGTGAGGTTCAGCGTTTACTCGCTCTCGTTCAGCTGTTGTGGCAACATCGTCTCGATCAGCTTGTAACACCTCCATCTGCCTTGACCATCTGTTGTGCCATCTCTTCAAGATTCATTGCCATGGCTTGGTTTCCTCTTCTTCTGCGGTGCAGGGTGGGTTCAGGTGCAGAATAATAACCAGTGTTATCCAACTCGAGCCTGCGACATCCTGCTGGCATAAGCTGAGAAAACAAAAAAAGAAAACAAAATTAAAAACAAAACTGGGGTCGGGCTATTCCTAGACCCACAGGTAAACAAACAAACACTGTTGCTTCCCCGGCAATGTCGCCAATTTTTTCAGAGGGTTTTTACTGACAACAAATAAATTTGTAGTCAAGACCCCGCTGAGTATAGAGAAGTCAAGATGGTCCACGGGAAGCAAGGCTATTTGTTTACCGAACTAAGAAAACAAAGCAAAAACAAGGCAAAACAGGCTACAACAACCCTCGGTACCGACCTTTTCAGGGTCGGTAACGATGCTAGGTTTCTACTAAAACAGAGCAAATAACACGAAGCAAGTGCAGGCTCAGTACCGATCTGTGTGCCTCGTTAACGAGACTATACGAATGCAAAACAAAGGAAAATCAAATGATAAAAAGCTCTAGGACAAGGGTTACCACGACATAATTATGCATACGAACTCATGTGAAGGATAAAGATCATGCCTTTAATGATAAATCTATCAACTCTCGTTGACTAAACAAGCAAACCAATCAACTTTCATAAATCAATTCACTTTTCTACTTGTTTTGAATCCAAAGCTCGAAGCTTTCGTTATCGAACAATATCAACATTCAAGTTCACAACTTTCTCTTTCGATCAAGCAATAAACTCAAATTACTTCGACTCTCGTCTAAGTATAAGCACAAACAAGTAATTCAAAAGATAGAAGGCAATCAAAACATCAACACATGCATTTAATTATGTATAACTATGTCAGGCTTCAACCTCGACCCTAGAAAAGAGAACTACTCACTCATAATTGAATCAAAACAAACACCTTTATTAAAAGAGAACATTGAAAAGTAAAACTTACTTGAAATTAAAGAAATATCGTCTTACAAACCACACGTTCAAACTCGAAATCAACGACGAACAAGAACAACAACCTCGATCACGATCCTCTCTCTCTCTCGATCGACAAAAATGAATTACCAAGCTACCGTCTTTTTCTCCCTCGACTTTCTCTCCTACTTGCTAACCTACTTCTTAAACCCTAAACTAGAACTAGAACAAAGGTATGTATACTAGAGAAAGCTATCTAATAAAGATCTAAAAGATAAAAACTTTCTAAACTAAAAATATCATAAGATAAAAGATAAAATTTCCGAAAGTCTACGCTGCTCTACCGACACAGGTCAACTCGGTTACGACCTGCATAGGGTCGGTAGACACTTGCTGAATTTCTTGAATAAAATCTTGTTGCTCAACTCGGTACCGAACCTCACCGGTCGGTAACGAGCTCTCTGTTTCGGCTCTTTTGAACTCTTTCCATGACTTTTCTTGGACTTCAACGAGATGTTTAACATGCACTTATCCTTTTCTTCTTTTATTCACTCCACCATTCACCACTTGACTTCAACTTCACTTGAAAATGCCCCTTTCCGCTTCAAAAACCTACAAAAAAAAATACAAAACGGAGTAGCTTCCATATTTTTCACAAAATATGCAAACTTATCCAAAAACACACAAAACTAACTCTAAAACTTACTAAAACTAGACTAAACAGCCTAGGAAAGACAACCAAAACTAGACTAAAAACATGAACATCAGTCATCTTCTCAACCACTATAGCCGTTTGATAAGTCTCTTGAGGATATAATCAGGGATCTCTCCAAAGGGGTGGATGCTATAATCAAGGAGCACTGTGAGTCATGTTCTTCATATTTTCATTCCACAATCTCATGCTACTACTAGATTAAAAGGCTAAAGCAACGGTCGAAAACTGCTTCATTATGTCAAAAAACCGCTTCATTAGACCTAATGCAATGTTTTTTGACCGCTTCATCTGATCGCGTTGCATTAGGTCTAATGCATCGGTTTTGAGGTCTAATGCAGCGGTTTATTATTAAATTCGAAAACCATTGCATTAGGTATAAAAACCGCTGCCTTGCTATATCTAATGAAGCGATTTTACCATAAGCTAATGCAACGGTTTTGCTATATAATGCAGCAGTTTTGTACATATAATGCAGCGGTTTTTGTCCATGTAATGCATCAGTTGATGTGTCTAATGAAGCGGTTTTGTGTATCCCCATTTTAAAAACAAGCCAAAATTATAATAAAATTAATCACAGAATTAAATTCAATATTAAATTAGGAAAAGTTTCATGTATTTACAAAATGATATCTATCCATACATTGCTTGATCAATCTAGCCCTAGAATACAAAGCAAGAGTAGCAAACTTGCACGGTTTTTGCTTTGACAACATAAACCAACTAATTAAGAGTAACATACTTGCAAAATAGCAAAAAACACATTACCACGGCACTACCGAAGACAAAACATCTGCAACATGAAATTAACACAACAACCTCGATTGCATTTGCAGGTCTATCTCCTCCCTCTCACTCTGTCTCTCTGTAGCTTATACTGCTACCAAAACTAAACACTCTTATATGAGTGAGGAATGCAGTTTTCTTTGTCGCTGATGTAAGTTTTTCTTCTGAGAAAGTATTGAAAATGTCAACATATATAATTAATTTATCTTTGCAAATCTACACTACCATCTCTTGCAAATTTAGACTCTGTTGACTGGGACTTTTGACTAGTGATAGTATTGTGTTGTAGGGATATTGTATTTTCTTGCACTAGATGATAGGATTTGATGTGTGAAATGTGCAATTTTCTCCTATTTCATGGTCAGCTTTGAATTTTTGTTTTGTTCAATTGCCTAAACTATAATTACATTGTCCTTACTGTTGTGTGCATTTTTTTTGGGATATCCAGATATTTTTTTGTGGTATTGATTCTGATCTAACATATGCTTTAATAATTTGACAGCTTGGTCACCAAGGTTCTTTCACTCAAGTTATTAAAAATGGAAATTTACAAGTATGATGGCCTCCCTGAAGAAAGATTTTTGTGGTTCTAAAAATTTGCCCTAGTTAATAGCTTGAGAGCTTGATGTTTGCTACTCTTTGAATGTTTGATTGAAGTTTTAACTTTGGTGTTGTTTGTTTTGATGGTTAAGTTTGATTCTATTTCTAAATTGTTGATATATTTCTGAATCGTTGATGAATTTCTGGCCTTTTGGTACTGTATTTCTGATGAACTTCTGAATTTTTGATGAATTTCTGGTCTTTTGATGATGCTTGGATTAAGAGAGTAAGAGATATTTGGATTGTTGATGAATTTTAGCAAATAATTGATGAATTTATGGCCTAAGTTGTTCCTGCTCTACTACTTTGCTGGTTTTGGAGGGATCATGATTTTTTAAGATTGCTCCAAGAATTGCACATGGCATGTTGTGTATAGTCAGAGGGATTTGTTCTCCTGCTCTACTGCTTTGCTGGTTTTGGAGGGATCATGATTCTTAAGATTGCTCCAAGAATTGTGCATGGCATGTTGTGTATAGTCAGAAGGATTTGTTGTAGCCTTGTAGATGTCAAATATGCTTAGCAGGGATGCTAAATAGAAGCAATAAACTTATAAGACATGCCCATGCTTTTTTGTATAGGGTAGGCCTTGTACAATTGCAGTTTCTGTGACTTTAGGAGAAACTGCAAATGCAATCTCTAGAGCATCAGTCGGTGGAAATGACAATGAGGCCTTTGCTGCAGCATAAAATGTCAATTTATTTTTGAAGATTTGCACAAAGCATATATTAACTACAACTAACTTATAAAGCAACTACCAATCCTCATGCCTCATTAAACCAACAAGAGAAATGAAGGCAATATATACCTAATAAAGATTAGGTTATGCATAGAGATAGAAACATACTTCTTTTACCAGGAAAAATGAAATTAACGTACAAACATACGTCTAATATAGATTAGTGTCCAACTTGTTCAAGTAAATTGTGAAAATGAACCAATATCATCAACAAAGAAACTAGAGAGTTTCAATTGCAACTGTGCAAAATAAGAAGGAATCCACAACCTACATAGTTGTACTCATAGAAAATGAGATCCATTAATGATATAATGAGTAGAAGAGTAGACAACCTACATAGTTCTTCTCAAGGTCCTTCACAAGGTGAACATGAACAACAACCTTCTTGCTACCTTAGACGTCGATTTGACTGCACATATCAAGAGGTGAATCAAAGTCGACGATTGATTGTTGGAGAGAGAAAAAATGTAAATAGAAAATTACCTAAAAACGTTATACATGAAGCTTACACAATGGAATTGAAAATTCCTTAGCCCTTGTCCTTTTAGATCTTCGTCAATGCAATAAACATTTTCATCTCTTCTGGTTGGGGAAAGCATATAATTATTAGTCTAGAAACAAAAATAGATGTTTTGATTGCGTAGAAGCATAGATTGGAAACTGAATTCACCTCTAAAGTGAACCATTAGAAATTAAGCATTAGCTTTTATTTTTATTAGCTAAATATGGCTGGAGTAACTAATGTGTACCATCAGAAACTAAAAGGTAGCTTTTTCAAGATAAAATGAAAACAATCACTAGCTCAACTGCTTTAGAAGAGCATACGTTTGAAGCCAATCTTACTGAAAGCACCACAGACATAATAATATAAGTTCTAAGGCCAGGTTTGACACCATGCTTATTAACAGCAACCCATTTTAAAAACAAGTACTAGTGGAGATCATACCTTGCAGAACACCGTGTGTCATAGCTGTCTTGGTGATGGAGGCCAATGTCAAGATGGTCATTTTTCTCCGAAGGTTGTCTGTGTCGGTAGACATAAGGGTAATAATTAAGAATGTGAGAAACTATATTGCTAGATATATTTCTAATCATTAAACAATTAGCAATATCTAGAACAAGGTAATAACAATTACTCATCTAATCTATAAGCTTTCAATAATTTTCCTCCACAATAACCTGCATTGAAAATTCATATTCAGCTTATGTATTTAAGATAAAGATAAAGATAGAATGATGTTGTGTTGCTAGTGTATGTATTTAAGGGCTAGGTTAGAGATTTAGTACACAACTTGGCTTGGGATTTACTACACAACCAACAATCCATTCCTTGGCATAGCTTTCCTCCTTCCTCTCGCCCATGGGTTTCGAAATCGGCTCCGTGTCTTTTAATCCGGACGGTTTGGGTCCTCCCGACGCCACTGTCACCGCCTCCAACTAGCCCCTCAATGTTCCGTTTGCACCCTTCTCTCCCTCAGACAAGCTCGGCCGTTGACTGGACTCGCAACTTCAACAATCAAGGTGGTCGCGGATCCAACCACAACGCCGCTGATTCCGTCTTTGATTCCGCAGAGGAAGATTCCTCTTTCCGCCTGGTCGATGGCAATCCCCCTCCTCGCCCTAAAGGAAACCCTAGATGGTGTGGCGGCTACCACCATCACAACCGCAATCAACTCCCACAATGCCGGGACGAGGAGGTTGAGGCAAAAACAGAAGAAGACAGAGACGGGATGTTGTCGGATGAGGCAAGTCAGCGAGGTCGATAGTGGGTTAAATATGAGGTCGGGTGCAATGGTTTTTCTGGGGAAGAGACAAGCGAGTCTTGCTCATCTCCGAGATTTGAATCAGCTGCCATAGGAGAGATTTAGGGTTTTTTCTGTCAATCAGTGGGGCTTTGGGAAAAGTATATCGCGTAAGCAGAAGTGAGCGATAGGCGGGGGCATAAATTTGGAGACGCGCCATTTTTTTTGGGAAAACGCTTCATTAGATTTTTGTTATCCGCTGCATTACACCTATACCCTCCTAGTACCTGCTAAAAATGTATATGCTATATAAAACCGCTGCAATAGCTCATCCCGCTGCAAAAAACCATTGCAATATCCTAAACCACTGCAAGTAAACCGCTTCATTAGCTCATTAATTTAGTAGTGTGCCCTTTTGAATTGTGTGAAAGGAGTGGTGGAATCACTTTGGAATCAAACGATTATGAGTCAGACACCCAAATACAAGTTGAGGAGCAATCTAAGACACTTGATATGGGTTATGAGGATGAATTTGATACCCAATATGAATTCATACATATATGTCATGTTGAGCAGATCATCACAGAGCCAAGGGAAGTTTGTGCAGGCATAAAGATTCTTACAAAGCCTAGGGAGCCTGAGTCATTTTCACCCATGTGGAGTAATTGCTTGAGGGTTTTGTGGTTTTGGAAGAAGACTCGTTTGTTGACAATGATGACTTATTTGCTGATGAAGTAGACCACCATGAGGGAGAAAAACAACATGATACATTTGTTAAGGCTCCCGCTGTCATGGTGCACCCTATGTTAGGCCTTGACATCCCTTGCTTCAGTTTCCCCACCTTCTCACATCAAGATCTTATGGAGTTACAAGATGAGGAACCAAGCCCACAACACAAGGTGGAAGATGGAGAATATATGGAGTTCATCTTGGATATAAGTGGTACTGCTGACAAGTGCTTTGATTCATATTGTAAGTATTTTCTAAAGACACCACTTGTGCTGAATTTCTTTGAACAAATGCCACCTCATGAAAATTGGGCACACATGTTTGATAAGTTGAAACAGGTTTTAAATGGTATATTATTCACTTTAAATTTATCATTGTGTTACTCATGTTTTTCTGAGTTGTGTGCACAAGGCTTTGACAGGTTGCTAAGGGCATTGACAATGTCTAATCTTGTCAATTCATGCTCAGGGTCAAGCTAATGATGTTAAACAAGCGCTTATTGGGAGGAAACCTGAGGATTAGAGTAGATTTAATTTTCAGTTATAATCTTTTGCTTTTTAGGTAGTTTTTGTTTGTGTTAGATACCCAGGTCCGAAGATTGATAACCCAAAGAAGCCACCACCACCACCACCGTTGGATTTCCCGCCGCATTACCCGGATCAGTAGAGTTTTGTGAGTATTTCTCTTCTCTTTTCTTTTTACTATACTTTGGAGACAAAGTATGTTTTAAGCATGTGGAAGGGAATTACTTTTGCATTGCATACAGTAGCATCAGTTTAGGCATATTTAATGTTTTTGCATGCATTGATTAAAACCTTATAAAAATGAAAAATTCAGAAAAATTTGAAAAAAAATCCACTAAAATGATTTTTGATACCTCTTGTGTTTCTATGCTAAGTATAATTCCTAACCCATGATTTGCATGATATGCGGAAATTTCTATGATATGAGCATGATTTTTGATTATTTACCTTGACTATAGGATTGAGCATGTATTTAGCTTGAGTTTTAGATTCATTATGAAGTTCTAGACACAATTTGCCTTGTGAGATTTTTGGCTGTCCATGATTATATTTGTTCTCTATATTCTTGAGTGTATCACCATGATTTTCTAGCTCTAGAACTTGCGTTTAGACTCTTATTCAATGCTTCTTTATATGATTGAATGCATGACATTAAAATGATTGAGGCAATGTTGCTTTATAGCCTATTATTTCTCTTCCTATCTTACTAGATCCATGTTTTGACAACCCCATTTTTTGGGCTTTAAGCCTATTTTTATAGCTCCACAAAAATTTTCCTAGCCTATTAAGATTGACCCATCCGAGATTTAGGACATTAGGTTATGTTTTTGTTTTGTGGGAGTTTGGTATAAGTATGGGGGAGGTTAAAAAGAGAGGTGGAAGAGTGGAAATGCAACTCTATTGTGCAAATTAAAAAAATGAAGGTGAAAAATAACTGCAAAGAAAGAAGAAAGTGAGCTTGAAAGGTTAGTAACCTTCATAAGTATAAGAAGAGTAGAAGAATAGGCAAGAAAAGAGGCAAAAAGTGAAGAAAGAAAGAAAAAAGAAACAAAGTGCTTAATTGATAATGTAAGGAGTTGGTAAAGTTGAGTTCGAAGTGTTGTGGAGTGAAAAAGAAAAAGTGTGTAAAGTTTGGGTTTAGGATTAGGTCTTTATCTCAGATTTAGCACCATATGACTAAATATTATCCCTTCCAAATTATCTTTACCTTGGCCCCATTACAACCCTTAAAAGACCTCATGATTTTTGTTGTGTATTTGATCCATAGGGTGGAGATTTAGGACGTTGATGCAAGCTTATGGTAGTCTAGTTTTGATGGTTGATTTTGAGTGAAACACGTCCTTTAAACACTTGAGTGAGAGTGCAAACACAATTACCTTGGTGAGGTCTAGAATGAATCAATAATCTTTGCTCTATGCTTGATGTATTGCATGCTAAAACATCTTGGTCAAGTTTTGATTACATGTTGAATTGCTCGTTTGATTATGAGATGGATGCAAGATTGCATTGATGTGGTGTGATTTGGATTTATGTCTTTCTTGAGGACAAACAAGGGTTAAGCATGGGGGAATTTGATAGCTTGTATATAGGTGTAGTTTAGATGCATGTTTTATGTTTATTTTGCATGGTTTTAGCTTAGTTTAGTATAGTTGTTAGGCTTTTAAGTTTTCTATGAAATTCGGGTTTTGCGCTTGTTTTGTTCGGTTTTGCAGATCTTTAGGTAAACAAGCATGGACGGGATGGATCTTAGATGATTGTGGTGGATTTTGATGAAGCTTAGAGTGATAGGAGTGAAGATTAGAAGAGCTAAGGTTCAAGAGCTTGTGTGAAAAGAATGCTTAAATCCAGGCCATGCATTGGAGTCTTGTTTTAACGCCTGTATCTTGTAATGCTTGGTTTGGGAGCTATAGTGGTCGGATGAAGCTGAATTTGGTATCACTGGATAGCTCGAAGAGCTACAATTCATATTTTTACTCCGAGTCCAAATTCCAACTCCAAGGGGGTCATAATAGCCTCTGAAGTGTCACCTGAATGCTGAACATAGGCAATTGCGCGGGTTAGCAGGATAAAGCGCGACCGGCTTTTGGAGGTCAAGTCGTGCTTTCTGGTTTTTCAGCGAAGACATTGGACCACGTGTTTTCGGCTTCGAGATAGGCTTTGGTTACATAATTTCGTATATGTTTAATGTATTTTGGGATAATTTGATCTTTGGAAACCTTTGGGTATTTAAACCTTGTTTTTAGTTTCTCTTTCACAACTTAGAACATAATTTTGGAGGCTAGGGTTACTTGGGAGAGAGTTTTCTCAAAAGAGCAACCTTTGAACCTTTTGTAAGTTTTCTTTAATTAAATCATGCATTGTTAAACCTTTTGTGTTTGACTAGTTATTGAAATCATAGATTGCATATTATTGTGAGGTTTGATTGATTCTCAACAACTCGAAGAGGTTTTATTCTTTGTCCTTAATTGAATCAGAATTATTCTACCTAATAGAATTTCTAGGTTAATTTACAACTAATCTGATTAATGCCCGTTCGGGATTGATTAGATAAAGTAGCATCTATAATTGTTTGGACCCGTTTGGGATATTCAATTGTATAAGGGAATAAATCCGCAAATAACTTAGATGTATGTTTGCTCTAAGTGTTTGTTTCTATTGATAACTTGATTCGTAATGTTGTTGTTTAATTGAGATCTAGACGTTGTTTTAGGTTGTTAAATGATTAGGGTTGCTTAGACTGTTAGTTCTTTTAACTAGATTTGAAGTTTGGGTCATAATCCTTAGTAGGAGCATAATCTATGGTAGATTATTCAAGTGAATTGAGAATCAAGAGAAACAATGATCAATGCGCACATCTATGATGGATTTAACTAGTTGAACACGTTTTCCTCATACTTGTTTAATATAGTCATATTTGCATTCATATTTACTTTTTAGTTTGCATCCTAGATTAGATAAACATTCATTTAAAACCCCCCATATTAGTTACTTGGCACTTAGGTTAAACACTTATACACGAGTCTCTGTTTGATCAACCCTTACTTACCATTCTACTAAGTTTGGTTAAGTTAGGATTCTTTGATAGATAAACGACTGAGAGATACCTCATCAGTGATTGACATCTGAAGGCTTCTATAGCGAGCCCAACTCTGAGGTGTCCACAGCTGTTTCCCAGGACTTCGTCTTGTGCATTTTTTCCCAGTTGGTGTCTTCTTTACTCTTTTTGGGGTGCTTCGTAGGGCCTGGTCCTCGTGTGCTTCTTGTAACACCCCTATTTTGCAACATTGGGTATTACCGCCAATGACCTCAGATTTTACCGTCCAAAGTCACCCAAGGCTTTATAATGATATTAAAACTTATAGAAATGCGGAAATTTACATAAACGTTACATAAATAAACCAATGCTCACGAATGAGACTTGGTTCTTTAATTGAAGATGAAATTGACTAAAAGCGGGATTTTATTTATTGATAAGAACTTTTGTTCATTACATTGAGAGTCGTTTTACAAATGATATAGCAGCGGAAAGTAAATTCCATTTAGAAAGGGTTGAAAAAGACGTAACTAAAAATACAAGTATGTTTTCCCAAGACAACTCATGTGATGATGATTTGCTTGGTTTTAAAAAGGGGAGAGATGGTGCACTATCTTCGGAATACCTCGCTCTTATGAGAATCCCTTCCTTCCTTCAACGTCGTCTTGCCTTGACCTTCGTTTCTCGCCTAACGCTTCTCGAACCATCTAGACTTCATCTTCAACACTTCAGTGTGCATTCCTACAATCTGGCATTTGTCGCGAATGGCGAAAAATACCAGGCAAAAATGCGGAAATAGTGGAATTAGTCTAAGGAAATAGTGAAATTTTCAAGGGTATTACGGTAATTTATAATAATCGAGATATATTAACGGGATGTGTTTTAAGGTATAGGTCTTTATATGGGGCTTATCGGGACGGAGAAGAGTGTATCTCGAGATGAGATAACTCATTAATCGAAAGAAGAACTACGAGATTGTAGAGTTCTTAGAGTATAAAGTATGTTGGGAACGTTATTAATTCATATAAGTTTTTAAAGTCTCTCGCGCCCTTGGGGACCGAGAATCGGATTGATCATTTGAGACCGGTCCGATTTTGATTTCTTTTAAATGTGCTTTGGCACTTATCTTATATCATGATGAACTTTCAATTACGTTAATGATTTTTGAAGAGTGTGGAGGGCTTGCAGGGCCCGGGCCACTTAAGGGAAACTCAGTTCCGATACTTTGCTATGGTGCCACTCATCCCTCCTTGCAATCGGAGCGGACATAGATCATGATCTTGAAAGTCGTACTTTAGGCTCAGAGGCATACGACTTAGTAAGTTATATAAAGGAGTCGGGTTAATCCCGCACCCCTCACTATTTCATCCAAAACGATCTCTAAACGAGATTTTAAACAATCAAGGACAAAAGCAAGACTAGCATAATAGTCCTATTGAATATTTAAATAGTGGAATAACGATAACAATTGGGTCATTATTTCTAACAATCGAAATTCGTAGTTTCATTTATTATTAGCAAACAAGTTGTTCCCAACATCGAGAAATTTCACGAATCGAATTATTAAGGTTACAAGGAAAAATTCCACTTGCCTTAGCTTTTACGATTGTGTACAAACGAACGAACATAAATCATTGACTTTAATCGAAACGGAGACTCGACCTATCGACACGGTAGGTACGAACGAACTTTAATAAGAATTTCTTTAATTCTTCTAAAGTTTTAGATATCTCTTATATTCTTATTATAAGAGAATTAATTACTAAATTATTATTAAAGAGGTGAATAAAATAATAATATTCCTTATTATTATTTCTTATTTGTAATATCCAAGTATTCTTCATTATATTAAATTTTTATAGGATTTCAAAAATCCAGACATACTATTATATAAATTATTAAATATTTACTTAACTTAAGGTTAATAATTCATTAAAGTAATTATAACCTTTTTTATTCACTTATGATCACAAATATATTTTCTTATTATTATTCAAGGCATGCATTTTGATTAAAGTGCATTTAATATAAATTTTCCATATATACATAACATAATGATTATAAAACTATTCTTATGATATGAAAAGTTCAAAATGCCCTTTTTATATCATAAATTTATCCATCTCCTCATTTATTCTTTATTTTTCCTTATGATTATCTTTTATCCAACTTAATCATAGAATATCTTTCTAAAACTAGAATATATTATTATTATATTATGTGAGACATGGAAATAGGGCTTATCATGAAAACTAAGAACAAATGAGGACCCTTGGATTTGAGAAATGGATGGGTAAGATTAGAAGAGATAGGGAAAAATGGTAATTTTGACAAAAAATAAAATAAAAAATAAAAATAAAAATATATTTTTTTTTATAAAATTTTCTTGGTTTCGCTTGTTTTTGCCCAAAACACGAAATTTTATTTTTTACGTTACGTTCACGTATTTTATGCATATGTTCACACTATTATAAGACATGTTCACATATTATCACATTTTTCAGTTCAGAGGTTTTATAATACGTTCACATATATTGTAAGTGTGTTCATATATTATTATTGTTTGTTCATGTTTTATGGTCATGTGTTCATATTCGATTAAATCATAATACAAGCGTTAAACGGCTTAAAAAAATTGACAAAAAAGTAAAAAATAAAACAAAAAAATATTTTTATTTTATTTTTTTCCGCTTATTTTTGCCAAAAACATGACGGTTGAGATTTTACGTTCTGTTCACATATTTTATACACATGTTCACATTTTTACAAGGGTTGTTCACATATAACCGCATTTTAACTTCAAAAAATTTAGTATACGTTCACATATAATATGGATACGTTCACATATTAGTATTGCATGTTCATGTTTTATGGCCTTATGTTCATACTTGATTTACATCATTCTACATACGTAAAAAGACTTTAAAAAAAATAAAGTAGAATAAAAAAAATATTTTTAATATTTTTTATTTTTTATTTTCTTGCTTATTTTTGCCAAAAACACAACGGTTGACATTTACGTTCTGTTCACATATTTTATACACATGTTCACATTTTTACAAGGGCTGTTCACATATAATCGCATTTTAACTTCAGAAAATTTAGTATACGTTCACATATAATATAGATACGTTCACATATTAGTATTGCATGTTCACGTTTTATGGCTTTATGTTCATACTCGATTTACATCATTCTACATACGTAAAAAGACTTAAAAAAATAAAGTAAGAAAATAAAATAAAAAATAAAAAAAATTATTTTTTTTATTATTTTTTTTAATCGGATGGCCTAGATTCATTTCTAATGTTTCAATCAGATGGTCCAGATTTGTTCTTAGTTTTCATGATAAGCCCCATTTTCATTTGATTCAATCTCTTTCCTCTTATCATCAATATACTATAACTAAAGTCGAATCTCTCTATCCTACATGTCATCGTTTTAACTATGCCACATGGGAGTTTTAATTTTTTCATTTACTGCTTTGTCCTTCTTATTTAAGTATTTACAACCCTTATATTATAATAATATTCTTTATATTACTCATATACAATTATATTTAGAGATTTTAAATTTTGGCTAGTTTTAATTGGTGTATGGAATGTTTTTATTAAAGACACTAATGTTACTAATAATACTAATATACAATTATATTTAAAGATTTTAAAACTTGATATGAAACATACTTTTCATTATTAAATAATTTATTAATTTAATAATATCACTAATATACAATTATATTTAGAGATAATTTTTAATATAATAATATTGCTAATATACAATTATATTTAGAGTTCTTAAAATTTGAGAAATGATATAAACATAATCTTCATTATAAATAACTTTTTTAAATATAATAATATTATTAATATATAATTTTATTTGATGATCTTAAAATTTCGCAAGTTTAGAAATATAATCTTTATCAAATAACATTTTTTTAATCAAACCCCGTACAAGGTACGAGAACAAATGCTAGTATTCCTTAATCCTTATATTAAGATATGCAATCTTTCTTATAATATAAAAGATATTTAGATATTATATTAAACTATGTCTATGCTAGTACTTTCCTTATATAGTAGTTTCCAAAAATTATACTCAAATATTTATATCAAGCTTTCAAAGTACGTAAAAATAATAATATATTCCCATTATATTATTTAAAAAGGTCCTTCAAGCCTAGAACATTATTTTATAAAGATATGAGCATGCAAGTCATTATTATTTTAAATAAGTTAGTATTAATAATATTTTTAGTATATCTTTTTCCAACAACTTAGGTTTTTTACATTATATTATCTTTAAAATCTAGTGTACTTAAAATATAACTCCTTATCCATATTATTTTCAAGTTTATAATAGTATTAAAAGACATGCAACTGAAAACCCTAGGGCTACGAAAGGCGATTTTTGGCAACTGTCCTTACAGTTTTCCGATCGCTTTCCTTTCTCTCCGGTCTAGGGCCGTGGGAGCCGGGGTAATCCCGTCGTTACCGTGCGGGCTTCGCCAGTGTTGGTTTGTGCATCGGTTTGATAGAGATCACAGAAGGATGGATGGAGATGGAAGGAAACGTGACATGCTACTGACTGCGGAAGAATTCGAGGAAATAGAAGTTCCGGATAATGAGAATGGTGTAGAGGGATTTGAGAACAACTTGGCGCTAGTTGGAACCCTAATGACATCGAGACCTTTCAATAGCTTTGCACTCAAGGCAACTATGAAGGGTGCATGGAGGCTGAAAAAGGGCTTTGTTTTTCGTGAAATACGGCCTAATCTCTTCTTGTTCCGGTTTGGAGAGAAGAAGGAGAAAGATGCAGTTCTACGTGGAGGACCGTGGGCTTTTGATAGAGTGTTGTTAGCGCTAAAGGAACCGGGATCGGAGCAGCCTTCAAAGATGATAGTAGATACCGTTCCTTTTTGGATTAGGATTTACGACCTCCCGATAGAGCTAATGAACAAGGCCACGGCGGAACATATCGGGAAAGCTTTCGGAGGCGTTGAAGAGATTGATGAAGAGGAGATTTTGATTTGTGCGAGGTTTCTACGACTTAGAGTCTTGGTGAATGTGATGAAACCACTGAGAAGAGGAGTTGTGATGAAAGTGAAAGGGCGTAAAATCTGGGCTGAAATCAAGTATGAGAGGCTCCCAAATTTTTGCTATACTTGTGGTTTGATAGGCCATGTAGAGCTCGATTGTGCGGTGGATGAAACGAAAGCTGTTCAACAAGAGTACGGTGACTGGCTGAGGGCATCACCAATAAAACGGGGTCAGCCACGTTCTGAATTTGAGAAGGAGCAAGAGAGGAGGATCATTGAGGGCACAGTTAAGGAGAGAGTTTATGAACATGAAGAGAAGCGAAAGGAGGAAAGAGGGAGACGCTCATTGCTAGCATTATTAGAAGGGGAGGAGAAAGGGGAGAATGAGGGAGATGAAAGTGAAAAAACTCTTGCTGGAGATGGTGGGCAGAATAATAAAGAGTTGGAAGCTAAAACAAGTCATGTCCAGGCTCAGTTAGAAAAAGTTGCAATAGATGAGAGGGAAAAGGTTGGGGAGAAGAGTACTGAGGTGACAAAAGAGAGGGAGAAGGAGTTAAAAGGAAAAAATAAAGAAAAAGAGGGAGGGTTGAAGGGGGTAGAAAGAGAGCATACTGGGGTAAATGTGGGTAGGAAAATTGAATACGCAGAAAAGGAGGAGTCAAATGGTAAGAAGGGGGTAGAAGGAAATGAGGTTTCTAGTAAGAAAAGATCACCAAAGAAGAAATGGAAGCGACTTGCTCGAGAAAGTGAAGGGGGAGCAAGGCATATAGAAAGTGGCGGAAAAAGAGAAAGGGATGTAGAGGATGTTGAAATGGTGGAAGCTTCAGATGTTCGGAAAAAACTTATTATCTCAGTTACATCGGCGGGAGGGGTTATCCCTTCTCGCCGGGCATTATGAGTATAATAAGTTACAACTGCCGGGGATTGGGGAAGGCCCGAGCAGTTGGACGCCTTACCAATTTGGTGAGGAGGGAGTCCTCTAACTTGGTTTTTTTTATGGAGACCAAGTGTGATATGAAGAGAATGGAGGCTATCCGAGCTAAGTTGGGCTTGGTGGGATGTTTCACGGTGGATTGTATAGGACGATCGGGAGGGTTATGCATGTTGTGGGATGAGGACGTAAATGTGGTGGTTCAATCATATACTTCTCATCACATAGATGCTATTGTGAGTTTTAATGAAGGAGGAGGGAGTTGGAGGGCAACTGGGTTTTACGGGTGGCCGAGGAATGAAGATAAGAAGCTGTCATGGTCTTTACTTAAAAGATTGGGGGAGGATAGACATGAGGGTTGGTTGTGTTTTGGTGATTTTAATCAAATCTTATGTCCCGAAGACAAGGAAGGGGGTCTTCAAGCGGACATTCAAGGGATTATAGATTTTAGAGAGGCCCTTGAGAGGTGTGATTTGAATGAGATGAGTTTCAATGGGCCAAGGTATACGTGGGATAATGGAAGGGAGAATGATCATTTTATAGCGGAGAGGCTAGATATGAGCTTTGCAAATGACAAATGGAAGGATGTTTTTCCAGGGGGTCATGTCCGACATTTGGATCGTGAGGGCTCTGACCACGTTCCAATTGTCGTTGATTTTTATATGCATGAGGAAGAGGTTGTTGAGGATAGAAGACGACCTAGATTGTTTAGATTTGAAGCCATGTGGACGGTGAATGAAGGGTGCAAACACGTAGTCCATAATGCGTGGAGATGTCCGAATGAAAATGATGTCATGGCAAAAATCGGAAGTTGTGCTGATGCTTTAAAAGAGTGGAATAAGGTGGAGTTTGGAAATGTTTTGGAGAAATTAAAGAAAGTGAGGGAGTAGTTGAGGGAGCTAAATAAGATGGGTATGAGGGGAAGTTTAGTGGGGAAGAGAAAAGCACTTGAGAGACTAGAAGGGGAATTAATGGATAAAGAAGAATTATTATGGTATCAAAGAGCGAAGGCGAATGAGTTTAAATGGGGGGATATAAATTCTGCTTTTTTTCATCAAAAGGCAAATGGGAGAAGAAAGCGGAATAAGATATAACGTTTGGTTGATGGCGACGGGATGATGTGGAGAAGTAGTAGTGGCAAGTCTCGTGTGGCAGTTTCCTATTTTTGTGATCTCTTTAAGTCGGACCTTCATGCACATTCAAACACGGTTCCTCAAGGAATCTCGCCTATCGTATCAGAGGGGGATAATCTCGAGCTCTTACGTCCCTTCACTGGTGATGAGGTACATTCTGCCCTTTTCTCAATGCTTCCTACTAAATCTCCCGGACTTGATGGCATGTCGGCTCTCTTTTTTCAACATCATTGGAATATTCTCGGAGTTGAAATAGTTCAATTCTGTTTGGGTATTCTAAATGGTGATGAATTTCCAGAGAACCTAAACCACAATTTTATTTCTCTTATCCCAAAAATAAAAGATCCTTTCCGTATGCAAGATTTAAGGCCTATTAGCTTATGCAATGTGCTTTATAAAATTATTTCCAAAGTGTTTAGCTAACAGGTTGAAGACGATTTTGCATAAGATTGTTTCGCCTGCTCAAAGTGCTTTTGTTCCAGGAAGACTGATCACAGATAATGTATTGTCTGCTTTTGAGGTGTTCCACTATATGAAGTCCAAGAGAAAAGGGAAGAAGGGCTACATGGCGCTGAAACTGGATATGGCTAAGGCCTACGATAGAGTGGAATGGAATTTTTTGGAGCAGATTATGCTGAATTTGGGTTTTGATAGAAACTGGGTTCTGCTGATTATGAGATGTGTACGTAGTGTCATGTTTTCGGTTTTAATGGATGGTATTCCGTCATCTATTTTTAGACCAGAGAGGGGGCTCGGACAGGGTGATCCACTATCACCCTATTTATTTCTTCTATGTGCAGAAGGGCTTGAAGGTTTGATCAAGCAGAGTGAAACGGTGGGCAGATTGAACGGCATTAAGATTGCTAGGGGTGCTCCGTCAATCTCACATTTATTTTTTGCGGATGATAGTATCTTGTTTGCTAGGGCATCTTGTCAACAAGCACGAGAAATTGTAAACATTCTCCATGCATATGGAGCAGTTTCGGGACAACAAGTTAACCTAGCTAAATCTGAACTCTCCTTTAGCAGAAATGTAGATGTGAATAGAAAGATGGAGATTCAAAGCATCTTAAGCATAAAGGAAGTTGAAAAACACCAGAGATATCTTGGGCTTCCGACAATGATTGGTAGATCCAAAAAGGTCATATTTGCTCAGATTAAGGAGAGGATATGGAAGAAATTGAAGGGCTGGAAGGAGAAGGTATTATCACGGGCGGGTAAAGAAGTGTTGTTAAAGTCAGTGATCCAAGCAATACCGACGTATGCAATGTCATGTTTTCTTCTTCCTATCGATCTCTGTCATGAGATTGAGCAAATGATGAATGACTTTATTTGGGGTTATGAAGGGACAAAGAAGAAGTTACACTAGCTAAGTTGGAAGAGGTTAAGTGTAGCAAAAGATAGAGGTGGTCTTGGTATGCGGGATTTACATGCTTTTAATTTGGCGCTCTTGGCAAAACAAGGTTGGAGACTACTGCAGAATCCTGATTCTCTCTTTGCGAAGATCATGAAGGCAAAATACTTCCCACGCCACTCTTTTCTTCAAGCAAAAATAGGATTCAATCCTTCCTTTACGTGGAGAAGTATTTTGAAAGGTCGTGAGGTACTGGAACTGGGCTTGGTTTGGCAGGTTGGCAATGGAGCATCGATTAGTGTTTACCATGATCGATGGATTCCAAGGCCAAACTCGTTTCGAGTTTTAACTAATGCACCACCTGATGTAGAGGAGTTACGAGTGAGTGACCTGATCCTTTGGGATCGAGGGTGTTGAAATGAGGACTTGATCAGACAACCCTTTAATCCTATTGATGCTGATTATATTCTTGACATCCACTTGATTGAGGCAGGAGTTCAAGACCAACAGTATTGGTTTTTTGAACGTAGTGGTGAATTCTCGGTGAAGTCAGCTTACCATGTTTTTAGAAACCACTGTGATATGATTGAGAATGTTGGTAGCTGTTCAGATGAGAGTAAAAACAGAGCTTTTTGGAAGAAAATATGGGGAATTCAGGTTTTGCCCAGAATTAGAAATTTCATATGGAGGGCGGTGAAGGACATTCTCCCAAGTAAGCTTAATTTACGAAGAAGGAAAACAATTCCCTGTGATCGCTGTGATTTCTGTGGTGGAATTGAATCAACTATGCATGCTCTCTTTCTTTGTAAGCTTGCTAGGAAAATCTGGAAGCATTGGCCATTTTTTGAAGCCCTTGGATCTGAATTCTTTTTGTTCAATGAGTGGGCTTGGAGGATGGTTAACTGCTGTTCTGCAGATGAGATCAGAAGGTGGGCGATTGTAGCATGGCAAGTTTGGAATGCACGAAACAGTAGAGTTTTCGCTGGTGAACAGATTGATCACTTGGAGGTTATTGAAAGATGTGAGAATTTTATGGTTTCTTCAGTGAATTTTGTTGATGATACAAGAGAGAAACTGGAAACCAATGAGCCAATTAAATGGGTACGACCAGATGTGGGCTCGGTGAAGATCAATTGTGATGCAGCCTCAAAGGGATCTGAGTGTGGTATTGGACTGATTGGGAGAGATCACTTTGGCAAGGTGTTGTTTGCTGGTGCAAAGCAAATCCAACAAGGCTCGATAGCAAAGGTGGCAGAAGCTGAGGCAATCCTCAGTGGAAGCTGGCTGTTCAAGGGTTCTTTTTGAATCAGACTGCCTTACTCTGATTACAAAGATCCGGAATGGTGTTCTTCCTCGTACTGTGGTTGGAATGTTGGTGGCAAAGATTATAGCTTGCGGATGGGAATTCAGTAAGTGTGAGTGGAGCTTTGTTCAAAGGAAAGCAAATTTTGCTGCTCACTGGTTAGCTAGTTGGAAACCAGATTCACCAGTTATTTGCTTTAATGATGAACTTTTACCTTCAGCTTTATTAAGTATTATACACAATGACATTTCGTTTTGATGAATGAATTTGTTTTGGATCAAAAAAAAAAAACATGCAACTCTATTTTCCTTTTTAATATAATCTTATTTTAATAAATATCCTTATCTTATATTATTTCTTCTTTAATAATAAAGGGAAATATGCATAAGCTAACACTTTCCAATATTTATTCAAAATATCTTACTATTCTTATTTCAAAGCATATTATAGGATTAAAAGATATGCAAGACTAATTTCCTTTCTAATAGAGCCTAGTTTTATTAAATTCCCCTTATCTTATCCTATTTCTTTTATATTAGAATAAAAATATGATTAAGTTATTATTATATTTTAAAAATTCCGAATTTCAGGCTTAAAAGTCATTTATATTATTCTTATAATTTATTGTAATTTATTTAATGGCTTACTAATATTATTTCCTATTTTAATAATCCACTTATGATACTTATTCTATTTATTCAAATAAATATTATATATGTGTAAAATTATTTTATAAGGAGATAGAAAATTAAAATACGAGTCGAGAAATTATACCGAGCGTAACGGGACAGGAATGGGCACGCAAAACGAGACACGATGGAAATGGGCTTTTTTTTTTGAAAGAAAGCATATTATTATTAAAAAATCTAAAGAGTTACATAACCAAACACAACAGCCTTATGTCTAAAGACATATCTAGAACTGGCTAAGAAACAAAAAGATACAAAGTATAAACATGTATCTACTAAAACACCATTAAAAAGATAAGTAGATGAAGGAGAAGCTCCTGCTTCGATTGGATCCCACAAACCAGATATCTTACGCCTTAAACAAACTTTTGATTTTGCCATATTATGATTCCGATCAGATGCTCCGTTATATATACTGAGAAAATCATCAGTTAGTGAAGAACATTCGTGCAAGTTTGCCTTAAGGGAAAGAAACTTATTATCATCAACGGAAAAAAGATGTGGAACCGGAGCCATCAAGACACCTTCTTCT
This sequence comes from Fallopia convolvulus, assembly GCA_964016875.1. Taxonomy (NCBI): domain Eukaryota; kingdom Viridiplantae; phylum Streptophyta; class Magnoliopsida; order Caryophyllales; family Polygonaceae; genus Fallopia; species Fallopia convolvulus. The sequence goes on along the minus strand of OZ024730.1, from coordinate 44,916,323 downwards.
TTATGCATTGAGTGGTGAGTATTTACTATTGATGTACACATAATTTCTATAAAAGTCCAAGATAGCAACCAACATTCAGTAGGAGGAATAAGCCCCTATTGTACTTGATGTACACATAATTTTCAAAGGGTGTTTTCGATATCGGATTTAAATTCGGTAAAAGATTTCAGAGTGATTTTAGGGTTTCTCTTTGTAATGATATTAGGGAGCCCTTTGATCAAGTTTTTCAGAAAGTTTTGAACTAGAAAAGTGTTCTTCTGTATATATATATATATATATATATATATATATATAGTTTATTGTTGTCAAGCTTTAAAGAATTTGGAATTATGCATAAGAAGTTATAATGTATTCTGGCATTTCATTGCATTTTGGGTTAGAGTTTGTAACAGTTAATAGCCTAATTTGCATTGGGTTACATATAGGAGCCCAAGTAATAGACCGTGGTCAGAGTCAAGGGGGAGAAATATAGTATCTGCCTTAAACAAGTGAGTATAGACCGAAGATTCAACCATATGTGCTATATGGATATATGTTCTAATGAGCTGTATGGATATATGTGCTTTATGGATATGTGTGTTATATGAGTTATATAGATATGTATGATAGCTCTGAAATTTCCAGAGTTTTTTGCACAGAAAGTATGTTAACAGATGGAATATGATATATATATATATATATGACTACATGATGCACTTGATTGCATAGCATATTGCAATGAGATTAAAAGGACTTGTGACTGTCTTGCCCTGAATTTGTATACAAAAGAGACCTACGGGTCATACATGAGGCCTAAGATGCCTAAGAGATGGTATATGAGCAAATGAGGCCTAAGATGCCTAAGTCGGTAATGGAAAAGAATAAAAGGTTGGTATATGGAAAAGAAAGAAAAGAAAGGAAACGTTGGTAATGAAAAAGAGTTGGTAATGGAAACCCGGGGCAGATTCAGGATTGAACAGTTCACAGAATAATGAATCGGATACATCGACATTTGCATTTGCATAGTAAATTCATATATGAAATATATAATATGTATGAATATGTATACTGACCAATTGCTTGGCATTGTGTGAAATAAATGATGATGGTTTATATTCATTGAGTATGTGACTCAGGTAAATCGCAAAATAAATTTTCAGGTTCAGCTAGTTCTTATTGACGTGTGTCCATTTAGAGGTCACATTCATACAGGTCGGCCGGCTGAAGCTCAATGCAACCTTCTCCTCCTCATTTTGCATCATAGACATATGGGTTGTAATAGAAGTTAGAGTTAAATAGATGTATTAGCATAAGAAGTAACTACCTATATGTGTGTGTGTGCAACCCTTTATGGTTGTTGCTTTCTGCTTTGTGCTTCCATGGATAGTTGCTATATGTGAATTATCTATTTATATAAGAAATAAGTTATTACTAAGCATACATCATAGGGTATAAGGGTGTCACAGTTAGTTTTTGGTATCAGAGCAGGGATATGATTCTTTAAGGACATTCTGTATTCATGAGCATATGTAATTGACATTAGAGTTGCATTTAATTGAATAGGAACATGGAAATGCATGAGCATGATGCGCCAAGGTGAGAAGGTTCATCCATTTCACATCAGTCTATAGGAGCATCTCATACAGTACCACATGAGCATACATCTCATACACATGCACCGATAGAATAGGAAGTACAAGGACCAACTATGGGGGTCTAGAGGCAGGAATTTCAAAGAGCTTCGTAAGTTGGCAGCAATTGATTTCTATGGAACTACAGATCTTGCAGAGACTGAGACATGGCTTAAGAGAACAAAGAGAGTATTCGGTATGATGAGATACAAAGAAGAGGAAAGGTTTGATTTCTTAGTATCACTTCTACAAGGGGATGCTTTTGACTGGTGGGAAACTGTTTCACCTGCTACTGTACAATGTCCAGTTCTTACATGGGAAGATTTTCTCACTATTTTCAAAGATAAGTATATGCCAGAGGTATATCGAGATGCAAAGCATAATGAGTTTTTATCTCTTAAGCAAGGAAATATGTCTATGGTTGAGTGTGAAGTTAAGTTTACCCAACTATCGCATTATGCAGCTGCCAATGTGGCAACAGAGAGAGATAGATGCAAGCGTTTTGAGGATGGATTATCCTATAATATCCGGAGTAAGATTACGCCGTGGGATCTTCTTACTTTTACAAATTTGCGTACTGCAACAATCAGAGCAGAGACACTGTTAAAGGAAAGGCAAACATTCTTCCAAAAGCAAAAGAGGGAATCATCAGTTCATATGGGTGAGTCGAGTGGAAGGCCATCTAAGCGTCAGATTTTTTCTCTCCAACACCAACATTTGGCAGAGGTGGCTCAAATAGTCAAAGAGGTGGACACACCTCGACTTTTGGACGTGGTGGTGATAGAGGACCAGGGATGACAGTATAGACACGACCTATGTGTACTTATTGTGGTCGATCTCATATCAGAGAGTGTGGAGTATGTACTGGAGCATGTTATCACCGTGGACAACAAGGGCACTTTTATAACGATTTTCCAGCTAGATTCGATAGATCGAATATTGGAAGAGCAGCATCTGAAACAACTGTACAAAATGTTCAATCAGAAGCACCGGTATGGAGTTTTGGTAGAGGTTGTGGAAGAGGTCAGAACATGAATAACACTGTAAGTAGAGGAAGACCACAAACACAGGAATCTTGACCACAGGGTCAGGCTCGAGTTTTTTCTATGTCACAACAAGAAGCATCCAAAGTACCCAAGGTTATTACTGGTAAACTTTATTTACATGATCTTGAAATACACGCATTAATAGATTCAGGATCTACTCATTCATTCATATCATCTACCATAGCATCTCAAATGCATAAGAAACCTGAACCCTTAGATTACAGTTTAGGAGTACGGACTCCCTTGGGGGAAATGGTAAAGGTACACATAGTGTATCGAGATAGTATAATACGAGTGGATACAGTAGAGTTACCAGCTGATCTGATCTTGCTATTCCTGTATGAGTTTGATGTTATTTTGGGCATGGACTAGTTGCCAAGACATCATGCTAAAGTAGATTGTTATACCAAAGAAGTAGTGATAGAATCGCCTGGGAAAACTAGATGATTTTCTATGGTGATAGACAAATGGTTCCCACTTGCCTAATATCTGCAACAACAGATTTTCACATGATCAGAGAGGGATGTGAGGCATATCTGGCCCATGTAATAAACCGTACAGTTGAATGTGATGAGGTTGGAGATATTTCAGTTGTTAAAGATTTTTCAGATGTGTTTCCAAAGGATCTCCCAGGATTACCACCTCATAGGGAGATAGAGTTTACTATGGAGTTAATGCCAGGCACTGCACCGATCTCTATTCCTCCATATCGCATGGCTCCACTAGAGTTACAAGAACTGAAGAAGCAGTTACAGGAGTTGTTAGACAAAGGATTCATTAGAGCTAGTGTATCACCTTGGGGTGCACCAATTCTATTTGTTAAAAAGAAAGATGGTACCTTATGGTTGTGCATAGATTACAGAAAGTTGAATCAGGTGACAGTGAAGAACAAGTATCCATTGCCAAGGATAGATGATTTGTTTGATCAACTTCAAGGTGCAAAAGTATTTTCAAAGATAGACCTTCGGTCAGGATATCATCAGTTAAAGATAGCTAAAGATGACATTACTAAGACTGTATTTAGGACTCGATATGGGCATTATGAGTTTCTGGTAATGCCATTTGGTTTGACTAATGCACCAGAAGCATTCATGGCTTTGATGAACAAGGTGTTTCAACCTTTTCTAGATAGATTTGTGATCGTCTTTATTGATGATATATTGGTATATTCACGAAGTAAAGAGGAGCATGTTGATCATTTGTGTACCGTGCTACAAGTCTTGAGGGAAAAACAATTATATGCTAAACTAAGTAAGTGTGAATTCTGGTTGGATCATGTAGTATTTTTAGGACACATAGTATCTGGAAGGGGTATAAAGGTCGATCCTAAGAAGGTTGAAGCAGTGGTAAATTGGAAAGCACCAACTACAGTTACAAAAGTTCGTAGTTTTCTTGGGATGGCTGGATACTACAGACAATTTGTTGAAGAATTCTCTATTATAGTTGCACCACTCACTAAATTATTGCGGAAGAATGCTCCATTCCATTGGAATTCTGCGTGCCAACAAAGTTTTGATGAGTTAAATCACCGTTTGACTACATCACCAATATTGACAATTCCTACAGGTACAAGAGGATTTGTTGTTTACACTGATGCTTTATATCAGGGTCATGGTTGTGTTTTGATGTTGAATGGAAAAGTAATTTCTTATGCATCAAGACAATTACGACCACATAAGGTTTCTTATCTTGTACATGATTTAGAGTTGGCATCAGTAGTTTTTGCCCTAAAGATCTGGCGACATTATCTATATGGAGAAACATTCCAAATCTTTACAGATCATAAGAGTTTGAAGTATTTGATGAGTCAAAAGGAGTTGAACATGCGACAAAGGCGTTGGATGGAATTATTGAAAGATTATGATTGTACAATTGAGTATCATCCGGGAAAGACCAATGTTGTAGCAGATGCTTCGTCTTATTGTATCTTTTATATATATTTTATATCTTTTAGATTTCGGATTTATTTCTACTATTTAAGCTTAGTTTCGTGTTACACTTTGGGAGAGACATTCTAGCACACTTTCAGAGATTATTCCAATTTTTAGTTTTATTATGGAGAACTAATTTCCCTTTGGAGTTTGTTTGATCAAGGAAACCTTTTTATATAATTCGTGAGATTCTGGTAACTTTTCTATGCCTTGGTTAATATCAAAACTCTTGTGCTTAATTTTATGATTATCAATTGATTTCTCTTGGTGCGCAACTTGTTGAATTTGATTGATATTCTATTGTTTGGATTAGTTTGATTGTTGTCTGTGCAATCTGATTTATCCTTGAAACAACTCTTTTCTAGGACCGTGGACTATAATTGAGAAAGAGTGTTTGATTGTTATTTTATGCATGAGACTCGAAGCTTGATTGCATGATTTAATACCTTCTATCCTTAATATTTTGCATGATTTGAATTAAGCGTTCTTGTTCATATCATAATTCTGATTGGACCATGGACAAGCGGAAATCTTTTATAAGGATTGGAATTAACTTGGGAATTAATAGAAAAGTTGATGAATTGATGATCGAATGATTAAAAAGGTGGAATTGGTTGAATAAACTCTACTTTCCTTCCATTGATTTAGTCCCCAATAATATTTGCTTGTTTATTTGTTTGCCTAAACTTCCAAAACCCTTGTCTTGTTACTTGCTGATTGATTTAGAAATCCCGATTCTCGTGGGTTCGACCCCTTGCTTGCTTACTATACTAGTTTGTAGAATAGGGTTATATATTTTTTTATCTTGGCATGACGACTTTAGCCGAGTCATTGGGGTTGTTCATTGGATCAATTGGCAGAGATATACATGAAGGAAATTGTTCGACTTCATGGAATACCAGTGTCCATTGTATCAGATAGAGATCCTAGATTTACCTCTCATTTTTGGGAAAGTTTTCAAACAGTTATGGGGACCAAATTGCATTTCAGTACAGCTTATCATCCTCACACAGATGGGCAGTCAGAAAGGACTATACAAACCTTAGAATAAATGCTTCGTGCTTGTGTTATTGAGTTTCAGGGTTCATGGGATAGGTATATTCCATTGATGGAATTTTCTTATAATAACCAGTTTCACAGTAGCATTGGGATGGCACCATATGAGGCATTGTATGGAAGGAAGTGTCGAAGTCCTTTATACTAGGACAAAGAGGGTGCAGAAATTTTAGAAGGGTCGGAGATTATACAAGACACGGTTGATAAGATTGATATTTGTAAAGAACAAAATGAAGGCGGCACAAGATAGACAAAAGAACTATTTTGACCAGCATCGCAAAGAGATGGATTATCAGGTTGGAGATAAGGTATTTTTACGAGTTTCTCCATGGAAAGGTGTCATGAGATTTGGTAATAAAGGAAAACTGAGTCCTCGATATATTGGGCCATATGACATCATAGAGAAGGTGGGACCATTGGCATACAGATTAGCATTACCATCAGAATTGGCTTAGATTCATAATGTTTTCCATGTAGTATGTTATGACGGTATCGATCTGATCCATCACATGTGTTAAAAGGATTCAGAAGTACAACTTGCAAATAATTTGAGCTACATAGAGGAACCAGTCATGATAGTGGATTACAGAATCAAACAGTTGCGGAATAGGGAGTTTCCGATGGTTAAAGTAATTTTGAAAAATCATGGTATAGAGGAAACGACTTGGGAAACTGAGGATAAGATGTGAAAGTCATATCCGCATTTGTTTAATGGTAATTGATTCCCTTACATCCTGCATCATATGAAGAGATAGTGAATTTTGAGGACAAAATTCTTATAGAGGGGGAGAAATGTAACATCCCCGACCAAAGTGCATACGTCATTTTGCATTCATATAATATTTATAGTATATGCATAGTATATTGGCATGATATATAGTGATTTTTAAAAGTACTATTTGTTTTCTAATTAAGTTTATTATATTTTAGAAAGTTTTTAAGAAAAAGTTAATTATTAATTAATTTAGGGTAAAATTTATAGTAAAGGAGATTTGAGGGTGGAAATTGTGGTTTTTATAAAATTTTATCCAACTTTGCCGACTATGTTTCAATATATAAGGGGCTTATATTCTCTTACATTTTAAGCTACGTACAGCAAGAAAAAAAAAGAAGAGAGTGAATAGAATTTGGAAGTTCGAGTGTTCTGAAGAGAGAAGGGTTGATTTTGTTGTTTTTGTTGGATCTGGTCCAAGATCACTTCTATCGGGCTTTAATCTCGAAGTATAAGTGTTGTTTGGTAAGTTTTTAATAAGTTAATGGTTTATTTAGATTTCACTGATTTTTTCATATCTAGATCTACAGTTGATTTTGATTGAGAAATCAGTTGATCTATAGTTTTCAAAGGGTGTTTTCGATATCGGATTTATATTCGGTAAAAGATTTCAGAGTGATTTTAGGGTTTCTCTTTGTAATGATATTAGGGAGCCCTTTGATCAAGTTTTTCAAAAAGGTTTGAACTAGAAAAATTTTCTTCTATATATATAGTTTATTGTTGTCAAGTTTTAAAGGATTTGGTATTATGCATAAGAAGTTATAATGCATTCTGACATTTCATTGCATTTGGGGTTAGAATTTGTAAGAGTTAATAGCCTAATTTTCATTGTGTTACATATAGGATCCCAAGTAATAGACCGTGGTCAGAGTCAAGGGGGAGAAATATAGTATCTGCCTTAAACATGTGAGTATAGACTGGAGATTCAAACATATGTGCTATATGGATATATGTTCTATATGAGCTGTATGGATATATGTGCTTTATGGATATGTGTGTTATATGAGTTATATGGATATGTATGATAGATTTGAAATTTCTAGAGTTGTTTGCACAGAAAGTATGTTAACAGATGGATTATGATATATATGACTACAAGATGCACTTGATTGCATAGCATATTGCAATGAGATTAAAAGGACATGTGACTGTCTTGCCCTGAATTTGTATACAAAACAGACCTACGGGTCATACATGAGGCCTAAGATGCCTAAGAGATGGTATATGAGCAAATGAGGCCTAAGATGCCTAAGAGATGGTATATGAGCAAATGAGGCCTAAGATGCCTAAGTCGGTAATGGAAAAGAAAAAAAGGTTGGTATATGGAAAAAAAAAAGAAAAGAAAGGAAAAGTTGGTAATGGAAAAGAGTTGGTAATGGAAACCCGGGGCAGATTCAGGCTTGAACAGTTCACAGAATAATGAATCGGATACATCGACATTTGCATTTGCATAGTAAATTCATATATGACATATATAATATGTATGAATATGTATACTGACCAATTGCTTGGCATTGTGTGAAATAATTGATGTTGGTTTATATTCACTGATTATGCGACTCACGTAAATCGCAAAATAATTTTTCAGTTTCAACTAATTCTTACTAACGTGTGTCCGTTTAGATGTCACATTCATACAGGTCGGTCGGCTGAAGCTCAATGCAACCTTCTCCTCCTCATTTTGCATCATAGACATATGGGTTGTAATAGAAGTTAGAGTTAAATAGATGTATTAGCATAAGAAGTAACTACCAATATGTGTGTGTGTGTGTACAACCCTTTATGGTTGTTGCTTTCTGCTTTGTGCTTCCATGGATAGTTGCTATATGTGAATTATTTGTTTATATAAGAAATAAGTTATTATTAAGCATACATCAAAGGGTATAAGGGTGTCACAACGCCAAATTAAAGCATGTAGCAAAAGAGGGCAAGAACAACATAGAGGATCTGTCAAGAAAGGGTATGCGAGAGTGGTGTACACCATATCTGCTTAGACCCTTCCAAAAGATCAGCAAGCCCTCAATTCCACAAAACCGAATGTCATGCTCGCCACAAACAGAACGATCGATGGGTACAATTCCATATTGGAAACCAAACCCACCAAACCGTATCGAAGACCCAATAAAAAAATAGATTGGCATCCCTAGATAGTGCCTTGGAAGCATCTAAATTAACGACCCTTATCAAACCCAAATAATTGAAATCAAGAACCAATTGCCCAAATTGAATATAGATGAAAGAAAACCCATCCAAAAACCGCATTCCATCTTCAGGGATAGAGGATTGGGGTAATAATAATTTGATTTTAATTAGTATTTGGGCCTAATTTGTTCAACCCAAACTAATTAAAACCATACCCAAATTTAATTAGGCCCAAATTTGCTCTTGCTCTTTCTTCCTGATTGACGTACAGAACTAGAGAGAGCTCAGGAACGAACGACGACAGTAGCCAGCAGGGAAGGGCGAGCTCTGATGGCCTCCTGGGTGGCTGGTGGCGCGCGCGCGGGATAGGCGGTTCGGCAGGGTGGCCAAGGCGGTCCGGCGGTGCAAGGCCCCAAAATTAGGGTTTTGGGGAATTTTGTGGAAACAAAATCAGCAAAGGGAAAAGACTTTTCTAGGCTGAAAGTTTTGATGGAATGAGAGCAATTATGCTATGAGAAGAGAGGAGAAGTGAATTGTGAGCAAAAATCATGAATGTCCAGCCCTTTAAATAGTGAATTTTGTAGCTTCCATGGATCCATGTCAATGGAAATTGACCATTGAGGAAGAAGAAGATTGAAGTCTATTGGTGAAGGGTGTGTTAGTTTGGGATGACTCAAGTATTATGCAAGTATGGGTGATCTTGCAAGTAAGAATGGAGAAGTCAGGCAATCTTGTTCAAGCACTGGTTTACGTCAATTCATAATCAGATTTCTTTGACTTGTTTGAAGAAGAAGAAGAAAAGGAGAATATTTTATTAAAAGGGTGGGACTACGAGTAGTTAAGTTACAATGGCCTAGCGGTTTGAGGAGTGTGTTTGTGATGAGAGGAGCGAGAGGTCTCGGGTTTGAGCCACGGCTCTTGACTCCTTTTTATTTGTTTTGCCTTGAATTATTTTAAGCCTTATAACACTCCAATATTAATAAAATTTCAGAATTTATATCACTCCATTTTATTTGGTTAACTTTTACACTTTAATAATCCTTTATCACATTTTTATAATTTATTGTGAAAATTATAAAAATATTTAAACTCTCTTTTTAAGAGAAGCTATTTAAATAATTAACCGACTTGCTTAATGTATTTAATTAAATTATTAATTTTCATTGTAGTAAACTTTTATAACCTTTTATAATAAGAGATTATAAAAATTACTAAATTTTCTACTTTAGAGGAAAAAATATTATTGGGATAATTACCCATTTTATTTTATTTAGAATTTAGTGGATATTACACTTCTTTAGTTCTAGTTCCTGCTTCGTTCAACGTTCTTTTGTTGGTTTTTTTTTTTTTGCTTTCTTATTTGCTTGGTTGGTAGCTTGTTTGTCTTCTTTTGCCGGTTTTCGGCCTTTCGATCTATCAGACATGTCTGGTACATCGAATTGCTTTCCTTATAAAAAAACGGAAACACACATCCATAATTTAGGAATAGTGGCTAGTTTATGATGGATTATATTTATAAAGATTTAAAGTTAAATGTGGGATGGGTCAATTTATTCGGATGACAAACTCTCACCCTTATCTAACTCAATAATGGGGCGTTTAGTATAAGATTGGGTTTGGGAATGAGATAAGATATCGGGTTGAGGTGGTATGGAGTTAGAAATCCATTCTTAATATTAATGTTTTGTATAATCTATATCTATACTACTATAAATGAAAACGTAACGGGAGAAATCCGTTCGTTGATTTTATAAAACGTCTAAAAAACTATGCCCGTTTCATCCGACGCTTGATAAACAACCCTAGGGAGGAACCAGAGTGTGAGAGAATCAGGAGAGAACGACGGACTCGAGACCGCCGGCTATTCTCTACCTCGTTAAAGTCCACAAAGTCGTCTCCAAAACTGAACGGTCGGGAAGGGATCAGAACCAGAGAGCCAATCAAGACGGAACGACGGACTCGGGAGAAGGAATTCTTCACCGCCGGAAAATCTTCTCCGCCTCATCAGAGTACAAATTTGTCTCCAAAATTGAGCGGTTTGAGCTTATCGTTCTCAATTGAATTTATTTTCCATGTCTATATGTCAGTTGTGGTTCTCATTTCTCAATTGAGAGAGATCCAATTTTTTTTATTGCCGTTAGCGCCTGACTGAGTTCCCTAAATTCGCATCTAGGGTTAAGGTTTGAACTCAAATTACCATTCTTATTTTCAAAATTGATGTTAATTGAGAGAGATACAAATTTTATTTTATTTTGTGCCTCTTGCGCCTGGCTGAGAACTCCTGGTGGCTGAGAGAGGATGAAATTGATTGGATTTTATTTGTTCTCTCTTGAAGCTATTATGCAGAGGTTTTTAAGGTATTGCTTAATGTTGTTAAGTAGTATCATGTCCAACTTGTTTCGAATTTAATGAAACATGTATTTTTCTTAATTAGATGGAAATATGTACTAATTTTCATTAAATGGAAAACAGTAAATGTACAGTAAGCTGCCATTCATATTTTACATTTATTTAGTTACTAGGAGGATGACCCATGCTATGCACGGGTTATTTTTGTTTATGTCTTATATTATCTAAGTAAAGTGAAATGTAAAAATACATTATGTTTGATTTAATAAAACTCATTTTAATACAATGTAATTGTATATGCAAACATAAAATCAAACATACTTATTTTAAGAAATAAAACTTTTACAATTTCACTCATCCGTTGAGTATGATTATGAGTTGATTAACGGTTATGAAGTGAAAAATAAATTAGTTCTCATTTATAGTTCCCAAATTAATACATATTCTATCTAGAACAAATAGTGAAGATGAAAACAATCTAATATTAGGTATTATTTACATGAAATTGAAGGACTAATCTTCCCATTACCATTACATCTTTGATTTTTTTGTGAATCATGCACATAGTGCAAATATATATTGAATCTTTAGTTGTGCACCTTTCTTCGATTGGATATTAGTGCTTTCTATTATCTTACGCATTATAACTTTAGCACTTGAAATTCCTTTAAGTCTTTAACCATCAAACTCCAAACTGGAGATCAACTTTCTCTGATTAGATCAATAAGCTAAGATAAGTAGAGAATAAAGTAATCACTAAGTCATATGACCAGATATAAGTCTTATTTTGTGGTAGTTTGTTGATCCCATCTCTTTCCAAACCCTTCGATAAGGAAAACATATAATAAAAAATATTACATGTCATATAATAAGAAATTTGTTCATCATGAAGATAATAATAAGCGAGAACTTACCTTTCAAATTATTTACTTCTAACTTGAATTTTAGAAATTCTAGTGCGTATCTACATAAAAGAAAACAAAATATGATTGGATACACAATAGTTGAAAATAGAAAATAACAAATAAATATTGTCAAAAATGCATACTTACATGTTCACAATTTTAATAATGCTAATCCAAGGTCAAGACTCAAGACTCTAATCGATCCCTTCCTAATGCCACCTCAAACATGTCTATTTATAGGAGTATGAATTATGGATACAATAAATGATTTAGAATATGTTACAAATGAAGTTGATAAGGTTGGCGGTTACGCGTATAAGCTAATGAGAAAATTATTCCATATATAGTAATTAATATGAATTAATAAATTAAAGGTATACATTTACTATTTAATTGATGCATGCATATATGAAATTTCAACCGACTTTTCCGTATTCAAAATTGTAACCAATTTCACCTTGTTCATCTACTCATTTTTTTTTTGCGATTTCTTGTTTTTCTTTTGGTCGATGACGATTTCTTGTTTATGGAAGCTAAGCGTTTCATTTGTTAAAAAATTCCATAGTCGTTTCATTTTTCTTAAGTTCCATAACCATTTATCATTATTACTCAATTCAACAATTGAAACCCATTTAATTGTTATGAAGTTCGTTGTTGAATTTTGTTTTCATTTTTCTAAGTAAAACCATATTACGATTCTTTAAAAATGTAAACTCGGATTATAAATTTATGATGTTTATTTTTTATTCGTACTTAGATAGGTTTTTTGCTCCATTTTTTAAATAAATGGAAGAATGTTGCTCCATTTTTTTATTCTTATACTGTGTGAAGTAGAAGCGTTACATGACTATCACATTAAAGTCATTTATAATGAATGTTGGTGCTTAATTGCTACATAAGTTGAAATTGGAATCCTGTAATGAATTTGATGCAAATTGCTATATACTCCACATTGAATGGTACGCTTAATTTCCACAAACACCTTTCCAAAAAAAAAAATTCCACATACGTTGAAAACTCTTGGAATTTCTTTGATAATTTCTTATATAGACCGTCTTTAATGTCCTTAATATTCAATATGAGGGTTTAAAGCAAACATGGACTCTTGGAATTTTTTTAAAGAAACGTTTTATAAAGTGGGGGTTTCGCAAACTTTGCTTCTTTTATGTTGACTTTTTAGATTGAATATTAGATGTATCTTTTATTTAATTTATACAGTGACTAATTAAAAGAGGATTGTGCTTGGGATATAATACGTACCATTTTTATTTAATTTATTTAATTTTATGTTTTTATATTTTTATATTGTTAAATATTTTACGTGATTAGAATTTATAACACATTGTATCTTCAAAAATTACAAAATCTTTAGTTATTATATATCTACCCTAAAAATATATTCTTAAGCGCAACCCAATTATAATAGCATTTCAACACAAAATATTTATTTTTTAGATATTACTTCTTTCTTTTGAATATTTGTCTTATTCCATCATCCTAAAAATATCATTTTGATTAGATAAACAATATACCAAAACTATGATAATCTTATGTACCATTTATAAGACATGTTTACATCAAATGAACATAATAGCTTTCATGATTTAAATAAAAAGTAATGATATTTTACCTTAATAATTTAGTTTGATGATCCTTCGATCCTTCTTTCTCATGAACATATTCTCTCATTGTCTTATAGCCCATAAAAAAGACGAAAAATACACTAAGAAAACATGATAAATTAAAATTAACTACATAATTGCCTATGAAATTAGGCATGAGAGTCATTTGGAGCGAGAAAAATAATAATTTCTAAATATATTGGTAAAAGAATTAAATAAGTTCCATTTCATTGAATTAAAAAAACATAAGAAAATAGAATGAAAACTTTAAAAGAAACAATCAATTACCTCATTGTTAATTGCTTGTATTTCGTAATTCCTTTCATTTTAGAAAACAAAAGTATTGCAAAATAATAATTTCTAAATATATTGGTAAAAGAATTAAATAAGTTCCTTTTCATTGAATTAAAAAAACATAAGAAAATAGAATGAAAACTTTAAAAGAAACAATCAATTACCTCATTGTTCTTTGCTTGTATTTCGTAATTTCTTTCATTTTAGAAAACAAAAGTATTGCATCTATTGATTTACTCCCTTTTTTTCGTTCTATAAAAATCCTCCAAATTAGCTAAACTTCAACCCCCAACACATAAATAAGGATGACATAATACATAGACTTTATTGCTAGTTAATAGTTATATAAATTCTCTTTTCTTATTGAAAAAATTAATGCAATAAATTTAATCTTATCTAGTTTTTTAGGGGTATGGAATGTGAGGGGATAGATAAAATTAATGTAATAAATTTGACCTTATCTAGTTTTTAGGGGGTATGAAATGTGAGGAGATAGACAAAATCAATGTAATAAATTTGATCTTATCTAGTTTTTATTAGTTTATTTTTTTATTAAAATTTCTAATTTCTCATTTTAATATAATAATATAGATGAAACTTTATATATATTTATAGAAATAAAATATAATTTGAGATCTCAAATATACGAAATAATTTGACAATTTTTTTCAAATATTTTTATTATCAAGACCGGTGAATTTAATAGTGAAATTTATAGTAATTAAAATAAATGCGACCTCTAATAAATCACTTTTTTAATAATTTATCGTATGAATGGAATGATGATATGTATAATATATATTACAATACAAATTTACTTTGAATAATTTATAGGTATATTCCTATTCAATGATTTTAAAAGTTTAATATATGGATCATTGATACATGATATTATTTATAAAAATGCCTTATTGATACGGGATACGTAAATTATATGATTAATAATTATTAATTGTGACAAATTATGGATTTCAAAAGCCCTTCAATTGAGTTATAGTCTTGTGTTTGTAATAGAGGTTTATACTAATGGATCTTTTGTATTTTTTTTTTTTGCATTTTCGGTTTTTTTTTCCAATGAACTTTAATTTGTATAATTTGAATTCAATTGAGGATGGTCATAAAGAACAGATATGATATGATAGGTATATATTATGTAAGCTACTTGTAAGAAATACATTTTATGGTCATGACTCATGAGAGAAGTTAAATTTATCATTTGTGTTGTGTGTTATGGACTTTATATAGTATGGTACAATTTACAAATCTAGTTGGACAGGCCCGTGCATATGCACGGGGCATTTATTTTACATGTATTTATTTTTTAGTCTTATTTTATTGTTTTAGAAAGTAAACTTTTGCGGGTTTAATTCATAAAAGTTATAACAATTGAGACATCTAATTCTGTATGAATTAAGAATGCATATGAAAAAAATTGTTATTTCTTACACCTAGTACATAAATTGTGAGCACCTAATATAAAAAGTTTTCAAACATAATTTGTCATTAGATATGAAGGGTTTTGTAAAGCTAGAGCGGACCACATTCATCTTTTCCATTTAATAAATAGCAATGAGTGATATTGCTTCTCCCTATATAATTAGTACTTCACTGGTTGACAATAATTATATGAAAATTAGGAGGTTAGTATATATATATATATAATAGTTGGAGGACTGCAACACATATTTACAATGGTTGGAACATCAAAAATTATTTGTGAATAATGATATAGTTATGTGAATACTTATTTGTGAACAAAACATATCTACAAAGCATGACAAGTACCTTTGAGTTAGAGACAATAAAATTAGTGCTGATAAATTTGCCGAAATGGTTTTGTACATCCCATTTCTTACAAATTATGATGGTTAATCTTGTGTTGAATTGGCACCTTCTTTGAGGTAATTTATAAAGATGGGAAGATGTAGCCGCTTGATTAGGGTCGTAACCCTTTGCCAAGGCTGAGTTGGTTTGGGACTTAAAAGACAAGGTATGCACTACAAGGTTTCATGGAATTGGATGGCTGGGATAATCGGTTTGGTGGAGGTATATATAGGAGTAGGAAATGTGCATTAATATTGAAAGTCAAAGTAGTAGTGGAGGTTACAATATACAATGTTAGTTTAACATTTCCTTCTAATTAGGGGTAGTAATGGATATGATTCTATTGTTTAATGTGATTTTATTATATTAATTCATTCACATAATTTTGTATTGACTTCAGTAGACGTTACACTTGCAATGCAGACGTTACACTTACAATACAATTCTCTATTTTAAATAGGGTAATAATGTGGGGTTGGATTTATGTGATTTGAGTGAGCCTAATATGAAAACATTTATTATATTAATTATTCAATATAATGTTCTATTTCATTCAAAGTGGATTGTGATGATTTTGCCTAAATAAAATTGGTTAAATTAAACTTCGCCAGTTTTTTTATGCATGGAATATTCTATTATATAGCCATATTGTATAATTAACATACTCAACATATGAAAACAAATTTGAATTTAGCACTTTAGGAGTTAAAAAAATTAAACCGAGGAAGAAATTGAATTATTTTTTAAAACTAACCCTTGTATGAAATTGGTTGTTCGTAAGTTGGTTTTAGTTTTTGCTACATGGCTTATATTTTATTTTACATATTTTTAATATCAAACCCAAAATAATCAGTCCTTTAATATAATTTTAGCAAAAAAATACTATCAATTTTGTAACACCCCGTCTTTCGACGAGGCGCTGCTAGGGAATAGACCTTACAAGGTACTATTATTTAGGTTGACAACTACACTGTAGGACCTTACAACTCGGGCACGACGAGAAAACATAATAAAACATCCAACCTTTATTTAATAAAACTTAGAAAACGTAATCGTGCATGAATTCCCGAAAATTATAAATAATCAAATACGACATAACGCCTACTGAAACTGAACTATCTGAACCGAAGGATAATAACCGAAACTAAATACCAACTCCGTCTAACAAATATTAAAATCAATATTCTAACTAATATAAATAACTAATATAAACCGATCCCACTATGACACGCGCTCTTTACCGCTCCGGCCCGCCATCTTGCCTCGGTTCCTGCACGGCTCCCTGATTCATACCTGGAACTGAAAAATTGTTCCCCGAAGGGTCAGCGTCTAATCTACCAAGCTAGAAAGAATATGGAAACTGTAGAACGTTTTTAAATCAGTTATCTAAAGTCAGCATACAAATCCACAATCGCAACCATATCTCTAGAGGCCAATACCTAAGTTAATTATGTCAGTCACGACAGTCACATACGCATTTGCAATCACAGTCACACAACAAAGCAATTCTTCCTTTGTCCACAATCCGTCTTCCAAGGCGCTCATCACCGCGCCGAGTGCAGAGGCAGGCCCTCCCACTCCACTTCCCAATCTCCCTTCTAACTCCGGGCTAAGCCTCCACTGGAGCGCTTGCCAAAAACATACAGATAAAAATTTTCGTTTGAAGGGGTACGATTTTCCCAGTCACACGGGTCAAAGTAGCCAACTCTTCCTCAACACCAGCTACAATGGGCCGTGTCGGAAACGGTACCAACACAGAGAAAACGTTCCAAAATAATTTCCGATAAAAATACATTTAAAATCATTAACGCACACAAACATACAAGGAGTTCAAAACAATTTAAAAGGTATTCGGGACTAGTTCCCAAAACCCGCCCTACAATATCGATACGCAATCTAACAAGGGAGAAAAGAACCGAGCAAGTCGAAAAACGACTTACCTGAATGTAGAGTATGTCTCTGCTAGCTACGAAATTTAGGAATCCGAACAAGAATGATCCCTATCATAATAACGAGTGCATAATTAATATATATTTTTTTTGAATTAAACGTTTACCGATTTCTATACTGATCGAACCCCTTACCGACGATACCAGCCCAAACCACTAACTAAACTCACTGACAATCGTACTTTTAAGTTCCAACAAGTTTATCCATGTGCATCTATATTAACCCACGTAAAATATCTATATACATTTATCTAATCTCAATTAACCTATATATATATATAAATCAATCTTCCAACACGTATAAAACAATCAACTGATTAGCTACTCCATGAAACTAAACTAATTACACTGCCTCCCACAACTTTCCATTCATTTCTGATCAATAATTAAACATATTATGGCTTAAACTAACCTAACTAAATTAACTTCCGTAATTCACCAATCTTCCCAACGTGAATTCAATTGAAAAACTAACTCCATCCAAAACAAGATTAATACTAATTAACCCACCAAAAGCATATATATAACTACCCCTATATTCTAATATAATCATATACAAATTCCACTAATTAACTAACTAGTTTTCTCTAATCAGTTGTATTCATCAAGATAGTCATCTCTGAACTTCTCCTTGCCAACAGCCATTCCAACTAATAATTTAAACTTGGCTACCAATACCAACTTACTACTTAATTGGTAAACACCAACCTACGTACACTAATACCAAAAAGAACACTTAGTTACTAATCCATCCTAATAAATCCACCTCTAAAGTTAACGAACCTAAACCAACAGGAACAACCCAAAATCTGCCACGATCCATAAGGCTTGACCGGTCACTTCCCAGCTTCGAACGCCGCTGCCCAACTACTAGCGGAAGGACAATTCCGCCGGATTGACTCGCCGATAGCGTAGGAACACTTAAGCAAGGATGATTGACGCTCTAACGAACAAAATCAGAGAGGAAACAGGGCTGAAAACTTACCCAAGAAACTTGTCCCGACGGAAACGATGACGAACAACGGCCACCCGCACTCAATAACAAGTAACCGAGCAACCCCGACAACGATCTCTAGGACGGAGTGGACTCAGCGGCGGCCCACTGATCTGCACATCCCCGGTTCTCTGCTCCAAGTGCGAGTAGCACGACGTCGGTGAAGGGCAACCGAAACGATGAAAACGATGGGAGATACAAGGAAGGAGTTGTGATCGTTTCGGTCTCGGGCGGCTTTGATTGATATAACGACGTCGGTGAAGGCTTTGATTGATCTTTTGTGATCGTTTTGATAGGATAAAAGAAAATAACTAATTGCTTATAGATAAGATTATTGGTGTGACTAATTGGATTACATGGGTAATTGATTATAGATAGGATCCCGCCCCTAAAAGATAACTCTAACAACCTAATTATTTTTATGAGGTATTAATAAGACTAAAGAGTTGTAAAAAAAAAATATATATATATATATACCGAAAATTACTTGCGGGTCAAGATACTTGTTTGCTTGTAATAAAAATAAAATAAAATAAACTCGTTTTCCGACCCGGGAAAACGAACACGAATATTACAAATTTAGTCCTTTAGCTATAATAGTTTTAACAAAAATCCAATTTGAACTTTGTCTGTTAGCTATAATAGATTTATTTTAGAATCACATTAATGTATGTAAAAAAAAATGGCCAAATCAAAATATCAAATATATTGAGAAATAGACACATTAAACATTGATGTACAAATGTACATTTAGAATATATTGATTATATACAAATGGTAAAAGGGGCTGAAAAATGATTATTTCGAGACTCGAACCTTAGACCTTCATTACAAAGGGCAAAATCTTAACCATTAGACTATAGTGCTCATCTTGACATATAATACAATTGATTTAATATATTTAAATTTCTTAATAAGTGTAATAAATGCACTTCGTACACAACTTTTTATTGTTATATATAGATGTGTTCTTAACAATTATTGTTATAGTGATGGAGCCCAAAATTATTATCTATAATACCACTTTTAGTCATATTTTTCAACAATAATATTTTTTTAAGTAATATGAGCATTATGTCTCAAAAAATATTTAAGTCATTGAAATGGCAGAATACATCAAGAGACCCTCGAACTTGTAACTTTTTTTCAACCAGCCCCCCGTACTATGAAAATTTCAAATAAACACCTCAACTTAACTATTTTTGTTCAACCAGACACGCCTCATTTTCGTGAGATTGACGCGCACTTAGGTGGCACTAAAATTTGCCATCTAATCGCCACATAATCCTATTTTGTTACACATAAACGCCACATAATCAACTTTTGCCACATAAGTCCCAACTAAATAATTTTATTGAATTTTATTACAAAAATGTAAATACTCTTTTTTATGTATTTAGATCTTCTTCTTCCTTATGACTAAGGAGTTAGAATCTCTTCACCATCGACATATTTCTCTACCTCTCTGCAACGATGGACGATGGACTCGAGAGTCCAAAATTGGACCTCCATCTTCTCTGCCAGCATATCTTCTATGCCTCTTTGAAGTCTACATCCCTAAGTCTTCTCTAGGCTTAATGAACAAAATTTATTCCATATCCAGAATCAAGAAGGACTCGAGAGTTAGAATGCTTTGAAAACGGCGGACTTAGAGAGAATCTGAACGGAATGGCGGACTCGGAATTCTCCGAACCAGAGAGAATCAAGACGGAAACTGCGGACTCGGAACCGGGAGTTCAAATTCTTCACCGCAGGCATATCTTCGAATTGTCATTCTGTCCTGTATCGTCGTTCCATCCATATTCGAATTCTTTCTCCGAATACGTCGTTCTGTCCCGATTCGTCCGTCGTTCCGTCCTAATTCGTTGGCAGAGAAGTTCAAACCGGCGGTGAATCTGAGGGGTCTTCAGTCCCGCCCCTCCTCCTCCTTCAATTGAAAACGACAAGTTCAAACAGGCGGTGAAGAAGATAACTCCAGATCTGGAAAATTTTTCACATAATTAAAAACAAACAAGAAAAGAATTGTGATATGGAATTTTTTTTACCAAATGGAAATTTCATGTAAATTGTGATATGGAAATCTGAGGGGTCTTTAGTCGTGTTGTATGGAAATTTGGTAGGAAATAGTTTTTTGATTTTTTTTTAATTTAAAAAGAAAAATTATGATATTTCATGTAATTTAAAAGAAATAAATTAAAATCACTATTTAATAAGTTTATCACTTGCCTATTGAGAGAGTAGATCTCACGCGCTATGCCACATCATCGCTTAGTGTTTAATAGAACAAATTTAGTTAAGTTTAGGTATTTCTTTGAAACTTTCATAGTACGGGGGGCTGGTTGAAAAAAAGTTATAAGTTCGGGTGTCTGTTGATGTATTTGGTCATTAATTGCCTAGATTTTTTTATTTACAGTTTATATAGATTTATCTTACCACCTACTTCAGTTTTTAGTCTTTCTATTTCTTGGTTTAGATTGCTTTATCGTTGTGTGTCTTGCAGATTCTACATCTTTTTGGCTTATGAGTCTAACAAAATGTCTCTGCTGCTAAATGTGATGTAATATTAATGGCCCTTTCTGTTGTACTTTTATAGCTAAACCACAAGCTTCACCAAGTATTTATAGTTTTCAAACTTGTTTTCTAAATCGACAACATTTGCATTTCCCAACCTTAATAGTTTATATCCATATTTCAATCTTTTATTAGTAGAGCCTTTTTTTTTTGCCTTTTGTTGGTGTAATATAAGGTATGTTGGCTGAAATAATTGAACCCCTAACCCCATTGATTTTTACCCCATTTTTTAGTTTCAGCATAGCATGTCTGAAATAATTGAGATGCTAAGAAAGAGTGGACTAAACTTCTGACTTTTAGCCGGAGACAAGAAGACTACAACAGCTTTTGTACAAATCCACTAATCAGGTATCTTGGCTTTCTTCAATTGTGCTATATTAAATTACATAATTTTTATTCAAGAACTCTCCTAATGCAGTATATTTTGTAATATTAGCATTTCTTTATTGGTGGCATAATTGAAAGTCGAGCTTTTGTTTTTCAATGAAAAGAGCTGAGATCAAGTTTGCAAAAGCTTGAAAGGTTTTACTCACAATGAAGATAAAACCACTAATCAATGATTGAAGCTATCTTTATATTTTACTGTAATTATACTAATGTAGAACATACAGGGTTATCATAAAACAAAATGTGTGAGGGAAACAAAAAAAAATATTTCAATGTCTCTTCCTGGATGGCATCTGTTGCAAAGCAACCTTTGCTATGCCAGTTCTATTTATGCTCTTAGTTTCCTAGGCTCTTCTTATGATTCAAAATTAGGTTTAACTTCTTAAAAATTTAACCTCTGTTTATCATTTATGTATAGTTCCTCCGCTTTTCCATAGTCGCTTTTATATTGAGCAGGTGTATGCCTCTATTTTTATGCTACTTTCGTTTTGGCCAGGATGGTGAACAGGAGTTGTGAATGTGTTTGTCTAGCAAGTGTTCTCTATATCTTTCAGGGAGAAAGATTGACTAATGCGAACTTGAAGGGGGCTAACCTACAACGAGCTTATCTACGAGATGTCAACCTTCGGGAGATAGTATGTCAAGTGGATATTTGGAATCTAACTAATTTATTTCCAATTAAGTTGCTTCTGTGGATTGGTTTCCATTTGCTGAAAATCTATTTGTATCAAAATCGATCTTTCTTGACCAAGATATCCTACTTGCTTGTGTCATTGTTGGAGAGATGACTGTTGTTATTCCTTAAAAAGTGCTCACATTTTCTGTTAAAATCTATGGAGGATTGAGAAACATTGGAGTTGATAGTTTTACCTGAATTGACCTGATCACAACCATTCTATTTTTAACCCTATCATTAAAATATTTTTCTCCTGTGGACAATTTTTTTGAACTGACATGAATTAGTTCACTTTGGTTGAAACCCATCATAATGTACTCTTTCATCACTATCTTTATGCAGCATCTGGAAGATGCAAAGCTTGATGGGGCCAACCCACTTGGAGCAATCAAATGATGTGATTCTCCATCTAGCGGAGTATATAATAGGTGAAACTAATTTTATTTTCACTTTTTTCTGAAAGCAGTAGTCTGCTGATGCCTTGACATTTTCTGTTGGAAATAGCTCAATTTATTGGAGGCAAAATTGCTTGAAATAACACCAACTTTCTACTTGGTTGCTAAAAATAACACCAACTATCAAACAGTTCAAAAATAACATGAACTAAATAAGTGTAATCCAAAATAGCACAATTTCAAACTTTTACCTATTATAACCGGTTACACTCAGAATAAATAAATAAAAAAGTTGATGACTGGGCATTATAATGCCAGCATGGATTTACACATTTAAAAAAAATAAAGTAGAATTAAAAAAATCAAAATCTGATCAAAGGGGGAGGGAGAACTCAATCGCTCGTTTCATTCTTCTTCAACAGGTTGGATCAATAGTATTGCAGCGACTCGTGAGGATCCGAAGAACAACACAAATCATCAGGTTTAACCCTTCTTCTTCAATGTTCGTTCTTTTATACTACTCCATAAGCACTTAATCTCTCAGATCTATGGTTTGGGTGGTTTAAGAGACTTTCGAAATTTAGGGTTTTTCAAAACAATAGTCCCAGATTTTGAGTTTTTTTTATGAAATTGTGCTTATATAGAATGATACTAGTAAATCTTATGTTATCTAAGTATGAATTTGAGGAAAAAATATGCTTGTACAATTTAGGGTTTTGTATGAATATAAGGTGTTTGATAAAATGCTAGGAGTAGGAGATGTTCAAAATTCACGTTTGGAAGGGGTTGGGGAACCACGAGCCAGATTCGGAAGGGGCGGAGGAACCACGAGCCTTATTCTCCATAAGCCTTATTCTCAATTTGAGGAAAAATTATCCTACTTTTTCTTGTGCATAGTATACTCTACTTGTTGCAATGTGGATTTATTTCAAATGCTAAAACATTATTGTTTGGTTGTTTGGGTTTGTTCTAAGGGAGAAGTCAAGACTCCGATGAAAGTTATCAAAGTGGAGATCCAAGGAAATATGAATTTTCTCCATCTCCTAATAATTACTACCATAAAGAAGATATGTTAGATGAAGAACTAGACTTGATTGCTGATGTATGTGACGGTCTTGGAAAAAGATTGCTAAACATCATCGAAGAATTACGCAGAGAAATAAAAGACTTGTATCGCACGAACTGGAACTTGTCAGCAAGGGTTACCGACCTTGAGGAAGAAAACAAATTATTATTAGAAGAAGCAAACAAAACCATCCCTGCACCACCTAAGACCATCTAGGACCTAGCTTTGGTTTGTTGTTTTAGGGAGAACAAGACACCCATTTATTTGTAGTGTGTGATTTCTTTTCAAGCTCATGAAAATCTGTAATTTTCTTTTTGTTGTAGTTGTGAAGTTGTAAGATTTTTCTTGCAATATTTATGTATCAATTCTAAAGCTAAAATTTTCTAATGTCTACTTCTTTGTTCAAATGCTCAATTCTTGTTTGTGTTGGTTGTTGGTGTTGTAAATGGCTGTTGTAGCTGGGTTTGTTGGTGGTTGCTGGTGCTTTTACTGGTTGTTGTTGTTGCTGTTTTTTGCTAGCTTTTGGTGCTGTAAATGGCTAATTTTGCTGCTGGTTTTTGCTGGTTACTGGTGCTGAAAATGGTTGATTTTGCTGCTGTTTAGGGCTAATTAATGGTGGTGCTATAACTGGTTGTTGTTGCTACTGAATTTTGCTGGTTTTTGGTGTTGTAAATGGTTGATTTTGCTGCTGTTTAGGGCTAGTTACTGGTGCTATAATTTGTTGTTGTTGCTGCTGGTTTTTGGTCATGTAAATGGTTGATGTTGGTGCTCTTTTTTGCTTGTTACAGCTGCTGTTTTTTGTTGTTGTTATGGGTAGATTTTAATAATTTTTCAAGCATCAAGCACATTTCAAATGCTGATTTTTACAAGATCCTCATTCTTACATAGGGACCTGTTTTTTCATGCAATTACTGATGAAATCTATAAAAAATTTAAGCAAATAACATTGAACACACATGATAATTACTGCTACTGGTTACACAAATAAGGAAGCACAAAAGAAGTTGTTGAGTCATATACAAAAGTAGATATGTTGCTGAAACATGACCAGTTGTTGTTGTTAGTTATGCATAAAAGGTTCTCAACTTAGATACAAAATTAACTTGATAATTCAGCAACATCTAAAGACATCTAAAGACAGTTGCTAATATTAGTCAACAAGATCTTTTGCTAACTCATATACAAAAATAACTTAAATAAGTCTGATGTTGCTGCTTGATGGAAATCTAGGTCAACTAGATTTAAGCTGAATGTTGCTCATGGTTGAGAAGGCCATGGACACTTTTGAGATTGGGATATGACAGTTGCACCATCAAGTCCAGGCTGCAATGAAGTTGAAGCATTAATCAATATGCGCTGACTTTGCTTCAAAAGAAGTTGAAGCATTAGAATAGATACTATGAACTTACATTAATAAATATGCGCTGACTTGTTTCAGAAAAATAAGCACCCATTGCCCTTGGAGCTCTTTCATTCACCATCGCCAAATTAGGATTAGAACCTTTCCGGGGTCTTCCTCTTGGCCTAGCAATACACAACAAACACACCAGTTTGTAAGTTAACCCTAAAGTACAAAGAAATTAAAATTATCATAAGAAAATATATATAGTACCTTTTGTTGGTCAGAAATGATAGTGCATTCCTCTCCCCCAAAACTTGATAAATCCTTTTTCAAATATTCTAAAAACCAATTCCAAGAATCATTGTTTTCTGCCTCCACTATTGCCCATGCCACATGGAACATCTGATTGTTTCCATCTCTTCCTATTGCACACAATAGCATTCCACCTAGAAATGTTTTTAAAAAACACCCATCTAAACATATAATTGGCCTGCAACCTTTTAAGAATCCTTCCCTTAGCCCCTGAAAGCTGATGTATAATTTTTGAATACAGGTGGCCCATAAGTGATGTCATTCTCTTCAGTTAAGAGTAAAATTGATGTGTGAGGATCACCTCTCTGCAGCTCACCAATATAAGAGCCCACCTTCATGTAATGTTCCTCTATTGAACCATATAAAAGCTTATGTGCAACAATCTTAACTTTGTTAAACTTGTACTTGTCCATTGCTACACCAAACTTTTCCATAGCTTTTTGGGCCAAATATTTACATATCAAGTTTGGATTGGATTTAAATTCCATCAGAAACTCTATAGCCAACCATCTAGGTTTGGCTTGACTATTTTCATAATCTGCCCTATAGCACGTATGAGAGCTATTCAATGTCTTAACTACAAATGCCTCTCTTGGCCCATCCCATGATGCATATATCTTCCAAGTGCAACCCTTCTTGCATTTTGCCTCCAACTTCTTCATATTTTCACTCCTAGACCATGTGATCCTATACCCACCAGTAATTGCATACCTGTTTACATGCTCTTTGAAAACTTCAGGAGAAGAATATTTCATACCCACTTTCCATTCAACCTTGAAATCAAACGAGACATCAACCATAGCAATTGCCTTGTTTTTTGATTTCTTATGCGTGATTAATTCACCATCATTGTCTTCAGATGGAGTGTCATAGCAATCTACAGATTCATCATCATCACTACCATAATCCATCTCCATCCTCTCTAGCATGAGATTATCATTTTCCCTCAGATTCCTAATACTGTTGGCCAATTCTTCATCACTAGAGGTGTCATCATACTCAACATATGCATACTAAACATCAGGAAATCTTTCTATGAGATTGGCATCGTCTGCCATCTCAATTGATGTTACTAACAGTTGATTATTCATGTTCCTTAAAATAGAAAACAAAAAATTCAAAAAGTATCAAATACAAGCACACAAAGTGTAAATGAGTAATTCATTCAAGCATATTATCAAACAACTGATATGCATACGCATCATTTGATCAAAACTCAAAACTCAAAACTCAAAATGATATAACTAAGCTTTTAAGCAATAATGTATGCATAAAAGGATTAGAACTCAACATTTGATCAAATCTCAATATGAGGACTAATAATGAAATCAAGCAATTTGGTTAGAACTAAATAAAACTTTCCTAGCCTCTTCCAAATCTGAATTTTGAACACCTTCCACTCCTAGCATTTTATCAAACACCTTATATGTATACAAAACCCTAATTGTACAAGAACAAATTTTCCTCAAATTGACTCTTAGATAACATAGCATTTACTAGTATCATTCCATACAAGCAAAATTTCATCAAAATAACTCAAAATCCGGGACGATTTTTCAAAAACCCTAAATTTTGAAACTCCCTTCATTGCACAATTCGGACCAAGTCAAACCTTATAAATTCAAGGGAGACATACCTACTAAGTGCTTATGGAGTAGTTTTTGAGGACCGGCATTAAAGAAGAGGGATCGAAACCAAATGAGGTCTTGTTCGTCTGTCTTCCCAGGAGTTGCTCGAAGGTACGAAGAAGGAGGATCTGTTTCTCTTACGTAAATTCGTAATTCAGATTTTTGACCTTTTTAATTCTAATTTACTTTTTTTTGCCAATTTACGTTTTCTTATTATGTGTAAATCCATGTTGGCATTATAATGCCCATTCATCAAGTTTTTATTTATTTATTCTGAGTGTAACCGGTTAAAATAGGCAAAAGTTTGAAATTGTGCTATTTTCGGTTACACTTACATAGTTCATGTTATTTTTGAATTGTTTGATAGTTGGTGTTATTTTTTAGCAACCAAGTAGAAAGTTAGTGTTATTTCAAGCAATTTTGCCTTTATTGGAAGATATGATCTACATTAAACCTCTTAATCTATCAAGAACCAACATATTGATCTTTTTAAATCCAGAAACCATTTGGGGGTGAAAAGAAGAAACAAAATTGGATGAAATTGCGTTATATATACATGTGTTTTTTATGTTCCTGTGGGAAAAGGATGCGTTTTCAAAGAATATATCCTGCATAGTTATTCGTATAAATAACTATGGATAAAATCCATTTTTAAGAATTCGCATTCATATTAATAACTATGGATAAAACCTTTTTTTTTACTTTTGATCAAGCATGATCTGTTGCATCTTGTGTGCATATTGTAAAGGCTTATTTTATCAAGTCCAAATTTTAATTGTGTCAAGAAATCTATTTGCATGAATTGAATTGCTTATATTGGTCCTGCTGCTGCGTATCTATAATGAGACATCTACACTATGATTTCATGTTTTTGTGCCTATAGGAGAAGTGCCCATTATGGAGGGGTACCAAGAGATTTCCTAGACAAGCAACACCACTAATGAATGAAGCTATTGCTTGATGACTTGGCAATTGCCAAGGGAGACACGACACTAGAAGAGTCTCTAATTTACCTTTAGGACCTCTTGTTAATATTCATTCCATGTGGCTCCCTCTCTTGTGGGTTTTTTGACTGATGTCTAACACAATGATGCAGCCACAAGGAGACCTTTGTTTTTAACATGATTGTCTTTAGAGGCAAGTGAATGTACGCAACTCATTTACCTTTAGGACCTTGTTGGGTAATAGGAGCTTAGGTTTCACATGTTATGCATCCATAAATATTTTGTATGTTAATGTGTTTATTATTGTAAGAAATATGTATAAGAGTACAATAACCATACAATTTTTATGATTCAAAGTTGTTGACAATGTGATTACACCCACCATGAAGCACTTACTGCACTCCCAGGGAAGCATGCCCCCGTGCAGCACACGGGGCCACTTGCTATTCTTGAAAATAAAATTAGGGCTCACTATAATTATATATGTAAACACAATATTTTAATATCAAGATGGTCAAACTTGAATTGATTATAGATGGCCGACGTGAATTACATATGTGAGTGTACAAAGTTCAAATGTTCAAATGGATGTTTTGGCTGGACAAAGTTTTATTGCATGTGCTACATGACAAGAAAAGGTATCTTCAAATTTGATTGAAAATTTTGGATAGAAGTTGAGAAAATTGAATCTAGAATTCAGCTTCTACAGAGATTCAATTAATAAATTGACATCGGCAGGAAGAAGTGTAATTTACACGATGTAAGTGAGTAGTATGAGAACCCCATACTTATTAGGCTTGAGGTATGTATTTAAAAATAAAAAATTAGCATCCCAAATATTAAGTATTGGTTTTCATTCCACAACCTGATACCTCGTTCCAAGTAACTAAAGGCCTCTTTGTCGCTCTTTGGGAGCATTTGAGTTTGGCTTATGACCAGTTGTCGTCGACGTTCACGGTGTTTACGGTTCTCTTTGTCGGTTTCTTCAGTTTTTTGTTCTCCGGCCTCTCTCATGGTTCTTTCCCTATACTCTCTTACTTTAACTCTCTTGTTCCTGTTTTCTTTCCCATAGATCTTCTCACTACTTCTTTGATTCACAAAAATTCATTGTTTCTTGTCTCTGATGGTGAAGCTCCCTTGGCCTTATTTTACTTTGGTGTTTGCCTTGTCGGACAATTGGTTATCTCCACCAATATGAAAGTTCATGATTTTCGCACAATTTGGAACCCTAGGGATGGTT
Organism: Fallopia convolvulus; assembly: GCA_964016875.1. Lineage (NCBI taxonomy): Eukaryota > Viridiplantae > Streptophyta > Magnoliopsida > Caryophyllales > Polygonaceae > Fallopia > Fallopia convolvulus. Next base: position 44,887,268 of record OZ024730.1, on the reverse strand, counting down.
GTGCGGTATTGATTGTCGGTGTTGCCACATTTGTCTTTCAATTCTTCAATCTGTGGTTGTTCTTTGTTTGAGAGTTCTTTGGGTTGCATAATTTCTCAAATTTAGATTCCATAAATTCATCTTTATGGATCCAAGTCCCTATTTTGCCCTAGATTTCCACAATGAATCACATGTCCTTGCAAATGGGTTTGATATGGGAATGTTTACCGTCTTTGTTGATTCTGATCTGCTTGGCCAAGATTTTGTTCTGTTCATTTCATTGGCTTCTACCGAAGAACAATTTTACATAGATAAACTGCACTTAGTTGAAGCGGAAAAGAAGAAGGTCAGGAAAGAGTACGATCAAAATGGAAACCAAGTGTATATTTGGAAAAAAGATTGAATACTCAATGCAGTTGAGAGTATTGAAGCTACAGGTGCTTCAAGCACAAGATGACTTTGTATATGGCATGAAGGAGGATGCAGGAAAGGAACAACTTCTTCTGCAACAACTAATTGTTGAGGCCTAGCTTGATCGTTTTATGATTTTGTTAAGTTTTACGGATTACCAACTCATTGATTCAAAGGAAGGAAGTGTTTTTATTTGGATGGTTAGGATACAAGCTATCTTTTTTATGTTACTAATTGTATCTCAGTAATTATGATAGAGCATTTGGTCAGAAAAGACATATGACTAAATTCAGAGGTTTGTTTACGACATATCGTATCCGCTCAGTGGGATCATCTTAATTTTGTAAAGGATGCTATTACTTCTTTTAAATATTTCCATTATATTCTAATTTTCTTTTCTAAGGCTAGTTGTAATTATACATGTCAATATTGTGACTTTTTGCCTAACATACTTTTTTTTTGATCCGGTAAGATTTAGGATAGGTCAAGTACCACTTAGACTTAGGGATGGCAATGGGGCGGGGATTTCCCATTGTAACACCCCGTCTTTCGACGAGGCGCTACTAGGGAATAGACCTTACAAGGTACTATTAATTAGGTTGACAACTACACTGTAGGACTACAACTCGGGCACGACGAGAAAACTTAATAAAACATCCAACCTTTATTTAATAAAACTTAGAAAACATAATCATGCATGAATCCCCGAAAATCATAAATATTCAAATACGTCACAACGCCTACTGAAACTGAACTATCTGTACCGAAAAGATAATATCCGAAACAAAATACCAACTCCGTCTAACAAATATTAAAATCAATATTCTAACTAATATAAATAAACTAATATAACCAATCCCACTATGACACGCGCTCTTTACCGCTCCGGCCCGCCATCTGGCCTCGGTTCCTGCACGGCTCCCTGATTCATACCTGGAACTGAAAAATGTTCCCCGAAGGGTCAGTGTCTAATCTACCAAGCTAGAAAGAATACGGAAACTGTAGAACGTTTTGAAAACAGTTATCTAAAGTCAGCATACAAATCCACAATCGCAATCATAACTCTAAAGGCCAATACCTAAATTAGTTATATCAGTCACACAAGTCACATACACATTCACAATCACAATCACACAGCAATGCACTTCTTCCTTTGTCCACGATCCGACTTCCAAGGCGCTCATCACCGCGCCGAGTGCAGAGGCAGACCCTCCCACTCCACTTCCCAATCTCCCTTCTAACTCCGGGCTAAGCCTCCACTGGAGCGCTTGCCAAAAACACACAGATGATAATTTTCGTTTGAAGGGGTATGATTTTCCCAGTCACACGGGTCAAAGTAGCCAACTCTTCCTCAACACCAGCTACAATGGGCCGTGTTGGAAACGGTACCAACACAGAGAAAACGTTCCAAAATAATTTTCGATAAAACACATTCAAACGCACACAACACACAAGGAGTTCAAAACAATTTAAAAAGGTATTCGGGACTAGTTCCAAAAACTCGCCCTACAATATCGATTCGCAATCTAACAAGGGAGAATAGAACCGAGCAAGTCGAAAAACGACTTACCTCGAACTAGGGATCCTTCGAAGAAGACGGAATTAGGATCTCAAGCGGAAACGGTTCCCTAAAGAATTATAAAGGAAAAGATTAATTAATTAAAAATACGAGCCGAATTAAAGAACCACCTTTAATCCCTTTAAGCAACCGAATATTTATAACGATTTTTTTCTAACTAACCAACTAAGCCAAGTTACTTAATTTATTAACATATTTGTATACTAAACTCTAAACCAACACCATTACCCAAACCCCTACTCATACCAGTCCAAAACCGAAACCCAAACTCCCAGCCCAAAGATAAATAGATACTAAAAAAAATAAACATGACCCATTTACCCAAATTAGCACAGCCCAAGTTAAACCCCATTCATGGCCCAATTTCTGCTTGAAAAGAATGAGAACCATCCGGCCCAATTGGGCGGAATTTCTCTACTCTCTCCACCCTGTTTTTGGGCCAAATAACTCGGCCCATCTCCCTTCTCCTACTGGTTTGACCGGTCAGAGGCTTGACCAAGCGCGGGCCCCACTCCACCCCCTTCAACAACCTCGACCGAGAACCCCGATTTTCTGAACCTTTCCCCGCCGGCAAACCTGCAGCGCCACCCATGCCTCAACTCCTCTCCCTTTTCCGACCACCACCAACCCTACTCCGTTTGGCTGCCTTCCTTCCCCGTCCAGCGACACCAGAACAAGGGCGGAGACGTCCCTGCTGCCGCCCCCTGTTCACGACCACGCTGGTCGCTTCCACCGGCGACGATCATCGTACACCTCCCCCTCGTCCCTAGTCCTGGTTAGCGCCGCGCTCCAAACCCAACCCCACCTAGTTCCCGAACCAAGATTGATACAACGAAAACAGAGGAGAACTCACCGTAGTCGACTCTCCCGGCGATCGTCGACGGCGGCGAAAACAGGCAACTCTCTCGGCTTCCACAGGCGTCGTCCTAATCGGAATCGGCCGGCGTCGTCGTTGGTGGCAGGCTCGCCTCGGTCTCCGTCTTCCACGCACAGCAAGGGGAAAATTTTTGAAGATCAATCGGGTCTTCGATCGGCTCCGCGGACGAATTCGCCTAGTTGTTTTGTTTATAGATACGGAACTTTGGAATGCCTAATATACGGAAATTTTGGATAGATTCGGAAATTTTGGATAATTGTTTTGTTTATTCAATATATAATTGATTTGCCTAAGTGTATAATTCGGTTATAAAGAATCACCTAAGATAAGATTTGGCTTACCGGGACGAGTTGTTCCGAACAGATTAGATATAATTAATCAAACTAATTATTTAAACGGATTATTAAATCGATTTAACTAATACTCTTTTCCGATGTTTACTTGCGACTCAAACCTTAGCAGGAAACTCGTTTTCCGACTTATGTGACCTAAAATAATTACGGATATTACATACTACCCTCCTTAAGGATGTTTCGTCCTGAAACTTGATTACGAAGAAAAGATATTCGAGGTTTTCACAAACCTCTCCCCCTTAGAGAGGTTCGTCCTCGAACCAGAATTGATTGATAACGATAATCATAACCATAACTAGGCGTCCAAAACATACAGCAAGTCAATTAAAAATTAAACAGTCAAACAAACAAGTCAAGCATCCAAGAATCATGAAGCAAACATCGAATCTTAAAACAACATACTAATTACTAACCTTCCCCTCAAACGCCTCTACTAAACCCGGGTAGATCTCTGGATAACTCTCACTCATTCTAGACTCCGTCTCCCAAGTGGCCTCCTCGACTCCCCGTCGAAACCACTGGATCAATACCAGAGGAATCTCCTTGTTCCGCAGCTTCTTCATTCGTCGATCTAAAATCTTCAGCGGTTGTTCCCGGAAAGTGTGATCTGGTTCCACCACCAAATCCTCATAATTCAGTCTGTGATTGGGATCCGGAACATACTGTCTCAGCTGTGAAACATGGAATACCGGGTGTACTCCTTCCAAAGCAGGCGGTAACGCTAGCCTGTAAGCCACCTCGCCTACTCTCTCCAAAATCTCGAACGGACCGATATATCGGGGACTCAACTTCCCTTTCACCCCGAACCTTCTTACTCCGCGGGTAGGCGATACTCCCAACCAAACATGGGCTCCGACCTCAAACTCCAACGGTCTACGCCTCTTGTCTGCATAAGACTTCTGGCGACTCTGAGCAGCTAACATTCTCTCTCTGATTAAGGCCACTTTCCCGATCGTCTCCTCAATCATCTGTGACCTCTCACCTACTACATCCGAGGGATCAGCCCAACACAGCGGTGTCCTACACTTCCGACCATATAAGGCCTCATAAGGAGCCATCTGAATCGACGAATGCCAGCTATTATTATAGGCAAACTCTACCAAAGCCAAGTGATCCGACCACTGACCTCCCCAGTCTAATACGCAGGACCTCAGCATGTCCTCTAGCGTTTGAATCGTCCTCTCCGTCTGACTGCGGATGGTAAGCAGTCGTCAAATGTAATCTCGTCCTAATGCCTCATGCACCTGCTGCCAATATCTGGAAGTAAAACGTCCATCTCGTTCTGACACAATCGTCTTAGGCATTCCGTGCAACCTAACTATCTGATTAATAAACACCTCCACTAACTTCCTCACTTGCCACGTCTCTCGGATAGGCAAAAAGCGAGCAGTCTTCGTCAGTCTATCCACCACAACCCAGATGGCATCATGGCCTCTGCTGAGTCTCAAACCGGTGACAAAATCCATGGAGATGTCCTCCCATTTCCATTCTGGAATAGGAAGTGACTGAAGCATTCCTCCGGGTCTCTGATGCTCGATCTTCACCTGCTGGCAGACCTGACATTTAGCGACGAATTTTGCTACATCTGGCTTCATGCCATCCCACCAATAAAACTGTCGCAAATCCTTGTACATCTTACTCGCCCCAGGATGGATTGAGTAAGGTGTAGCATGAGCCTCTTGCAAAATCTTCTGCCTCAACTCTGTATCTCGAGGTACAAAAATCCGACCACGTAAACACAAAATACCATCTGCTCTCTCTGCAAAGTCGGGTGCCTCTCCACGGCTCAATTTCTACCTCAAATCCTGAATCATCGGGCAATCTTCCTGCTTTTGCCTTACTTCCTCAAGTAAAGACGGTCGACATTCTAGGGTTTTCAGACTACCCTGATAACGCTGAATCTGCACTTCGATTCTGTACCTCATCAGCTCCCTCTGTAGTTCTGGCTGAGCCGTCAAATGAGCCAACATACTCTCCTGAGGCGTCTTTCTGCTAAGGGCATCAGCGACTACATTCGCTTTCCCTGGGTGGTACAGAATCTCAAGGTCGTAATCTTTCAGTAACTCCAACCATCTCCTCTGTCGCATATTCAACTCCCTTTGAGTGAAGATGTACTTGAGACTCTTGTGATCCGTCATCACTTTGCAGGTACTCCCATACAAGTAATGACGCCAAATCTTCAGAGCGTGTACCACAGCTACCAACTCCAAATCATGAGTAGGGTAATTCTGCTCGTTCGGCTTCAACTGTCTAGAGGCATAAGCAATCATTTTGTCCCTCTGCATCAGCACACAACCCAGGCCTATCTTGGAGGCGTCACTGTAAATCACAAAATCCTCATTCCCCTGAGGAAGAGCAAGTATAGGAGCCGAAGTTAATCTTCTCTTCAGCTCATCAAAACTCCGCTGGCAAGCTTCGTTCCATTCGAAACGAGTAGTCTTCTTAAGCAAGTTGGTAAGTGGTTGGGCTATCCAGGAAAACCCTTCCACAAACCTCCTGTAATACCCTGCTAATCCCAGAAAACTCCGCACCTCCTTCACATTCTTCGGAGGGTCCCATGCTTTTACAGCTTCAATCTTTGTAGGATCTACCATAACTCCCTGAGCAGAAACCACATGCCCTAAAAAGGTAACTTCAGGCAACCAGAACTCACACTTGGACAGCTTAGCAAACAATCGATGCTGCCTCAATACTCCTAACACCAGCCTAAGATGCTCGGCGTGCTCCTCCTTACTCCGAGAGTAGATCAGAATGTCGTCGATGAATACTACTACGAATCTGTCCAAGTAGTCTATAAACACCCGGTTCATCAACTCCATAAATACAGCGGGTGCATTCGTCAGTCCGAACGGCATCACTACAAACTCATAATGTCCATACCTCGTTCGGAAAGCCGTCTTAGGTATATCTTCCTCCCGAATCCTCAGCTGGTGATAACCTGACCTCAAATCCACTTTGGAGAACACAGTAGCCCCCTGCAACTGATCCAACAAATCATCAATACGTGGCAGCGGATACTTGTTCTTGATGGTAACTCGATTCAACTCCCGATAATCGATACACAGTTGGAGAGAACCATCCTTCTTCTTCAAAAATAGAACTGGAGCTCCCCATGGCGACGACCTCGGTCGTACGTAACCCTTCTCCAATAGCTCCTCCAGTTGTGCCTTCAACTCCTGCATCTCCATCGGAGCCATGCGATATGGGGCTCTCGAAATCGGCCTCGTGCCCGGCTCCAGCTCAATCCCAAAATCCACCTCTCTCTGAGGAGGTAATCCTGGAAGTTCCTCAGGAAAAACGTCCTCAAACTCGCACACTACTGGTATGTCCTGAATGTGCGGTTCCGCTTTGTCCCCCTGAAGGACATAACACCAATATCCTACACATCCATCATTGAGTAACTTGGCGGCCTTCACCATACTAATCACCGATCCGGGCCCCTCCTGCTCTACCTCCTGACACACATGTCTGGTCCCTTCATCTGCGGTTACTGTAACCGTACCTCGGTGTGTATACAAAACTGCTCGGTAACGCATCATCCAGTCCATCCCCAGAATCACGTCATCATCTGGCGACAACTGCATTACTATAATTTTTCAAGCATCAAGCACATTTCAAATGCTGATTTTTACAAGATCCTCATTCTTACATAGGGACCTGTTTTTTCATGCAATTACTGATGAAATCTATAAAAAATTTAAGCAAATAACATTGAACACACATGATAATTACTGCTACTGGTTACACAAATAAGGAAGCACAAAAGAAGTTGTTGAGTCATATACAAAAGTAGATATGTTGCTGAAACATGACCAGTTGTTGTTGTTAGTTATGCATAAAAGGTTCTCAACTTAGATACAAAATTAACTTGATAATTCAGCAACATCTAAAGACATCTAAAGACAGTTGCTAATATTAGTCAACAAGATCTTTTGCTAACTCATATACAAAAATAACTTAAATAAGTCTGATGTTGCTGCTTGATGGAAATCTAGGTCAACTAGATTTAAGCTGAATGTTGCTCATGGTTGAGAAGGCCATGGACACTTTTGAGATTGGGATATGACAGTTGCACCATCAAGTCCAGGCTGCAATGAAGTTGAAGCATTAATCAATATGCGCTGACTTTGCTTCAAAAGAAGTTGAAGCATTAGAATAGATACTATGAACTTACATTAATAAATATGCGCTGACTTGTTTCAGAAAAATAAGCACCCATTGCCCTTGGAGCTCTTTCATTCACCATCGCCAAATTAGGATTAGAACCTTTCCGGGGTCTTCCTCTTGGCCTAGCAATACACAACAAACACACCAGTTTGTAAGTTAACCCTAAAGTACAAAGAAATTAAAATTATCATAAGAAAATATATATAGTACCTTTTGTTGGTCAGAAATGATAGTGCATTCCTCTCCCCCAAAACTTGATAAATCCTTTTTCAAATATTCTAAAAACCAATTCCAAGAATCATTGTTTTCTGCCTCCACTATTGCCCATGCCACATGGAACATCTGATTGTTTCCATCTCTTCCTATTGCACACAATAGCATTCCACCTAGAAATGTTTTTAAAAAACACCCATCTAAACATATAATTAGCCTGCAACCTTTTAAGAATCCTTCCCTTAGCCCCTGAAAGCTGATGTATAATTTTTGAATACAGGTGGCCCATAAGTGATGTCATTCTCTTCAGTTAAGAGTAAAATTGATGTGTGAGGATCACCTCTCTGCAGCTCACCAATATAAGAGCCCACCTTCATGTAATGTTCCTCTATTGAACCATATAAAAGCTTATGTGCAACAATCTTAACTTTGTTAAACTTGTACTTGTCCATTGCTACACCAAACTTTTCCATAGCTTTTTGGGCCAAATATTTACATATCAAGTTTGGATTGGATTTAAATTCCATCAGAAACTCTATAGCCAACCATCTAGGTTTGGCTTGACTATTTTCATAATCTGCCCTATAGCACGTATGAGAGCTATTCAATGTCTTAACTACAAATGCCTCTCTTGGCCCATCCCATGATGCATATATCTTCCAAGTGCAACCCTTCTTGCATTTTGCCTCCAACTTCTTCATATTTTCACTCCTAGACCATGTGATCCTATACCCACCAGTAATTGCATACCTGTTTACATGCTCTTTGAAAACTTCAGGAGAAGAATATTTCATACCCACTTTCCATTCAACCTTGAAATCAAACGAGACATCAACCATAGCAATTGCCTTGTTTTTTGATTTCTTATGCGTGATTAATTCACCATCATTGTCTTCAGATGGAGTGTCATAGCAATCTACAGATTCATCATCATCACTACCATAATCCATCTCCATCCTCTCTAGCATGAGATTATCATTTTCCCTCAGATTCCTAATACTGTTGGCCAATTCTTCATCACTAGAGGTGTCATCATACTCAACATATGCATACTAAACATCAGGAAATCTTTCTATGAGATTGGCATCGTCTGCCATCTCAATTGATGTTACTAACAGTTGATTATTCATGTTCCTTAAAATAGAAAACAAAAAATTCAAAAAGTATCAAATACAAGCACACAAAGTGTAAATGAGTAATTCATTCAAGCATATTATCAAACAACTGATATGCATACGCATCATTTGATCAAAACTCAAAACTCAAAACTCAAAATGATATAACTAAGCTTTTAAGCAATAATGTATGCATAAAAGGATTAGAACTCAACATTTGATCAAATCTCAATATGAGGACTAATAATGAAATCAAGCAATTTGGTTAGAACTAAATAAAACTTTCCTAGCCTCTTCCAAATCTGAATTTTGAACACCTTCCACTCCTAGCATTTTATCAAACACCTTATATGTATACAAAACCCTAATTGTACAAGAACAAATTTTCCTCAAATTGACTCTTAGATAACATAGCATTTACTAGTATCATTCCATACAAGCAAAATTTCATCAAAATAACTCAAAATCCGGGACGATTTTTCAAAAACCCTAAATTTTGAAACTCCCTTCATTGCACAATTCGGACCAAGTCAAACCTTATAAATTCAAGGGAGACATACCTACTAAGTGCTTATGGAGTAGTTTTTGAGGACCGGCATTAAAGAAGAGGGATCGAAACCAAATGAGGTCTTGTTCGTCTGTCTTCCCAGGAGTTGCTCGAAGGTACGAAGAAGGAGGATCTGTTTCTCTTACGTAAATTCGTAATTCAGATTTTTGACCTTTTTAATTCTAATTTACTTTTTTTTGCCAATTTACGTTTTCTTATTATGTGTAAATCCATGTTGGCATTATAATGCCCATTCATCAAGTTTTTATTTATTTATTCTGAGTGTAACCGGTTAAAATAGGCAAAAGTTTGAAATTGTGCTATTTTCGGTTACACTTACATAGTTCATGTTATTTTTGAATTGTTTGATAGTTGGTGTTATTTTTTAGCAACCAAGTAGAAAGTTAGTGTTATTTCAAGCAATTTTGCCTTTATTGGAAGATATGATCTACATTAAACCTCTTAATCTATCAAGAACCAACATATTGATCTTTTTAAATCCAGAAACCATTTGGGGGTGAAAAGAAGAAACAAAATTGGATGAAATTGCGTTATATATACATGTGTTTTTTATGTTCCTGTGGGAAAAGGATGCGTTTTCAAAGAATATATCCTGCATAGTTATTCGTATAAATAACTATGGATAAAATCCATTTTTAAGAATTCGCATTCATATTAATAACTATGGATAAAACCTTTTTTTTTACTTTTGATCAAGCATGATCTGTTGCATCTTGTGTGCATATTGTAAAGGCTTATTTTATCAAGTCCAAATTTTAATTGTGTCAAGAAATCTATTTGCATGAATTGAATTGCTTATATTGGTCCTGCTGCTGCGTATCTATAATGAGACATCTACACTATGATTTCATGTTTTTGTGCCTATAGGAGAAGTGCCCATTATGGAGGGGTACCAAGAGATTTCCTAGACAAGCAACACCACTAATGAATGAAGCTATTGCTTGATGACTTGGCAATTGCCAAGGGAGACACGACACTAGAAGAGTCTCTAATTTACCTTTAGGACCTCTTGTTAATATTCATTCCATGTGGCTCCCTCTCTTGTGGGTTTTTTGACTGATGTCTAACACAATGATGCAGCCACAAGGAGACCTTTGTTTTTAACATGATTGTCTTTAGAGGCAAGTGAATGTACACAACTCATTTACCTTTAGGACCTTGTTGGGTAATAGGAGCTTAGGTTTCACATGTTATGCATCCATAAATATTTTGTATGTTAATGTGTTTATTATTGTAAGAAATATGTATAAGAGTACAATAACCATACAATTTTTATGATTCAAAGTTGTTGACAATGTGATTACACCCACCATGAAGCACTTACTGCACTCCCAGGGAAGCATGCCCCCGTGCAGCACACGGGGCCACTTGCTATTCTTGAAAATAAAATTAGGGCTCACTATAATTATATATGTAAACACAATATTTTAATATCAAGATGGTCAAACTTGAATTGATTATAGATGGCCGACGTGAATTACATATGTGAGTGTACAAAGTTCAAATGTTCAAATGGATGTTTTGGCTGGACAAAGTTTTATTGCATGTGCTACATGACAAGAAAAGGTATCTTCAAATTTGATTGAAAATTTTGGATAGAAGTTGAGAAAATTGAATCTAGAATTCAGCTTCTACAGAGATTCAATTAATAAATTGACATCGGCAGGAAGAAGTGTAATTTACACGATGTAAGTGAGTAGTATGAGAACCCCATACTTATTAGGCTTGAGGTATGTATTTAAAAATAAAAAATTAGCATCCCAAATATTAAGTATTGGTTTTCATTCCACAACCTGATACCTCGTTCCAAGTAACTAAAGGCCTCTTTGTCGCTCTTTGGGAGCATTTGAGTTTGGCTTATGACCAGTTGTCGTCGACGTTCACGGTGTTTACGGTTCTCTTTGTCGGTTTCTTCAGTTTTTTGTTCTCCGGCCTCTCTCATGGTTCTTTCCCTATACTCTCTTACTTTAACTCTCTTGTTCCTGTTTTCTTTCCCATAGATCTTCTCACTACTTCTTTGATTCACAAAAATTCATTGTTTCTTGTCTCTGATGGTGAAGCTCCCTTGGCCTTATTTTACTTTGGTGTTTGCCTTGTCGGACAATTGGTTATCTCCACCAATATGAAAGTTCATGATTTTCGCACAATTTGGAACCCTAGGGATGGTTGTGCGGTATTGATTGTCGGTGTTGCCACATTTGTCTTTCAATTCTTCAATCTGTGGTTGTTCTTTGTTTGAGAGTTCTTTGGGTTGCATAATTTCTCAAATTTAGATTCCATAAATTCATCTTTATGGATCCAAGTCCCTATTTTGCCCTAGATTTCCACAATGAATCACATGTCCTTGCAAATGGGTTTGATATGGGAATGTTTACCGTCTTTGTTGATTCTGATCTGCTTGGCCAAGATTTTGTTCTGTTCATTTCATTGGCTTCTACCGAAGAACAATTTTACATAGATAAACTGCACTTAGTTGAAGCGGAAAAGAAGAAGGTCAGGAAAGAGTACGATCAAAATGGAAACCAAGTGTATATTTGGAAAAAAGATTGAATACTCAATGCAGTTGAGAGTATTGAAGCTACAGGTGCTTCAAGCACAAGATGACTTTGTATATGGCATGAAGGAGGATGCAGGAAAGGAACAACTTCTTCTGCAACAACTAATTGTTGAGGCCTAGCTTGATCGTTTTATGATTTTGTTAAGTTCTACGGATTACCAACTCATTGATTCAAAGGAAGGAAGTGTTTTTATTTGGATGGTTAGGATACAAGCTATCTTTTTTATGTTACTAATTGTATCTCAGTAATTATGATAGAGCATTTGGTCAGAAAAGACATATGACTAAATTCAGAGGTTTGTTTACGGCATATCGTATCCGCTCAGTGGGATCATCTTAATTTTGTAAAGGATGCTATTACTTCTTTTAAATATTTCCATTATATTCTAATTTTCTTTTCTAAGGCTAGTTGTAATTATACATGTCAATATTGTGACTTTTTGCCTAACATACTTTTTTTTTGATCCGGTAAGATTTAGGATAGGTCAAGTACCACTTAGACTTAGGGATGGCAATGGGGCGGGGATTTCCCATTGTAACACCCCGTCTTTCGACGAGGCGCTACTAGGGAATAGACCTTACAAGGTACTATTAATTAGGTTGACAACTACACTGTAGGACTACAACTCGGGCACGACGAGAAAACTTAATAAAACATCCAACCTTTATTTAATAAAACTTAGAAAACATAATCATGCATGAATCCCCGAAAATCATAAATATTCAAATACGTCACAACGCCTACTGAAACTGAACTATCTGTACCGAAAAGATAATATCCGAAACAAAATACCAACTCCGTCTAACAAATATTAAAATCAATATTCTAACTAATATAAATAAACTAATATAACCAATCCCACTATGACACGCGCTCTTTACCGCTCCGGCCCGCCATCTGGCCTCGGTTCCTGCACGGCTCCCTGATTCATACCTGGAACTGAAAAATGTTCCCCGAAGGGTCAGTGTCTAATCTACCAAGCTAGAAAGAATACGGAAACTGTAGAACGTTTTGAAAACAGTTATCTAAAGTCAGCATACAAATCCACAATCGCAATCATAACTCTAAAGGCCAATACCTAAATTAGTTATATCAGTCACACAAGTCACATACACATTCACAATCACAATCACACAGCGATGCACTTCTTCCTTTGTCCACGATCCGACTTCCAAGGCGCTCATCACCGCGCCGAGTGCAGAGGCAGACCCTCCCACTCCACTTCCCAATCTCCCTTCTAACTCCGGGCTAAGCCTCCACTGGAGCGCTTGCCAAAAACACACAGATGATAATTTTCGTTTGAAGGGGTATGATTTTCCCAGTCACACGGGTCAAAGTAGCCAACTCTTCCTCAACACCAGCTACAATGGGCCGTGTTGGAAACGGTACCAACACAGAGAAAACGTTCCAAAATAATTTTCGATAAAACACATTCAAACGCACACAACACACAAGGAGTTCAAAACAATTTAAAAAGGTATTCGGGACTAGTTCCAAAAACTCGCCCTACAATATCGATTCGCAATCTAACAAGGGAGAATAGAACCGAGCAAGTCGAAAAACGACTTACCTCGAACTAGGGATCCTTCGAAGAAGACGGAATTAGGATCTCAAGCGGAAACGGTTCCCTAAAGAATTATAAAGGAAAAGATTAATTAATTAAAAATACGAGCCGAATTAAAGAACCACCTTTAATCCCTTTAAGCAACCGAATATTTATAACGATTTTTTTCTAACTAACCAACTAAGCCAAGTTACTTAATTTATTAACATATTTGTATACTAAACACTAAACCAACACCATTACCCAAACCCCTACTCATACCAGTCCAAAACCGAAACCCAAACTCCCAGCCCAAAGATAAATAGATACTAAAAAAAATAAACATGACCCATTTACCCAAATTAGCACAGCCCAAGTTAAACCCCATTCATGGCCCAATTTCTGCTTGAAAAGAATGAGAACCATCCGGCCCAATTGGGCGGAATTTCTCTACTCTCTCCACCCTGTTTTTGGGCCAAATAACTCGGCCCATCTCCCTTCTCCTACTGGTTTGACCGGTCAGAGGCTTGACCAAGCGCGGGCCCCACTCCACCCCCTTCTTCAACCTCGCGCGAGAACCCCGATTTTCCGAACCTTTCCCCGCCGGCAAACCTGCAGCGCCACCCATGCCTCAACTCCTCTCCCTTTTCCGACCACCACCAACCCTACTCCGTTTGGCTGCCTTCCTTCCCCGTCCAGCGACACCAGAACAAGGGCGGAGACGTCCCTGCTGCCGCCCCCTGTTCACGACCACGCTGGTCGCTTCCACCGGCGACGATCATCGTACACCTCCCCCTCGTCCCTTGTCCTGGTTAGCGCCGCGCTCCAAACCCAACCCCACCTAGTTCCCGAACCAAGATTGATACAACGAAAACAAAGGAGAACTCACCGTAGTCGACTCTCCCAGCGATCGTCGACGGCGGCGAAAACAGGCAACTCTCTCGGCTTCCACAGGCGTCGTCCTAATCGGAATCGGCCGGCGTCGTCGCTGGTGGCAGGCTCGCCTCGGTCTCCGTCTTCCACGCACAGCAAGGGGAAAATTTTTGAAGATCAATCGGGTCTTCGATCGGCTCCGCGGACGAATTCGCCTAGTTGTTTTGTTTATAGATACGGAACTTTGGAATGCCTAATATACGGAAATTTTGGATAGATTCGGAAATTTTGGATAATTGTTTTGTTTATTCAATATATAATTGATTTGCCTAAGTGTATAATTCGGTTATAAAGAATCACCTAAGATAAGATTTGGCTTACCGGGACGAGTTGTTCCGAACGGATTAGATATAATTAATCAAACTAATTATTTAAACGGATTATTAAATCGATTTAACTAATACTCTTTTCCGATGTTTACTTGCGACTCAAACCTTAGCAGGAAACTCGTTTTCCGACTTATGTGACCTAAAATAATTACGGATATTACACCCATTACCCGTGGGGATTACCCGTTACGGGTATGGGGATAGGGATTTTTAGTGGGGATGGGGGCGGGGATGGGGTAAAAGTAATTACCCGCTAGGGTATGGGCATGGGGATCGATGGGGATAGATGTCCCCGCCCCACCACCCGACTCGAACCCGAACCCATTGGGGAACCCCGTGGGGAATCCCCGCCGGGGGACCCATTAAGGAACCCCGTGGGGAATCCCGCCGGGGATCCGTTGGGGATCAATAGAATTTTTTGGGAAAGTGTACATGAAAGTAAATGAAAAATAAAATGAGTAAATCGTGGGGATTATACAAGGTGAAAATCAAACGGGAATGAGAAGTTCCCGCTAGAGATTATAAATGGGGAAATCAAGCGGAGATGGGAAATCCCCGACGTGGTTTATAAATGGGGAAATCAAGAGGAAATGGGGAATCCCCAACGGGAATTATAAATGGGGAAATCAAGCGGAGATGGGAATCCCCGACGAGGATTATAAATGGGTAAATCAAGCGGGGATGGGGAATACCCGACGGGGACGGGGACCCAACAGGGATGGGGACGGGGATAAATTTTATTACTCGATGGGTAATGGGACGGGTATGAGAAGCATATGTCTGAATGGGTATGGGTACGGGGAGGGTATTCCCCGCCCCGAACCCGCCCCATTGCCATCCCTAGTTAGACTAGCCTAGAGCACGCTTAAACTGACACAATTCTAGAGAAATTAATATTTTTGATTTCGTTATCGGTGGGTGTCAAACCGGCGATCTCGAGATTCTTCTCCCAAGGCCCAACCAGCCGGACTGGGCTCCTCACCCCTTTGCCTAGCATACTTGTTTTGGCGGAGTTCCATATATATAATACGGAGTAATATAAAAATACTCTTTCAAAAGAAAAAAGAAAAAGAAAAGTCCCCCTATAATCGGTTGTCTGTCAATCGGTCACCCAGTAGTACTTGTCAGCCCTAGTTTTTGACTCGCATCTCTGTCTAAGAGATATTACCATACCTCCAAATTCCAATTGATCAGATTCTCTAACAAGCGTCAAATCGCTAAGAACACCGCCAATTTTCTAGGCAAAAGCACCCATCTAACCCAAAGTTTCTCTCGTCCATCCCAACACGCGCTGTGGATTCAATGTTGAATTAGGGTTTTCGTCATGTCATTGTCTGCTACAACTTTAAAGGTGGAATTGTCACCATAGAGCCCGCTTCAATACTCGAATCCTTATATACAGAGCCGTTAAACAAGCAAGGAACGAAATCCATCTTACAATCTGATGTCTTAGGCTCTATTGGGTCTAGAATCGTCTAAGTGGCGCCAAATCTTAATTCTCTTTCACTGTAAGTAAACTCCTCTCTCTCCTTTTTCCGTATTATTGTTTCTGATCCACGGATTTATCAATTTGATTTTCAACTATTTCATTGGCCAATGTACTAGCACATTCCTGCTTAAGCTATGAGCGAATTGATGTTCCTTATTGAAGTGTTCTTGGGCTTTATAGGTTAAAAAAAATCTTGGAGTTCTCCGTTGTTAATGTATGCTGGTTCAGTGGCTTTTAAATTTGATTGAGCAATTTTGATGTTTCTTATTGAAGTGTTCTTGGAAGATGAAGATGTGCTCTAGGCTTCTCTAATTATGATTGAATTTGTTCTGCTGGTTACTCTGGGAATGAAAAATAGTTGTGTTTTGGGGACTTTAATGCTACATAATGGGATAAAAGCAGACTTCTTGGCTCCTATATATGTTGAATTTGCAGCTTTGGTGGCTTTAAATTTCTCCTTATTTAGTGGAAAATTTAGCTTTCCAATAAGTGAATGCATTCAAAATTTAAAACCAAATTCTTACCTCAACAGTTGAAATTTTGACGGGCTTTTGTAGTTTTGGCAATGTTCATAGGAGTGAAGTGGTAATAGAGCAGTTTTGTGATTTGGGGCTACCTCAAGGGTTTCTACTAACTACAATGCCACTTAGGGCATCTTCAACAAATTCCCTTTAACTTTATTCAAAATGGAGAATAAACACTCATATTCTCTAAACTTTTTTACTCCAACTCCAATACCAACAAATTCTCTATTTTGAAGAATCATACTTGTATTATTATTATTATTTTATATAACTAACAACAACAAAGGAAAGGCCCCTTCAGGTGGCTAGCTATTTCATCTTTAGATAATTGGGTCCAGTACTCCAGTGAAAAGGTGTCAAGGTTTGCCCTTATTATGTCTCTTCAGATGTTATGAATGATGTAAAGGTGTATAGGTAAATCATTAGAAAGTTGAAGAATATATTAACGTTTGGACACTATACTGTAGCATTTGGAGCTTATAAAAAGGATAAAATTTGATTATGTGAATGACACATGCCTTACATACAGAACGGAGCAAAGAACAAACTCATCTAGCAGGATTAAGCTCATAGGTAATATAAAATTCATGGCAAATTGCAACTAGTGGAAAAGGCTTAGTAATGGTTTGAGTTTGGTCTATATATAGTTATTTATAAACCTGTAAAATATGGGAGCATTTGTTTGCAAAATTTGGGATTAAGACGTGACGTTGCTCCTATAATATTTCTCCCTTTTTACTAGTTGCTAGACAATCAATACAAGATGGAAATGAAGAGCTGATTCTCATTGACATGTAGTTGAAGGCCCTTAGAATGATAATATCATTTTG
This sequence comes from Fallopia convolvulus, assembly GCA_964016875.1. Taxonomy (NCBI): domain Eukaryota; kingdom Viridiplantae; phylum Streptophyta; class Magnoliopsida; order Caryophyllales; family Polygonaceae; genus Fallopia; species Fallopia convolvulus. The sequence continues at coordinate 44,869,800 of OZ024730.1, read as the reverse complement.
GCTTGTTTTAACTTTATTCATATAAGGTGTTATGTTATAGACACTTATCATCGTTAAGGTTGAGCAAATGGATATATGCAATCAAATTGTTATACTACATGTGTTAGATTTTGTGTGACGTCCTTCCTAGACATATTTGAAATAGATTTTTCATCCTTTAGACTCCATACTCCTACCACAATTGTTCATCATCCAATAAAATGTGGGTATATAGTGGGTTTGTTGCTGCAAAAATTTAAGAAAATGCCACTAAGAACAAGGGATCAGTTTATTTGTTATGTGTTGCATTATTTTTTTTAATGTAAATCAAAGGGCTATTATTGTGCATTCTAACTAAGATTTAGTCCCTATATCAATTTTGTTGCATTCTAACTAAATTCAGCTATTATTTTCACATAGCTGAATTTCAATTTTTCCTGGGTCTATCGGGCGTACCCCTTTCCCTTGGGCAGGGGTACCCCCATCTTGACCCCCTAGATTCCGCTGTAGCGGAGCCCCACTGAGTCAATGATGATGATGATGATATATATACTACCGTATATCCTAATTCTCCAAACCCTCGATCCGTTTCCGATACGAGTATCCGGAAAAATTAGCCGGATATGGATAAATTTTAAACGGATAATTTTGGTTAGGATCAGATCGGCAGATCGGATAATTTTGCTCAGCCCTACTTATATTTAGTGACCTTGCTCAAAGTGAGTTTCTATAGAAACTAGGATCTGGTTGCTCTTAAAACCTTAGCATCACATCTTAAAGATACATTTATTTCTTATCCAAATTAGCACTACAGTTGTTATTGAGCAATTGTGATTTAACATGAAATTGAGCGATTGAATGCCATTGGCCTTCCTTCTCCTTAGCATAATTATGTTTGCTAACTGCTATGTTGTTATGGTGCTTCATTTGCATAAACTTGATTTTTAGTCAGTTGATGTTGATTCAGACTGAAGATTTTGACATAAGCTGCTCTTTGTGAATCAGGTCAGGGAGATGCACAACCAAGAAGTTATAAAACCTGATTATGTAACATGTTCATGAAATTATTCTAAAGGTTCTCGACCATAAACATAGCTGTTGTATAATATGGAGTGCAACAAGGATGAGGCTATGAGGGCAAAAGAGATCGCAGAGAAGAAGTTTGGCACCAAAGATTTTGAAGGGGCAAAGAAGTTCGCCCTCAAGGCACAAAACTTGTATCCTGGGCTTGAGGGCCTTCCTCAAATGTTGGCAACTTTTGATGTGTATATATGTTCTTCGAGGCAAACAAACGGTGAGGTTGATTGGTATAATATGCTTGGTATCAACCCTTCAGCCGATGGTGAAATGGTCAAAAAACAGTACAGAAAATTATCTCTCATGCTTCATCCCGACAAAAACAAATCAGTTGGAGCTGAGGGTGCCTTCCAGCTTATTTCAGAAGCATTGAAGGTGTTGTCAGACAAATCTAGGAGAGTGTTGTATGATCATAGAAGGAGGTCACATGTATTCTCCCAAAAAAACCCGCAACCTAGTCAGGAACGAAAAGCACCAGCTCCGGCTAATGGGTTCTATGAATTCACCAAATCAAATGTTTCAAGTGGTAGGGTGAACAAGATGCCTTCCTCAGCCAATAATTCATCTGATTCTAGCACATACCAGAAAGGAAAGCTGGATACTTTCTGGACTTTGTGCCACAAATGCAAAATGCGATACGAGTATCTCAGAGTATATTGTAATTACCATCTGCTCTGCCAAAATTGCCGGCATTCCTTTATTGCACTAGAAACGCCTTCACCAGGTGCATATGGTGTGAAGAATTCAGATTTTTTATACGCTTGCAAGAACGGAACTTCAAATGCAAATAATAGTGCAGCTAGTTTCCGGTGGACTCCATTCTTACAAGGTAATGCTTCAAATGCTGCTCATGCTGCGAGTTCTGCACAGAAAACATATGAAAATGCTGTAAGAGAATTTGAGGCAGCCCTAGCGGCTGAAAGGCAAAATAAAGGCTTGAAAAGGAAATACGAGGCATCTCAGAAGATGGCTACTGGTTCATCCATCAATCACATAAACTCTGCAAAGAAGAGAAAAGATGGTGACCAACCATGTGATATTAGGGATTTGTCCCAGATAGAAATCTGTAACATTTTAGTGGATAAAGCTAGGAGAGTTATTCACAAAAAGATCAGCTCGGGCAAGTCAAATGGCATGCCAAGGGATGCAGTCCCAACAGATACAGCAGGAAAGAAGGCTTGATTAGGCACATGAGTTTTTTTGCCTGAAAAATGTTGTATATTTACCCTCTTTTGCACTTGCTCAAATGGTTTTCTACAGGGTAGTTAGTTTTAAGCATGAAAAAATTAGCTTTAGATTAGGACCTGAATTAAGGTCCAACATTTGTTGTCTTTGAGATATGATCATTGATGGTTTGATTTGTTGGTCTCTACAGGATATGATCATTTGTTAGTTTTAATTGCATTCTCTTTGAGATATGATCACAAAGAGAATGCAATTAATAAGATTCTTTTCATTTACTTCTAATATATAATATTACCAATGTAATTAAAAAATCTAAAATTTTAATCATAATTATGGCATTGAATGACAAAATATACAAATTTACTATATAGATAGAAGATAGATAGATTGGAATAACAATTGGAATATTGTTTTTTTTTGGGGTAGAAATTTGGAATATTGTTTTGATTGGCAAGAAATGAAAATGATGAAATGATTCTCTCAACTCAAGCTATAAGTTGCATTCGAGCTGAAGTTATGGATTGCATCTTGCGTTAGTTGAAAATTACAACTTAGCGTAGAAGTACAATTAGTCCAACAAAGACCACTTCCATACCAACCGCGGGCCTCTTTTAACCTAACACTGTCCCATATGTTATTTACCAAACATATGAATCATATGGATTACACAAGAGAAATGCAAAAAATTCATCATAGCATTAGATGATATTTGATATCAAAACCAGAAACATAAGAATTCAACCATTCCATCAAACTTCTCGTCAATAGTGTACAAACATCTGTATGCACCACTTTTGAGCCTAAAACTACCTCGTGTGAGATTAAACGTGGAAATAAATCAGCAATACATCAAGATCTTTGAACTTATAACAGAAATCCTAATCATAAGCCTCACTATTCAGGACATCAACTAACATACATGGAAGCAAACATCAAGCACAATTGACGATCCCTTTCATCTCCCCATCCTCCCCATCCCTTGAAACCCGGCTGATATCCTTGTTGATGTGAATAAGTATAAACCTTCCATTCAGGATTAATGTTCAGAACCTTGTCAATCTCTTCAACTTCAACATTAAATTGACCATTATCAATGCATTCATTCTTCTGGCCTTGGCCTTGATGCAACCCGCACTTTCCAAAATGAACTGCACTCGTCCTAGGCCCTCTTAAGGTGTAAACCGGACTGCCAAAAGACGGGAACACAGTAGACCACATCGTTATATCCCAATTGTACTCATCAAAGTGACAAAATTCTCTAGCTTTTAAATGGATTTTCCTCCATACATTTCGGTCAAATGAATATCCCACATTCCCCATTCTCTCAGCAATAAGGGACTCCGTTCGTTCCCCTCTAGATTTCACATCACACGGTGCTAGGTTAGCAGCAAAGCAATTTGGACATTTCTCAGGCTTCAATTTAGCTAATAGCTGAAGATTAAGGTACGCGTTGGGAAATATGAAATGGTCTTCTTCAATGAAAAGTATATGACCCAAATGGTGGGCCGTCTCCTCTAATCCATCCCAAACTGTGTTCATCATCCACCACCAATGGTGCTTTAAAGAAACAATCTTTGGAGACCGATGGTTTCCATACTGATCTGCATTTCCTATGCAGTTTTTCTTAGACGGGTCATCTTTATCTTTACAGTCGTTTGGGGAGACACCGGGGAAGCTATCGGGAAAGACATGAGGAGAATAAGGAGCAAAGATTTGTTTAACTTGGCAAAACTTGATGCTTTCCACAATCTTGTTCATCTCCTCAAAGTAGCCATCATGGCTGACTATAAGCAACGTTTATCCCTACCACACGTGACAAGCTCTCCACGACTACCTTGAGGTATTGAGGCCGGTTGTGAACATACAAGACAATCACAATGTGATCTTTGGCTAGATGTGGATAAAGATCCAAATTCCTAGGGGGCAATTTGTTTCTCTCTTCTAATGACTTAGAGAATGTGTTTTGTTTAAGGAAAGTAAGGTTTTGTACTTGACCCACTAAGATAGAGGGCTTACTAATGATAAGCTGATTATGATCAACCTCAGTAGACCCAGCTGTATAATCCAACACTAAATTTGTTTTGAAGAGAGAAATTGATATTAGCACAAGCAGGGCAGCCACAGAAACACCAAATATTAATCTGCCCAAACCCAGATTTTTTAATTGCGGTTTCCTATTGAAAGCCATCAGAGGAACAAGCGTAGCTCTCCAAGATCTTAAATTTATATACCTAGAAAATTTTCAAGGGTTTAGCAACATAATAAAGGAGCTCAAAATTGCATCTGGGTAGAGATCAAACAAAGTTCCAGAAGAAGCAACGAATACTTACGAAGGATTGAGAAAGGCAAGGATTAGTAGGAACCTCCGTTATTGGAGCCACACAAACTACTGCTATAGTCCATGAACATGAATTTCTTCACCATTTCCCACTCAAAATAAACCAAATCAGCAATCAAAGTTGACGCTTCTCAATCTGAAGGGGTCAAAGCCAGATCTGGGTGATTGTTGATTGCTGATATGAGGGGTAAGCTTCAGCTAAGCTCTGAGCTGAAAGAAATCTGAAACTCGGCCTAGGAGAAATCAATGTATTGCGCCCGCCTCGCGGCTAGGGCCTAAAAACTTTGGAAGAAAGTCTAGGAGAAAGACTTTGAAAAGTCTTTCACCACTACTGAAAGAGCACAAAAAAATAGCCTGTTCAAAATGTTCAGCTCTTGGGTTTGAAGAGAGAAAGAGTAGACGACGGTAGGAGTTAGGAGAAAAAACAAGGGTAAATTTCACATCATTTTCCGCAAAATAAATTCTACAGACATTGAACCAATCTCACCACGGCTGGTCATGTGTTGGATTATAAGTGGGTGAACCATCCACCGCCAGACCTACAAATAAAAACAGTTCATTCCATGTAACTCACTTTTAAACCTTTTACTCGTATCTCACACGCATGTCACTCACGAATTATTAGATTACAACAAATTTATAAAATATTAGAGTTAATAAAAGAAGTACACGGTGATAATACCGAGAGAGGCGGTAAATGGAGTGAGGAAGACTGACGAAGTATTGATGAAGTATTGAAGTGGCGTGGCCGGAGTGAGGAAGACAAGCGGTGAAGAAGTGCAAGAGAGTTACTAGCAATGCCGTTGAGAAATAGGCATCTCTATCGGACTGAGAAACTTTGCATTCCGATCTCCTCGATAAGGCACCTGTTGTTCAAGGAAGCTCATGATGACCGAGGCCACTTTAGCATAACCAATACCCTGAAAGCACTTCGTGAACATTTCTATTGGTCATACATGACTAGAGATGTAAACAAGTATGGCAAGGGTTGCATGTTGTGCCAAACCGCCAAGGCGAGGTCTAACCCTCACGATCTTTACACATCGCTGCCTATCTTGTATACCCCATGGGAAGATCTTTCCACGAATTTTATTATGGGTCTTCCTATGACACAACGCAATAAAGATTGTGTTTTCATAGTTGTGGACCGTTTCTTCAAAATGGCTCACTTCATAGCGTGTAAGGGGAACAACAATGTGACTGACATCGCAAACTTGTTCTTCAAACATGTTGTCAAATTACTTGGTGTTTCTAAAATTATTGTTAGTGATAGGGGCACTAAGTTTTGTAGTCACTTTTGGAGAACACTTTGGGAAAAGTTAGGGACACAATTACTTTTTTCTACTTCTTATCATCCCGAAATCGATGGTCAGACTAAAGTAACCAATCGAACATTGGGCACTCTTGTTCGGATGCTGCTCAAAGCTAACCCACATCGATGCGAGGACTTACTATGTCATGTTGAGTTTGCCTATAACAGGTCCTACCACTCGGCTACTAGGAAGACACCATTCGAGGTTGTCTATGAGCGTAACCCACATACGCCAATGGACTTGGTGCCCCTTCCATTGAAGAATGGTGACCACGTCGATGTGGCCAATCGCGCTGACACGGTGCGCCGCCTACATGAGCGCACTCGCTTCCAACTAGAGTGCCGAGCGGACCAATACGCGGCCCAACACAATAAGGGGTGGCATAAATTGGTCTTTTAGCCAAGAGATCTAGTTTGGCTCTATCTTAGAAGGAGAGGTTTTCCGACGCACGCAAGACCAAGCTACATCCTAGCGATGGGCCTTTCCGTGTCCTAGAGTGCATCGGGCACAATGCCTACCACATCGACCTCCTAGGCAAGTATGTTGTTCATTCCACGGTCAATGTCGCTGATCTCGCCCCTACATTAAGCCCGCATTTTATGATGAGGAAACAGGGACGTTTCCCACCCAAGCGGGGGAGGGTGATGCAACCTCGACCATGGATTCCCACTAGAAGGAGGACACACTCTCATTGCGCTCGGACGGGCCGGTCACTTGTGCCAGGACCCGTGCCATCACCACCGTGACCCAGTCCACCGTGTCGGGCCTCACTGCAGGCCACAACGCGCCAGACACCGTGCCATCGCAGGTGTGCATGTTCGCCCTTGCCACCGAAGAACCTCACATGCGCTAGCTTGGACCATCCATTGCGCCAGCATGCTAGGGCGCACCAATAGCCGTGCCAACGCCCACTCTCCACGACACTTGAGGTTCGCCACAACTGTGCACACCAACATCCCAAGACTTCTCTGACGCTCGTGCGCGCGCGTCTTGGCTTGTCACCACCGCACCAACCTTGTATTGGCCATGTCGTGACTTTTCCGTCACCTGGCCACGACGCCTATCATTTATGGTTATTTTTAGCATGTGTTTTCATTCCGAACATTTCTACTTTTAGTTGTGTTTTTTTAGAAATCATTTTATGGGCTTTGAGGACGTGGGGCTTAGTTGCATCTTTAGCCCTAGTCGGCCGCATCTCTTGTTTCTTTCTAGGGTTTTTGGCCGCCTCTATTTAAGGGGAGTTCGGCCTCATTACATAGGTTACACATATTTTAGACTCTTAATTAAATTGAGGTTATCTCCTTATTTTGAGTCTTGTGCGACCCATTGTTACTATCAAACCAAAGTTTTCAATCACTTGTTTTATCACTTTGAACGACACCCCAAATAAGACTCATCACGTTGTTGAGCAAAAATGTACACAAAATTGCAAAACACATTAAAATTATTTTTATTTTAGTTCGACCCTCTCTTTTGACTCTTTTGATTAAAAACAATACTGATACAAAATATTAAGGTGGTTTTTATGATTTGGGCTGCACCCAGTTTTGATGGGTTGCCTACGTATCTCTTTAAAGAGAATCAAGCCTTACGTAGTTCAGAGTGTTTTAATTTTGGTTTGGTTTGATTTTCACGCATCAGCGGAACGAACCCGAACCCACCTTCTAGGAAGGGTTGCTCGAATTCAAACCAACTATCATTTGCGTGATGTGAATAAGATTAAACCCACCTTCTAGGAAGGGTTGCCTAATCTCTTCACTATCAAACATGTGACTTAAAATTTTATATATTTTTAATTTGATTTGTGACTGAATATGACATATTTATGTATTATGTCAAACGTCCTACGTATCCACTTATATGTTGTGGAATCAAGTCAAACGTAGTTCTATAAATCAAATAATATGGATTGAATTTTGACTTTATATTTACATTTAAAAGTCAACTTAATATATATGATTAGGCTCAACCTTATATATGTTGAGTCTCCTACATGACTCTTAAAAGAGGTATCGAGTCGAATGTAGGTCTCAATGAACCATAGGTTCAATTAAATATGATTTTTTTATTTTTGATCGTGACTGAACTCAATGAGCTTTTTGCTTTATATTGAGCTTCCTACGTATCTGACGAATCAGAATCAAGTCATCGTAGTTCAAATCTTAAGACTTTGACATTAAATTTGTTTATTTTATTTTCATGCATCAGAGGAATGAATTCAGACCCACCTTCTAGGAAGGGTTGCCTAAACTCCTCCAACTATCATTTGCATGCATATTATTAATTTTTATTTATTTTTATCTTGCCCTTAGTATATCAAAGGATGGAAATAAACCCACCTTCTAGGAAGGGTTGTCTAAATCCTTCATATTATCATATGCAAACAAAAGACAAGTTCATTTCATATTTTGATTTTATTCCAGAATAATTGTTAAACCCAATATTATATATTTTACATTGGGTTCCCAACATACTCTTTTAAGAGGATCAATTCGAGTATAGATCTCAAAAGAGGTGCTTTAATTTTATCATCGACTTTACTTTATGTATGAAAGTCAACTTGAATTTTATGTCCACTCGATATTATGTATTAATCAAGTTTTCCACATAGCTCATTAAAAGAGCATCATATTATACATAGTTCTTAAAATAGAACGAGTATTTTAAAATTAATTGTTTTTATACATGTGTGCGACTGAACTCGATATATATTATATTTAGTATCGAGTGCTTACGTAGCTTTATCAAAAGCATCAAGTCTAACGTAGTTCTAAATAAAGACCAATTAAATATGTTATATGGTCTTCATTTTATTTTAATTAAGGTTGTGATTGAACTCAACGAACATTTGTACGCTTTATGTCGAATTTCCTACGTACTTTTTTGAAAGGGATCAAATCTTCACGTAGTTCTTTAAACAACACATGTTCGGGTCGTTAAAAGCAAGCCTAGATGCACACACAGCCATGTTTAGCCATGTTTAGATTTGAAACTCGTGACTACTGTTATTGTATTTAATTAATGAGTTTATTATTATTTTTGTTCTCTGTGTATATATAAAGACGGCTTGCATTAATAAGTCTGTAATAATCTGACCCACTTATATAGGTACACTAGATTTAATTTTGATCCAATCCATGTGAATACCATTTACATGCATGGCATGTTTAACATATACACTTGCTAGTTTAGTTTCTTTCAAATTTAAGAAACCAATTTTGTCTCACTTGATCAGACATAAAACGCATGTACACCACACATGGAGTCTATGTGTCTCTCATATATATGTGCACATATGCATTCCTTTATATAATGAAATATTTAAAGGATCATGTCATTGTGTTCCACTTAAAACTATATGCATGAATCCTTCTTAATCACTGATTAATCATCTAGTCGGTATATAAATCTTTTTATAAGCCACTGGATAATTTTTGGTCATCAATGGTTATCCAAATCTTAAACATTGTCAACCAATTTTTAACGGCTTTCCGATTTGCATATATCCACATTTTAGATATGTATCCAGAACCTTTATTTGTTGACAATATACATGTAAGATTGTGTTTAACTTACTCCCAAATAATAGGCACCTATAATTATATTATTTTATAGGGGCCTTCGTTAATTAAACCCAAATTAGAAGCAAATTAAACACGTGGAATAGAATACCGTCTAGTTTCTCATGTATTTCGGTCAAGAGATCATTATAACGACTTAGAAAAGGTTTAATTGATGTGGTATTCGGATCCACTCGATTCCTCTCAGGCCACAAATGATTAATTTACATGGTGTTCGGATCCACTCGGTTCCTCCCAGGCCATAAAATTAACCAAGGTCTCAAAACATATATGTTTAAGATTTAAAACAAAAATCAAAATATTTTATAGGGTATGGTGTTCGGATCCACTCGGTTCCTCCCAGACCACAAATTAATTAAGATGTAAGAGGTTAAAGTGGGAATGATAAGCAGTCGGTATATATAACCGGCTTCATCTGCCTTTCATCACGTACGGGTCGATCTTCTTTCATCATTGTCGATCCCTTTGCTCCTTCTCTTTAATTGCATGCACATTACTTCATTTATGTTTGTGCAGATGAAGAAATGAACGATCTTCGCCCCCATGTTGAAACGTGATTGTATGATTCCCCATGATTAAATTGGAGTAGAGAAATACTTGGGTTTTATTTGATTAATCTCTCATCCACTGCCCGTCTTTTTTAATTGGTTGTGCCCATCCAGGGGGAATCGAGAGTCCCCGTTCTTTTTCCACTAGCCAACCCTTTTTTCCTTTTATTTTCTCCTATTTATAAGAAAATAAAAGAAGGTAGTTAGTGGATGAAAAGCGATAACCACCCAAAAACGGTTTAAGGGAAATTAATTAATTTCTTTTATCTTCATTAATCTGATAAATGAGGGAACCGTAATTTGCAATTGCCAATTTTAATTTCTATTTGTTTTATTTTTCTTTTGGGCTAGTTTAACTTGATTCAAACATGCAAAACTCAACTTGAGCCCAAGAAGATTTGTAAAAGCCCATTCTTTAAAATGAGAGCTTTTTTTGTTAAATTCATGATAAATTAACCAAATTATTATTTTGATTAATTCTCACTATATTATATAAAATCATGAAAAATTTAAATTCATGAAATTTTACTCGTCAACACACGTTGAGTCTATTCGGTCCATAACGTTGGGTTTCGGATCATTCAATTCTTCCTCTTTGCTCGTGAGACCTAATATGTGGTCCAAGATAAAGATCTGAGTGTCCTTAAGTCTTGACGAACCTAAGTTCGCATCAGAAGCCTTTCTTCTATAAGCTCTGCTTGTTCAAGCTTTCTTCTTTCAAGCATGTACACACCACTTACTTAGAATTCTACCTTCACATAAACTCCAAAGCGTATTTTCACATAAAGTTATGATTACCTTTTCTTCTTTTAGAGATCGATATATAAATCAAGATTAATCGCAAAATTCCTATTTATAGTCATTTAAATCATATCGAAGAAATACCTTATCAATGCCAACAAATTTCTAAGTAGTTCTTGACTAAAAAGTCCGAAAGATTGCAACTTTTTTCAATTGACAACACTTCCTTCTAAAATAACAGTTCCCTAAATTGTACATGTGAACAAGTTTTCTCTTCCAAAGTCTGCTTGCTCAAGCTTTCTTAAGCACACAACCCTTACATAGAACTATAGCTGCAAATAAAATCGAAAGCGTGTTTTCTTCTATTATAGATTGATGCATAAATCAAAACTAATTTCACAAATAAAGATATCGCAAATCCTTAATCATAAGATATTATATCATAAAATTAATATTTATCAAAGCAATATCTTAATCTTCTAACTTTTGGATCCAGTTCTTGAAATAACATATCTTAATTATAGATTAGATCTTGAATCTTTATCAAAATAGGATCTGGAGAGAATTATTCCAAAAATAGGCTGGGTCGAAAATTAATTTCTGAGATAGGCTAACGTAGTAGGTTTTAGATATGTTTGTCCCATTTTTTTTTTTTAAAAACTAGGTGGATGGCCCGTGCTATCGCACGGGTTCTTATTATTTATGGTTTATATTGTCTACGTGAAGTTATATTTTTTTGTATATTACTGGTATATTTTTTTCGCTTAGTGGGATGTGTAGTTGATTAATTGAGTACAAAGATAATATAATATTAACTATGAGTTTGGTTCCCATAAAACACCCCCTTAACATGAAGCGGAAGGAGAATTTTGGGCCCTTGGATCAAGGAGATCCAAGGGCTAATTTTCTTTCCCCTTTTATTAAGGACGGGGGCAATTATGTCTTTTCCCTCTCTAATTAATAATCCTTTTTCTCTTTTTTGTTTTATTTTTGGGGGTAAATTGAAGACTCAATCGATTGAATCGATTTTTTTGATTGAATCGATTGTGCGATTGAATCGATTGCAATCTCGTTGTTAAGGGAGTAGATTGTGCGATTCTAGGGTTCTAGGGTTCATTCAAAAAAGATCAAAGATTGTGCCCTTCGATTGAGACGGAAGGAGATTGCCATCGCCGAATCCGAAATCCAACGAGTTTGAATCTGCGAGTCTCGTTCCAACCATGGCAGAATGTGGTAAGAGGAATTCACAAATCCATTGAACGAGATCGAATTGTGTGATTTTTCGGAATCGATTGAACTGGTCAATCGAACTTGTTGAACGAGATCGAACTGTGTGATTTTCGGAATCGATTGAACTGGTCAATCGAATTGTGTGAATCTAGTTGGATTTCGATTGAACTGTGTGAATCGAACTTAATACAAGGCCAATCTTGAACTGAGTGAAGCAATTGAACTGTGTGAATCGATTGAACTGTGTAAATTTTCCATTAAACTAGGCCAATCTTGCAAAATTCGACGTTGCACTTTTCGGAGTTAATACACTTTTCGGACTTACTAGTGCACTTTTCATACTTAAGTAACGCACTTTGAACAATGAATTCCTCTTCTCGTTGATACTTTGAACTAATCATAAAGAAGTAATACTAGCAAATGAGAATGCACTTTTAGGACTTAATAATGCACTTTTTATACTTACTAGTGCACTTTTCATACTTACTTGCACTTTTCATAAAGGAGTATTACTAGTATATGACAATGCACTTTTCAAACTTACTAGTGCACTTTTTATACTTAACAATGCACTTTTCATTTTTGTTTAGAGAACATATATTCGACCGTATATAGATATTTTATTTGTTATAGAGAACATATTTTTATTGCACTTTTCAAAGTTAATGATGCACTTTTTACACTTAAGAGTTCACTTTTTCTACTTAATATCACTTTTTATATCTTTTACTTTTCACTGATTTAGTTAGTAGTTTAGGTAATGCACTTTATTATACTTTCAATGCACTTTTACCGATTTTCAACTAACACCTTTATATTTCCCTTTTATGTTGTTGTAGTGGGGACATCAAACTCTTCTTCAACTACTATTCTGAATGAGGAATCACCTAAAAACAGTGGTGAATATTTCATTGAGCTATCTCAAGGGGGAACGACATACTATTTGCCCACATGTCCATCCGAGTTGAAACCATATGAAGGTCAACGTTTCACCACTTTGGATGAAGGTATGGAGTTCTACAAAAGATATGCATCTTCTTGTGCATTTGAAGTTCGTCACGGGACTCGCCATACAAAAGATGGCATTGTCATAACTAAGTGGATGACATGTTCAAAACAAGGTTACAAGGATACTCGGATTGAACGAATTCGTCAAACGAGATCGAAACGGGCTGGTTGTGTGACAAGAATTGTTTATAAATTAGCCGGGACAAAGGGCTATGTAGTGAGCACATTTGTAGAGCATCATACACATAAGCCCATGGAGCGTAGATTTTCGCAATTTTTAAAGTCCAATCGAAATCTGCATATGGGCCACAAGAAGTTTATCCTCGATTGTTTTAAAGCCAATGTCGGTCCTACAAAATGCCATAGGGTGTTTAAGGAACTTGTAGGTGGCTATTCACACGTGGGGGCTTCTGTTGTTGATTTCAAAAACTTCCGAAGAAATTTTTTGGCATTCTTTGCTGGTTTAGACGCTCAGATGTTAATCGATAAATTCCATCAAAAAAGAGAACTTTGTGACGCATTCTTCTTTGAATACGATGTGGATACCCAAGACCGGTTGACAAGGTTGTTTTGGGTTGATCCGATCTCAAGAAAAAACTTTGCCTTCTTTGGAGAAGTTGTGTCCTTTGATGCTACATACAGGACTAATAGGTATATTTTTCTTATGCACTATTATTAGTTTCAGGTGCACTTTTACCTGTTAATAATGCACTTTTACCTGTTTTTAATGCATTTTTACATGTTTTTAATGCACTTTTTGACATTATACTTGCACTTTTTTCTTATGCGCTATTATTAATTTCTGGTGCACTTTTAGCTGTTTTTAATGCACTTTTACATGTTTTTAATGCACTTTTACATGTTTTTACTGCACTTTTTGACATTATACTTGCAATTTTTTCTTATGCACTATTATTAGTTTCTGGTGCACTTTTACATGTTTTTAATGCACTTTTTGACATTAGACTTGCACTTCTTTCTTATGCACTATTATTAGTTTCTGGTGCACTTTAACCTGTTTTAATGCACTTTTACATGTTTTTAATGCACTTTTTGACATTATACTTGCACTTTTTTCTTATACGCTATTATTAGTTTCTGATGCACTTTTAGCTGTTTTTAATGCACTTTTACATGTTTTTAATGCACTTTCATGCTATGTACTCTCTTTTTGTTTTTCATATAGGTATGAAATGGTTTTTGCTCCATTTATCGGTTTGGATCGCCATAAAAGGTGTGTTACATTTGGTTTCGGGTTGTTGTTAAATGAAAATATTGAATCCTATGTTTGGCTTTTCGAGAGGTTTAAGAAAGCCATGGGGAATGATCCAAAAATAATAGTCACAGATCAAGATATGGCCATTAAGTCTGCAATAGCGCGTGTATTTCCTAATGCACGTCATCGTCTTTGCATGTGGCACATCATGCAGAAGGTTCCCGAGAAGACAAAAGCTAATGCAGATGGTCCAGCTTTCAAGGAGAAACTTCATTCTATTGTGTGGGATTATTCTCTCGAGCCGGCTGAATTTGAGGAGAGGTGGTTGGCTCTGGTAGATTCTTATCCACTGGACAACAAAAAGTGGTTCCATGATATGTTTTCTATTCGTCAGTTTTGGATCCCAGCCTACTTCAGAGATATAATGTTCGGTGGGTTGGTTAGGACCACTTCTATATCTGAGGTACAGAATAATTTCTTTGGTCATTTTATCGATAGATATTACAGGCTTGTGGAGCTAGCAGTGCACTTTGAGAGCGCATTAGACGCTCAGAGACATACATAGTCGAAGTTGAACTACGAGTCTTCCACTATGTTTCCTGATTTTAGGACTACACTTGAGTTAGAGAGGCATGCAGCAGAGGTTTTCACATTGACAATCTTCAAGTTGATTCAGACGGAAATATGTTCTGCTTGTTTTGATTGTCGTTTGACTAGTATGGTTCTAGAAAACGAAGCCATCACGTATACCATTGTGCAAGATGGTAGGCCTATAGTGCAAACTGTGTACACTCAGAATGACGACAATGTGGTTTGCTCATGCAGAGAGTTTGAACGTGTTGGCATGCCTTGTCGCCACATGTTTTTTGTCTTTAAAAACTTGGACATGGCACGCATTCCCATCAAATTTGTCCTCACTCGGTGGACTAAACTTGCAACCATAAAGCCGATTTTCAGTATTGCCGGTTCATTGGTCGATCATTGTGCTGAGTTGGAAGAGAGGCAAAAGTTAACAAATACATTGATTTTTGACTTTTTCTGTTGCATGGGACTTTTAGAGCGAGATACTACTCAACATCTAAAGGACTTTGTGTGCCTTATTAGTGATCAGAAGGAAGCTCTTATGAAAAAGGTCTGGTTATGCAAAGTTCTAGCTCCTATAATGCACAAATTGCTGAGGAATTTGCTGGTACATCATTGCCTACCACAATAAGTACCCATCCACCAGAACAAGCCAGGACCAAGGGGAGTGGGAAGAGAATTCTAGGTGGTAAGGAGTCCGAAATTCAAACCAGAGATAAGAAGAAAAGAAAATGTGGTAGATGCAAGAAGTATGCAAATCACAATAGGTCAACTTGTGAGTATATTACTTTTGCATTTTAACTTGTATATAATGCACTTTTTCTATTTTATAGTGCACCTTTTTATCTATTAGATGCACTTTATTAAGTTTTTAATGCACTATTTGACACTCTATGCACTGGCCAAAAATTTACATTATTTGTTTTCTAAAATGCAGGTAAGAAAAACATTGAGGAAAGTGAAGAATCTGCTGAGATAGAAGAATTTGACCCAAATACATCATGTAAGTATTTTTGTTGTGTTTTCTTTTTTGTTTTAAGACTTTCTTCTAATGTGTCCCCCTTTTTTCTTATTTTCAGGTTGATTACATTCTTCAAGGCAACCATCAACAATTCATTTTATATTTTTTAGTTTACCTATCCAGACATTTTTTACATTATCAATATTAATTTTGCACTTTATCAATACCAATTTAAGTATTTTTGTTTAAAGGAATGTAATGCACAGCTTTATATCGATGCACTTTACTAGTATTTGTAATGCACTTTAACTATATATTGGTGCACTTTTATCAATATCCTAATGCACTTTATCTTTTATATCGATGCGCTCTAAATCACCCGTACTAACTTTGGACACGAAACTTGAATATGTGTATGTTGTTAGTAAGCCATGAAATTAAACTTTACTGGTTTTGTGTAACCACGAAACTTGAATCAAACTTTACTTTGATCATGTAAATGCAGGACATATCTAATCCAGAACCAGATGCTCAACTTAATCCCACTCGCAAATCGGATGAATGATGTTAACTTACAAGACTAGCTTGAAGATGGCTTTGTATATTCTGATTATTCTCCACTATTTCTTATAGATTTCACTCTAATTTATAGGTCCGTTCTTTCTGTCGATTATGTCATGTATGATCTCTCTGTTTCTTGTTGATGGTGATCAACACGTGGTGTTTGTAAATGACTAACAAATAAAAGTGAATCCTCCTATCTTTTTATTTGGAACGAAGAGGCTAACGCTAACTGTATATGAATAACTTGAAATTTCCCAAGTCTTGTGATGTATTGCAGTACTTTTGACAAATTATCTTAGTGGTTTTGATTCTTCAACTACTATTCCGAAGTTTTTGTTGCTCTTGGTTTGTGTTAAAGTATTGAGATTCTTGTTATAGATGTTCATATAACAGACTATAACGATTCATTAAGTGAACACAACTTCAAGTACAAAAGGATGACAGACTATAACTTCTAAAAAGTCATCAATATAAGCCATAAGGCAACGCCATTAGCCCCGCTCCACAAACACTATCAAGGAGCAGTTTGGTCCTCTGATTTCCTGGGGCGCAACAGATCTGATCTCATAATTTCCTAGCACTTCAACCAAGAAAGTTTTCTTAAAATGTTCAATCTAGAGAGCATAGCAATAAGCACCCTACTTCTACTTATCATCCTCTTAAAGTCCTACCATAACTACCTAAATTGTTCAAGGTTAGAAAGTAGCCTCTTAAAGTCCTACCATAGCCACCAAAAAAATGTTCAAGTTTAGAAAGTAGCCATGGCTACTTTCTAACCCTCTATGCAACTAAATTCTTTAACTTCTCCATCACCGTCTTCTTCATTTCATTACATTCTGAGTTGATGATGGCATAGGCGTACTTCCTCCTTAGCATATCCATGGCCCTTATGATTTGACTATTCGAGAATTGTCTCCCCCAACACTCATCTATCTTGTTCGGTGGACCCATATACGTCTCCAAATGACGCATAGCATATAATCCACCGTTGACATCACTTTTTGGGTCATCCCACCCGAGGTTCTGCTCGTCTATCCCATTGTATTCTTCAAGTCTACCGACTTTTGCAAAGAACTTCCACTTTTTGAGATATTTGATAAGATTGGTCTTCTGCAAGATATAAAATTACAACATAAGATACAAAATTACATCATTTAATAATTATATTTATGAATGCACTTTTCACATTTTAAAATGCACTTTTACTACTTCATGGTGCACTTTCTGATTTACGATGCACTTTTTAATCCTTGTTTTGCAAGGATTGAACAATCCTTGCAAAACAACATTTCGAATGAGATCTGTCAAGCCAATAATTGTCTACATCAACAAGAAAGTGATCCCAGCAATTAACTGGGGCCAGCAAGACCGATACTGAAAATTAATATTACTAAAAATCAGTGATTAAAATGCAAGCCTATAACACAAAGGTGTAGAAGGAACAGAATCTAGCAGGATCATTGTTACATAAATTTTAGCTTTACCTAGTACAGTTAGATAACCTAACATCTAAGTGCATATGCTTGTAATGTTTTATCTAGCATTAATGAGTGTACAAAGATTCCATTGAGCAAAATGATTTATATATTTGGCATGATTTAAAAAGCTTACCATGTTGAAAAACTTGAATTAACAGGAGTCTTCAATTTATTCCTTCTTTGTTGAGTTGTGAAGAAGCTCTATAATTCCATTGATCTTCAAATTAAAACTTACTACAACGTAAGTTTCATTATTGAAAATCACAGGAATCAATATCTACAAATGGAGAGAAAACATTTGTTAGTTTTTCAAGTACTATAGAATTAAAGTGAAACAGTTTACTTACAATTTTAATAAAAAAATTACCAAGTCGATCTTCTTCATTAGCCTTCCCTCAACAATGCCTAAAGCCAAGTCCATTCCATCATTGAATACCTCTTGGCTAACTTCATTAGACTGTTTAAATGGAGTTTCTTTAAAGTCAAATTAAAATTAAAATAACAACTACAACATACACATCAATGCACTTTTGACACTTTATAACGCACTTTTTACACTTAATAATGCACTTTTTTAAAGAATGATGAAGGCTAGATTTCCAAAACAGTTCAAAAAGGATCAGTGCTCAATAACTGAGGGAAGGAAGTTGTAAACAGTGTGCTTAGGAATAGCTTTGAAATTAAACTACAGGAATAATTATGTGGCAAAAGTGACTTTAAGTAAGGAGATGAATGGGATGATAAGGTTAGCTTTTTAGGCCTAAGTGCTTTATAAACTGATAAGCATGGTACATGTGACGTAAGAATGCACTTTTCACGATTAATAATGCACTTTTCACACTTAAGAGTGCACTTTTTATACTTGTCTACTATTACCCTATATCTAGAATGCACTTTTCACATTTTATGATGCACTTTACACATTTTATGTTGCACTTTTTTTTATCATAAAGGGAAAAGAAAACAATAAGAATTTGAATAGAGAACTTACTGTTCACTGCCAAATATTTCCTTTTCCTGCCCAAGTGGGTTAACCGCAAACTCCCACATGTGCTTTTCCTCTTGTCTTAAATCATAGAAGATATTGATCATTCTGATTTGGAAAGGGCTTACCACTACAATTCCAGCCTTCTTGGGTCGTTTTCCTACTACAATAGGAATTGGACTATCCATCTTTCTTTTTTCCTGTCCAATATACAACATTAAAATAATTAAATATACATTTATTAAAAGATGAACACAATGTATCAAATGAAAAGAGAGAATTTTTTTTGACAAGTATACCCGCTTCTTTCTTAGCTTTTGTACTTTTGATGGCTCCTCCTTTTCAACCTTCTCTTCTCCCACTTGTTTCACTTCCTTTTCAACCTTTTTCCCTTCATCCACTTGTTTCATTGCTCCTTTAAGAACAACTTGTTGGTCATACTCTTTAGCAATCTCAGTCGCGATCACTATTGCATTTTCACCAGCTAGTTGTTGTTCATTAGAAGTCCCCTCTTCTAGCCTAGTGGATGCATTCTCATTTGCAGAATCTGTTTTATCTCCAACTATGGTGAGATCTTCCATTTCTTCATGTGTATCAAGTCCTTCACCTTCATTTACTTCTTGTTCAGAATCTGTTTTTTCCTCGTCTCCTCCTTCAGATTCAACCTCATCCTCTTCAAATTCAACTTCTTGTTCGGTTGACTTCATCAATCCTCCTTCTAATTCCATATCAAGCAAGTTAAACGAGGGAGGAGTGAAGTCGGATGAATATGGATTCAACTTCTTCTTTTATGTTTCTGCTTTTGCTGCTTTCTCCAATGCATTCAGAAGTTCTGGATCATTCCAAAACGGATCCTGCGAGCAGTCCCAAAAGGTTTTCCAATCTGCAATAGGGTTAGCTGGAGAATCTGTGGCAACTTCAGAAGGTGTATTCTCTACCATATTCGAGAACCTCTCTATTGCCCGCCTGACAACGATATTTTTCTCCTTTAGCTGCTCCTTGATAGCTCCACAATAGTCCGAGAGCTCTGCAATGCTCTTTGCAGCTTTGCTTGCCTTTCTTGAGACTGTCTTCACAATAACCTGTTAAAACATATTTCTTTAAGTTAATATGTATTCATTGTTTAAGGATGCACTTTTCACATTTAACAATGCACTTTTCATATCTAAGGATGCACTTTTGTAGAAATTCAGCTTTGTTGATCATATTTTGAGACTACTGGTGCTTGTTGAAAACTCAATTTAAAATAGTTTAAACCAACACTTTTCATGCTTTACAATGCACTTTTTTATACTACACAATGCACTTTTTAAGAATAGAATCTAGAATGCACTTTTTATCCTACACAATGCACTTTTCATATCTTACAATGCACTTTTAAAGAAAGAAAACTAGAATGCACTTTTTAGTCTACACAATGCACTTTTTAGCCTACACAATGCACTTTTTAGCCTACACAATGCACTTTTTAAACTACACAAAGCACTTTTCAATATTCAGAATTTTCACATTATTTCACTGTGAACTCAGAGGTTCAGAATTTTTAAAAAGCCAAAGTTTCAATACTCTACACAATGCACTTTTCATATCTTACAATGGATTTTTTTTTTCTCAGCAAAAGAGAAATATTTTTTCAACAAGTACTTAGATGCATGTTCTAGCATTGCATTTATTCAATTTAAATATACTTCACAATGCACTTTTTAAAATAGAATCTAGAATGTAATGCTAGAATACAACTTAAGAATGGGCTTTTTAACAGAATTTCAATATACCTCTAACTCTTCCAATTCATCCCCAATAAATTCTTCTTCTCTAGATGTGGGTAGAGTTGGTGTTCTTCTGGTTTGGTTTGCAACTACATTTTTCTCCCGCAAATGCACTTGACCAAAGTTTTTAACAATTTGCCACTCTTTGTTTTGTCGATCACACAATGACCTTCCACTCCATGCCATGAAGACGGGAAAAGTATGTTTAGGGTGTTGTCCCACGAATATACCTCTGTCAACATATAGAAGCTGAAAACAAAAGAGAGTAAATTTATTAAACTTCTAAGCCTATTATTGAATCATAACCAAGCTTAATTAATAAAAGACAATGCATGAAACTAAATTTGATAGAATAGAAGTTTTTGCTTACAACAAGTAGGAGTATTGGGCCGTTGAATTTTAAAGTGCGTTTCTTCTTCCATTTTAAAGTCTTTTGAACAAGTACTGTCTTCAGAAAGTTGCACCAATCCAGCTTAAAAATTTCTTCCACATCTTTAATCAGTATATTGTGGTTTGCTTCCCCATTGCCCGTACTTTCAACAAGGGAGCAGATGAACAAGATAATAAAGTGTCTTTTGAACCAAACACCTCCATCTTCACATGCTTTCATCTTTATTACAACATCATTAGTTGTAATTTTTTTGGTGGAAACTTTTATATCCTCTTCACTTTCAAAAACAGAACCTATAAACTGCATCTTCCATTCTGCAAGAAGTGCGGCTGGGTCGTTCCTTTTTCTCTTCTTTATCTCCGTCCCACCAAGGAGTATTCTAAAGACATCATGAACAACTTCATCATTGATGTGAATGATCCTTTGTTCATCTATTTTGAGCTCACACCTAGTAGCATCAAAACGATCTAATAGCCACAATGCAAGACTACACGACAGATCAGACACTTCAAAGCTCAATAAATAACCAAATCCAATGCTTCTGATGCTCTCCTTTTGTGCATGATTTAGTAGCTTTAAGTACTCTGCAAAAATATTTGGCACTGTCCTAGTTCCCAAACTAGGAAACTTACTTGTGATTGTACACCTCTTCCTTTGTTCACCTATTTGAAAAGACATAGAAAATAGGCAAACAGCTAAACATCAAAAATGTTGAAAAGACATAGAAAAGACATATAAAAATCAAAAATGAATTTGGATGTACTTGTAAGAGAATGTCTTCTTAGGCCAATCATCAATGCACTTTTCTTAGGCACTCTTGAAACTTTCTAATGCACTTTTTAAATCTTATGATGCACTTTTCATATGTTCTCATTACAAGGAAAGTACAAGATATTAGTGGAAAATGTTGCACTAATTTTGCTTCATTTAATTTCTTAATGAAAGAGGATGTGATAATAAACAGCTAAACATCTGGAAGGCAGTTATAACAGTGTGATCATATTGCAAATAAAAATCAGATAAGAAAAATCCATCCTCCACAACATTTCTAATGCCATTTATCAATACACTTTTCCTATGTATCAATGCACTTTTGAAACTTTTCAATGCACTTTTTCAATCAAATGATGCACTTTTCTAATGCCATTTATCAATGCTCTTTTACTATGTTACAATGCACTTTTCAAACTTTTCAATGCACTTTTTCAATCAGATGATGCACTTTTCTAATGCCATTTATCAATGCACTTTTCCTATGTCACAATGCACTTTTCAAACTTTTCAATGCACTTTTGAAACTTATAAAAACACTTGAATTTTATGATTTTTCTTACCTTGGTTAGAGGAGGTGCCACCTTCCATTCTATTTTCGGGGTCATGTTTTTTTTCTTCCTCCTCTCTGTTTTGGATTTTTTGTTCATGGCAATATTATAATTGAACATAAAAGTACAAAAATACTTACTTTATTTAAAAAAAAATTGGAGCATTTTTAGTTACCTCTCATTTCTTGGGTATTATCACCACCCAAGATCCTCATTGTCCCTTCAAGTAGACGTATTTCCTTGGTAACTTTACATATGAAATAGAACAAATCAATGTATGCATGATCCAACCAAAAAACTTGAGTAATTGAGATAAACACGACACAGAATAAATACACAGCTCATCCCAACATGAATTGAAAAGATTTTGATTAATTGGAAGAGATTTTCAAAAATCACCAGGAGGGGGAGTGTTCAAGACAATCTTTAATAGTTCAATGCAAACCATAAGTTGTCTGATTCATAATTCCCTGAACAATCAATAGCAATAAAAGTACTGGATAATTCTGTTTGCACAAATTAGGTCCTTGACTCCTTGTGCATTTTACCAACAGCAATTAGTCAATTACCACTATGCAAGATCATCATTAATAACTCTTTTGATTTTCAAATGTGCATATATACTAGAAGAAACATGGGACACAATCTTCTATTGTAAATCATGCGGGACTTAAAAATTGAAGGAGTTGTTCCTAGCATCAGTGAATTATTGGTGCTATTGATGCACATAAAAATTAGCAAACATAAGTCAGCAATTAATCTATACATAAAAACATACACCAGCAACATCGAAGTTTCTTTAGAATAGAAGATTGTGTCCTTTTCGATTTCAATCATCAGGTTCATGTCATGACCAACAGAAATTGATGCTTTTATTTCACTATCCTCTCTTGATTACTTAGGTTAATCCTAATTTGAACTGAAAACTTCATCAAACTGGAGACAAGGCAAAGGTTTTGCTTTGTGGAGTTTTTACGATACATAAGCAACCACCATTACCATTAAAACAAGCATTAAAACTACCACAATAACGAACATAAATAAGGCAAAAACCGAAACAGCGAGATCAGAAAAACATACGCTGAAAATAAGGTGAAGAAAATTAGGGCTTATACCTTTTCGATTTGTTTTTGGAGGCATCGCGATTCGTGGGAGAGATTGAAGGCGAAGGTGAGATCGAAGGTGAAGGTGAGGGCGATGGACCGAATCACGTTCCTGGATCGAGCGTTTGTGGAGCCTTCGATCTATTGGAGACTTCGATCGTCCGTCGTCCTTCGATCGTCCATCGTCCTTCGCTTGCTTTGGGAGACTTCGATTGGGGCTTGTTTTGATATTTGAGAGTGAAGTTAAGGGTATAGAAATTGGGGTGTATTTACAAAAATTGCCACCTTGTTGATTTGTTTTTTTTTTCTTTTCAAAATCACAGGAATAATTTGAGCCCTTGGATCATGTGATCCGACGGCTGACAATTCTCCTTCCGTTTCATGTTAAGGGTTGGTTTTATTTGAATCAAACTCTATTAACTATAGTATGTTAATTTAGAAGGAATAAAATTTTGAATGTAAAAATTAATTTATGTTAAAAAAAATCTAAATTCTCACACCATATGACCGTGCAATACATTTTTCATTTTTCATTATATATTTAGTGATAGATTTAAGCATCCATAAAAAATCTAATATAAAAAATACATTGATATTATATATTGTTGTAAATAATCACTATCACTCTTTTTTTTGGACATGCTCTTAAATTTAGAGTTGTCTTAATCTATATTCATACCTTGATACAAAGATAAGGTATACTTGCATCCATGCATTTTTGTGTGTACATCCACATATTCTCCTCTTCTCCACTACCAACTTGGCTTCTTGTAAACACTTTTTAAATTCTTCTCTAATCTATCATTTTTTCACTTGTTGTGAAACTATATAGGGATATGAGATATTGCATTTAGTTACCAAACCATTTATAGCTGTCAATATGAAGAGGGTGAAGTGATTTTTTATATTAGAAAAGTTGGAAGTTTAGAAATATGAAAGATTATTTAGGAATGTGAAAAGTTGGAAGACTTATTTTATATGTTACAACTACGCTTTTAATATGAAAATTTATTTTGATCATATTTATTTTCTTCTTATCTTTTGATATTTATTCATATGCAATATGTAATGCCAAAAGCCTATTTAAGGTGCAAATTGATGTTCTCATTATCATTGCAAGAGGACTATTTTTTGGATTGAATGACTAATAATACCATTAATTTAATTTGATAATTAGATTTCTTTTAATTTTTCTATTTTATAGTATATATAGATATAGAAGATTATAAATTATTTTTATTAATTATGTATTTGCATTGTTTTTTTTATAAAGAACATAGGTTAACTTATCAATTTTGATTATAAATTTATTGTAGAGCTTTCTTAATCTTTTATAAATTTAAAAATGCTTAATTTATAAGTTTATAATTAATTTTTTTTATTAATTTTATGAGCAATGATGGAAAAATAATTCTCTCTATTTTATAAGATATAAATGAATTAGATTATTAACGAACAAATTATAATGAATCTCGCATGTTTTTAAATTCACAAATTCTATATATTGGCGCTTCAAAAAAACTCTCAAAAATAGAAGCACACCGCAAATCCTAATCGATATTTAAAAGATGAATAAAGGACTCAAGAATTTGTATGGACATTTGATAATGAGAAATAAGAGGTCTTGTAATTTGTAAGGCCATTCGAAATTTTTTGATGAATTAAAAACACCTTTTAATGTTAGCTCTCAATGTAAATAACCTTGGGTGTTTTTATATTTGTTTGATATTTCTTTAAATCAATGGAAAACCAAAAGGCATAGCCAAATCAACAAAATGATCACTACAATTGATGTCATTAATGGAAAACCAAGAGTCTACTTTTTGGTCAAGGAAAACTAAAAGTCTTTTTTATGAAGTTTAAAAGTAATAGTAATAAATAAATAATTTTTTATACTCTTTCACCTTAATTATAGATTGGTCATAAATGACAAAAAATTTCTTCTTTATAATGTATATAGAAAATAGATAGATAGATCATAAATAGAAAGATAGATAGATAGATAGATAGATAGATAGATAGATAGACGATTACATTTATGATGGTGTTTTTTTTTCACTTGCTCGATCTTGCAAATGAGTCCACTATTCTTAGTTCCTATAGAAATGAGATTTTGATTTCATCATCGGTTTCACAAACAATGGAGCATAAGTGGATATGTTTTAGTGTAAAGCAAGATAATTTAAAATAAAATTTTAGTTATATTTTACTTAATAATAATATTATTTATATCATATTTTCTCATATCCTCTCATCACTCAACATGAAAATGCAACAATAAAATAAATGCATATTGGAAAATATAAAACTAAAATTTATGTAAACGATTATAACATTTTAGATCTCACCTTAGTGATCATAATGAATTATCTCCATTCCATATGTTTGCGAAAAGACCTTCATCCTATTGGGCCTCAAAGTACATTGTTACAAATTAGATTGTCTCATAAAGCACTAAGCAACTCTTTCATAAAATTGTAAAATTATTTTACAAATGAAATGAAATAAAAATAATCATATATTGTCTTTTGGTTTTAGAGGTTTCAAATTCGACCTCCCCATAAATTTATGTAATTAGTTTGAGTTTCAAATAAGTTGAAAATAGGAAAAAAAGATTGAGTGCACAAAATGATAATTTATTCTATACGTATTTTTACAAAGAGTTAAATCTATCTAAAATGTGAAAGAAGGGAAAATATAAACTGATATTGGTAAGAGAAAAACCCTTCACATAAATTAATCGAATTAATCTACCATCAAATGATTACCCTAGCGCATAAGCTTCTCTTCTTCACGTGATCATCAAATGACTCATGTGATCCTCATCCACTTTGCCAAGCATTTTGACATGAATGATGTTTTTCACTTACCATATAAATAAAAGAATAAAATAATCAAAGTGTATCCAAAGATAATGCTAGAAATCATATGAAACAAAGGGATTCAAAAGAGAAAAAGTACCACTATTGAATTGTGTAAATCATTTGCTTTTGCTCTTCAAGTAACAATCACCAAACATATCAACTATAAGATTTAGTTTGTAAATCATTTGCTTTTTTCCTTCAAGTAACAAGCACCAAATATATCAATTATAAGAGAGTGATGTAATCATGCAAAAGTGAAAGGCTTATATAGTGAGAATGATAGTGGAATAAGAAATGTTATATTTTAAATTTGATCTTATCTTTTGTTTGGAATACCAAAGGTTGATCTTATCTTCTTTTACTTTTATTTGTAATATCAATGGACATAATTTAATGGGTTTAAATTCATATTGTAATACCAAAGGTTGTATGAAATATCAAGGGTTACCAAACTTGCTAAATAAATTAGATATATGTTTTAGGCCAATTGAATAAGTCATTAATTACCCAAAATTTTATATTTTATATAGATTTATAATCTCCCCATCTTCTCACTCGTTTAGTTTATCTTCAATAATCAAGGATCAACAACTCATCTTCTTGCTCGCGCTCAACCCAACTCCGGCAACCCATCACCTACAACCACCACCACCGTCTTACAACCACCCACCGCATGATTACTTACAATAAACCCAAAACTAAACATATTTTTCTGAAGAAAAAACCACACTTCACCTACAAAACTCAAAAGGGTACAAAATATGATAAGCAAATGACAAATCTTAGGATTGTATCCGTATATAGGCAATTTTTCAATGATCAATTTTTATTAAACTCAACTAATTTTCAAATTTAGGGTTTCATATTCAACATGAACTCTAATTCTAAAATCATATATCAACTCTTAAGCCTCAAATTGAGTAAAGTAACACAAATTACAGACATCAAACACATGCAATGGATCAAAACAAGTAAGATCTTTCCAAATATAGTCGAATATCATCGAAAATGCTCAAATAAACAACCTTGAGAAGGAACAAATTTTTTCATATTAACATAAAGTTGTTGCTCAAGTATCCGACTCTTCAATGGATACTCGTTCTTTGTTCTGACTTGGGGAATGCCACATGTATTCTTTTCGATCTTGTACGAAGCAAGAAAAGGGTTCCAAACCTCAATCCCTTGCTTATTAGACGGAAGACCACAAAAATCTCGACAAACAAAGTGAAGAAAAAAAATATAAGTAAACTAGACAACAACTTTTCAACTTTTCTAGAAAAAAATAAATAAAAATCAAAACATGAACTCGAGCCTCCATCGCCCGCCTATACCCGAAATACTTTTTGACTAATCATGTTTTAAGAATAAAGATTTTTCAGGCTTAGTTTCAAAGAAAAATTGAATGAAAAGGGGTAATTCATTCATATTTAAACTAAAATGGTTACAAAATCCTAGGTAACCCTAGGAATTTACAAATCAGCTAGCCAAACACTAGCAATCCACATCCTTGTTTTTCTATATCTTTTCCTCCACTTAGCCATGACACAATTCCTTATAATATGCATAATGCACACTCTCAAACACTCCTCCACTGAGCTCTCTTCATTTTTGAAGATCTTCTTTTTTCTTGCAATCCATATGTAGTATATGATGTCATAGTCTATTGCATTCCACAAATTGAACATCAATGAGCTCTTACCTCTAAACTAGGTTGAGTTTCGAATCCACTCCTCTATACTTGAAGAGGTTTTGCATATCTTTGCCCATATATTGTATACCTTTTTTAAGCACCCTCTATGAGAATACACATTTGAAAAAATGTACTCCCATAATTCTTGACAATATTTGTTACAAATCACACAAACCTTTCATTTTGCACTATACTCATCTGTAATAGCTTGTCCTTTGTATTGGCACCCTTGCTCATAATCAACCAACTAGTGAATACAACTATAGGAGTGTTTACCATACATCAAATCCACTTGCACCACTTAACATTCCGAACTCTTGTCCTCAGACTATCATAAACACCTTTGGTGTCTTGTTTCCCATTTCTAGAGGTCAGAATTGGAGGTTCTTCATCTCCATTCAAAGTTCCACAAGATCACGCCTTATCTTCAAAACTCCCCTCCAAATGGCGCTAGCTGTATATATGCTTACAACTTGTGCTCCAAAAATCCTCACATGAGCAGAACAACATTTGCCCACTTGTGCCAAATTGTGTTCGAGTCTTGTAGTAGTTTGAAAAAAATTCTTAGATTTTCCACAAATAGTTGTCAACTTCGCTCTTATTATTGTCGTTCTTTCATGACATGTTGTCTTTAGGGAATTGTAATCTGCTTCTCCAAACAACTCATGCAAACAAATCACCCATAACCAAGATATAATATATTTTCTTTTCATATTTACATATCTTCTTGTGCTACAAGTAACTATATGAAAGTATGAAACCCTAGAAGAAAGATCACCCGGGTTTACCTTCATTGTAACCACTTGGAATTTCTCTATCAAACTTTGAATCTTCCATACTAGCAGCCATTGTGATTAAGAACTCTAATGAACGACTCCTCAACTTCCCTAAATTTCCCAATTTTGATTTCCATTTTTCATTGACACAATTTTATGAAGTTGAAATGTCAAGGAACAAAAACTATAAAGCATATGGTGTTAGAAGGGAGTAGTCTTCCAACAGCATGTAACAAGTTATCACCCTAGCTTGTTTTATTCTTCTTGGTGATATGTCAGAATACATGAAACATGTAAAGAAAACACCTAGCATTAAAAGTTCAATCCCCAATGACAAACAAATGATCCATACTATACTAGTTTGCTTACAAAAGCAATCCTTTTGTAACTTGCACCTACCATTGTTTCTCACATAGAAAAACTTGGACATAAATTATTAGTATATAATTTTGTGAGTTATTCTACTCATTGTCATATGTTTTTGAATTGGTATCTTATTGGACTTGTATGCTAGACTCGTTATTCTAATAATAATCACATTTGCAAACTATTTATATAAGAGTGCTTATGCTTAAATGTCAATATTTGTGCTTTATTCAAGATTGTTGAGAGAATGTTTCTCACATGGAAAACTTAGACATAAATTGTGTAGTATATAATTACATGAGTTACTCCATCTATTGTCATATGTTTTTGGATTGAGACCTTATCAGGCTTGTATGCTAGGTCCGTTACTCGCACGATCCTCAACTTATAAGCCCACTGAACTTTAATCATGATATCACAATCGGTTTCGGTGTGAGTTCATTCCTGTTGTCTCCAGACTTGCTGGTTTTATGGGCTTGTTTAGGTAGTCCGACCAATAAATTAAGGAGCGCCACTCCCAAAGTGGCGGTTCACGGGACTTGAGGGATTATTCTAGCTTGCCAGCCTTATAAGCATATTCAAGCAGCCCGCCCAATAAAGGAGGGACCGATCCAATTTGACAGTTCGCTAGCATTGAGAGATTGTGTTCAAGTGTCAACTAGCTTATGCAGTTGGACTTGAGGGAGCGTGTTGATATTACTCTTCTCACATTGA
Organism: Fallopia convolvulus; assembly: GCA_964016875.1. Taxonomy (NCBI): domain Eukaryota; kingdom Viridiplantae; phylum Streptophyta; class Magnoliopsida; order Caryophyllales; family Polygonaceae; genus Fallopia; species Fallopia convolvulus. The sequence continues at coordinate 44,840,019 of OZ024730.1, read as the reverse complement.
AAGTTAGGATTAAAATACCCCTACTATATAAGTCTTGAGTTACTTTTCATTTTGACAATTAGTTTTAAAATGAAACCCTACTAGCTAGGCTTATGTGATGGGTCTAATGCACAAGTGCGCTTGTACAGACATGTCCCCATCGACCTACAAACGTTTTTATCATGGTATCAGAGCAGATTTCAATGTGGGTTCATTCATGTAGTCTCCGGGCTTGCCGGCTTCATGGGCCCATTCAGGCACTTCGCCCAATAAAGGAGCGATCGGTCATAAAGTGATGGTTCGCGAGCCTTGAGAGATTAATGAAGCTTGTCGGCGTTATGAGCATATTCAAGCAGCCCGTCCAATAAAGGTGCAACCGATTCAAATGTGACAGTTCGTTAGTCTTGAGGGATTATGTACAAGTGTCAATTGATCCAGACAGTTACACTTGAGGGAGCGTGTTGAGAGAGTGTTTCCCATATGAAAAACTTTGTACATAAATTGTTTAGTATATAACCCAATGAATTACTACAAGCATTTTCATATATTTTGAATTATAATCTTATTGGATTGTATACTAGACTCGTTACTCACACGCCCCCAATTTATAGGCCCACCGAACTTTGATCAAAGACTTAAAGATCAAGGTCCAAATTGCCAGCAAACAAAGACTTCCAAATGTTCTCGTGGTCTCTATCCAACTTAAATCCACTGGTCATCAACAAGGTTTAAAATATGGCTTATGATCCAAGAACTATATAAAACCACGGAAAATTTATCGCACGTTTATAGGAATACACGCTTATAACAACTTGAAACTTCAAGTGTAAGTGTGTAACAAACTCTACAGCATGGAAGATTTCCTTGTAATTAAACTAAACATCAAGTTGATGCATATGGATCCAGTTTGCAATATTAATGGCGACAAACTGATAATTCATTTGCTAAAGTATGGCTAAAGCCATGATTAAAGGTGCGGGCGAGCACCAAGAAGATCGAGATGGGATATATAACAATCAAAACGCTTGGCTTTTGCAGCATTGCTTTTTTATTGCTGGTCCCTCCACTCTTACCCACGCGGATTAGCTCACATACGACATCATTATCCAAGAAGATTAAAGTAACATTATATTTAAAAACTCTGTAGAAAGTGCCAAAGTGGTCATATAAATCTTTTGTACGAAAATGATGTCAGTAAGATGGCCCAAAAGTTGGACAAAAAGAGTTTTTCCCTTCTGCTCTGCTAGCTCCAGAATGGTAAGTCTAATTGCAATTTGAACTGAAAAGAGAGGGAATTCTGAGTTTCTGAGTAGAGGGTTTTTCTGGGTATTGCTGTATATTGACTAGTTTATTGCACAATTCAGTTTTGTTGAAGGAAATGAGAAAGAGAGATTTAGTAATATATTACTAGTATTACCTGATTTCTGTTTCTAGCTGTTTGGTTTTTTGCTTGGGTGTGCCATGTGTAGAGCTCAGAAAGTTGCACATGGCTTCTCAGATTTCAAAGCATTGAAGCTTGCACAGAGAAAACCTATTGCATGTTTGGGCTTCTCAAGAGAGAGTCATCTGCTAGTTGGTTTACAAACAGTGACTTTAAGCTTTTCTTTATTCACCACTTGCTTTGTTTCTTTGTTTCTTTTCTTAGTTTTGGGCTCAATTGGGAATTGTGAGCCTCTGAGGAGAGAGCAGCAGTGAACAGCCAAAGTGAAATCTGTTTCCAGCTTCAAAACCCCCCAATTTAATACTATCTTCAACAAAGAAAACCCTAAATCCACCTGTTTCTAACAATTTTCTTAATTAATCAGCTTTAATCTACCAATAATCCTTATTTCATGGTTTTTCTTCTGCAGCTCCACTATTAATACAGTTCAGCTTCTATTCACTTCAGTCCTAAGTCCTTCTCTTTTAGCAATCAACACCTGTCAAAACAGGGAAATCTCCTCACTCTCAAAAGTTACAAAAGATGGCTTTGAAATCCTTTCACCATTCTTTTTCCAGCCTTGCAATTCCAAACAGCTGTTTCAAGAATGGCCAAGAAAACAACACTCACCCTATTCCTTGGCTTCTTCTCATTGTAATTTCCTCCTTTTTTGTATATGCAGTTTGTTCTGGTTTTCACCTCCTTAGCTTCCTTCTAAGTTGCTCAACTCTCCTAATTTCCTCTTTTGCCCTTCCCCTATTAAGGGCAGATTCCACAACTTCAGTAAGAAACACAAAAACCCAGCTGAACTCAGTGCTGAAAGAAGAAGAACCCATTATTCAAGAACTCATTAATAATGATGACCCAGATACAGATTCGGATTCAGATTTGGATTCGGATCCGACCCAAGATTGCTCAGATGGGTCAATATCAGATGAAGAAAGCTTGATCGAAATCGAGCTCCCGAGTGGGTACTACATTGACCAAAAGAAGCAAGAATTTGATCATCATCATCAACAGCAGCCAATGCTAACAATGTGTGGGATTCAGCAGAAATTATTGAGCTCTTTTCAGCAGCAGAAGCTGATGGCGGAGTTGCTGGCAGAGATTAATGAGTTCTATGAAGAAGAGAATATGATTGAGATTGACTTATCCATGGGGTTAATTAAGTGTCCAAGGTTTGAGATCAAAGCATGACTTTTTAGTTACACACACACACTTTACTGAATCTTCTTGTTTTTTTCTTGTGCATTTCCCATTTTCATATGGGTTTTCATGCCGGGTTTTCCTTTACTGTTACAATTGATAATGGTAGTCATTGATCTTGTTTACCATGGGCTTATATTACTCTTATATGGTAGTCATTGAAATTACTTCGTTTACTCGTCTAATGCATGCATTTCTCTTTTTTCCAGTTTGCAGAGTATGCGTTTTTGGAAAAGACTAGTTGTCTTGCTCTTTTAAGTTTTAGCTGAGATGAGTAATAGTATCTCGCACCTTTGGGCCCCATATTTTTTTTGGAATGATAATAATATCATCTGGTATAACTCTTTTTTTTGGTAGTATTTGGTACAATCCTTTAACGCGAACCTCCATCTCCATTTGCAATGTTTTAGATCTGTAATTTTTTTCCCTTTATTTCAATATTTTCTCTTTTCTACTTCGAAGAATCTGTGATTATCAGTAGTACTAATGTAGTATTCATCCCTCTGATTATGGGAAGCTGAGAACCAGGCACCATTATGTAATCAAACTTTAATCTCAGATTTGGGCTCAATTCCATAAAAACCCAGATTCTGATTCACATGAAAAACCCCATTTTCATGGTTGAGATCACTTCATGTTGGATTATCAAGAGATAAAAAAAGGGTTCACCTTTGAGATATATTTTTCTCAATATGAAACCCCAAAAAACACCGAGTTACTGATTTTTTCCCCTCTATTCATGTCTTGGATAAATTTGAAACACATATGATTCATGTATAAGAGTTTGGTTCAAACGAAACGAACCTTTATCCTGAACGAATGCACTTTTTCTTGTTCGTACAAAACAAAACAAAACAAAACAGACATAAACGAACAAAACACACAAGTACAACTAACGAAAAAGCATTGGAACGAAAGGAGTAGTGGGAGACAAGAGGGGCTAAAGATCAACGTCTTTAGCATTCGCGTCAAAAGCGGACCAATATGATGAAGTGGACTACTAATGTTGCCTCTACCGGGATGAAAGATCTTCTACAACCTCGAGAAAGTCCCAGCGATCGCGTGAATCACATACAAACTACATCCAGTCCCAGAGCCAAAACTCTGTATTCGGGTGGCACTTCCGCTTCCGGGGTTGGGTCAAACTACACTCTTATGAAGACTCCAACTCAAAACGAATTGCACATAAATGAAGGAATCGAAGAGATTATGGCAATTAGCTACTTTGGCTATTGTGAAGGATTCAACATTCCAAAGCAAACACGAAGCAAAGAAAAAACAACCGAAAGAGATCAACAAAGGTTGCCAAGAAAGGAGATGAAGCAAAGATAACATGGGCCAAAGGACCAACACAACAACCTCCAAAACAATTGCATAAAGCTACATAATAGACTAGAGAAAAAAAAAACGTGGGCTAAGGCCCAAAGTCACACAAACCACAATACCACCATCAAGCCACAAATGGCAAACAAGGGTCCACCGTCCACGTAAACAAAGAAAAGCAAACAGAAGAGATGAGCACTAAACAAGGACACGTAGTCACCATGGACGATCGAAAAAACACGTACAAATTTTACGAGGAAAAGCGGCGGCATAGCTAGCCAAATAACGCCATCGTTCACTGTCGACGACCGAAAAACCCGATTTGGAACGAGATCGGCGAGGCTTAAATAAAGGACCTTGGATTGTATTTGTCAAAATCTAAATTAAATTGATACCCAAAAAGGTTGTTCTTTGTACAAATTCAAGCTTTCTCGGTGAGTCTAATGCCTTTTCGAAAGAATATATAGCATTATCGGTCGGAGATCGAAATCTTCTCGGCAGAATATATTTGTTTCCAGCTATTACGAAAATCAAAACATTGGAATTTGTAGGACTTGGAGAACAAGAATGCATACTTTATTTAATTAAGGAAGGAAATTGAGAAAATAAAAATTGTAAATTCTGCAATATTAGCAGAATTTTGGAACAAGAGGATCAAACTAAGTGTCTAGAAGAAAATCTCTTCACGCATACACACGGGAAGGAAAGAAAAAGAAGAGAGCATGTATTATACTTAATATTATACACTTGATATTACGCGGATTCTGTTTGCACGCGTAATAAGAGCTTATTACACCACGCTATTTGTTCGCGTTAATGAATCCACGCAATATGAATCCACGCAATATGCTCGAGCTAATTTTCATAATATAGCTACGACGGATTCGAGTAGGGACATTGTTTTAATTTTTTTCTCCTTCATTGTGTAATCGGTGTTCAATGGGTCCATCTATCTCCCAAATTCAAAATTATATGCTGCTTAATGTATTCAAATTCAATTTCTTTTTGCTTGTGTTTAATTGGTCGTATATTGTTTTTTGCCTTTTTATGAAAAATAAGAAAAATTAATACTAAACTTATTTTTTCAAATTTAATTAGTTTTGGTAAAAGTAAGAAAACATAACTTAAAAAAAGAGTTACTTGACAATATACTTATGGATACATTGGATTCGTAAATTTTAATATATACGGAGTATTAATTATCTTTATATTTTATCTTTTTATATTAAATAAATCTAGAGAATATCTTTATGGATACGATAAATTTTGTAAATAATATCGATAATATATAAAAAAATATTATATAGTGTTGTCAAAAGTTGACCCGACCCGCAAACCCAACCCGACCCGTCCGAAAATTTTAAGGTTAAGACCCGAAAATTTGAACACGAAACCCGAAATAAATCAAACCCAATAGATCCGAAACCAATTGGGTTGAAACCCGAAAACCCATTGGGTTGATCCGATTTGTTATATTTTCATAATAAATATAATTTATTGTAAAAATTATAATATATTTTATTATTAAAATATATAAAATAATATATTATTATTAAATATCATTATTTAAATAAAATAATGTTTAATAATTGTAAGAAAATTCGATTTTCTTGACAAGTTAGGTCAACCTGACTCGCCGAAAACACGTAACAACCCGATCCAATTTGACCCGTGACATTTACTACACCAAACCCGAATCAACCCGACCCAATTATGAAAATCCTAAACCCTAAACTCTAAACTATAAATCCATAAACCTTAAAGCATATGTTTTTAAAACCTAAACCTTACACCCTAAACCTTAAATCTTAAATTTTTAAAACCCCAAAACCTAAAAACCTTAAACCACAAATCTAAAATCCTCAATTATAAACCTTAAACCTTAAAAATATTGTAATCAATCTCAAACCCTAAATCCTAAAATCCTAAACCTTAAAAGTTAAATAATAAATTCTAAATTTCCTAAACCTTAGATAACTTATATAAACTACAAAACCTAAATCTTAAACCCTAATAACCTTAAACCCTAAACCCTATAACCCTAAATCTTAACCCGAACATTAAACCCTAAGCCATACTAAATCCTAATCCTGACCCTAAACCCTAAACTCTAAACCATAATCCTAACCTTGAATCCTAACCCTAAACCCTTAACCATAAAATCCTAATCATAAATCCTAATACTTACCCTATACTCTACCCTTAACTCTAATCATAAACCTAAGCCCCAAATCCTAATTTTAAATCCTAAATTTCAAACCCTAACCCTAATAATAAACCCTAATCCTAACCTTAAACTCTAACCCTAACTTTAAACCCTAACCCATAACCCTAAATCATAACTCTAACCCTAAATCCTAACCCGAACATTAAACTCTAACCTATAACCCTAAATCCTAACCCTAAATTATAAATCCTAATCATAAACCCCAACCTTAAAATTAAACCCTAACATATAACCCTAAGCCATAAGCCTAAACCCTAATCCTAAACTCTTTTCAAATGCATAAACTTTCGATAAACGAATTACTATAAACAAGTGTTTTCTCAAATATTATAGTTAAATATCTCTCTTAAATACGAAAAGTACATGATGTATTCATCAATTTGCAATAAATATGTTTTATCTAATTATTACATTATGTTATGCACTTTATTGGTATTGCCCACAAACCATAAACTCTTAACAATAAGTCAAGTAGAGAACACAACAAATAAAACAAAATAGGAAAAACTATATTACATATATCAACACCTAACTGAAAAGAACTCATAACAATTCTATTGTAAGAAGATATTCATATATTTCAGGGCGCTACTTATTTGATACTTATTTTTAATTAAAAAAATTAAGAGAATCACTTCTATTTTACTAAGTAAAAATTCAAAGTAAAAGGGTTAGAGCTTGAATTTATGATTTGAGTATTGATTTGTACAATCTACGTAATACATTAAAAAGCAGAAACCATGTCTATTGAAAAAATTGCATCACTTGGCATTTTTTTGAATAAAATAATGTCAAGCTTTATCATTTTTAATCAAAATTCAATTAAAAAATCTTTTACATAATAAATGGATAAAAATACATAGATAATGTAAATTTTATCTTCTCGTAACTTTTAATTTTTTTATCAAAATTTTATTTAAGAATTTTTATATAAATATATATACATAAAGATAATGTAATTTTTATTTTTTTAATTGAATTTCGAAATCCTAATTTCTTATAAATAAATATATAGAAAAAAATTTAATTGGAAAATAAAAAGTAATATGAATAAAAGTTGATTTTTAAAATTATATAGTTATAGGTCCTATAATGAATTGTAGTTGAAAAATCTTATCATAAATATTCTCTAAAATAGTTGAACAAAAGATAGATATTAGGAAAAATAAAAAAAATACAAATAATAGAAAAGTTGAAATAATATGACTAATTTTCTTAAATATGATGTGGGGCCAGAATCAACGTCATGGCTCGAAAACGGTCAGCTTTTATAATATATATTAATTTGTAGTAAAAAAAGAAAATGTTCTTACGCAATTAATGACGGAGAGAAGTTTAAAAAAAACCGAGAAGGGGGTCGACAAAACCATAAAAAAGGGATGCGTAAAGGGGCATATCTTTACTCAAATTATTTGAGTGGACTCCACACAATTTGTTTGAGTGGACTCCACTCAAACAAATATGTGTGGTGCATTTTGTAGGACTTGGAGAACAAGAATGCATACTTTATCTAATTAAGGAAGGAAATTAAGAAAATAAAAATTGTAAATTCTGCAATATTAGCAGAATCTTGGAACAAGAGGATCAAACGAAGTGTCTAGAAGAAAATCTCTTCACGCATACACACGGAAAGGAAAGAAAAAGAAGAGAGCATGTATTATACTTAATATTATACACTTAATATTATACAGTTGTTTCCTTTTTTCACAATTTTCTTTTTCTTGTAATAAAAAGTGGGAATTTTCTGTTATTAGAATAAAGCGTACTATACAAACTACCACTAACTACTATTTATACTAATCTCTCTAATACATACAATGCCACGTCAGTGACAATATATAACATATTCCCACAGCCTCCCTTTCAGGGCCGTCCAATGAGATTTGGAGGCCCTGTTCAGAAATTACATTTAAAATTTTTAAATTTTAATTAATATAAATTATTAATCTAGTAATTAAAACTCTAATTTAATATAGTAAATATTTTAGTGTTATTTTTTCTCTTAGAATAAAAGGTGAATATTGAACAGTTAAAAAATTAGTAATAAGAGTTTTTTTTTCAAAATATAAATAAAAATCATGATAAAAATGATAAAGAAAGGCATAGTTAACTTCTAAGATTCAATTAACAATACTGAATAATAATAATTTAAAATTTATATAAATCATTTATTATCCGGTTCAAGAACAAAATATAGTAAGTAAAAATAGTTGACCATTTAAATAAAAATTATATTGCATAAAATATAATCATAAAATTAACAAATAAATTTATCCCAATAAAATAAATTAGATGGTCAATTAGTTGAAAAAGATTTTTATGAAATATTATAACAAAAAACGTTAAAAATCAACACGATATAATAATTGTTAGATTTTATTTAGTATATATAAATAGATATTAGAGGGCCTACCCAAAATGTTAAAACAAATTTGATGAAATAAAAATAGAAAGGTAATGTGGATTAGTGTTTGAGGCTCTACTAAATGATTAGAAATGTAAATACAAGCAAGTTGGTAAAATACAAGCAACAACAAAAAAAAGACGCTCCCGTGTTTCGAACTTGACACTGCTGCAATTTTTTTTTAATCATCCACCACTGCGCTACTAGAGTACATCGCATATATGTATAATAATTTTATTTATATATAAAATTTATAAATATTGGGGCCCCAAATATTTGGGGGCCCTGTTCCGTTGGGTTGTTTGCACAACCCAATGGACGGGCCTGCTCCCCTCAAGCTGGACATGAGTAATCAAGGCCAAGCTTGCAAGCTAAGAAATGATGTTGTTGTGCACCAAGGGGCTTGGTAAAGATATCAGCTAACTGAAGACTATACTTGACATGAACTGTGGAGAGAAAACCCTCTTGGACCATATCCCGAACAAAATGACAGTCGATCCGAAGATGTTTGGTGCGCTCATGGAACACCGGATTCGCAGCCAAATGTTGGGCAGCCTTATTGTCGTAATGAAGTGGAATGGGATGCCTAACGATAACACCAAGATCTCCAAGCAACCCATCCAACCAAACAAGTTCACTGGCAGTGTAGGACATACTTCGGTATTCACTTTCAGCAGTGGACTTGGAAACCGTCTTTTGTTGCTTTATTTCCCACGAGATCAATGAAGTACCTAAGAAAGTACAATATCCAGAAATGGATCTACAAGAAAACGCACAGCTTCCCCAGTCGGCATCACAATATGCACTCAAACTGAGATCATTAAGTGCAGGATAAAACAGAGAGCAATTAATTGTTCCTTTGAGATAGCGCAACAGATACAATGCAACATCCATATGAGGAGCACGAGGAGAAGAAATAAACTGACTGAGTTGCTGGACTGCAAAGGAGATATCAGGTCGTGATAGAGTAAGATATAGCAATCGACCTACAAGCCTCCTATAAGCTTCAAGATCATCCAGAACTGCATCAACTTCAGGTTGTAATTTCAGATTGCGTTGCATAGGAAAAGAGGCAGCTTTGCAATCTAACAAGCCAGAATCAGTAAGCAAATCAATCACATACTTTCGCTGATTCAACCGAATTCCAGCAGGGGATCGAGCAATTTCAATTCTTAAGAAAAAACGAGCAAGACCAAGGTCTTTAATAGTAAATGCAACATCAAGAGAAGATTTTGTGTTCGCAATTTCATCTGCATTATCCTCAGTAAGAAGCATATCGTCGACATAAACTAAGGCAATAGTCATGGAACTAGAAGTATGTTTGATAAACATGGAGTAATCATGTTTAGATTGCACATACTCCAGCTGGATAAGATGTTTTGTAAGCTCCAAATTCCATTGACGACTAGCTTGCTTCAAACCATAAAGAGAACATTTGAGACAACAAACCTGCCCTTTATGTGCCTTATCATAACCAAGAGGTGGAAGCATGTATACCTCCTCATCCAAGTAACCATGCAAAAATGCATTGTTAATGTCAAGCTGATGAAGTGGCCATCCTCGAGCAGCTGCTAAAGCAAGTAAAACTCTAACACTTGTGAATTTAGCAACTGGTGAAAATGTATTCTTATAGTCTTTATCCTTGACTTGCTTATAACCTTTGGCAACTAATCTTTCTTTTTACCTCTCAACTTGACCATTGGGCTGAAATTTAACTTTGTATACCCATTTAGATCCTATTGCCTTTTTCCCAGGGGGCAAGGAAGTCAATTCCCGTGTATGATTGAGTTCTAATGCTGATAATTACTTTTGCATTGCCTCAACCCAACCTTTGTCTTGACTAGCTTGAGCAAAAGTAGTTGGTTCAAGGGTAGAAAATACATTGAATAAGGCATGGGTATAACCAGCTGAACACTCGAAAATCCTTGAGAGAGACAAAATGAAAAACCTGAGAAAAAGAATCCTATCCCTCTAAAGAAGTAGGAACATGTGTAGACTTTAATGTGGGACATTCAAAGTCTTTAAGATAAGCAGGAGGTTGAATAACCCTTGTAGAACGTCTAGGACCAGTTGGAACTATAGGCAAGTTAGGTAGACAAGAATGAGCTGACTGTTGCAACGAAACATTTTGACCAGAACCTGCAACTGGTGAGGACTGACTACTGGAACCACCAGAAACAAATAAATCAGATCCAGCATGCTCATCAGGTTGTATGTCCATACCAGAATCAAAACGATGATGTTCACCAGTATGCATAACAGGTTGTGTGCCCAAATGTGCAGGTGAAGCATCAACAGGAACTGACCAAGGAACATAATATGAATAATCAAAATCATCATCATTTGTTACTGTAGGCAACATCGATTGTGTGTTGTTATCAGAACTAGTTGTTTGCTCCTTGAAAGGAAAAACATCCTCCCGAAATGTGACATGTCTAGTCACAAAACACTTGTTAGACTCAAGATCCAACACTTTATAACCCTTTTGCCCAGGTGGATACCCTAAGAAGACACAACTTCTAGCTCTAGCATCAAACTTTCCACCAGACTGTAAAGCAAAGCAAAGACAACCTACCACTTTCAGGTCTTTATATACAACTGGCTTCTGATGAATTAATTCAAAAGGTGTCTTCCATTGTAAAACAGAAGATGGAAGCAAATTAATAATATGTGTAGTAGCTAAGACACAATCTCCCCAAAACCTCAAAGGTAAACCTGCATGTAGCCTAATAGCTCTTGCAGTTTCAATTAAATGCCTATGCTTACGCTCTACCCTCCCATTTTGATGTGGAACACCTGGACAAGACCTTTGATGCAATATACATTTATCCTTTAACAAATTTGTCAACTGCCTTTGCATAAACTCTATACCATTATCTGTACGCCACATCTGAATTCAAATCCCAAACTGAGTTTCAACATACATCAAAAATTGAACCACCATCCTATATACCTATTCTTTTCTTCTCAACAGAAAAGTCCAAGTCCCTCTTACAGTTAAAAAATACTTGGCACCACAAGAAGTAGGTGTCCTGTATGGACCCCATAAATCCATATGTACCAAAGCAAACAAACTAGATGCACGTGATTCACTTAATGGAAAAGGTGATTTATGCTGTTTAGCAAGAACACATATATCACAGTCATAATGTGCCATCTGGTTACAATCAACACCAAAATATGCTTCAGTTTAGACAAAGACACATGTCCTAAACGGGTATGCAACAAATCTAGTCTACTAGCTTTTTTACAGACACTATTCATGGATTTAGGCAAAATCAAATCAATCTTCTTCCTAGCAGAAACTTCCAGCTCAGAATTCAACTTTGTACCACCTTCAGCTACACCAGAAAGCTTGTACAAACGTCCATGTTTCCTTCTAGCATCAATCACTTCCTTAGTTGAATGGTCCTGTAGGACACATCCAGATGTTCCAAATATAAACACAACATTCTCATCAGCAAGTAACTGAGATACTGAAATGAGATTGTGCTTAAAAGATGGAATATACAACACATTATGCAGAGTTAAAGATGGTGAAACAACAACAGTCCCATGTTGATCCACCAACCTAGTTGTTCCATCAGGCAATCCAATTCTAATAGACTTGTGTAAATTCTTGATTTCAGAAAATGCACTTCTAATGTAAGTCACATGATCTGTTGCCCCAAAATCAACAATCCATGTACAAAAGCTAGGCAACAAATCATTATCAATATTAACTACACTGAGATTACCTGCAAAATTAATGGAGTTGATTGGTCCCGAACTAGGTCCTTCATCATTCATAGTTGCCTTGCCTTTCATCCTCTTCATAATTTTGTTGAAGACTGCATTAACCAACTTTTCTTCAGAATTTCCATCCTCTGTTCCATCTTCCCCATCAAGAGGAGAAGTCTGAATTCCTTTCATATCTTGAATGTTGGCTAGCATCATTCCATTGGCATCCATTTTTGGTCCTCTCCACCATTCCGGATAACCAATCCATTTGAAACAGGTCTCCTTAATGTGACCAACTTCCTTGCAAAAGTCACATTTTCTATCACTTTTATCTTTCTTGAAACCAGAACCTCCTCCTTTGTGACCATAACCAGAACTTGAACCTGTCATTCCAGTCTTGTTCCCATTTCCATTCCCAGAATTATAACCCTGACCAGCTTTTCCCTGATTATTACCTGCAAACCTATTAACAGCTAAAGCATCATGTATCTGTAAACCATTCCCTGTGATTTCTTTCTGTCTCTCAATCTGTACAACCATATGAAACGCTTGATTCATATTTGGCAAAGGTTCCATGGACAAAATATTACTCCTCACTGTCTCGTAGGCATCAGAAAGCCCCATCAAGAACTGCATCAGCTTACACCTAGCCTCTTTATCAACAATTCTCTTCATCAGACTACAAGCACACTGTTCCATAACTCCACAAGTACAAATCTCTGTTCCTTCAACAGTTTGTATTTCATCCTAGATCCTTTTCAGCCTATTGTAATAAGCTGTCACACTCTGATTTTCTTGCCTCACATTACTGAGTTCTCGATTAAGTTGAAAAATTAGAGGCGCATTTGACTCAGCATACCTCTCAACTACCTCGTTCCACAATTCCTCAGCATCATGAACATATATGAAGTTTTCAGCCACTTCACTTGTCATAGAGTTAAGGATCCAACTCATTACCATGAAATTGCAATGTTTCCATTTATGAAGCCTAACTTCATCTTAGCTCCTAAGGCCATCTTAATGCTCCGACTCCAACTAGGAAAGTTGGATCCATTAAATCGTATGGCTACTAGTTGGTTTCCAGGATTATCTGAATTAGCAAGAAACAAAGGATCGAAAGAATCAGGATTACCTCCGATGTGTAAAACATACTCCTTCTCCCTCCGCTTCCTCGTCATCGGAGAGCGAGAACGTCCTACAAAGCCTTTGTTCCTTCTCACAGCTCTAGATCGGCTCTCATATCCTCCAAAACTTCTCCAATCAGGCGATCGAGATCGATCTCCTTCAAATCGTCCTCTCATAGGCGATCGCGAACACACCATTGGCTCTTTCCCTTTGTTCTTCCTGGGAATCGGCGATTTCAACCTTTTTCCGATAGCAGATTCTCGGTCCTCTTCCATCTTTCTTAAGCAATTTCTCAAATCAACAGAAAACGCAGAGCAAAAGCTTTGACCTAATTCAGCCTCTTTCTCCGATCTCGAAGAACGATGTTAATCGCAGAGCAAAAGCTTCAGAAAACGAAATCACAACTCGGGATTTACCTGCGTTGCTCTGATACCTTGTAAATTCAGCAATATTAGCAGAATCTTGGAACAAGAGGATCAAACGAAGTGTCTAGAAGAAAATCTCTTCATGCATACACACGGGAAGGAAAGAAGAAGAAGAGAGCATTTTTGGGAATTTTCCGTAATTAGAATAAAGCGTACTGTACAAACTACCACTAACTACTATTTATACTAATCTCTCTAATACATACAATGCCATGTCAGTGACAATATATAACATATTCCCACAAAAATAGTCTAGTGCCTTGTATCCTCATACATACAATGCCAGCCAGGCTAGTACGTGATAAAAATCTCGCTAAAAGAGCAGACAACTACCTTTTTCCAATAAAAAATAGTCTAGTGCCTTGTATCCTCAATTCCTCATAAGAAAGCTTGTACTTTGTAACTCGGTAGGTAGATAGCCCACACTCTCTGTGACGTCCAATATCCCTCTTTCAACTCCAACCGACAATTCCAATGAAGTTACCATGGAAGACCAACACTCTGGGCGGTCTGACAGGCCGCCGGGGGATCCTCCTGATCACATTGAATTTTGGAAGGATGTAGTTGTGAAAGGTAGCGCCACGCAACCAAAAACCAGGCTCAGTGATACTTTCCTTGAAGGTAAGATACAGATTCACCATCCAACTGACAATGATGGAGTCCCGCCCATCACGATTGCGCAGTGGCGGAGCCAGAAAAGTTCGGAAGGGGGGGGGGGCGAAACTCGAACAATTGTCTTCGAAAAAATCGAGCTATTCTCTAGTGGTTATTCAATACTATATTTCTGAAAAATGTCTCTATTTAATATAATTAACAATATAACCTATCAATTTAAACAAATAATAACTTTTCAAAATACAATGAATAATAATTATAAAAACTATATATCTAAACAATAAAATCTCTAAAAAAAACCTACAATTAAAATTTCATCAACATCAATACATCATCATCAATTCATAGTATAAAATTTATAAAACAATTATTTACAAATCTAATTCACAATACAATAGAACAAAATTAAAAATAAATTTAAATGAAGATACTAAATAGGTGAAAATGATACCAAAAATTTAAAAAGAAAATTAAGTGAAAAATAAAATTGGAATTTAAAAAATTAGAAAGGTCACCTACTTCACTTCTACCTTCACTTGAATTGGGAGCTTGCTTAGCAAGTCAGCCTTGTGCCCCCATGAAGAGTGAAGACACAAAAGTACAACCTTATTAAAGCCCAATTCAATTTAGGCCCGAGTTTTTAATTTCTTTTGTTTTTTAATAAAAAATCTTCTTTCTTCCCCAATTCAATTTCATGTTCAGGCGACATTTCAGACGACGCCATTCCCGACTTCCATTCTCCCGAATCTCCAACTTAGCCTCTTTCCCACTGTTCTCTTGCCACACCCAGTCGGAATTATGTTCTTCTCCGCCCTCGCCCCATCCCTGGGGCGGCTGTCTACAAAGTCCCGCTCTTCCCGCCGCCGGTGGGGGCGGCCGCCCCCACCCGCCCCCTCCCTCCGCCACTGCGATTGCGGACGAGGTCATGGATGTGCTGGCCTCCGTGTGGAAATGGTCGGTAGTTGTTAAGTTACTTGGCCATCCTATCTCCTTTTCCCTCATGGAAAAGAAGTTACGTGAATTATGGAGATCAAACACAAGATATCAAATATTGGACCTCTCGAATGGTTGTTATTTAGTTCGTTTCTGCATAGAGGATGAGTTTATGACGGCGCTCACGGGAGGTCTGTGGACAATTTTTGGTCGTTGCTTAATTGTCCATAGTTGGACCCCGAGTTTCAGAACTACTGCACCAATTTAGTCAATGCCAACATGAATTCGAATTTTGGACTTGCCGGTGACTTTATATGAGGAGAAAATTCTGATGAAGATTGGAGAGGTTGTAGGGAGACCAATCAAAGTTGATCCAAAGACAATGTACACAAATAGAGGACGATTTGCACGCATCTATGTGGAATTAGACTTGGAGCATTATTAATGGTGACCGGTTTCTGATCGAATATGAGGGTCTCCCTACCATATGCTTTAGGTGTGGTAGAGTTGGTCATGTTAAAACAAGTTGTCCGTTCCGCCCTCAACCCTCACAAAAGGCCATTGTTCAGTCGGGTAACCCCAATTCTTCAACTGTTAGGCCGGACTCACATGCTACGGTGGCCAAATCAGTAACTGAACAGGGGTGTTCGAGCAGTGTTTTCAATTCGGAAGGAAATTCCGGTGACCGTAAAGAAGCCGGTGATAGCATGGGATTCTACGGAGATTGGATGAAAGTTGAAAGAAGAAAGCCAACTGGCAAAGGAAACCAACCGAATATCCGCTTGAGTTAATAATAGGAAAGCAGGTCTTAAAAATTCTCCACTGGCTCTTGAAAAAGGGAAGTCAAAATGGGAGCCACATCAGAGTGATGTTTTTTCACAACAGAACAAATTTGGTGCTCTTGATATTATAGACGAAGAGAGGTGTGATACTTTTGCCCAAGCAGCTAACGAGACGCGCTTGAAAAACGGTTTCCTTCCATAAAGATTGGTGAGAGCAATGTTCAATCTTCCACCACGTCAGCTATGGAGGAGGTTTCTATGCGGCAATATTCGGAAATCGCTGAGCTGGTGACGAAACAGACAACTGGAGATAAGGGAAAGAATCTGTTGAAAGCGGAATGCACAAAGAAGGTGAAATCCTCCAAGTTTGTTAAGAATAAATCTGTTGCCTTGAATAGATTCCAACCGTTTCCCCTATCTAAGGCCGATGCATCTGGTGAAGATTTGATATCCTCACAGAAGATCTTGGATACAATTATCCCAATTGATCTCACACAGCCGCCTACATTGGAGTCAAACACTAAACAAGGTCAAACTAATAGCTTGAAAAAGAAGTTACGTGAAACGGTGCAAAAACGCGTCGCTGAGAAACAAGCTCTAATCACTAATCCTCTGTTTGAAAACACAGCACCAGCCTCGACGCTTAACGCCACCCCAAATCATGGTTCCGCCTGTAATGATCAATCAGGTTCAAAGCTCTCGAAGTTTGATAGTATCGCACCGCCGTCAAGGGCCATTCAAAATAACAACCCCTCATACGGTGCAACGAATGAGAGTCGATCTGCTACCACTAATAACGGAAACGAACCCTTTTCTATGCAATGTCTCAATACCACAAGAATACCAGGAGGCGTCGCAACGTCTCTCTAAATCGGTTTTCGCGTTTGCATCGCGTTTGACGCATGATTTGTTGCCTTTATTTGGATTCATTAACTCCTCTCTAATTGCTATGATTGATCTAAATATATTTATCTGGAATGTGCGTGGTGCATCAACTGAGCTTTTTATGGCCACTCTTTGTGAATTAATTCGCATCCATGATCCACGGGTGTTGATTCTTGTGGAACCCCATATTAGTGGTGAGCAGGCTGACCGGGTGTGTACTCTTATTGGTTTTGATGGAGTTCTCTGTGTCGAAGTGGAGGGATTCTCCGGTGGCATTTGGCTTTTATGGTGCACAAATAAAGTTACAGTGAACCCCTTCTCTCTTAATCGTCAACACTTAACAGTTGAGATCTTCAAAAATAGAGAGGAACTTTGGTTTCTCTCAGCAATCTATGCGTCCCCTGATGCAACAATCCGCTCTTCTCTTTGGAATCAACTTGAATCTTTTGCTCCTACTCATAACCGTCTTTGGGTTCTTGTTGGAGATTTTAACGCTATTCTCTTTTCGCATGAACGGATGCATTCATCAGTTAGTTCTAACAACAACTCGAGGCACTTTAGAAGAGTTTTTGATGATATGCAGCTCATTGATCTTGGATATTCAGGCACGCCTTTTACATGGCATACAGGGAACTCTACTAGAACTAGAAAGGCGGCAAGGCTCGATCGGGCTATTTGTAATGAGGCGTGGAGACTCCGTTTTGAGGATGCATGGGTTGAACATTCCACGACCCCTCACTCTGCTCACATGCCTTTAGTTCTTCACCTCCAGAATCCCAGACAAGAAGAAGGGATAAATAGACCCTTCCGGTTCCAAGCGGCTTGGATTCTTCATGATCAATACCAAGAATTCGTCGCATCTAAGTGGAATAACTCTCGAGATTGTATGTAGGCTCTTTCGGAAATATCTGAAAATTTTAAAACCTGGAACATAGATGTCGTTGCTAATATTTTCCAAAAGAAGCGTCCGCTTTGGGCACGCCTTGCTAGTGTCCGGCGCCGTCTTGATATCTTGTTCTGATCGCCTTCTCTTGTTAGAGAGTGAGCTGCTTAAGGAGCTTGAATTTAGTCTAGAACAAGAGCAGTTCTTGTGGTATCAAAAATCTCAGGCGTCCTTTCTTATTGATGGAGACCGGAACACTAGATACTATCACCTCTCAACTATTATCTGTCGGAAGGCGAACAGAGTCGAGAGGCTGCAGGATGGTGCTAATAACTGGATAACTGAGTGAAGGGAAGTACAGAATCTGGTTCTTGACTTTTTTGCTAAGTTATATCTGGAGGATAATGAGCAACCCATGGCGGAACCTCTGCCTTTTTCTATGTTGTTCATTTCCTCCTATTTCACAAACCTGGTTTGACAGTCTAAGTGCTCCTTTCCAAAAAGATGAAGTTTGGCGTGCTTTGCGTGAAATTTGACCGTATAAAGCCCCGAGTCCGGACGGTTTTCCGGCGATCTCTTACCATAAAAGCTGGAACACTGTTGGTGAGCGGATTTCAGATGTTGTTTTGAATTTTCTTAATAATCAGAATGCTGAACCTGGCTTCACAGATGCGCTCCTAGTTCCTATTCCAAAGATGGACAACCCCTACCTTCCATCACAATTCAGGCCTATTTACTTGCTAAATGTCATCTTCAAGATTAGCACTAAAATGATTGTCAATCGCTTGAAACCGTCTATTGCAGAATTGGTGTCGCCCATGCAATCCAGCTTTATTCCAGGAAGACAAATTGTGGACAAGTGGACAACATTGTTGTCGTTCAAGAAATCATTCATACTATGGAGAGCAAATAGCTTAATGGTAAGTGGATGGTTTTCAAAATTGATCTAGCAAAAGCTTATGATCAGGTTAAATGGGATTTCTTGAGAGAAATCTTAACTGAGGCTGGTTTTCCTACACATCTGCGTGAAGTTATTATGAAGGGGAAATCACCTGGAAGAAAGAGTCTTGTTTGGAATGGTGAAATTTCGGACTCGTTCTTTCCATCTAGGGGTATCCGTCAAGGTGACCCGCTCTCCCCTTATGTATTTGTGCTTTGTATTGAACGTCTTTCTCATATTATACAGTCATCTATTTCAGTGGGAGTTTGGAAGCCGATTGTTGTTGGGGGTGTTCAAATCTCACATCTCTTTTTCGCGGATGATCTTTTACTCTTTGCTGAAGCCTCGACTTCTCAAGCGGCCATTATTAATGCTTGTCTTGAGAGTTTTTGTGCTCAATCTGGTGAGAAAGTAAATTATGAGAAAAGCTATGTTTTCTTTTCACAAGTTGTGCTTCAATCGACTGCTATGAGTATTGGAGAGATGTTGTCTATTCCTATCACCTCATATTTGGGCAGATATTTAGGAGTTCCAACTCTTCATGGCCGGGCACACAAAGAAAACTATCAGTACATTCTTGATAAAATCACGTCTAAGTTAAGTGGTTGGCAAGCTCGATCTCTTTCCATGGCGGGACATGTTACTTTGGCAAATATCGTGCTTTCAAGCCTTCCAGTTTATGCTATGCATTCGTCTCTCCTACCAAGATCAATTTGTGATGCTATAGACAAAGATATCTGTGTTTGGGGTTCTAGCAATGAAAACAAGAAAATCCATCTTGTGTCCTGGAATAAGATTACGCAGCCCCGAAAATTGGGAGGATTGGGTCTCCAGAATATGAGGGACTCGAATACTGCGCTTCTCTCTAAACTTAGTTGGCGATTGCTCAACGAGCCCACTAGCTTGTGGAGTCGTGTTATCAGGGGAAAATATTGTAACCATCGGGCGGACATTGACATGTTCGTTCGGAGACCTCGATAGTCTCATACTTGGAAAGGATTGGTTCATGGTGGCCAACTCCTTGCAAAGGGGGTGAAGTCGTCAATCGGAAATGGCCGTAACACCCTTTTTTGGCTACATAACTGGGCGTGTGACACGCCCCTGCTGGATTTTGCTCTACATCCGTCGTCTACAGAGGAGCTGGGTGCAGTGGTAGCTGATTATTGGACACAAAATTCATGGAACTGGGATGCTCTAAATCAGATTCTTCCTGCTAACATTTGTGACAAGATCCAGTCTATCCGAATACAAGATTCCCCAGAGATGATTGATACATTGTTTTGGGGACGTACCCAGGCTGGAAACTTTACCACATCTTCGGCACGAGACATGCTTCGAGCACCCTCCCTTAATATGACTTCTCCCATCTGGAAGGATGGAAGGAATTCACCCGAATTTAGATGCCTAACCTATGCCTTGAACTTATAGAGGCATATCAACAATATTTATTATTAATTTTATATATACTATACTATTGTACTATTAAATTTGCTTATGAATTTTTTTTTTGGATCTGAAGGAGGGCTCTGCCCTTATTTTATTTAGGCCAAATTGTTAACAACACCCGCAGGGGTAACATCCGAAGCAAGTAAAGGAACAATACAACTAGGAGGAACTGAAAATTCAGCAAAACTACTGCCAAGTTCAAGAGAAAAATTTGCCAATCTATCAACTACTTTGTTGAACGTGCGGGGGACTTGTTGCACCTTCACCTCCCAGCAAGTTCTTGTCAGCAAACCATTACATTGTCTAACCAAGTAAAAATCAGCATCAGCCTTTGGGAGTGGGCCGCTTAAGAGCTTGAAAACTTCAGTAGAATCAGTCTCGAGAACCAAATTCGATATTCCCATTCCGTGAGCCACTTTCAACCCATGAAGGGCAGCCCAAAATTCAGCTGTTCGAGCCACACAATTTCCATAAGTGAACGAAAAGGCATAATTGCACTCACCATTAGAATCTCTAAACACACCACCTCCCCCCGCCTGGCCCGGGTTGCCTTTCGACACTGCATCCGTATTGAGTTTAATAACTTCTAAACTCGATGCTTGCCAAGCAGTTTGCTAAGGATGCGAACGAACCTCAACATGGGCCAACAACCTTCCCCGATTTTGTGCAGCAGAAGCATAGGAAATCAGTGACCGCACCAACATTGGGAGGACCTGGTTCAGCTTATCTTCACCCTCGAAAACAAGACGGTTACGGGTTTTCCAAATCAACCAAACTATAACCTTTGCAAAGTGTTACTATTTGATCTTTTTCATTTTAGACTTTAAATTTAAGTACAATCAAGCACCCAAACTTTTATATTATCATAATACCAATATTTATCTTTTTTTATAAAAAATACCTCAATCTACACCTTTTAGGAAAAAGTAATAAAATATCACTACATATTTACACCTTTTCGTTTTCCCATATGATTTTGTACAAACAAATACAATTTTAGACTTTTTTAATCCATCACTTTTGATAGAAAAAACATTACTAGATTTTTTTAAACAAAGGGTAAATAAGGCTTTTTTGTTTTATAAAAAAAAATTATCAAAATTTTATGAAGTTTATAAAATAATTTCAAAAAAGTGATGGACGAAAAAATCACTTTATAAAAAAATTATAAATAACGGGTAAATAGAGGAAGTTAGATTTTTTGTGAAAAGTTGTTTTTTCCAAAATTTAAAAAATATTTTACTAAGTATTAAATTCAATAAGAGGGCAATAAATATTTATAACTCACCTTTTATTTTTAACAATATATTTTTTTAGAAAAAAAGTATTACTTTTTTTTTTGAAAATGGGTAAATATGGAGTGATAATTTATTATTTTTCCCTAAAATGTGTAGATTGAGGCATTTTTTTATAAGGTAAGAATTGGGAATATCAAACAAACTTGGTAATTCGAGAGATCGTAGGAAAATGGCAGCCGAGAGCGTCTAAAAGAGTCAAAGCAAGTAGGAATAGAAATAAAGAGTACAAATCTATGAAAAAATAAGAACTAAGAAAAATTTGAGATTGGGGTGAGTAAAGCACTATAAGAATAGGGTCGTAGGCAACAAGTCGACCTTCTCATGGGCGTGCGAAATGGATAGCTGACGTTCTCTCCACCGAGATGGAAGATCTTCAAAAGCCTCAGGGCACCAAGCGACCTGACCCAATACAACTCGGTCCAATGTCAAACTCAGCTCCAACTCCTTGGAAACATTGTACATAAATAAATCTCGAGCTAACCTGCAAGAAAAGAAGTCAAAAATAATTATTTTACTTGCGGCAAGTAGACACAAAAATTGCTCCTTAAGTATAAAATACTTATCTCACAAGTAAATAAAACTTGTCACGCAAGTAAGTAATACTTGCCACACAAGTAAAAAAGCCGTACTTATCATGCAATTGACCTACAAACTTACCTTGAAGGGCAAAAAGTAATACTCTTACTCTTTTTTTTAAAACTAAATATTAAGTTAAATTAATTTTCCTTTTCTTACTCTTTTTTCCAACTTGGTGGCCACGCAATTATATCTTCCTTTTAATATACTAATTTAAATTCCTTTATTTTTTTCAACAAGAAAAAGATTTGGAAATTCTTGCAGTACAAAAATGACAAATGGATACTTAGAGCATTTTTATCGATTCAATTTTTGATTCTAGTATGCTCTTTTTAATAATAAAATAATGGAGATTGAATGCTCTTCAAAAGCATCGGTGCTCTTTTGGGTGGAAAAGAGCATCAATGCTCTTTTGTGTAAATGCGTAATTTTTTTTTAAAAAACCTATACCAAAACGACGTTGGAGAAGGGTGAGCCTTCTCCAGCGTGGCGCGACGTGTCGCCCTATGATTGGGCGACACGTGGTGCTTTTAATACATTTAAAATGTATTTTGGCATTTGTAAACATAAAAAAACATTACCATAAGTCTAGATTTTTTTTTTCTCTACATGTAGAGATCCATTTTGACTATATTTTGGCATTTTTTTTCTCTACTTTTTTTAATCATTTATTTTATGAATCATCAAATTAATTAATATTTTACATTTATAAATATACATGAATAAGTATTTTGGTAATTGATAGTAAATGGTATAATTATAATTTTAAATGAAATGAAGAGGTATATTTGTAAATTGATTAATATGAAAAAGTAACTTTTGGGGATGCTAGTTTTTATTGATAAAATGGTAGAATGGCTAGAGATGCTAGAATGAAGTGGCAAAGAGAAAAAGGGGAAGAAATGGAAAAAGAGCATCCCATGGATAAAAATGCTCTTAGAATCCCAAATTTTCTTTCTTTTCCTTTTTCTCTTTTTTTTCCTCAAAATTATGCCGGCTTCTCTATAGAAAGGGATAGTGGGTTGATCGGTGATAATCGGTTGTGAAACCGGAGTCGCAGCCTCCGATGAGAAGCGGACCGATCCGTCGCCATCACTCAATAATTCGGGGACGATCAGTGGGTCAAGAGAGGTGGCGATTGAGCGTATTAAACACTTAAATTTGGCCTGAAGTACGCAAGTAACAAATACAAATTAAAGAATCAAAATTCAGATCTAGGAACATCATAGAAGAGGACAAGAGATTCAGAATTTCAGATCTAGATGGACATAGATAGAGATTGAAGGGTTAAATCTACAAAACTCAAGATTGACCTCCTCAGCCCATGAGTTTAAACAAACTGATTTTCCAGAGAGATGGTTCTTGATCAATTTTCCATCCATATAGTCTCCACAACGAGATTATTTTCATCAGATTTATTCATGTTTGGGGCATTCCAAAATTTTCTTTATTCAAAAAGGAGGGTTTCTCTTCCTTTACCTCATGGAAAATAAAAACAGGGTAGTGAAGATCTAGAAATGAAGCCGTTTTGATTTTAGAATCATGGATTTGTTTTGGGATTTTTATGTGTTTCTCACACTAGAGTTTTTAGAGAGAGGTGGGAGTGTTTTGGGTTTAATGATTTCTCCTCGTGTAGATTGGGGTATTTGTTAAAAAAGATAAATATTGGTATTATGATAAAAGTAAATATAAATTTTGGGTGCTTGATTGTAATTAAACTTAAAGTCTAAAATGAAAAAAGGATTAAATAGTAACATTTTTCAAAGGTTAGGGACCTAAAAAACATTTATAAATGTTAGGGACTAATAAGGATTCTGTGTAATAGGTTATGGACCATACAAGGAATTCACCCTCTAAATTCGAAAATAAATCTCCATCCATTATCATATGGGGGAATGAAATAAGCCTAGAGTTGTTGATAAAAATAAAACAAATGATAATCCACTTTTTTTAATAGGTAAAAATTCAATCGATGAGCCAAAATTGGAAAATTGAGAGGCCGACACGATCGATAGATAGACAATCGACTAGGGAATACAAACAAGAGATAGAAAGAAAAACAAACAATGTATAAAATAACTAATTAAGAAACTAAAAGAGTTTGAGAGTAGGGTGAGTAAAGTACTATTGAACAATTATGTCGTATACATGTAGGTCAAATAGAACATATTTGATCAACCATGAAATTTGAAAATAAGCTAGTTACTATCTATACAATTTCAATGTCTATGATTGATCAATAATTTTTATTTTTACATGAAAATAAAGTTATCATGTACATTTTAATCAATTGAATTCTACATCAAAAAGATGTTGTTGATAGTGCCCCTTTACAATGTACGAGTCATCTACTAGTAGAAATAAAATAGAGTAACAAGTTTAAGCGGAACTAACAGATTTTATACTTATTCAAAGTAAGATTTTGTATATTACTATTTAAGTTCGGTGTTAAAATAGATGTCGTTGTATGAAGAAAACGCTCCCTTTTCACCGAAAACTCTCGCCCCCTTCCCTCAACCCTAGCCCCTAAACAATGCAAATACCCCCAATCCAAGAACCCCAGATTGAGAATTTGGATCCTAAACCAAGACTTTCTCTTTGAATTGGTAGCACAAATCTATTGTAATGAAGAAGCTAGATCTAATGAAGGTCAAAATTGGTCGTTGCTGTCTAGATATCGCACGACCGTACAAAGGAGCGCCACTACAATTCCGTTCTTCCGGTCGTCTCATGGGGCCTTCTAGGCTGCTCGATTGATGGTCCTTATCCCATCTATTCTATGTTGGCGGCGGCGTGGGCTGAGAAGGGTGATCGTCTTTGTAGATCTACGGGCAAATTGGAGGCTAGGGTTGGTGAGAATTCTTTTTGATGCGGGAGTGTTCACTGCTAGTTTTGGGGGCAAAAAATGGTGGTTCTCGGGGAGGCGCTATCCTGAAAGATGGAGAGAGAACGCTACTCTAGAGAAATGGCTTTGTTGGAATGTTACAGAGTAGATTGGAGACTTCAAATCCTCCCGGTCGAATCTCTCTTTTCCTAAACTTGATTTTTCTATTACTGTGAAGTCTAGCTTCTCTATATGCTATGATTTATATGCCTACATAAAGAGCTGTTGGGGGTTTTCTACCCTCAAAATCTCTCCTTTCTCGATGATCAATCCTATTACTAATCTCTCTAAATACTATCATATCTTGATTTGGGTCTGGAGGTTGGTGAATGCAACAATGAGGAAAAAAGATGATGATATGAAGAACCACATAAAAGCTTTCAAAAAGGTTTTAACTTCTGAACACCTTTTCTCTAAAGAACAAGATGAGAGTGAGCCTACTCATTCCCATAATGACCCAATGCCCACCATGGTCGATGAGACCTTAAAGGGTGGCAAAATGAACAAGCCTGTTGAGGCAGGATCCTCGGGTTCCAAGAAAGGAAAAAACAAAAGGAAGACCTTCCTTGATAAGCTATCAGGTGTTAAAGAAAATGTCCTCCACTTGACAAGCTTTCGAATTGTTATGTGTCTTGACATCGGTAAGCATAAACAACTAAAATCCAAAGATGAATGCTCCTTTGCGCGACAGGGGAGTAATATGAGGATCTTAAACAATGGATGGGAAAAAAAATCAGAGAATATGATGTGATGAGAAATTATGACCATAAACTTGACTTGCATTCTATTAACTATTTACTCTGTTGGAAAAGAAAAAAAGTTGTATCTTCCTAGACTTCTTTATGATTGGATGAACATTAGGCATATATACTATGATTTGTGCTTGAGTCAGAGAAGCTATTTATGTGATACAAGTTTTCATTAGTTTGAAACCTTTTATTACGCATCTCTGTCTTGGCAATTGAAAAATCTGAGGTGGTCAAACAAAGGAAGGGAAAATATTAAGGAATATGAGATGAGGAGAAAACATGATCACAATCTGAACCCACACATTGCTAAGTATACATTGTGGTGGAAAAGAAATGAGATGCACTTATCTAGCTTACCTTGTGATTGGTGGAATAATAGTTTCGAAAACTGTATGCACTTGTCACAATTTTACAATGCTTTGATTTCTAGAATCAAGCATGAAGGTGGTTTGTTCATAATTTCTCTATGGTGGGAATTCTTTGAGAACCGAGATTGTAGTTATGAAGATATTATGCCTTTAATCTATGGAAGTATTTATATCTACCTGTTGCAGATGTCTATTTTTGTTGTGTTATTCTAGACCAATAACAATCTCTCATAGTCGTGGTCCTTATTTGATTGGAACATGACCAATTCAGTTAATAATGAATCCTGTTTGGCATTGAATATTCACATATTACACTGCACTGATTTTAGAACTAGTAAAAAGAAAAGGTATCTAGCTCAAAGCTATTATTCTAAGTGCATTCCCTTTACTTGCCCGAAAATATAGGACATGGAACTCAAAAGAAAGTACATATGCTATCATCCTTGGACTTTAAACTCAAAACTGACTAATCTTAGACAAAATGACACTACCTGTCTCTGGATTCTCTTATCCTTAAGATGGAGTAGCAAGGTCTGGAATAATATTATAGATAGCCTCAGTGACAGGAGGTGGATAAATCAAATTCTCAAATTTGGAAAAAAACTCAAGAAGTGATTGTTGGAGTGTACCGGTGATGAGTATGAAACAAGTTAAGAGTTACGGGCTTGATTTCAATAAGACAGTAAGTATTATCAATATCTATACTATGGTTGTTTATATAGAAAGGTTCAATATTGGTTTTATCTATTTACTGTATGACAATTCTGAATATCTACACCTCTGTATTATGCACTCTCACCTGTGTTTAGACTGTGTTAACTGTCTAAAGCAAAATCAGAATATTGATGGCTGGACCTTAAACTTAAATAATCACCTTATTTATTTGAGAAGACACCAGAACTTTATCTTAAAAAAGAAATTAAAATTTTGGAATTATAGGCAGGCTTTAATGTTGAGTAAGAGAAAGATTAAAAAATTCAAGTTATATGACCTAATGTATGTTTACCATTATAATAAGCTAACGCATTGTGATTCTACTAGCTACTTAGAAATTGAATTTTATTTGTGGAAGCTTAGTGTGCTAAAAATTGGTTGTCTCATGAGCAACTCTACCCTTTGTAGGTTGTGGAGGCATTGCTACATGGCCGGACATGAGAACAGGATTACTATGCAGGAATTGAAGAGAATTAGGGAGATGAAGATTAGAAGAGGCCAAAATACGAGCTTCAAAGCTAAAATCCATGTAATAATAAGGCCATGTACTTAGCTTAATGGCCAAAGGCTATGTAAACAATGTTGTAAAACATTTAATGAACATGTATTTGTGCAAAAACAATTGAAGAAACAACTTATCTTTTTAAAGAAACTACCACTTGTTAAAGAACATAGAGGATGCATTAAAGACAGTTTTTATATGGATATAAAGAAATTGAGTACAGAGCAAAGTGTGCCCGAAAAAGAACATGCCATCACATGTTCATGACATGCTATTTCAGGAAAAAGGACCTTTGGATTAGATCCAATAACAATAAAACAGGTGTGCAATGAAGGTTATCCTATGGAATAGCCGAGGGATGGGTCGGAAATCATTCTGGCCCGAGATAGACTCACACTGTAAGATAGAAAGGATACAGATTATGGCAATAATGGAAACCAAAACTGACAAGCTACCAAATGAACAATCATGGTGGCGAGCATGATTTGACAACTTAGTATGGTCTCCATCCGTGGGGAGAGCAGGGGGTATATGTGTGATGTGGAAGGAGTATCAACTCATCAATGAACAAATTTCCATACTAGCCCATGAACAAAGGTACGTTATTTTGAAATATACACACCTAGTAAGTCGTTATAACATAGCTCTATGTTTTGTCTACTCCCCTCCCAATGAGAACAATAAAGATGAATTTTGGAACAAGTTCTCGCAAACCATCCTTAATAATCTCCCACTTATTATTATTGGTGACCTTAATGAGATTCAAGACCTGAGTGAGAAAAAAGGAGGTGCCTATCCGGAACCTAGTAGATTTCAAAGATTAATTAGCTTTAAAAATACTTGTGAACTCATGGACATACCAACTCTAGGCAACCAATTCATCTGGACAAAAAATAAGACCGAGGAAAACAACACATATGAAAAGGTGGATAGAGTACTTGTTAGCAATTGTATCCTTCAATGGTCCCCTAGTATTATAACCAGGAATCATGCGTTTACCACGTTAGATCACTGCAAAATCTCAGTAGAGATTGCTAATGAACAAACGAATGAAGTGCTACCATTCAAAATGGAAAAAAAATGGATGTATAGAAAGGACTTTAGAAATATAGTAAAACAAGCCTGGAGAATTGATGTCGTGGGATCGAGTATGTTTCAACTAGTAAAAAAATGCAACTATTAAGGAATCATGCAAAAAATGGAATAAACGAACCTTTGGAAACACCTTTGAACAACTAAAAATATTAAAACAAAACCTGATTGACATACAAACCCAAATCCCAGCCTCTCCACAACTGGAGCTGATTTAGAAGCAAATCCGGCTAATAAAAAAGAAGGAATGCATATTAAATTATCAGAAAACCACCTGGCGACAAAGAACAAAAACTAAACATATATGCCTAACAGATGCAGACACGAGTTACTTCCATATAATGACAAATGGTCGCATAAATAGAAAAAGCATCAAAGAAATAAGAACATCTGAAGGAACCCAAGTAACAGGTGAAGAAAACATACGTGACGAAATTAGAAATGACTTAAAAAACGATATATGAAAGAATCTATTAACCAAACACTCAGGAGAGACTACCTTAATCTGTTTAACACAGAAATCACAACAGAAGATAATATGGCTCTAACTAAACCAGTCTCCAATGAAGGAATTAAAATAGCGGTAATGCAAATTGGATCTGACAAATCCCCTGGCCCTGATGGAATGACTGCAGAATTTTACAAAAAATATTGGGATATTGTAGGACCCTCAATTATAAAAGTCGTCAAAAACTTTTTCACTCAAGAAAGATGCTTAAGTAGATCAACCATACTTTTGTAGCGCTTATTCCAAAAGTCGAGAACCCAAGCTCCACTAATCACTACAGACCAATTAGCCTCTACTCAACAATATGTAAAGTAATATAGAAGATTATAACAAAGAGAATGAAGAGAGTAATGGGGAAAATCATACACCCTCTTCAAGGGGCTTTTGTGGCGAACCGAGCAATTCAGGATAATGTCCTAATAGCATGATACGCTCTAGTTTAGTATGGTTATCTCTTGTATTTTAGGCATGATTTGAGTGTGTTTAGGTTAGTTTTGAGCATAATTGTAATATGAAGACCGAAAACACGATTTGAAGAATTGCAAGAGTTTTGAAGACAAGTGTTGATTTGGAGTTGTTTTGATGCCACTTTCTTGTGACGCATCGTTCGGGAGCTACGGTGATCAGATGAAGCTGAAATTGGTATCATTGGAAAGCTAACTCGAAGAGATACAATTCATGTTTTGACGGAGAGTTCAAATTCCAACTCTAAGTGGGTCAAAACCACCTCCGAAGTTGACATCAGAAAGCTGTCAAAAGACCCGCGACCGCGGCCTAGTACCCGTGCCCGCGGTGTTGGCCTTATCCGCGAGGATGGAGAGACGCAGAAGACTCACGCTCGCGGCTATGGACCCATGCTCGCGGGTGGCGAGTTACAGTGTCGATTTCGTTTATTTTATCTTATGTTTTTATTTTATCTTTAGTATTTAGTTTTATTCAGTTTTTTCTAGTATTTAAGACCTAGTTTCGTATTCAGTCTAAGGGAGCATACTTTTTGGTTTAACCTAGAGATTCTTTCAGTTTTTATAGAGAGCTAACCCTTTTGGGTTTGTTCGAAGGTGAAGCTCTGATGTATGAATTCATGAGGTTTTGGTAATTGATTTCTATTCTTTGGTCAATATTAATTCTCTTGTGCTTCATTAAATGAATGTTGATTGATTCTGCATGAGTAGCTAACTTGTTGAATTGATTGATTTTCTACTGTTGGATTAGATTTGGATCGTGGATAAATCTATTCAGTGAAAACAACTTAGAACTTAGATCTGTTGTCTATGCAACTAGGTTTTAAGAAGAGAATTGATTATAAGTTATTTCAATCGACTCATAGCTTGGTTGTCTTGACTTGTATCCTACATATCCTTGTTCTCTATGCTAATTCTAGGTTAAGCGTCCTTCCCTAGGGTTAAAGAATTGTTTGGACCGTGGACTTGCAATTGCTAATGATTAAGATAGGAATTATCCATAGGTGTAAAGGAATCAATTGATGAATATGTGATCGAATGATTATTTCAGAGTGGATCTTTTGAATAAACTTGTTTCTCTATTGTTTTGTTTGATTGTTTGTTATTTGTTATTTGTTTCTTAGTTTAGTTTAGTTTAGATCTTTCTCTTGATTTCCCTCTATCTTTAGTTCGTAAAAATATTGATACTAGAAGCCGCAAGTTCTCTAGGGTACAACCCCAACTTACTTGCTACACTTGCTTGTATTAGGGTTAATTATCTTTGTTCTTGGCATACGAAATATTCCACTCGTTTAGAGGAAGTAATATTTCACTCGTTCATAGCACACGAAATATTCCACTCATTTAGAGGAAGTAAGGCGGAAGATGGTTGGATTGCAGTGAAATTAGATATGGAGAAAGCCTATGATCGTGTGGACTGACATTTCTTATTTTCGGTCATGAAACAATTCGGATTCCATCCAATATTCATAGAATGGGTTAAAGAGTGCGTGTGTACGACCTCCTTCTCAGTATTAGTAAATAATGGACCTACTGACCCATTCCTACCAGAACGGGGTCTTCGCCAAGGAGACCCACTATCACCCTATCTATTCGTCTTGGGGATGGAAATCTAGCCAGGAAACTTCATCAATTCAGTATTGAAAGAAACAACCAAATTGGCTTCCCTATTACCCGAGGAGGTACCCGTATCCCCTTCTTAGCCTTTCCAGGCGATATAATAATTTTCTCCAAAGCGTCCCATAGTGCGTGTATGAACGTAAGACAAACAATTGAAGATCATTGTGCGATATCAGGACAAAAAGTGAACTACCATAAATCAGCTTTCCAAACATCAAGAAACATTAATAACCAATCCAAATAGCAAGTCCAGCAATCTCTTGGAATCTCAGCCATGACAGATATAGGAAACGTTTAAGGAAGTTATAGGAAACACACAAAATCATCTAACAAAGTGGAAAGCAACTCATTATCCCAAGAAGAACGTGCGACCCTCATCCGATCCAATATAGCAGCAAAGCCGAACTATATAATGCAAAGCTTTATGCTCCCGAAAAATACTCATGAACACCTAGATAGATTAAACAGATGTTTCTTATGGAACAAAGATCAACATTACAAGCCGCTTGTTGGGTGGGATAAAATTTGTAAACCAAAATCCTATGGAGGACTAGGAATACAAAAGGCAGAGCACATGAACAAAGCACTCCAAATGAAATTATTATGAAAAATTTTGTTTGAACCTCATAACAGCTGGGTGAAAGTAGTAATTGAAAAATATTTCCAACATGATAACTTCTTCACATACAAATTAAAGTCTAACACATCATGGAAATGGAAAAACTAATAAATCTAAGACAAGAATTCGAAAAGGGACTTATCTGGAAAGTTGGCGATGGAGAAACGATAAATTTTTGGAAGGATAATTGGGTAATGAACGAGAGTCTGGAACTATTTGCACTAGACTATTCAATGGGGGAGGCTCAACCAAGGTTAATGTTGGATCGTAATAGGTTAGCAGTGAGCTTGGGAACTGGCAGTTAAGCTGTTCCCAAGGCAGCGGAAGTAAATAATCGCAAGTAATAAAAACAGTTAAAGGGACAGTTCCTTTATAGAGGAACCCCACTACAACCAACTAGTTGTATGGGTAAACCTCTACCTCCGCTTGGAGGATTTTGAATGACTTACTTATATTGATTGCTTTGTTCCTTAGTTACACAGCCGGATTTACACTTCTCTGTTCCTACAAGTTCTTCCTAACTCTAGCAACACTAGTAAATCCTCTCAACTGAGTTCCTAAGCTCACAACAGCAAAACACAAGTAACGCAAACCTTACGCTGACTTCTCAGTTCCCTTGCTCCAGGGAACTTCAGCTTCACCGTCGTCGAGATCACACACTCGCCGACGGGGACTTCTCTTCCTTTTCTTTCTTCTCTCTAATGTGGGTGTTTGTAAGTTCTAGGAGAAGTACTCAGACCGAGTACTATTCATTTGGCTTTATAGTCCATTTGTCTTGGGCAGTCGCATCTTTCGTTTGTGTCCAAAATGCCCTTTGCTTGATGCCCAAGTTGTACTTTCTTCACATGTGACTTTGGTTTGAACTAGGTCAACTTCTTGAATCAATCGGACCGTTGGATGAAGCGTGACAGTCTGATCCTCAGACTGTTCCCTCTGGCTGTCAGACAGAATCCCGCGATCTGCGCTGAACGGTCGTTGTCTTCACATGTGAGTTCCCATTTCATGGGAACTGACTTCTCCAGAGTTCCCTTGATGGAAACTCTTCATCGTTGTAAGCTTGTGTTTTTGTTTCTGGGAGTTCCCACTTCATGGGAACTTTCCTCTTCAGAGTTCCCTTGATGGAAACTCTTCATTGTGGCTAGCAGTGGCTTTGTCATTCATAGTTCTTGGTTGTACTTGTGTTCCTTAGAAATACTTGAACAAACCACATTAGTTCCCTATGGTATTTTTCATTATCAAAACTTAAAGAGAAGTGAATCGGTGATCCGTTGCTTAGAACCAGAGGTCCCAACAACGTCCCAACAATTTCCCCCTTTTTGATGATGACAAACCCATCACAAAAATGCAAGTATTTCAATGAATGATATGCTGATGAGTTCCTAAGTATGATTTTGGGAAGTCACTTTTAGTGAGACATTTAGATTTAGGGAGCCACTTTTGGTGAGACACATAGTTCCTATTAGGCTTTTTATGCAATTGTTCCCCCTTAGCTTATGCGTGGTCTGTGATAACTTAAACTTTTAACTCATCTCACATTTTTTATCTTTCCCCCTTTTGACATCATCGAAAATTAAGCAAAGCAATATTAGGAAAGAATGGAACACGCAATCAAAATAAAGACCATTTCATTACTTAAGAGAATATGTACAATGGGAACCCAAGTACAATTTGTGGTCATTTTTGGATTAAGGGAACAAGAAGGGAGAGATCATGGGCTCTGAGGGAACAAGGCGTCACAAAGGCGCGTAAGGACTTGTGTAAGCTTTTCTTGTCCTCTGGCCAACACTGCCTGGTCCCTAGCAATCTGATCGAGGGTGTTGGCGATGCGGAGCAACACTGAGGAGTTCCCCTCTTGTGTACCAGACTCTAGGGGAGCCGCTTCCTCTACAGGCTCCGAGTGCCGCATCTTCTGGGCAACTGTAATGTCCAGTTCCCTTCCAAGCTCGATTTCGTCTTTAGAGGCATCGTAGAGACCCTCTTTTTGTAGGAGCTTCTTGATCAGCCCGGAGTAGGGAAGGGAGTGGGACTTGGAGGCCATGCACTTTTCCATGTGCCCAAGGATAAT
Organism: Fallopia convolvulus; assembly: GCA_964016875.1. Classification (NCBI taxonomy): domain Eukaryota; kingdom Viridiplantae; phylum Streptophyta; class Magnoliopsida; order Caryophyllales; family Polygonaceae; genus Fallopia; species Fallopia convolvulus. Next base: position 44,806,250 of record OZ024730.1, on the reverse strand, counting down.
TCGGGGAAGATTTATGGGCTTCTTGAGGAGGAAGTGGTAGAGGATGATGGCATCGGGGATGTTGACGACCAGGCGCTTTTCTTGGCGTGGGATCACCACGTTGATGATGAATTGGTGAGCGAGCTTGGCGACCAAGGACAGATGATGCGTCGAGAGGACCTTAGAGGGAACCCGACCCTCAAAAATTGTGTTGTACACCTCGGCGCTGTTGAAGTCGCCCCAGAGCTTGCTGGGCACCTCGCTAAGCCCTTGACCAGGGACCTGGAGTTGAAGGCGGATCGTAGACGTTGTAAAAATGAACTCGTCGCCTTCGTGGGAGAGAGTTCCCTGAGTGCCGTCATTGGTGATAGTGAAGTTGTTGTAGAATTGACGCACTTGTGAGGGATCTACTCTCACAGGTTCTTGGCAGAGTCTCTCCCAGCCCTGGGCCTTGATCAGTTCCCACAGTTCCTCCAGACCATTTTCAGTTAGCACCTCTTTGGAAACAATGAGGTGAGGAAGAAGCTTTCGGCGCTCAGTGACATGATGCTTGGTGGTCCCCTTCCCCTTCTTTGACTTGCTTTTGGATTTGTTCCCCCTAGAGACCGTGCGAGGTCCTTTCTGCTGAGGGGGTGCAGCCGCTTCGATCATAAGCACGCGGTCCCTTGGTGGTGGGGAACTCGCGGACACCACCATTTGGTGTCCAGGTGTAGGGATGCGTGCTGGATCCTTTGTAGCTGGAGCTTCTTCTTCTTCTTCGACCTCATCATGGGAGGTCCCTTCTTCCTCGGAGGAGCTCGAACCCGAGCCCTCCGCGTCATCTCCAGGATGACTTGTTGTTGCCTCAGCACCTCCAGCTGGTGCCAGGTCCCTTGTCTTTGTTGGCTCTTGAGGAGCAACCTTTTCTGGGGACTTTGTCCCTTGGGAGACTGTGTGCTCAGAGGGACCCCTGTTGAGTTCTTCCTCGATGGCCTTTAGTTGGGCTTCCTCCTCCAAAGTTCCCATAATGATCGGAGGAGGGTCTTTGGTCATTTTTCCGATGACCACAGAAAGAGGAAGATCGTCGTCGTCTGAGGAGAGGGCGACGGTACTTTTGGATGGTGAGGGAGAGGGGAGTTTGGTGGTGGTGGGAGACGTGATGGAAGAGGGGAGAGGAGAGGAAGGAATAGGGGTTGTGAGTTGAGTAGAAGGAGGAGGAAGGGATCTGTGGTCCTGTGGAGGAGAGATCCCCGAAGCAGAGATGGGAGTGGTGGAAATGTGTTTTGGTGAGGAAGGAGAAGGTGGTTGGGATGTTGGAGTTCCCATCGTGGTGGGAACTGGAGGAGGTGGCGGAGAAGGTCCCTCGATTTGAAGAGGAGGGATGGAGGAGGAAGAGGGAAGTAGATTCTGGGATTCGGAGTTCCCATCGTCGGAAGGAAAGGGGTAGGGAGGTTTGGGAGCACAAGAACTCTCCTTGGAGCAGTTCAGGTAGTCCTCAAAGCGGAAGAAAGCCTTCTTTCTGGGCTCCGAAAATTCAGAGGCCTCAGAGTGTTTACGCTTTTTGGATTTTGAGGGGTCGTGGGAGTGTTTGGATTTTTTGGATTTTGAGGGATCTTTTGATGAATGGCGATGTTTGGATGAGTGGCGATGTTTGGATTTACGGGGTTTTTCATTGATGGAGGGGCGAGCATCTCCGAAGTTGTCAACGATGACAACTCCGGAGGAGGTGTTGGTGGTTGGAGGTGGAAGAGGAAGAGATTCGGAGGAGGAAGAGGTCCAGGAGACGGTTTCGTCGACCGGAGGAGGAGGAGGGGGCAAGAAGGGGCTTACTTGATTGTATAGCCCTTGAATGAGGACATCCTTCATGGTTGGGTCTTGTTCTTGCTCAATCTCGTTCAGTTGAGTGATGAAAAGAGTGCGAGGATTGGCAAGTACCCACTCTTTGATTTGTGCGAATGTGTGTTGAGGGGCCATTTTTGTAAGAATTTGGGAGGTTTTGGAGGTTTCTTGAAAAGAGAGTGAAAAGGATTTGTGGAAGACGAATGACAGGGATGTAGGATGGAGTAAAGGGCCTAAAAATGGCAAAGAGGGGTTTTAAAGGAGAGAGGAGGTGAAGGGTAGAAAGGGAAGTGGAATAACCTCGATAACCGTTGCCCAATGAACGTGGGGCGCCGTTTTAACTTCTCAAGCACGCTTCTGGACACGCGTCACAATCTCTTGGGAAGTCCTTTTCAAATTTTGAATACTTGGCCTGTAACGCTTCAGAGCTTCTGACACGAAAGTCCGCTTCCCAAGTGACGGTTTTTCTTTGAAGATTAGTCAGTGTTCCCTCTGTAGATGCAGCAGTTCCCATGATCTTTTCAAGGTCAAGGAGAGTGAAGTGGTTGAGGGAACTTCACACTCATCTTTTTGTGGGGCTAGGGAACTCAAAGGGAACCAGACAATTTGCAACTCGATAAAGGAAATGTTTTGGCTCATGAGAAGCATTTGTCTGGTCCCTAGCTCGAGGTGGGTCATATGATCAACCGTCATGGTGGCTTGTAATGAGGGATAAAGGGAACTCTGGTTGATCATTTTGGGCCAAAAGAAATAGAGTTCCTTTGTACACATTTTTCTCTAGACTAGTAATCATGGCATAGTGAAAGCAATGAATCCAAGTTCCTTATCATGCAATTTTAGATAAACTAGTCAGGCATTGAGAGAGAGATAAATAGGGACTTGTTTAGTTTAGAGTTATCATCCCTAGAAGCATTCGAAAACGCTGGTAGGGACGTCTGTCTAAAGCTTTGGTAAGAATATCCACAATTTGCTCTTCAGTTCTACAGTGTTCCATCGAAATGTTCCCATTCTCAACATTGTCACGTAGAAAGTGATGCCTTATATCAATATGCTTAGTTCTAGAATGATGCACATGATTTTTGGAAATGTTTATGGCACTAGTGTTGTCACAGAGTATGGGAACTGGGCCAAAAGACATACCGTAATCCTGGAGTTGTGACTTAAGCCATAGAACCTGGGAACAGCATGATGCGGCAGCCACATATTCAGCTTCAGCTGTGGAGAGTGCCACTGAGTTTTGCTTTTTAGATCCCCACGAAACTAAGCAAGACCCTAGGAACTGGGCCATTCCTGAAGTGCTCTTTCTGTCAACCAAGTGCCCTGCAAAGTCAGCATCTGTGTATGCAATGAGCTCAAGGGAACTGTTCCTTGGATACCAAAGGCACAAGTTATTGTTCCCTTTGAGATACCTGAAAACTCTCTTCACCTCTTTCAGGTGTGATTCCTTAGGGTTAGCTTGAAAACGAGCACAAAGACATACGGAGAACATGATATCAGGTCTACTAGCTGTTAAGTAGAGAAGGGACCCGATCATACCTCGATAGTTCCTTTGGTCCACACTGATACCTGTTTCATCTGCATTTAGCCTTGAATTTGGTGAGATGGGAGTGTCAATGGGCTTTGAATGTTCCATCCCATACTTCACGAGCATTTCCTTGACGTATTTCTGTTGATGTATCTTTGTTCCCTCCTTTGTTTGGGATATTTGAAGTCCCAAGAAGAACGTGAGTTCCCCAATAAGACTCATCTCAAACTCATTGCTCATGAGGTCCTTGAACTTTTCTACAAGAGTTTCGTTAGTTGCTCCAAACACAATGTCATCAACATATACTTGCACAATCAAAATGTCTTTAGATTCTTTCTTTAAAAACAAAGTCTTGTCTATGGAACCACGAATGTATCCATGGGACAAGAGGAATTGAGCAAACCTGTCATACCAAGCTCGGGGAGCTTGTTTGAGTCCGTAAAGGGCCCTTTCCAGGAAATAGACATGGTTGGGCATTTTCTCATCTTCGAATCCTGGAGGTTGGGCCACATACACTTCTTCCTTGAGATGTCCATTCAGGAAGGCTGTTTTCACATCCATTTGATAAAGTTTGAATCCCTTGTGAGCAGCATAGGCGATGAGGAGTCTGATTGCCTCGATCCTGGCAACTGGTGCGAAGGTCTCATCGTAGTCAATCCCTTCCTCTTGCCTGTATCCTTGTGCTACTAACCTAGCCTTGTTCCTTGCTACAGCTCCAGTATCATCGAGCTTGTTCCTAAAAACCCATCGGGTTCCTATGATGTTCTTGTTTTTGGGCCTAGGAACTAGCTTCCAAACTTTGTTTCTCTCGAATTGGTGGAGTTCCTCTTGCATGGCTTGAATCCAATCTGGGTCCTTTAATGCTTCTTTGATATTTTTGGGTTCCACCATTGAAACAAACGCGTTAAAAGCACAAAAATTATTGAGAGAGGAACGAGTCTGCACACCTTTAACAAGAGAAGAGATGATGTTCTCAAGAGGGTGGTCCTTCCTTTGTTGAAAGGTTCTTGTATGAGTGAGTTCCTTTGCATGTGTATCATCCTCAGTCGGTGTTTCTTTGTCATGGGAACTCTCATCTCCAGCTTCTTCATTTGATGTTTCTTCAGAGATTTCTGGCAGGTTCCCTCTTTGTTCCCCTTGAATACTTGATTCTGGCAGAGTATTGTCTTGGGGGACAGCAGAGTTGTTCCCTGAAGAGGGGACCTCGAGTGAGTTGGAGGTGTCTTGTGGTTCTTCTGAGGAAGGAGCCTCGAGGAAGGTTTGATCAGTGAGGGTTGGACCTTCGTCGTTGTTCCTTGGTTGCGGGATATTGCTTGCACTTGGATAGTCTTCATCCCTTTTTCTTGGCTCATCCTCGTCATCATCATCGTCTTCATGTCTGACTAGTTTGAACAGAGTTCCCTTCCCTTGGGTCTCGGTTCCCATCTTTACAGACTTTTCATTGAAGACGACATGAATGCTTTCCTCTATCTTCTTGGTTCTTTTATTGTAGACCCTGTAAGCCTTGCTTTGTGATGAGTATCCCAGGAAGATCCCTTCGTCGCTTCTGGGGTCGAATTTGCCAAGATTGTCTTTGCCGTTGTTGTGAACAAAACATGTGCAACCAAATGTTCTCAAGTGTGAGATGTTTGGTTTTCTCCCTTTGATGAGCTCATAGGAAGTCTTGTTGATCAGGGGCCTTGTCATGGCTCGATTTAGGATGTATGTAGCTGTGGATATTGCTTCAGTCCAGAAGTACTCAGGAACTCCACTTTCGATCATCATGGTTCTAGCCATGTCCTCCAGAGTTCTATTCTTTCTCTTGACCACTCCATTTTGCTGAGGAGTGCGAGGAGCTGAAAAGTTGTGAGAGATCCCATTTTGCTCGCAGAAGTTTAGGAACTCCGAGTTTTGAAACTCAGTTCCGTGATCAGATCTGATTGCTTTCAGTTTCAGCCCCAAGCTTACTTCTGTTCTTTTGATGAAGGGCTCAAATTCTTCAAACGCTTGTGATTTTGCCTTCAAGAAAATAACCCAGGTGAATCTTGAAAAATCATCAATTAAAACATACATGTACCTTTTTCCACCGTAGCTAGCTGTTCTCATGGGACCACAGAGATCCATGTGAATTAACTCCAGGGACCTGGTTGTGCTTACCACCTTCTTCGGTTTGAAGGAGGTCCTGGTCTGTTTCCCTCGAACACATGCTTCACACATTTTGACTCCTTCGAGATTTATCCGTGGGAGACCGATGACCAGATCCTGTAGATAAAGCTTCAGGATTTGGTTTACACCAGCATGTCCCAGTCTTCGATGCCAGAGTTCCGTGTCATCTTGGGAACTCGCAAGGCACAACTTCATTGGTGGTTCAAAGTTGGTGTCCACCACATACACATTGTTGTATCTTCTTCCTCTCAGAATTACTTTGTTGGTCTTCTTGTTGATGACGAGACATTCATCTGAGTCGAAGGTGACGATGTTGTTCCCTTGATCACACATCTGGGAGACACTCAGCAGATTGTATCCCAGATCCTTTACCAGATTTACGTTGCTGACTTTGATAGATTTATTTAGCAACACTTCTCCTTTTCCAATAACTTCTCCTTTGTTCTTGTTGCCAAATGAGACGTGGCCTCCTTCGGCATGAGTGTGGAGTGAGATGAGGATATCCTTGTTTCCTGTCATATGGTTCGAGCATCCACTATCTATGAACCATGTACTGTTCCCTCTCACTGCCACCTACAAGGAAAAGTTAGTGTTTTGAGACCCAGGCAAGATGACTCTTGCCAGGTCCCTTGCAAGGGAAAACATTTTCATTTAAGATATAGTCAGAAATGTTGATGTCTTTGGAATTTTGAGAGTTGGAGTTCCTTTGGTGATGAGTATGACGTTTTTGTCTGTTTGGGAACTCATGGCTTCTAGGGGTTTGGGCTCTCTTCTTGGGACATGCCTCCTTGTAGTGCCCATGAGCACCACAGTGCCAACATGTCTTGTAGTATTCTCCCAGGTAGTATTTTGGGTGTGGTCTTTGGATACGGTTCCTATCCATGGTTTCTTTGTTGTACACCCGAGACCCATTTCCCTTAGCAATTTTGACATAGATTCTATGTCCAGAGTTCCCAGTATAGTAATCTTTCTCACCATTGTTTCCACTCTCTAGGACCCTGATTTTCTCCTCGAGATGAGCATTTTTCTGTTTCTCGCACTGGAGTTCTAAGTCCCTACACTCATGGATCTCATGTTCGCTCAGGGGTGACTTTCTGTTCTTGGAGCACTCACCTTTGTATCCTATGCCATGTCTGGCTGGGACAAACTTAATTTGGGAACTAGAGGCTTCAGTATGTTCGGGAGTCTTACTCAGGTTTTGCAGGAGGGTGTTCTCACCTTTCTCTAAAGTTTTGATTTCTCTCTCTAGATCTACGATGTGAGACACATGGGACTTGAGTTTTTCTAGAAGGGATATGCAGTTGGGACAGGGCTCAAGACCAACTAATTGAGAATTTATGTGTTCCTGTTTTTCCAACTTGTTTTGCAGTTTTATGTTATCTTTAACAAGACTTGAAAGAATTTTCAACAATTCAGGTTTTTCATAATTACTCAAGGAATCAAGAACAGTTTCAGTGGTTACCTCACTGTGTTGTTCCCCAGTGGTTTCTCCTATGGCCATGCCACACATGTCTGGGAGTGCCCATGCTTCAGGATCTTCGTCTTCATCATCGCTCCAAGTAGCGATGTAGGCCTTCTTTCCTTGCTTTCTGCCTTCAGTTCCTTGTGGACATTCCTTCGCAAAATGTCCTTTCCTGTTGCATTTGTAGCAAGTCACTTCTGAGAGATCCTTCTCTGTGGGCTTTCTTTGGGAACTCTGTCCCTTTCCCCAGTTCCCACTGTTCCGTTGAGACTTTCCTTTGTAGAAATTTCGAAGAGCTCTTGTCACAAGGACTAGCTCTTCATCCTCTTCTTCTTCGAAGTCTTCATGTTGTTCTTGGGTTGATTTGAGCATTTTTTCGATCTTGAGTGCGATCCCTCGATGAGCTCGACTTTGTTCCTTATCATCGATCTTCCTCTTCTCATGTCCCACTAACTTTCCAAATACTTGATGGAGCATAAGCGTTCGATTTTCTGGGTTTTCCTTGAACATCGTTCTTTCATTTGCCCATTCTCCAGTCAATCCATTGAAGAGCTGTTGGACCTTCATTTTGTGGGTGATTTCTTCTTTTGTGATCCCCAATCCTTCCATCTTAGTGCAAAGTCCTTCAAACCGGGATTGGTAGCTATCGACGGACTCTCCCATCTCCATTTGGAAGTTGTAGAACTCCCTTTTTGCGTTCATTTGAAGATCTTCTCTGAGATCTGAGTTCCCAACGTGCATTTGTTGGATGGCTTCCCACATTTCCTTGGCTGTGTCAAGGTTGGCAACCCTGTCACAATCTTGTACGCACATGGACCTTTTTAGATACTGTTTTGCTTTGTAGTTTGCCTCCATGCACTTGTACTCGTTGGGACCCCACTTTGAGAGATCGTTGACAATAGCTGGATCGATTTCGAAGATCCCCCTTTCGATGACGCACCAGGCTTGGTAGTCTTGGCCACGCATCCAATCTTTCATGTCGCGTTGCCAGCTTTCAAATCTTCCTGTTATAAGCCTTGGCGGCTTGCTGGTATTGTTCCCCACCTGAGTAAGTTCCTGAGCCATTTTGGCACCTGCGATGCTAACACGAATCTAGAGCGCAGGCTCTGATAGCAATTGTTGGATCGTAATGGGTTAGCAGTGAGCTTGGGAACTGGCAGTTAAGCTGTTCCCAAGGCAGCGGAAGTAAATAATCGCAAGTAATAAAAACAGTTAAAGGGACAGTTCCTTTATAGAGGAACCCCACTACAACCAACTAGTTGTATGGGTAAACCTCTACCTCCGCTTGGAGGATTTTGAATGACTTACTTATATTGATTGCTTTGTTCCTTAGTTACACAGCCGGATTTACACTTCTCTGTTCCTACAAGTTCTTCCTAACTCTAGCAACACTAGTAAATCCTCTCAACTGAGTTCCTAAGCTCACAACAGCAAAACACAAGTAACGCAAACCTTACGCTGACTTCTCAGTTCCCTTGCTCCAGGGAACTTCAGCTTCACCGTCGTCGAGATCACACACTCGCCGGCGGGGACTTCTCTTGCTTTTCTTTCTTCTCTCTAATGTGGGTGTTTGTAAGTTCTGGGAGAAGTGCTCAGACCGAGTACTATTCATTTGGCTTTATAGTCCATTTGTCTTGGGCAGTCGCATCTTTCGTTTGTGTCCAAAATGCCCTTTGCTTGATGCCCAAGTTGTACTTTCTTCACATGTGACTTTGGTTTGAACTAGGTCAACTTCTTGAATCAATCGGTCCGTTGGATGAAGCGTGACAGTCTGATCCTCAGACTGTTCCCTCTGGCTGTCTGAGACAGAATCCCGCGATCTGCGCTGAACGGTCGTTGTCTTCACATGTGAGTTCCCATTTCATGGGAACTGACTTCTCCAGAGTTCCCTTGATGGAAACTCTTCATCGTTGTAAGCTTGTTTTTTGTTTCTGGGAGTTCCCACTTCATGGGAACTTTCCTCTTCAGAGTTCCCTTGATGGAAACTCTTCATTGTGGCTAGCAGTGGCTTTGTCATTCATAGTTCTTGGTTGTACCTGTGTTCCTTAGAAATACTTGAACAAACCACATTAGTTCCCTATGGTATTTTTCATTATCAAAACTTAAAGAGAAGTGAATCGGTGATCCGTTGCTTAGAACCAGAGGTCCCAACAACGTCCCAACAGTTAAGGACTTTATCTCAAAGGAAAAAGAGTTTAAAATAACACAACTACAACAAATACTCCCATATGACATTGTCGAACAAATTGGAGCCATTCCAATCCTGGACAATCTTATTAAAGATCGAATCTATTGGTCCTCAAGTAAGAACGGATGGTTTTCGACATCCTCAACAATTGAATTAATAACAAATATACATGCACAAAACCCAAGCATAAACAATTGGTTATGGAAATTGGATACATTCCCGAAAGTCAAAAACTTCCTTTGGAAGTTTCATTCCAATGGGCTTACAACGAAGGCAAGATTAAGAGAGAAACATGTAATGACACCTGAGGGTTGTGTTATGTGTAATTGTATGATGGAAGATATAGGACACTTATTTGTCAAATGCCTACACACGCACGGAATAATAAAACAAATAAACCCAAAGACTACACAAATGTTGCATAACTACGACATAACGAATAAAACGCCCTAAACAATACTGAATGAAATCTATAGACAGATTGGAAACAAATAATTTACGGTATTGGAAGTTAGTTGGTGGTGCATATGGCATCAAAGAAACAAATTGATCTTTCAACAAACCCCTGATGACCCAATATCAAACCTTAACTTCTACATATGAAACCAACTACAAATATGGGAACGAGCTAAATTGTGGGAGGAACTAAAAAGTGTGATACTGGAAGGAAAGATGGGAAAGGGACAAAATAGAGAAAACCACAACAGGGTGCTACTAAAATTAACTTTGATGGATCCAGATTACCAATGGACAAGCTACTGGGGGCATTGTAATACGAGATCACAAAAGACAAGTGATAACCATGTCGACTAGGAAATATGAAAAATGCTCCGCCTTGAAAGCAGAAGCTCTTGCACTTAGGGATGCCATCAAGGAAGCAGAATCAATGAAACTCTTAAACATAGAAATTGAAGGGGACAACTTAACAGTTATACAAGTTGCTCAAGGGAGTCGTAGTTGCCCTTGGGAAATAGAGGTGATTACAACTAATATCCTTGCTTCAATGCGGGAATTTGAAAAGGTCCAATTAGTTCATTCTAAGAGGACCTGTAACACTGTGGCCGATCAAATTGCCAAAATGGGCCACAATCTTTCCATCAATACTATTAGAAACTCACTAGAACTTAGTGTTCTCATCCCTATAGATGCTCTAGGGTGGCCTCCTTGACCTAGGAGTGCGCCCTAAATCTTACCTAATCAAAAAAAAGTTCGGTGTTGCAATATAATTAATGTGTGGGTCTACACGTCTGTCTACGCACATATGCGTGTTGAGCATAACATAAAATCCAGTGGGGTTCCATCCTAAAACCAATTGATAATATAAGGAATAACCTAATGACTTATACTATAAATTCTTTTTTCAAATTCTTGATGTGGGAAAGTCATTTTTTTTAACATATGCGTGTTGGGCGTAACATAAAGTCCAGTGAGTTTCCATCCTAAAACCAATTGACAATATAAGAAATAACCTAATGACTTATACTATAAATTCGTTTTTCAAATTCTTGATGTGGGAAAGTCATTTTTTTAACATGTGCTAGTTGCACTTGACGTCATGCCTTAAGACCAACTTAATAGACCAGGACCGTACCACCCTAATATCATGCTAAAGTCGAGTGAGCCAATATAACATGGGAGTCTACACGTCTATTTGTGTGCATATGCGCGTTTGGTCTAGCACATAAAATCTAGTGGGATTCCATCCTAAAATTAATTGGCAATAAGAGTAGCCTAATGACTTATATACTAGATATTTTTTCTTCAAATTCACGATGTGGGAAAGTCTATCAATTACACATGGAAATGGAACAATTTATACAAACATTTCTAAAGCAAGGGTGATTGTCTTCCATGGTGTGAGATTATTTGAAATGGCATCCAACCGACAAAGTAAAAGGATTAGGGTTTGAATTTTGAATTTAATTTTTGAATAAGATTTGGGGACCGGTTTGACTAAAGTTTTACTCTAGTTATGATTATAACTTATTTTACTACCCTTTTAAATCCAAACTCTATGCACAAACCTATCTAACATACTATCATTTGCTCCACGCAATTATTTTGCATCAGAAACTCTATGTAATTTGTTTACATTATGTAGAAAGTTACATTATTGTAACGACAATGTGAACAAGCTAGCAAGAGGTTGCTTTAAATTGCTTTCCTCCCAACTACTAGTTCTTGTCTCATTCATCTTCTTCTATTATTTTCTAACCGTGATATAAATCAAAGTTTTATTTAGGCTTCGTTCGACACTTGCGTTTTTGGAACTTTTCCCGTTAGATGGAGTTGAAAATTTTCAAATCCAGCAACCTCTTAGGCCCCGTTCAGATGCAGCGTTTTGTAGCGAAAGAGGGTGCGTTTTGTAGTGTCTTCAAGCTTCGAGGGCGTTTGGCAGCAGCGGGCTCCAGAAGCGGAATCCGATCCAGCTAGCGTAATGACGCTACTATCCACCCCCTCCTCCCCCGAGCTTCTTTTGGAAACGCTCCCCTAGGTTGTCAAAAAGGCCCACAAAATTACCTCTCGATAGCCCTGGAAGCCATTATTCCCAAATTCGATTTTCCAAACCCTAGCTCGGCTACTTCAGAGGCGATTTGCGCGGCCGGAGCTGCCAGCTGAAGGTAAGTGCTCAATCTTTATCTTTTACCTCTATTGTAGACAAATTGACATTAGTGCTTTCGCCTCTTCATCACTCCAAGCAACGCCCTTCCCATCAATGCCCTTTCCTTTCGCTTTCGCATTTGACTCGGACATTGTTCCTTCTTCCTTTCTAAGCACACACATTACGTAAAACCATACACTAACAAACTCATATATTCCCAAGCCAATAATGAGCAATTAACAACACAAGCCTAAACGAGAAGGCAATCACTTAATTCAGACAAGTATATGCATATGAAGGGGGAAAAGCACATTCATCAACAAAAATACATTCGAATTTCATATTTTTTGGATTTCATTCAAAAATTTTCAACAATCATGCACAAGCTCAACCTAATTGGATGTCACTACAACACAACTCTAAATTTGTCACAAGCTCGACCTAATTTCAGATTTTTATCACCACTCAAATAATTAAACATTGGATGTCACAATCTCTACCTAGCTACAACTTCTATATTAATTCAAGATGAATCAAATGCTCCAAAATGGCATCATGAATTTAGCTCAAACAACAACTCTCAATGCATAAACGCAAATTCTTTGAAGGGTCTTTCACTTAACGTAGTCTGATCTTTGACCTTGATATGTCTGCCTTCAACGGAATCAACCGCTTCCTCGACCTCCGGCGACGCCTACCCTAGCTTAGCTCGACCTCCGACAATGCCTACCCTAGCTTGGCTCGAACTCAGCTTTGATGCAAAGTAATGGCGACCTCGAGGTTGATGGGAGATGGAAGTGGAAATCCTTCAAACTTGTGAGCGTGTTCAATTTCGGGGGTTGGGGTCACGTGAGCTGCACATGAGGGCAATTGAGGGGTATTTTTTTTGGTTCACTGTTGGCAATTTTGTCATTTCGGGTATCCTTTTTGCAATTTAGCTACTAATTGCCACACACTTTTTTATCCATTCCGCTCATAAATTTAGTTTCAGCTTCTATCAATAATCCAGCTACCAGCTCCAGCTTCAGCTAGATTTCAACTCCAGCTAGGTGTGCCAAACGGAACCTCAAGAGGATAAATTTTCCGCTAACTTGTTGGAAATAGCTAGAGAAAGCTAGGAAGTTGCGAAACGGGACCTTAATTAGCTCAAATGATGACTTTCTTAACCCTTTTATATCAAACGTGGGCCACATGGCCCACTTTTCGTTATAATGACTAGACAGTGGGCCCATCACTTCCCATCTCTTTGAACTGGCACGGTCCTACCCAAAAATAAAACATTGCAAGTTCCCTTTAGACAAAACGCATACATTTAGGGATATAGCTGGAAAGCATCATTTAGAGGGATGATAATTAGAACTCAAATTCCGTTTAATGCCCCATTTATAAACTAAATTTCCTAAAAGTATCTTTTATTTAAAATATTTTCATTTAAACCCACCTCAAACAGGAAAATGATTGAAGTTTGTAATTCTTAGATATTGTAAACAAAAATTTGAAAACACTTTATTGTAAAATGATTGGTTGATTCCTTTTCCCACCTAACGGTAGGTTTATCTTTATTTACTTGAAACCTAATAAGAGAATAAAGTAATCTAAAACAAATTTGTAAAGAATCTTCACTCACAGACTCAAGAGTACGTTCATCATTATCAACTCAAACCCTTTAAAGCAACACGAAACTACCACTTTAATTTGTTAAAACAATCTTAGGCAGGGTGCGTTGATAAAATATACTAAAAACATGAAAAATATATAAAATATACTAAAAACATGAAAAATATAGGCCATTTGTACAAATATTTATTTAATTAAAAAAATCGTTCCACCCTGGACCAATTAGACTTAATTCTCCACTTCACATGTCCCACCGTCACTTAATTGGCTTCTCCTCCGACACTCACTCTTATATAAATATATAAACTCCCTCTCCTCTCCCTCTCCCTCTCCACCTCCTCCATCACTAACCTCCTCTATCAGCCGCCACAATGCATCCCAAGACGGTGTCGTTCCTGGTGGTGATGCTAGCGTCGACGATGCTGATGTCGGTGGTGTCGGGGCACAACATAACGAAGATACTAGCGGCCCACCCGAGCTTCACGACGTTCAACCACTACCTGACGTTGACCCACCTGGCGGACGAGATCAACCGCCGCCAGACGATCACCGTCTGCGCCCTCGACAACTCCGCCATGGCCGATATCGTCTCCAAGGGATATTCTCTTTACACTATCCGTAACATCATCTCCTTCCATGTGCTTGTTGATTTCTATGGCTCCAAGAAGCTACACCAAATCACTGATCGCACTACTCTCACCGCCTCCATGTTCCAGGTAAATTCATTCATTCATATTATGCTCTCTTCTTTTTTTTTCCTTTATTAATTGCATTCTGCCCTAATTAATTAATTAATTAATTAATTAATTAATTAACTGCTTATTATATTTTTAAGCAATTATATGTTCCAATTAGCTCAATAACCGGCCATAAATCACATCGAATGTTCCAATTAGTGAACAAAATTATCGACATTAAGAGCTATGCACATATCATACGTGATAATGTTGCTATGTGTCTTTTTTTTGTTATTACAAATCTCACGTCGTCGTTTATCCACCCACCATTTCAAAAAAAAATTCATAATATTATTTTAATTTGCAGTCCACCGGAGCCGCTCCCGGAAACTCTGGATACGTCAACATCACCGACCTCGGCGGCGGAAAGGTGGGCTTCAGCCCCGCCGAGAACGGCGGCGGCGACTTCAAAAGCTACTACGTCAAGTCTATCGTGGAGAAGCCGTACAACATCTCCGTGATCCAGATCAGCCAAGCCCTGTCGTCGGCTGAAGCGGCGGCGCCTACGCCGGAGCCGAGCTCCCTCAACCTCACCTCCGTCCTAGCCGCCAAGGGCTGCAAGGCCTTCTCCGGCCTCATGACCGCCACTGGGGCCGCCAAGACCTTCCAGGAGAACATCGACGGCGGACTAACGGTGTTCTGCGTCGGCGACGCCGCCGTTAGCGCCTTCATGCCCAAGTACAAGAACCTCACTGACGCCGGCAAAACGTCGTTAATCCTGTATCACGGCTTCCCGTTTTACAACTCCATGGGGATTCTCAAGAACAATAACGGCGTGATGAACACGCTGGCAACTAACGGCGCCAACAAGTACCAGCTGACGGTGCAAAATGACGGTGACGTTGTTACCATCAAGACGAAGATCGTAACGGCGAAGATTACGGGGACGTTACTCGACGAGGAGCCGTTATCTATTTACAAGATCAACAAGGTGCTTTTGCCTAGGGAGCTATTCAAGAAGATGGCGGCTGAGCCGGCTCCTGCGCCGTCACCAGAAGCCGACTCGCCCAAGGCGGATCTGGCAGCCGAGCCGGATTCTTCGGATGATGACTCGGCAGATGAGGAGGAGGACTCTAAGAAGAAGAACGGATCTGTGAGGATTAACGGTGGGGGATGGGCCACGTTGCTGGGCAGTGTGATCTGTGGAGTGGCGGTGGCAGTTGTGTAAATTTGAGGGGTTTGGACTTTGGATGGTTAAAGATTGACACGTGGATAGAACATGGGTGTGTTTTGTGCTTGCTGTGAGCTGGAATTTTTCTGGCATCACGAGAGACAATTGGAATACTTTTAATCATTGTGGTGCGGTCCAGAATACACATAGAAAAGAAATGTGCCCAGTTGAGTGATTTTTTTTTAATTGAATGAATAAGATTTTTTTTTTGAGTAATTATTTTTGCGTATTATGAGTATGCTGGTGGGTCTATTTTGGATTATTTGATTTAATTTGCATGTACATTGTCGGTTATTATTTGAATAATTAGTGGAACCCACTTGTATTATTAATGTAGCTGGTATTATTTTTTGGTAATCAAGGATGACTATTGACTAGTGCCAATTTTAATCATATTGAACCGGACGTAAATCCTCCGATGTTTAGTTTGCATAGTAGAGGATATCAAAAGGGTACGTCATTAAACAAAATATTTCTAAGCATATCAGAGGCGTCAATAAACAAAGTGAAGTTTTCCACAAACATCCTATTACTATTCTTTGTTTTATTGGCTCCATGCATGTTTACCTCCTTAAATTCCACCATCCACTGATCAGGCTCCTCAATCTGTTGATGGTACGTTGCAAACATCGCATACGAGTCATTAGTTGGCATTGTCGCACGAGTGAATGCACCAACCAACCTCACCACAATCGACCTAAACCTACAGTTTTTTCAATCATCAGCTCCTTGACTATAATAATTCTCCGAAAAACTCCCAATAGTTCATCCCGAAATGCTGAGCTCCCAGCTCCCAATGCCATGAACTCTCTAAGAAATCGCCTTTCATGGTTGTAATAGTCAAAGATAACAATATTAGTTCCAAAGGATAGAAGTTATCATATCTTGGTTATTTTCTTATGTATACAGATATGTAATCTTGTATCTTGGGGAGCAAGGCA
Source organism: Fallopia convolvulus (assembly GCA_964016875.1). Classification (NCBI taxonomy): domain Eukaryota; kingdom Viridiplantae; phylum Streptophyta; class Magnoliopsida; order Caryophyllales; family Polygonaceae; genus Fallopia; species Fallopia convolvulus. Next base: position 44,790,065 of record OZ024730.1, on the reverse strand, counting down.
AGACCCCCTATTTATGTAATCTTTCTATGATCAATACAATCAATCTAGTCCTTCTCTCAATTTAATTATTATGGTATCAAGAGCCTAGGTTATTTTTCGAACCAAAAGCTTTTGTTGCCAATCCCATGCCCATCTTCATTCTTCCTCCCCTCGCCATGACTGATTCAAGCACCATCCTCCTCAATAATAGCAAAATCGACCAACTCAAATTCCCGTCGATCTCCATCAAACTTGATCGACACAATTACTTCTCGTGGAAGAGTGTCATCTTCTCCACTTTAGACGCATTCGATGTTGATTCCAATGTCAACGCCAAACCTTGTGATGTGCCCAAGGACGGTTCCGATGTCGCCATTCTCAAAGCATATCAATCTTGATGAGGTATTTACAATGGTCGTTATACCTATCAAAGAACCTAACTTAACCAAACTTAGTAGAATGGTAAGTAGATCGATCCCACAGAGACTCGTATAAGTGTGTTTTACTTAAGTGACAAATAACAGAATTATGAGGGGCTTTTATGATTAATTTTCTAATCTAAGATGCAAATTATAACGAAATATGAATGCAAAGATGATTATAATAATATATGAGACAAGCGTGTTCAACTAGTTAAATCCATTATGATATTGCTTTGCTGATCATTGATTCTCTTGATTCTCAATTCACTTGAATAATCTATCGTGAATTATAATCCAAACTTCAAGTTTAATTGATAGAACTAACAAACTAAACAACTCTAATCATCTAACAGCCTAGAACAACTGCTAGATTCAATTAAACAACAACTTTAAGTTTCAAGTATCGATAGAAACAAATACTTAGAGCAAACAAACATCTAAGTTATTTGTTGATTTCTTCTACAACTGAATAGCCCGATGGGTCCAAACAATTGTTGATTCTACTTTATCTAACCAATCCCAAACGGGAATTAATCAGATTAGTTGTAAATTAACCTAGAAATCTTATTAGGTAGCTAATCTAACAAAACCCTAGATAAACTTTGATTCAACTAAGCATAAGGAATAAAACATATTTAAGTTTATTGAGAATCAATCAAACCTCACAACACATGCATGCAAATCACAACTTCAATTAACTAGCCAAATACAAAGAAAATTAGCAATGCATGATTGAATTAAGAAAGCTTACAAATTTGGTTTAAAGGTTGTCTCTTGAGAAAACTCAAAGTAAACCCTATTCTCCGAATTGTCTTCAAAGATATGAAGTCAAACACAACGTTTAATTACCCTAAGACCACTAAAGATCAAAATATCCCAAAAATTCATCTAACACATCAGAAATTATATCATAAAAAGCCCATCTCGAAGCCCATTCCGCCGACCCAATTCTCTCGCATCGAAACACGAGACACGGTCTTTTAATCAAGGTACGCGGCCGTGCATGTTTACTCTCGAGCCCGCGTCATCCTGCTGAGACAGAATTCAAGTCACACTTCAGAGGCTGTTTTGACCCCTTCGAGTTGGAATTTGGACTCAAAGTAAAAACATGTATTGTAGCTCTTTGAATTAATTTTCCAATGATAACAAATTCAGCTCCATCAGACCACTATAGCTTCCAAATTAGGCATTACAAGATAGAGGTGTCCAAACAACAACTCTAATTCATGACCCGGATTTAAGCGTTCTTTTCCCACAACCTCTTGGGTCTTAACTCTTCCAATCTTCACTTGCACCACTCTAAGCTTCATCTTAATCATCAAAATCCACCATAATCATCTAATATCAATCCCATCCATGCTTGTCTACCTAAAGATCTACAAAACCAAACAAAACAAGCGCAAAACCCGAAATTCCTAGAAAACCTAAAAACTAGACTAAACTAGGCTAAAACCAAGCAAAATAAACATAAATATGCATCCTAAACACAACATAAATGTATGATATCAGTCTTGGAAAAAGACCAATCGATTCGTTCTTGTCTGGTCGCGCTCCACCCTTTTTGACCAACTGGTGGCATATCTTGCTCGTGCATCAACGTCTTACGATGCATGGGCTATGCTTGCCTCGATGTTTCAGTTGCAAACCCATGCCTGTCTAATGCAACTTAAGAGTCAGCTTCAAACCTTGTCCAAAGGTTCTCTTTCTATGATGGAGTATATCGAGAAAAAGCGCTCGATCGTTGATTCATTGGTTTAATGTGGATACATTGTCCAACACGATGATGTTGTTGCTTGTAATATTCAAGGGCTCGATGCAAGATATGGTCTGTTCAAAACTTCTATCAACATTCGTGTGAAAGGCATATCCCCCGATGTACTTGTTGGCCTTTTCCTTCAAGAAGAAGAGAAGCTTGCAACAATCGTCCACTATTTCTCCACCTAGCCCTTTGTCATCGTCCAGCACGCCCAATGTTAATGATGTCACAACCGGCAACGACTGCTCATCTTCAATGCATGGTCGAGGCCGTGGCTCGTATTTTGATCGTGAATGGGATCGTGGCTATGGCCGAGGCCAACGACGTGAGTCCTCCCAATCTAAGTACTCCAACTACAACTATTCCAACAACAACAATGGGTTCAATCCCTTCTCCAATTACGGGAATCACCCAATATGCCAAATCTGTGACCAAATTGGTCACCTTGCCAACAACTGCTGGAATCATTTCAATACCACGTTCAACCCGCCCACCGGTCCTAGTCCTAAACAAGTCAACCAGGTTAATCAAATCAATCAAGTCAATCCTTCATTTTTGAGGTTCATGGTATGTAGACTCAGGTGCATGTCATTATATTATAAACTGTTTGGGGAATCTTTCCTTTCATTCCCAACATTGATTGAGAATGAGATAAGATGCTAATCATGTTTGTCTAGAGTTGGTGGTGCGGGCACTTGTTTGCTTCTATGGTGGTTAGTGAGCAATACCAATTGAAGGTTAATTATATAGTGAGAAATTGATTGATCAATTAGCCGACAATCAGTGACCGCAATAATATTAGAAAATACTTACAAAAGTTTGATGTTGATGACCATGTGTCACCTTGTGTAACCATTTCAAAATTTTATTGAAGTTCATGATGGCATAATATAAACAGCTCCAGCTCATTGATGCCATATAGAAAATTAAATTTCTTATTGAGTAATTAACATGATTAAAACCAAACTTTATTGGAGTATAACGATTTTTCGATTTCATCAATAAAAAAACTTGAAAAGTTTTAGATACCGACGAATCTGCCAATTAATTCAAATATAAAAATACGTGAAAACAGATACAAGTCCAAATATATTTTACAAGTTAGAGATTATAATTATCACATAATTACTGCAAATAAACCTTGCAACATATAATTATACATGCAAACGAATTTTATCTAGCAAACGCCTTTGAAGCATACCGAGTGAAGCCCATTAAAGATCCCTCCAATGCACATTGTGCCTAGCAGCAAGGTAGTGCACTCCCATCGGCCCTCTGCTTCCATACCTATAAAGCTCCGGCGCCACCTTCTTCTTCTCCAACTCCTCGAGCAACGGTGTCAACAGGGCCCACCCTGCCTCTTTATCGTCGCTCCTTATGAACAGCCGCCTCTCCCCTTCAATCGCGTCCATTAGCAGCCTCTCGTATGCGTCTGGTATTTCCTTCGGGTCCCTTTTCCACCATGAACAAAAAGGGTAAATTTGCTATTTAGATTAGTATATTATTGTATGAAAGTGAGTCAAATTTGGTCCATTGCTCACCTTGGTTTAAAGAACAAGTTTAGATCAGTGCAATCTAGTCTCATTCCAAGACCCGGAACCTTGTTGTTAATCTTCAAGTATATGGCTTCGTCCGGTTGCACACGAATCACAAGCTCATTAGTAGCCTTGTCAAGGTCAGCTCCGTATTTGCGCTTGTACAAGTTACCCGGCACATGTCTGAACTGAACTCTGATCTCAACCCTGCATATCCATATGGACACAGAATCATCAAGCTTCATGGAAAGCATAAACTTGACATTTATAATGGATGCAATGTAGCTTACCTCTTAGAGTCCAAGGCCTTTCCTGCTACAAGGAAGAAAGGAACTCCATCCCAACGAGCATTGTTAATGAAAAGAGTTGCAGCCGCAAATGTCGGGTTCAGGCTGTCCTTGCACACGGTTAGTTCATCTGTATAACTTGGAACTGAATTGTTTCCTTCTTTAAAGCCTTTATACTGACCTAAGACTACATCATTCAACCGTGGCGGCCTTATGGAGCGCAAAACCTTCACCTGGTTTGATTTAAAAAAAAAAAAATTGCATCAGAAGCAAATAGACATGATGATGTAATAATTAGTGATTAGTATTTGCTTATGCTGTACCTTTTCGTTCCTAATATCCTCTGCATCTATGCTAACTGGTGTCTCCATTGCAAATAAGGCTAGCAAATGAAGAAGATGATTTTGCATTGTGTCCCGGATGATTCCATAATCGTCGAAATACCTAGGAAGAAAAGTGGTGAAGAGAAGACAAGGCTGAGAGAGTTCAAGTTATGGTTTGTTTGGATTCTATGCGTTATATTTTAAAGCTTAACAAACACCACTTAATTTTTATAACCTAAAATCCATTATATCAGTATTTCATAAAGTAGCATTATATTTTTAAAGCTTAACAAACACCACTTAATTTTTTTTTTTGGCTTTTATAGTACATAAAACATGTTATTGCATGCATATAATATGGATCCAATTAGGCACTTAAATGGTGGGAAGTAGAGCATACTAACCTTCCCCTACCTTCTAGGCCAAGATCTTCAGAGAATATTAGCTGCACATTTCGAATATAGTTCCTTGACCAAAGAGGCTCAAACACAAGATTTGAAAAACGAAGCACCAAGAGATTCTCAAGAATCTCAACCAGCTCTTTGCCCAAATGGTGATCAATTCTGCACTCAACAGAGGCAAATGAGCGAAATCCGGCCTATTCTGTTCCTTTTTTTTCTTTACTTTGAATTACAACTAAGCCTTGAGCAGTTACCTGAATATTTGATCCTCGGTAAAATGTTGTTTCAGACCACTTGTGAGCTCCGAGGAAGACTCTGAATCACAATCAAGAGGCTTCTCAACTATGACCCTTGTCCACCCATGTTCTGATGTAGCACGGCGTTGTGCACATCTTGCCACATCCTCAAATATGCTTGGAGGTATAGCCATGTAAAATAACCTATTGGATTGTCTTCCACCCTAAACACATTTCCATGGTAACATAAGCTTTTCAAATTGATGCATGCTTTTAGATATTTCATTATACTACACAGTCATGATTCAAAAATTGAAAGTTAGACCAGTATGATCACCTCTGCCCCTTTCAGTTTGTTGTCTAGCTCTGAGAAATGTTCCTCGGAGCTATACTGCCCCGAATGGTAAAAGCATCTGCTCAAGAACTCATCCATCCTCTTGTTAAAATCTCCCCTGTAAATAAATTCTTGGGCGAGTTAATGAAGAATCTTCTAGTATAGTAGTATCTCGTAATTATTGCAGTAAAAATAATATACTAATTCAAATCTATCCTAATAGGATGTACTAGGTAAAGACAAGCACTAGGGATTTACTTGTCATCAACTCTGCAAGTGAGTGTGTTGCTGATCCTATTTCTCAGCTCCTCATCACTCATCTTTGTTCGTGCGTAACCAAAAAATTGTGAATTTCTGCACAATGTTCAACCAGCAAATCATAACGAATAGTCATTTAAGAGAGAGTGTAGCTAAGGCCTAAGAAACTGAATTGGCATCAGAGATTCCACCTTGGGCAGGCGATCTTCATAGAATAGAGCAAAAAGTGCAGGAAAGAACTTATTCCTAGCAAGTTCACTGGAAGCACCAACTACAATTATGCTGAGAGCAGCCTCTGATTCATCTAGTCTGATAGGTGAGAACCCAACACCATTTTCCTTTCCTTGGGTTCTCAAATCTTCGATGAAAGGAGTTGGAGCCAAGCCTAATGGGTTTCATGAAATCAAATTAGCAAATCAGATGGTGGTCATCTAGAAAGGTGAATTTAATATTCTCTCTTTTTTCAAATACTATAAAACTGTATAGTTTGGGCCTTAGGCTTTTTAACCTTGTGATCAAGGGCGTCTAAAGAGAAAGAAGTTGAGTAATTCACTTTAGACATACAAACTGAAACTGTGATGTTCTGTAATTAGTTCAAAAGGGAAAAACTCTAATCCCCTAAACATGGAAACTGGCTTGATCAAGTCTCAAAAAAAAAACAGGGTGGGGAGAGAAAAGACAAATAAAGTAAACCCACCTGTGTCCAATGAAACAGCATTTAGTGGAAGCACGCTAGACATCTTGATCTTGGAGTGGCATATCGTGTTTGCGGAAACCCACGGGGTAACAACATCTTTCGACTGAAAAATCTCTTTCTCGAACGACGATTTAACATAGATCTTTGAAGGACAGTGAGGAATGAATCTTACAGCCATCATATAATGCAAGCAGAGAATAACAAGGTTAAATTTAACAATATATAATGGGGAGTTCAAACCCAATAGAGATATTTACTTGGTGTGTGGGGCAATTAACCAGCTGATGTTTATATAACCGTCCTTAATCTTAAAATTACTTAAACAATGACCAAGTTGGACTTGAGCTACCCAGAAATGGGTAGCTCAAAGATACAGCTGATAAAGTGCAAATTTAGAGCTTATACCTTCCCAATCTGTACTCCTGGCCATTTGACTTTCAGATGGTTGTTCAGCATGTGAGGGTTCACCCTTTTTGACTTTCAGGTAGTAGGATCAGCTGATACCAAAGGAAACCAAATGATCAACCGAATACCAGCACATGTATCCTTTAAACTGGACAGATCACATTTCTGAATACTACTCCATCCTAGGAATGGAGCGGGTAGCAACGATTACATCACCAAACCTTAAAAAACCTTGTGCTTGGTTATTGGCGGAGCCAATGTTAATGATCAGCATAAGGATAGGATATGACAGTTCATTACAAGAATTCCACCTCAAATTGACAAATGTACTGTCAGTTTTAACTTCTGTACAATAACATATACTACTGACAAAAGCAATAACATACAAAGGTTAGCCATGAAGAGCAAAGGGGTCCATATCATTACTGAACAATTTTACACCTACCACCAACTCCATTCCCAATTCCAAAACGGACAATCAAGTCTGGATGGATACAGTAGGTTCAGCATGATTTATTCAGTTCTCTACACACAGACGAGTAAACTCAACTAGAAACATGAAAACATCAAACATCCAACACATTTACAATAAAAGCTGTAAAAGCCCTATTGCATTTCCAAACTGGGAGTGAAGAACAAAATGTCACCAAGACGATCATTGCTAGGAGAATTACCACCATACACCAACAATCCAGGCTTACCCCCAAGCTCTCCACCTGCAAACGCAGACCATCCACGTGGGCCAGGGTGATCACAAAAATGGAATCCATCTTCCAACTTCTTCCATACACGAGTCTCTGTATCCAAAGCATAAGCTTCACCGGAGAAGCTACCAGCACCAAGATGACCCAAATCACTTGGATCCACTTCTCCTCCAAATATGAATATGTACGTCCCTATAGCAGTTGTTGAGAACACGCTTCTTGCACTAGGCTTCTCACCTTTCGTCTCTACCTCACTCCACTCCCTTTTCACAAGATCAAAGCAATACACATCATCCATTTCCTTGCCCGAAAATCCGTAAACAACCCAAACTTTGCCTTCTGTCACTACAATTCCAGGACCTCCTCTTCCTTTGCAGGACTCGCCAGGTAGTGGAAACGAGACCCACTTCTGATCAACCACATCATAGGCCCAAAGATCATTTAGGCGACCCGCATCACCACAGCCCCCAAAGACATACACAAAACGGTCATCGGAGGTGATGGAGTGGTAGCTCCTGTGGACAGGCCCAGTTTCACCAGTGGAAATTAGAGTCCATTTATTTGTGCTGGTGTTGAAGGAGTAGAGCTCATTTAGCTCTTTGTGTTCAGCATCCCGGCCTCCGAAGACATATATGATGTCATTGACAGGTGCCATGGTGACTCCCACACGTGGTGGAGGAATATCACCTGATGCATCGGCGGTTGACCATGTTTGATCCTTGAGGTTGAAGATGTAAAGTTTGTTATCAACGGGAACGCGTGGGGTGAATTCCCCGCCAAAGGCATAGACGTTTTGTCCAACAATGGCTATGGAATGTGAGCTTCTAGCTCCGGGTCCAGCACCCCTCTGGTCAAGCTGAAACAGAATGGAAAGAATAATTATCATGCATTCGACATGGCTGTGCATCATATAATTAAACTACCACCAATTTGCTATTCACCTTTCCTTGAACAAAAAATGGACGGTTGTGGAAAAAGATTTAAAAAAATATTAATATCATCAATTCATTATAAAGGAAAATGTATTTGTCAATTTCTCATTGTAGATGAATACATATAATTTGAAAACAGAACACTTTTGGAAAGCATGAAGAAAACTAGTTTACTATCATCAACATATATGATATATCTTGCTCTAGTTATTATCCTCACAAGTCAATGGTCATAAACTCATAATCCATCCCTCCTTTATCTACAAGGCCACTTAAAATTGGCCCCATCTCCCCCAAAATACTTCCCATCAGACAGCCAAAATGATGAACAAATACAATGATTAGGAGAAACATGCATAAAACAGCACTCTAACTAGATTCAGTTATCATTGTCACATAGCTTGGGTCTTCCGGGCATGATAATACTTGGGCCTTCTTCATACACCCTCTCAATTTTATTTGTGGCAAGGGTGTGTACATCATTGGCCCCCAGATCCCGCCTAAGGCGGGTTAACACTGGGTTGATGTTGATGTTGATGCATAAAACAGCACCTTTCTTGAATTGGATGCAATTCCCAATTTGATTTCAATTGATTTGAAATTATATACAAGGATTCTGAAAGACTGACAGCATAGCAAGTTTCACTCTCAACCACAATTTCAATATCCCTCACAGCTTATCAATCAAGCAGACAAAGTGATTCCCACCCAACCATTTTCCAATCATTTCTTAACTTGTTGGTATGTAAAATATTAAATTATTAATTAATCAAGAAATCAACCCCGATAAAACCCAAACTAATTAAGCGAGCATGTCAGTCTTTGGACAGAATGTTAGATTGATGAAGTTGGTCAACTGGAAAATTACATTTAAAAAAAATGCATGGATAAGAGTAGGTGTTTCAGACTAGAGGAACCAAATTCATCAACTAGAATAGGAAGAATTTGAGTTTAGTTCCTAGCACTTATTATTTTTCATATACATATCTATATTTAGCCCAGATAAAATTTCAACGCATTAAACGCAGTTTCCGTCTCAATTAGAAGTGCAAACTCCATAGAATGAACGAAGAATTAGCATCAAAGATTCTTTGCTACTAATCAGATAGTAACAACCAAACGAAAGAATTTCAAATGCTCACATATCCCTTGGTAAAATTTCTTCGAATCGGAGCACAATTTGGAAGAAGGAAACGATCAAATTAGAGAGAAAGCAAAAGATAAGATGGAATGGGAGAGAATACCTTGATCCATTTGCCTCCGAAGGCTGCCATGAGATAATCTCGTCCAGGGAAAACACGGGAAAAGCGACAGCCAAAAAGTTGGAGATGACTGTAGAAGATCTCACTCTCTCTGAAATCTGAATGGTGGTCCGATTATGGGGGTTTCGCTTGTTTATATTCTGTTTACTGACACTGTTCAGGAAATTTGAAAAGAAGAGTTGTATCTGGTGGAATTGTGACCTGCTGCTAATTTTGCAATCCACTATTTTTTAGAATTTGTTAAAACCTGCTTAGGACACCAATATCCCATTATCACTCTCAAACTTGACTTATTTAATCTTAATTGTTTCATTTGAAAGCCTGCAAGCTGCATGCCCTTTTATCTCTCTATGAGAACTATGACTACGGGGGGTTAATTACAATTAAAATAGCGAATTAAGTGTCAATACTCAATAGTGTATTGAAGTGGTGTTAGACTCCTTAAATATTGTTAAGGATATTCCAGTTCGAATCTCTCTTGTGATATGTATGGAAAAACTGATATTGGGAGGATCTCTTCTATAATAGGACCACGAAATATTCGATCTAGATATAGAGCGATATCTGATCGATCGAATCGGGCGAGTCAAAGCCAAGACAAAAGAAAAATAGCGGATTAAGCATATCATGTCATGCCATGCCACTGATCCACTATAGTACCACCACTGACGTTTCGCCTTTCATCAATCTTCACTAATATTTGTTTCCTAATCTCCTTTTAAAAAGAATATTGATATAATTGATAGCACAATTTACGTTGTTTATCTATTTATTTATAAGTGTTAGATGATCATTTTAGGTAAGACCTTTCCAGGATACGACTATTCTGGGTGATCACTTTCACTAGCATGTTAGGTAGAGCAAATATATACTTTTATTACAACCCGATGTTTGTCTTGATTATAAGTTTTAATCGTAATTAAACCCGATCATTGTCCAATCAAAATATCAGTAGTAATTTGTTAAGGATATACTGATACGGTTCATGAGACGATACAACCTAGCTTGACAGAGGACGACGGACCATGGGAGACGCCTAAGTCGAGAAGATCGACTCGCGTCAGGAAACCCCCAGCAAAGCTGCGGGTTGATTTATTTTTATAAGATATTTTATTGTTTAAATTAGGGTTCTTCATGTTACCGTGTACGGACTAGCTGTTATCGGTCTTCTCGGGTTTTCTTTTAGGGTGATTCTTTCCCGAGTCGCTTTTATTGAATCATCCTTGGGCTATTTAAGCATCCTGTAAACTGTCAGGAGAATTATCGATTAATAAGAATTTTCCTTTAGCCCTAATTGTAGTCTTCTCTTCCAAAGTTCCTTGCCAAGCGTTAGGGATCCTACTCGGATTCTTAACAACTGGTGCTTTCATCTACGAACACCATGACCAACACCTCGGCGCCCGAGACGTCGACCGTCACACCGGCGGCGCACGCCTCCCTTTCCGACACCGTCACTAAGTTGAGCGATATGGTGTTACAGTTGACGGATGATCGGCAACGGGACCGCTCCCTCCTTGAAGAACTCTCGGCATCGCTGCGCAGCCACGCGAATTCAACCGCGTCGAGCCTTCCGTCGTCCGCCGCCGCATCCGCAAACCCTAATTTCGGGTTCCGCGCGCCACCGCCTGCGGGGTCCGTGCCGCTCGCGCATCTGCCCTTCGCCCCGTCCCAGACGCTTCCCATGCCGGCAACGACGGGCGGTGACCCATCGATCAACGTTCTCGCCGGTGGGATTGGCGGCCAGTCGATCGGCGCCTTCGCTGGAAGAGTCTCGCACGAGACCGGGCCGCCAGCGCTCTTGCCGCCTCAGCAAGGGTTCGAAGGACACCAGCCGGCGTTTCCCTTCGGGTCCAGCCCATTCGACGGCTACCACCAGCAAGCCGCGTCGCCTTTCGTCGCTCCACCGTCCGCTATGTCCGGATACGCACCTCCTTATGGCGTTCATGGCGTCGGTTTCCGCGCACCGCATGGTCATGATTCACAGCCTTGGATCCGCGTTGACGCGCCTCGCTTCAACGGATCCGATGCCCCAGGTTGGATCTTTCGCATTCAGTCTTTCTTTGATTATTATAATACTACCGACTATGATCGTCTTCGTCTTGTTGGCATGTTTATTGATCACCCGGCGTCGGATTGGTTCCGCTATCAACGCCTGAATCGGATGGGCGAGACATGGCAATCATTTTTACAAGCGGTTCAGCAGCGTTTTGATCCCACATACTATGAGGACTACCTCGGCCTCCTCTCCAAGCTTCAGCAGCGTACATCTGTGCATGAGTACCAATCCGAGTTTGAGGCGCTGCTCATCAAAGTTCGGAATGTTCCCGAACCCATGCTGATTTCTATATTCACGTCCGGTTTAAAACAACCGGTGCAACGCGATTTGCGGTTACGGAACCCGACGTCGCTGCCGCAAGCTTTCGCTCTAGCCAAGGAGTTGGCCGCGTCCTTCACCGAGACAGCCGCGGCGTCCACCGGCTCCCGTCGGCCATGGAAGATGACCGCCTCCAGACCTGCCCCGTCCCCGCCTTCGCCTACAGCAGCAACACCGGCACACACGACCTCGCCTGCACCGGGAGTACACACTCCCGCCAATCCTTCCGGTAATTACTCTAATCTTCCAATTCGCCGTCTTTCTAAAGCTGAGCGTGACGAACGTTCTAAGAAAGGATTGTATTTTAATTGTGACGAGAAATACACACGGGGACATCGCTGCACTCCACGCTTTTTGGCCGTGCTCAGCTGTGATGACGGTGATGATGATGGTGAATGTGCGGACGAAGCGCCGGATGAGACTGCAGTGACAGCTGACATTTCCTACATTCACTCCTTGGAGGGTTTACCGAATCCGCGCGCAATTCGTATGCCCGACACTATTCGGGACACGCAGGTTCAGGTTCTAATTGATGGGGGCAGTACACATAATTTCATTCATCCGAGCATCGCCGAGAAGTTGCAGTTGCCACTTACAGCCGTGCCACCGTTCCGTGTATTTGTGGGCAACGGCGCATATCTCCTTTGCGGACATCAGTGCGCCGCTACAGTTCTTGAGTTACAGGGTTATTCCTTTTCTGTGGATCTTTTCGTTCTGGCCGTGCATGGTCCTCAGGTGGTGCTGGGTGTTCAGTGGTTGCAGACATTGGGAGTAATCGCACGTGATTACGCTCAGCTGACGATGCGTTTTTCATGGAACGATAAAGAAGTCTTTTTTGCAAGGAGTCCGACCGGCCCCGAAACAAATTTCGGTTGATGAACTTCATTTATTATGGGCAGCGGAATCAGTCTCTGAGTTCTATGAAGTGGTGCGTGTGCCGGAATCCCCGCCTGCGCACCCGTTGGAGATTCCGACCGACGTTCCAACCACGGTTCGCACCATACTTGAGCGGCATCAGGCCGTTTTTTCCGTTCCGTGTGACTTGCCGTCGCCCAGATTATGGGACCATCGCATTCATGTTCATCCGGGATCCAAACCAGTCAATGTCCGGCCATATCGTTATCCGTATTTTCAGAAGACTGAAATTGAGCGTCAGGTTCAGGGGATGTTAGATCAGGGTATCATTCGACCCAGCACGAGCCCTTTCTCTTCTCCAGCTCTCTTGGTCAAGAAGAAGGACGACACCTTTCGGTTTTGCATTGATTACAGGGCACTGAATGGCATTACAGTCGCTGATAAATTTCCTATTCCTACAGCGGATGAATTGTTTGACGAGCTGGGCCGTGCCGTGATTTTCACTAAGCTTGATCTACGCTCCGGCTACCATCAGATTCGGATGCATGAGTCCGATATATACAAGACAGCCTTTCGTACTCATGACGGCCACTTTGAATTCTTAGTGATGCCTTTTGGCCTGACGAATGCGCCATCCACCTTTCAAGCGGCGATGAACAGCATTTTCGCTCGCTTCCGACGTGAGTTCGTGATTGTATTTTTTGATGATATACTTGTCTATAGCTCATCCTTGGCAGCCCATGCTCAGCACCTCGACGTCGTACTCCGTACCCTGCACGACAATAATTTTTTCGTCAAGGGTTCGAAGTGTTCATTCGTTACATCTCGCGTCGAGTACTTAGGCCATATTGTCACACAGGGTACTTTAGTTGCCGATCCGACGAAGCTTGCAGCTATGGCCGAGTGGCCTACCCCGAAATCCGTAAAGCTGCTCAGAGGCTTCCTTGTTTTGACGGGTTATTACAGAAAATTCATACGGCACTACTCCATGTTAGCCGCTCCGTTGACTGATTTGCTTAAGAAAGAGAAATTTATGTGGTCTTCAGAGGCTTAGACGGCTTTCGAGCAGCTTAAGAATGCGATGATGTCACCTCCCGTCCTACAACTTCCTGACTTCGACAAGGAGTTTGTAATTGAGACAGACGCGTCAGATGAAGGCGTCGGTGCGGTATTGATGCAGAGTGATCGACCATTGGCCTTCTTTAGCCAGAAACTTGGCATCCTCCGCAAAGGGTCTTCGGCATATCACCGGGAGTTGTTTGCTATTGTTTTCGCTGTGCAGAAGTGGCGACAGTATTTGTTGGGTCGTGAGTTCCTGATTCGTAGTGACCAGAAAAGTCTCAAGGAACTCCTTACATAGGTCATTCAGACGCCGGATCAGCAGTTTTTCATGCGGAAGTTGATGGGTTATAAATTTCGCATTGAATACAAGTCCGGTGCAAGCAACAGAGTGGTCGACGCACTCTCCAGATGCATGATTGACGACACCAGAACCTTGCATCAATTTCTGTCCTTGTCAGCTCCGATTCCAACACTTCTGCAGCGTGTGCGTTTGGAGAATGTGCAGCTAGATGACTTGAAGTCGTGGCACCAGGCCGCGGCTGACGGAACATTGTCCGCACCATTTCAGATACACGGCGGTATTCTGTACTACGGCACTCGTTTGGTGATTGGTTCGGCTTCTCCGCTGAAAGCCGAAATTCTTACAAAGTTTCATTCCACGCCGTCTGCAGGCCACCCGGGCATTGATCGTACTTTCCGCAGGGTTGCCACTGTTTTCTATTGGTCCGGGATGCGTAAGGATGTCAAGCGCTTTGTTGACGCTTGTTTGATTTGTCAGTCCACCAAGTACAGTACACAGAAACCGGCCGGTCTGTTACAGCCGTTTCCAGTTCCGCAGCAGGTTTGGGACGAAGTGTCAATGGATTTTATCACAGGGTTGCCTCCTTCTCGAGGTTACACGACTATTCTGGTGGTGGTGGACCGCCTTTCGAAGTATTGTCACTTTGGCGCACTCGGTCCTTCCTATGACGCACCCAAAGTGGCGTCGGTGTTTGTTGACATTGTTGTTAAGCACCACGGTATTCCGTCCGTTATTCTTTCTGATAGGGATCCGATCTTTCGGGCAGCATTCTGGGCGGATGTGCATCGTTTGAGCGGGACTAAATTGCACTACACCTCCTCTTACCATCCGCAATCAGATGGCTAGACTGAAGTCAAGAATAGAGGGCTGGAACAATATCTGCGCGCCATCACACAGGGTCGACCTAGGCGTTGGGCTGATTATTTATCTTGGGCTGAGCTGGCGCTGAATTCTATGTTTCATGAAGGCCTCGGCATGTCGCCTTTCAAGGCCTTATATGGACGTGATGCGCCGCCTCTAGCGCGCGTGACTTTGTCGACAGGACCTCCCTCGCCCGCCACAATGGCAATTCAGGACCGCGAGCAGATGTTAGAGTTAATTCGGTATAATTTAGCTAAAATGCAACAACGCATGGTATCTCAGGCTAATCGTCACCGCCGAGAGGTGGAATTCCAAGTGGGTGATGATGTTCTCCTTAAACTACAACCTTACAGGCAACATTCTGTGGCTCGACCTTTGTCAGCAAAATTAGCTCGCCGCTTTTATGGACCATTTCGGGTCGTTGAGCACGTGGGACCTGTAGCCTATCGCTTGCAGTTACCCGAGTCGGCACGCATCCATAATGTGTTTCATGTATCCTTACTTCGTCCTTTCATCACGGACGGCTCCAAGGTCGTACCGACGTCATTTCCTTCTGAGTTCTTGCAGGGACGCCCCGTATCCCGACCCGTGTGTGCAGTAGCATCTTGTGACATCTTGGGTGATGGTACGACCCGTACTGAGTGGCTGGTGGAGTGGGCCGATGGGGCCGCAACTTCCTGGGAACCGGTTGATCATATTTGCCTTTCGTTTCCTGACTTACGGCTTGAGGACAAGCCTGATTTGATCGGGGGGGAGATTGATACGGTTCATGAGAGGACACAACCTAGCTCGACAGAGGACGACGGACCATGGGAGACGCCTAAGCCGAGAAGATCGACTCGCGTCAGGAAACCCCCAGCAAAGCTGCGGGGTTGATTTATTTTTATAAGATATTTTATTGTTTAAATTAGGGTTTTTCATGTTACCGTGTACGGACTAGCTGTTATCGGTCTTCTCGAGTTTTCTTTTAGGGTGATTCTTTCCCGAGTCGCTTTTATTGAATCATCCTTGGGCTATTTAAGCATCCTGTAAACTGTCAGGAGAATTATCGATTAATAAGAATTTTCCTTTAGCCCTAATTGTAGTCTTCTCTTCCAAAGTTCCTTGCCAAGCGTTAGGGATCCTACTCGGATTCTTAACATATACTCCGTATAATCCGGTATAAAGACAATTCGGTAGAATTACTCTTTAAATGAGATCTTGGCAACACTGGTAAGTTGGAGCCCAACAGAAACGGCGTGGAATTTGTCAATGATTAGCCAAAGCTTCGTTTCAACACTAAGGCGAGAAAGTTTGTTTTAGACTTTCTTTATAATCCGGTTTAGAAGAATAAATAAAATGACTCGGGTTTGTGTTAGACCGGTCATATAAATACTTGTTTTCCCCTTTCAGTTGTAACTAACAATGAGTGTGTGAGCCTTTTGTAATTCGTGTGATTTATTTCATTTTCTCTCAATCTTAGATCGTTCCTAGAATTTTCACATGGTACCAGCGCTGAAGGATTTCTAGGATTTCGATTTTTCAAGTGGCGAGAGAAATCGTTCGTTCGTGTTTCGCTCGTATTCTCTCATATCGGATTTTCTGAAACGAGAATTTGTACTTTTGATTTCTAATGGTGATAGACGACAAGGAAAAGGATGCGTATCAAGCTGCGAGTGTTGCAAACATGGTGGATCCCTTGTTGTTGACCAATTCAGACTTCCTAGGGATGATCCTCACGACGAAGCCGTTCGATGGAAGAAATTTCCATGCCTGGAGTCGTCGATCAAATTGAGTGAGCACTCATGGAAAAAAGGAACTTAAGCTTCATTGATGGAACAGGAGTGAAGCCAGTAGTTGGTTCAATGGAATATGAGAGGTGGAGGAGATGCGATTCCATGGTCGCATGCTGGATTCTCAACTCTATGACATCTGAGTATGTCTAGAGGTTTCATTTACACAAATTCGGCGAGATCGTTGTGGTTGGATGTTTGCGAGAGGTTTCGTCGAAGCAACGAACCACTTATCTTTCAGCTGAAGTAGGATCTAGCGAAGATCACGCAAGGTAACTCGACTGTTACGCATTACTATTGTCGACTCAAGTATTGTTGGGATGAACTGTCGAATTTGATTAGAGTACCTGTTTGCACCTGTAGAGTGATGGAAAATTGTAAATGTGATCTTGCAAACAAGTTGCTTGAACAGGAAAATGTGCAACAAGTTATGGAGTTCTTGATGAACCTGAATAGTGAGTATGAGTCTGTGAAGAATCAGATCGTAGATCAAGATCATTTGCCGCATGTGTCTAAGGTGTTTCAGATGGTGACACAAGTGGAAACTCAGAAGAATGTTACTAGTGGAGTCACACATGATCCCTTAGCTTTCATGGCTAGTCAAGGCAGTAACAACAAGAGTAATGGCAAAGAATTAGAAGGAAATCATGGTGGTTACAATGATAATGGAAAGGGAAGTACTTATGGAGGCAAAAAACGAGATTTTAAGAAGACAAAGGGATTTGATAAACGAGTATGTTATCACTGCAAACAAGAAGGACATATTCAGGACAATTGCTTTGAGCTAATCGGTTATCGAGACTGGTACAAAGGCAAGAAGAATAAGAGGAGGGTAGCTGCAAACATAGAAAGTGATTCTCATGCTGCAGGGGATACTCTATTAGAGCATGGAGGACATGGTGGAGGAATGGATCAGAATCTGTTACAAGATGTCACTAATCTGTCTAGTGCTTGCCAAGATTTAATGAGGAGTTACAAATCAAAGAGGTCAGAAAGAGCCATGACAGTTGAATCTAGGGGAAGGTTTGTTGCTACTGGTTCAAGGAATAGGTTTGCACATTCTGGTTCATACACTGGTGTTGCTATAGGATAGTTAACTGTTAGTTCCTGGTCTGGTATTGCTTGTTATGGTGCAGGTTCAAATGTTGCTTCAAGCTCTAAAGGAGATAATTCGGGTTATGGAGGAAGGCACTTGACACAGGACATGCATTTTGCACATACAATTGCTTCTGTTTTAAATGCTAGTTAGATTTGTTCAGAGGATTGGTTTGTTGATAGTGGAGCTTCAGATCACATGAGATCTTGTTATGATTTGTTGTTGAATCCACGAGAAGTCAGATATCCAGTTCATATTGTTCTACCATATGGTAGTGCTAAATCAGTACAAGTTATTGGTGATGTCAAACTCAATGATGATTTGATCTTGACTGATGTGCTACTTGTGCCAGATTTTAGATATAACCTATTGTCTGTAAGCAAGTTGGTGTCTTCAAAAGGATTAGTTTCACATTTTTTACAAGGATTCTTGCTTGTTACAGGACCTTGTGAGTAAGAAGTACATTGTTCAAGGAAAGGCTTCAAAAGGATTGCTCAAGATCAAGGCTGAAGTAGGTCAAGAAAATCAGTCATTTCCTGTTTTAAATAAATTGAGTGTTGGAAGTTCCAAACATTATAGTTGTGCCATTGAAGGCAAGTGTGATTTTGTGTTGATGCACAAGAGATTAGGACATATATCAACTTCTAAAATGTCTCATTTGTAATAACTGTGGGTTTTAAGGATATTTTCGAATTTTTCTCGGATATCTTTTTAACCTCTTTGTCCGTTTTAACGCTTACTCCAATATTTTTGTTGGAATTTAAATCCTAGAAAATTTTTAGTGATATCCTAAAATCATAAAGAAACGATTTTATGGATCGGTGTGAATTCTAGGATTTTTCAGTGGAAAAAGAATATTTATTGGATAAGCCGTCTTTTTAATTATGTATTGTAAGACTTTTAAAATACGAAACGGAAGCCTTAAAAATTGAAGGTAGCGTGATAAAATCATGGAAAATTGATTTTATTGGTCTACATAATTTACGGGACGTTTTTCGTTTAGTAAGTTTTTCCACCCGGTGTACATAATTTTACCGCTTTAACGCGAGTCCCGTTCCGAGACGGGAAATCCCGTTAGGCCGACTTTCACTTACTTAATGGGGGAGGAAATTCATCTCATTTTGTATTGGATAACAACAGAAGAAGAGAGAGCTGGAGAAAGAGAACAAAGGACGACGGACTCGGCGAATTCGAGCGTCTTCACCGCCGGCTGCTCCCCTCATCCTCGCCTTCCCTGCCACCTCCTTATCTCCTCCTTCACCCCATCTTCTTCCCTTCTGTAATTTTGGGCTAGTAGCTGCTGCTAAAGGAAAACAGAACCGGGGAAAGAAGCTGAACGGAACGACAAGCGCGGGAAGAAAGAGTTTGAATCTTTACCGTCGACGATCACCCGCTTGTTCGAACACTACCCACCGTGAGGGCCTACGCCGGGCAACACCCAACCACCCTCGAGCTCCTGGTTTGAGCCACTAATGGGTTGAATGAGCCATAGGCTCAAGTGAAGGTATTTACGATCGAATTAATTAGTGGGTTGGTTGCGGAGCCACCATAAGGGCCTTTCGGTCCTGCTACGCTATTTGTTATTGATGTTTCTGAGATCTTGACTTTGTTACGGTCCCACAGGTTCAAACCGCTCGAGAAACGGACGTCTGGATCTTCAGTTATAGCGAATACAAATTTTAACATCGATTGGCAAGTAAAGGACTTCGGACAATTACTAAGGATTCGTTGTTAATCAGTATGATCCGAGATTTGGTCACCTCTAAGAACCGTTACTAATGAACAATTTTTATTTAGAAAATTGTTTCAAAAGTGAAACGGTTAGTTAGTTATAATTTCGCCAAGATGGCTCCTTAAAGCCTGATAGCCAAGGATTAATTTTAAATCAATATACGGAAATCAAGTCGTTTATCGATTAGGAAATTGTAGAAGTTGAGTATACAACTAAGAAGTGTATCCGTGAGCTCGTTGTTGAGAAATCTTTTTGTTATATTTGGCATAAAGGGTGATAAAGATTTCTGTTGGAATCGCTAAGAATGTTGAGCACGCCTTCTAAGGCAAGTGGACGGATCTCTCTTGCTTTATGGTTATTAAATGAGGAATTGAATTCCATTTGTTCTTTATGTTGGGGATAACTTGTGTGTTGAATAAAGTATGATAGGTTGCTATTTTGTTAGAAATAACGACCATGTCGTTATTTCAGTTTTTGCGCTAGAACTGAACTTGGGACCATTGTGTGATCTTATGTGTTTAGTTGTATCATGCTGAGACATTGTTGTGAAGTAAGATAGTTAGATATGGGAGTTTAGACTCTAAAACATCTCTTTAGTGGTCCTATGCTGAAACACTATTATAAAGTAGGTAGTTCAGGGGTAGGAGCCGAGTCTCCAATGACCTCTTTATAACAAAGTCTGTATTGGGGGGCGTAGCTTGCTAGCGTATCCCAATATTGGAGTCATGACTCATGTCTCGCTCCACGTTGGAGGAGGACAATGGTGCACTCTAGCTAAGTGCAAAAGGAACTGATGTGGGTCAAGTGGTCACGGATGAAATAGGCCCTCTCACCCTGACGACATCAGTTACAAGGAATTTGACCGGCAGCAGTTTGGGTCGATTAATAGTTATTAAAATGAATGTGTAATGTTAAAATCATAAAGTGAAGAGAGTACGATAGGCACGTTTATGTAACTGAATGGTTAGTTCTTTTGATAACCATTCTTGCTCCTGATTAAGGATGATTCTTAATCAAACTTTGATTAAGTTAAGTTGATTAGTCGTTGAAGACGTTTATGAATGTTGTGTGGCTAGTATAAGTTTCCATTAATCGTTATGCTTCTTAAAGGAACCACAAGCTGTGGTGTTCTCTCTTTTGAATATGTAAGTCTTCTTCTTATTCTCTATAAGAC
The DNA here is from genome assembly GCA_964016875.1 of Fallopia convolvulus. NCBI lineage: Eukaryota > Viridiplantae > Streptophyta > Magnoliopsida > Caryophyllales > Polygonaceae > Fallopia > Fallopia convolvulus. Next base: position 44,769,307 of record OZ024730.1, on the reverse strand, counting down.
TGCCAACTGATGGATCATATCCGAGCCTAATCGGATTTTGATGCCAATATGTGTAATCACAACCATAAGAACCAAGTTAGTTCTCCACTTGCTTTGTCTTTCATTAGACTAACCCGTCCATCTTCTTTTCTTTTATATGGTCGGCTGGTGTCCACCGTTGGTATATGACACATCAGGCTCTTCTTGGAAGTTGATTCAAGAGGTGTATCCAGAGGTTTGAAACTTCAGAAGTTGAAGAAAGGTTTCCAATGGCTATACTTGAGTGAAGTTCTTGGTTAAGTTGCTGCAAAGCGAAGTGGGAAAGAAGTTAAGAACCTACGGAAAACTTTTTAAAGACTTTGTTCAAATAGAAGGTTGTCCTATTTAGTTATTCTTTTTAAGTTAAGGTTTGTATAAGACCTTTTACTTGTTTTTCCGTTGTAATATTTTACTTAATTTTGTTAGGTTTTTAAATGGTTTCTTTTACCTTGTTCTAGTAAGTTTTGTCAGGTTAAAGCCTTGGGTAATGATGAGGTATTTTTCAGTCGTTTACCTATCAAAGAATCCTAACTTAACCAATCTGAGTAGAATGGTAAGCAAGGGTCGATCCCACAGAGACTCGTGTATGAATGTTATTACTTAAGTGCCAAGTAACTAATATGGGGGATTTTTGGAATTATTAATCTAACCTAATATGCAATAATAAAACTAACTATGAATGCAAAAGTTGATTGTGAATATATATATGAGAGAAATATGTTCAACTAGTTAAATCCATCATAGATATGCTTATTGATCATCGATTCTCCTGATTCTCAATTCCCTTGAATAATCTATTGTGGATTATACTCCTACTAAGGATTATGACCCAAACTTCATAAATAGTTGTAAGAACTAACAGTCTAAACAACCCTAATCATTTAACAACCTAAAACAACGTCTAGATTCAATTAAACGACAGCTTTACGAATCAAGTTATCAATAGAAACAAACACTTAGAGCAAACAGACATCTAAGTTATTGTGGATTTATTCCCTTCTACAACTGAATAGCCCGAACGGGTCCAAACAATTATAGATGCTACTTTATCTAATCAACCCCGAACGGGCATTAATCAGATTAGTTGTAAATTAACCTAGAAATTCTATTAGGTGATCAATCTGATAAAACTCTAGAATAATTCTAATTCAATTAAGCACAGGGAATAAAACCTATTCAAGTTGATGAGAATCAATCAAACCTCACAATATTATGCAATCTATGATTTCAATAACTAGTCAAACACAAAGGAATTAGCAATGCATAATTAAATTAAAATCAAACTTACAAGAGGTTCAAAGATTGCTCTTTTGAGAAAACTCTCTCCAAAGAAACCCTAGCCTCCAAAAGTATGACAAAAGTTTTCTAGAAAATAAACTAACATAAGGTTTATATATGTCTTCTGAAATAACCCTCAAAAAATCTATCATTAAGCTACTACTCGGAAGATATAACCCAAGCCCAAAAATCAAGCCCAAAACTTCCCCGCGTAGAAAACACCGATTGCTCGGTTTGCATGAGGATTGTGCGGCCGAGCAATTGTCATCCCGCACAATCATCCCTCAGTTGGAATTGTGCGGCTTAGCCTCTGAATTGCGCAGCCGAGCAATTGTCATCCCGCGCAATTGCCTCGGTTCAGCATTCAGGCGTCACTTCAGAGGCTGTTTTGACCCACTTAGAGTTGGAATTTGGACTCGGAGTAAAAATATGAATTGTATCTCTTTGAATTAGCTTTCCATTGATACCAAATTTAGCCTCATCCGAGAACTATAGCTCCCAAAACAAGCATTGCAAGATAGAGGTGTCGAAACAAGAACTCCAATGCATAGCCCGGGTTTAAGCGTTCTTTTCACACAAGCTCTTGGGCGTTAACTCTTCTAACCTTCACTTGTATCACTCTAAGCTTAATCAAACTCCACCAAAATCATCTAAGATCCATCCCGTCCATGCTTGTTTACCTAAAGATCTGCAAAACCGAACAAAACAAGCGCAACTACCCGAAAACACAAGATCCTAGAAACTAAGCTAAAACCAACTAAAACTAACTAAAACTTATGCAAAATAAACATAAATATGTATCCTAAACACTACCTAAATGCAAGCTATCAAATTCCCCCATGCTTAACCCTTGCTTGTCCTCAAGCAAGACATAAATCCAAATCACACCATAGAAATGCAATCTTACATCCATCTCAAGTCAAACAAGCATTTCACATATAATTAAAAACTCAACCAAGACTTCGCAACATGGATTATAACAAGCAAAAAGTAAAGACCATTCATCCATTCTAGACCTCACCAAGGTAAATGTGTTTGCACTCAAACTCTCAAGTGTATAAAGGACGTGTTTCACTCAAAAATCACCCATGAAAACTAGACTACCATATGCTTGCATCAGAGTTCTAAATCTCCACCGCTGGGGATCAAATACATAACAAAAATCATGAGGTCTTTTTTCGGCTTGTAATGGGGCCAAGGTAAAGAGAAATTAGGAAGGGATCATATTTAGCTTGTGGTGCTAAATCCGGGATAAAGAACTAATCCTAAACCCAACTCAACACTTTCTTCTCAACTTCTTCCAAACTTTTCTTTCTCAACACCTCACATTTACATTAAAGCACTTTGCTTCTCTTTTTTTTTCTTTCTTTTGCCTCTTTTCAACTCTTTCTTTACTACTAATGAATACTATTAACATTTAAGCTCATTTTTTTTTCTTTTGCTTTGCAACAGATTTTTTTCATCTTCATTTTTTTTTCACTTTGAACCCAAGAGTTTTATTTCCTCTCTTTCCACCTTTTCATCCAACTCCCCCATACTTATACATAACTCACACAAAACAAAAACACAACCTAAAGTCCTAAATTCCGGATCCTGGGTCAAGCTTATTAGGCTAGGAAAATTTTGTGGAGCTATCAAAAATAGGCTTAAAGCTTAAAAGAAATGGGGTGTCAAAAACATGGATCTTGTAGGGTAGGAAGGGAAATAATAGGCTAATAAGAAACATTGCCTCAATCATTTTAATGATATGCATTCAATCATATAAAGCAGCCTCAAAATAGAGTATTAACGCAAGTTCTAGAGCTAGATAATCATGGTGATACACTCAAGAATGTGGAGAACAAAAATAATCATGAAAGGCCAAAAATATCTCACAAGGCTAATTGTTGTCTAGAACTTCATAATGAATCAAATACTCAAGCTAAATACATGTTCCATCCTATAATCAAGTCATTTAATCAATGATCATGCTCATATCATATCAACTTCAGTAAATCATGCAAATCATGGGTTAGAACTTATACTCAACTTAGAGAAACAAGAGGAATTAAACAATGGGGAAATAAGAACCTAAATGCAATTTGTTTTGTATTTTTCAAATTTTTCTGATTTTTTTTCATTATTCAAGATTTTAATCAATGCATGCAAAAATTTTAAACATGGCCTAAACTAATGCAACTATATGCAATGCAAACAAGTAAGTCCCTTCCCCCATGCTTAAAACATACTTTGTCCCCAAAGTATAGTAAGAAGTAAAGAGAAGAGAAATACTCACAAAAACTCTAGTGATCCGGGTAAGATGGCGGGAAATCCGACGGTGGTGGTGGTGGCTTCTTCGGGTTATCAATCTTCCGACCTAGGATATATAACACACACCAAAAACTACCTAAAAAGCAAAAGATTATAAATGAAAAACAAAACTACTCTAAACCTTGGGTTGCCTCCCAAGAAGCGATTGTTTAATGTCATTAGCTTGACCCTTAGCATAAATTGACAAGGTTAGACATTGTCAATGCCCTTAGCAACCTGTCAAATCCCTGTGCACACATCTCAAAAAAACATAAGTAACACCATGATAAATTAAAGATGCATAATATAAATTTCAAAGATCGTTTTAACTTATCAAACATGTGTGCCCAGTTGGCATGATATGGCATTTGTTCAAATAAATTCAGCACAAGTGGTGGCTTTAGAAAATACTTACAATATGGTTTGAAGTACTTGCAATCACTACCACTTTCTTCAAAGATGAACTCCATGTATGTTTCACCTTCCACCTTGTGTTGTAGACTTGGATCCTCATCTTGGAACTCCATAAGCTCCTGATGTGAGAAGGTGGGGAAACTGAAGCATGGGATGTCAAGGCCTAACATCGGGTGCACCATGATGACGGGAACCTTAACAGGTATATCATGTTGATTTTCTCCCTCATGGCTATCTACTTCATCAGCAAAGAAGTCATCTTGGTCGACAAAAGAGTCTTCTTCCAAAACCGTAAAACCCTCAAGCAATTTACTCCACGTGAGTAAAGATGACTCAGGCTCCCTAGGCTCTGTAAGAATCTCTATGCCATCACAAACTTCTTTTGGCTCTGTGATGATCTGCTCAACTTGCCTTATAGGTGTGACTTCATATTGGGCATCAAATTCATCCTCATAACCCACATAAAGTGTCTTAGATTGCTCCTCAATTTGCATCTGGGTGTCCGACTCATGATCGTTTAACTCCAATGTGATTCCACCATCCTTTCCACACGACTCAAAAGGACATGAGATCGTGAAATGAAAACTTGAAGAACATAACTCACAGTGCTCCATGATTATAGCATCCGCCCCTTTTGAGAGATCCCTGATTATATCCTCAAGAGACTTATCAACCGGCTGGGGTGGTTGGGGAGATGACTCAACCAGAAAGCTTTGATGTCTCATGAAACATAAGAAATCCCAGCATTCCTCAGGTACCATATATAAAAGCCTATCATTGCTCATGTACTCGGCCAATCCCCTTGTCTCAAGATTCATACCATGGATAACTCCCATGTTTACCTCTCTATCACTGTACTGTAATCCCCAAGCACCAAGTTCAAACACATGGTCTTGAAATCTTGAAAAATAGTCATGGAAATGTTCATCCTACAGCTGTCTACAATCGAACAAAGCCATTGATCAGTAGCACGGGTGTTATGAACCGTAAGATAGGTTCACAACACCAAAAATAGCACAAAAGTAAAAACACAAATAGCGACGAGTCCCCGGAAACGGCGCCAAATTTGATGAGGTATTTTTCAGTCGTTTACCTATCAAAGAATCCTAACTTAACCAATCTGAGTAGAATGGTAAGCAAGGGTCGATCCCACAGAGACTCGTGTATGAATGTTATTACTTAAGTGCCAAGTAACTAATATGGGGGATTTTTGGAATTATTAATCTAACCTAATATGCAATAATAAAAGTAACTATGAATGCAAAAGTTGATTGTGAATATATATGAGAGAAATATGTTCAACTAGTTAAATCCATCATAGATATGCTTATTGATCATCGATTCTCCTGATTCTCAATTCCCTTGAATAATCTATTGTGGATTATACTCCTACTAAGGATTATGACCCAAACTTCATAAATAGTTGTAAGAACTAACAGTCTAAACAACCCTAATCATTTAACAACCTAAAACAACGTCTAGATTCAATTAAACGACAGCTTTACGAATCAAGTTATCAATAGAAACAAACACTTAGAGCAAACAGACATCTAAGTTATTGTGGATTTATTCCCTTCTACAACTGAATAGCCCGAACGGGTCCAAACAATTATAGATGCTACTTTATCTAATCAACCCCGAACGGGCATTAATCAGATTAGTTGTAAATTAACCTAGAAATTCTATTAGGTGATCAATCTGATAAAACTCTAGAATAATTCTAATTCAATTAAGCACAGGGAATAAAACCTATTCAAGTTGATGAGAATCAATCAAACCTCACAATATTATGCAATCTATGATTTCAATAACTAGTCAAACACAAAGGAATTAGCAATGCATAATTAAATTAAAATCAAACTTACAAGAGGTTCAAAGATTGCTCTTTTGAGAAAACTCTCTCCAAAGAAACCCTAGCCTCCAAAAGTATGACAAAAGTTTTCTAGAAAATAAACTAACATAAGGTTTATATATGTCTTCTGAAATAACCCTCAAAAAATCTATCATTAAGCTACTACTCGGAAGATATAACCCAAGCCCAAAAATCAAGCCCAAAACTTCCCCGCGTAGAAAACACCGATTGCTCGGTTTGCATGAGGATTGTGCGGCCGAGCAATTATCATCCCGCGCAATCATCCCTCAGTTGGAATTGTGCGGCTTAGCCTCTGAATTGCGCAGCCGAGCAATTGTCATCCCGCGCAATTGCCTCGGTTCAGCATTCAGGCGTCACTTCAGAGGCTGTTTTGACCCACTTAGAGTTGGAATTTGGACTCGGAGTAAAAATATGAATTGTATCTCTTTGAATTAGCTTTCCATTGATACCAAATTTAGCCTCATCCGAGCACTATAGCTCCCAAAACAAGCATTGCAAGATAGAGGTGTCGAAACAAGAACTCCAATGCATAGCCCGGGTTTAAGCGTTCTTTTCACACAAGCTCTTGGGCGTTAACTCTTCTAACCTTCACTTGTATCACTCTAAGCTTAATCAAACTCCACCAAAATCATCTAAGATCCATCCCGTCCATGCTTGTTTACCTAAAGATCTGCAAAACCGAACAAAACAAGCGCAACTACCCGAAAACACAAGATCCTAGAAACTAAGCTAAAACCAACTAAAACTAACTAAAACTTATGCAAAATAAACATAAATATGTATCCTAAACACTACCTAAATGCAAGCTATCATGTAACTCTGGTTTAGTCCTAATCAGGGTTACTGGCGGTAATACCTCCAGGGTAAGTGAGGGGTTTTTACATCATTTACATGGTTTCAAAACTGATTTGCAAACTACTTTTATTTGTGATGTATGTTCTTTGGCCAAATTTCATAAACTCCTTTCTCCACCTAGTCAAAGACATTCTCAACATTTGTTTAATCTCATTCATGTTGATTTGTGGGGTCCTTATAAGGTGGGGGATTTGAATGGTGAGCGTTTCTTCTTGACCATAGTGGAGGATTACAAACAAGCTACATGGACATTCATGTTGCAAAGGAACCAACAAGTTCGTGAGGTTCTTAATGGTTTCATCAGATATGCTCAAACTCAATTTGGAGTGGTTCCAAAGGCAGTTCGTTCTGATAATGGAACATAGATAGTTAATCAAGGTTGTCAAGCTTTGTTCACTGAATTTGGTATTGTACACCAAAGAACCATGGTTTATAGGCCAGAACAAAACAGTGTGGTGGAAAGAAAGCACCGGCATTTGTTAGATACAACCAAGGCACTTAGAATTTAAGCTGGTTTGCCTCAAAAATTTTGGGGTGAGTGTGTACTTGCAGCAACACACATCATTAATAAAATGCCATCTTCAATGCTTCAGTGGAGAACACCTTATGAGGTACTTTTCTCTAAACATCCTTCTTATGATAATTTGAGAGTTGTGGGTTGTTTATGCTATGCTTACAACGCTCTTAAGGCTAGTGATAAAATGGAAGCTAGAGGGAGAAGGTGTGTGTTTGTAGGGTGGTGGTTTAGAGAAAGAAGTTCTTGAGCCACAATCAGAAGAAGCCAGGGAGCCTGTTATTGATACAAATCATGTGATTCCAGATTTGCAAATCACAAAGGCTCGGAGGTCTGAAAGGCATAGAGAAGCACCAATTTGTCATTAAGACTATGTGATGAATTGTGCAACAGAGGAGTATTTTGCTTCAGTAGCAAATATCTTGTCAATAAGGGAACCTCAAAGTTTTAAAGAAGCCAAAAATCAGCCTGAGTGGATTGAAGCTATGAAAGCAGAAATCAAAGCTTTGGAATATAATGGAACTTGGTGTGTCACTTCTTTGCCTCCGGGAAAGGTAGCTATTAAGTCCAAATGGGTTTATAAAGTGAAGTTTAAACCAAATGGAGATATTGAAAGATAAAAAGCCAGATTAGTGGTGAAAGGGTTTAGTCAAAAGTTGGACAAAGACTACAAACATACTTTTTCCCCGGTTGCTAAGGTTCCAACTATGAGAATATTAATTGCTATTGCAACAACAAGAGGATGGGGTTTACATCAATTAGATGTGAACAATGCTTTTCTTCATGGGCATCTTGATGAAGAAATTTATATGGAAGCAACTGAAGGTTATGAAGATGTTGCACTAGGGCAGGTATGTAAACTTGTTAGATCACTCTATGGACTTAAGCAAGCTTCCTGGAAATGGAATTTGGAGTTGTCTTCTGTTCTTAAGTCATTAGGATATAAGCAGTCCTATTTAGATTATTCTTTATTTGTGAAGTGCAATGGATCATCTTTTATAACAATGCTAGTCTATGTAGATGATATATTGGTGACAGGGAATAATGAGAATGAGATTTCTTCAGTCAAGGCAGCTTTACATGCTGATGTTCGCATTTTTGGTATAGTTTTTGATAGGTTTTCTTTGTTTATTAGGATTAAATTTGTCTAGTTTAGGTTTCGTTTTAAGTGTTTTTAGTTAGTTTTGTATAAATCTGCGAAAAAAGTGGAATCTACGCTATTTTGTGTATTTTGCAGGTTTTAGCTAGGAAAGGAGCTAAATGGAGATAAATTTGGAGCATCACAATGAAGGACGGGAAAGTGCAAGATTTAAGAAGTCGAAGCTCAAGAAAACGAGAGGAGGTGTTGAAGAAAACAAAACCCCAGGCTCGTTAACGAGGCTATGAAGGGTCGTTAACGAGGCCACGACGAAGAATTCGGAGTATTATTTTATTATTCACCGATCCTGAGCGGGAATTTATTTCCGTATCGGTTGAGTATCTTTTTAGAATCTTTATGGGTTATTAGAATATGTATTTTAGGGTTTAATATCTTTTTAGATTTTATTTCTATCTTTTAGAGATTGTTTCTATCTTTTTAGGAAAGTTTTTATCTTTTATCTTTTTAGTTTTTTAGGATTTTCTAGTATAAATACCCTTCTATCTAGCATAGAAAGGGGGGGCTTAGTTTTGGGGCTGAATTTTGGAGTAGAGTTTTAGAGCTAGGTTTGGAGAAGGAAGGAAGGCCGAAGGAGAGGCTGCCGAATCGGAAGTCGGTGACGAGGTTCGGTGACGACGGTTTCCGAGGTTCGCTGATCGAGTTTGTGGTTCGGTGATTGTTTTGTTTTGGTTTTTCTTCTGATTCTCTGTAAGACGATATTTTTGTTATTAATTTAAGTTTGAGTTTTGTTTTCATGTTTGTTTTTATTGAAGTTTTTGGTTTCTTAATCATGAGTAGTGAGTAGTTATTTTTCTAGGGTCGGGGTTAAGCCCGGCATAGTTGAGCATGTTTGATGAAGTAAGGTAGTGTTTTGAATGCCTTTTATTTTTATTGAGATTGTTTGTTGTGCTTAATACCGAAACGGGAGTTGAGCTAATTTGAGTTTTAACTTGATTGAAAGAGAAAGTTAGTAACTTGAAGGTTGATATTGTTTGAAAACGAAAGTTTCAAGCTTTAGATCCAAAACAAGCAATTGAGTGAGTTGGTTTATGAAAATAGATTAATTTACCTGTCAAGTCAATGAAAGTTGATGACTCTATCTATTTAAAGGCATGATCTTATCTACTTACGAATTCTTATGCTTGGCTATGCTGTGGTGTCCCTTATCCTAGATATTTGTTTTTATTGAATTATTTCTGATAAATCTTCGTTGCTGAATGCTTGCTTCGGTACCGAGTATTAATTAGAATTTTATTAGTTCGTTAATTGATGTTTTTATATTCGATGGTTCGGTAACGATCCTGACAAGGTCGTTAACGAGGCATCTCGTGAGTGATTGTGTTTGATTTTGTTTGATTTTTATTAGATTGATAGACAAACAACCTTGCTTCCTGTGGAACGATCCTGACTCCACTGTACTCAGCGGGGTCTTGACTTACAAATTTATTTGTTGGCCGAGAAACCCTATCAACAAATTGGCGTTGTTGCCGGGGAAGCAACGAGTTGTTAGTTTATCTTTGGGATCGGGACTAGCCCGACCCCGTTTTTGTTTTTAATTTTTGTTAGTTTATCTTTGGCCGAGAAACCCTTTCCAGTAAGTGACCATCGAAAAGCTTTTAACAGAACATATTCTAGTGAGACACCTTCAGCAGCTATGGTGTCACATAAATCAAGAAAATTTCTAATATGTTCCATAGGGCACTCAGCAGGTTTCCCTTCAAACTCAGCAGGTTATCCTTGATTAAACGGGCTCAGTTTGAAGGGAAACCTGCTGAGTGCCCTATGGAACATATTAGAAATTTTCTTGATTTATGTGACACCATAGCTGCTGAAGGTGTCTCACTAGAATATGTTCTGTTAAAAGCTTTTCGATGGTCACTTACTGGAAAGGCCCTGAACTGGTTAGAGAGCCTACCTTCTAAGTCTATCAGGACTTGGAAAGCTTTGTATGATCAATTTCTTACAAAGTTTTTCCCTCCTGCTAAGACAACGGAGTTAAGGAAACGTATCACCTCTTATCACCAGTTGCCTAATGAGACATTTGTTGAAACATGGGAAAGATTTAAAGAGATGCTTAGACAATGCCCTACTCATGGGCAACCATTATATGTATTGCAAGAAATCTTTTTCCAGGGTATCAACGCAGAGACCAAGAACCGCATCAACACGCATACTGCGTGCGGTTTTATAGAGATGAACCCGACAGAGGCGTGGGAACTGTTGGACAAGCTGGCGAATTACGATGCTATGTACGGAACCCAGCAGGCTCCACAAACTCAAAAACGTCTCTATGTGCCCAATCGAGATGAAGTCGACCCAGATGTTAAAAATCAATTCTTACAAGATGAGGTCAACCGTTTGAGGAAACAGGTAAGTTTTCTGAAATCCTCTCAATCATGTCAAGAATGTGGTTCTTCTGCGCATAGTACTTCTGCTTGCACTAACATTGAGCAGGTTAGAACCGCTGAGACGATAGATGAGATGAATTACATGAGAGGACCCTACAGGAACCAACCTAATTACAATGACAGGTCGAACAACTATCAATCATGGGGCAATCAGAATGCAAATCATAATTACACAGGGCCCCCGCAAGATAGACGACCTGCACCATATCGACCTCCAAGCCATCAGAAGACACCATCATGGGCTCAAGAGATTAAAGAGGGCATCAATGGATTGGATAAAAGATGGGGAGAGTTCGATATTTGGAAGAAGAGTGTTGATTCCCAACTAGGAGACCTTGCTGCACGGATTCCAAGACCACAAGGGCAACTCCCGGGTCGTACCGAAGAGAACCCTAGAAGCCAAATAGCAGCAGTACACCTTAGAAGCTTGGAGATCCTGGGAGGTTTGCAATCACAATCGGCATAGGCAACCACAAGTTCAAAGCTTTATGCGATCTTGGTGCCAGTGCTAGTCTTGTTCCACTATCAATCTGGTCTAGAGCAAATATGGGACCATTAGAGCCTGTCAACATGCGGCTTTATATGGCAGATGGATCTTGCATCAAACCAACAGGGCTGCTAGAAGATTTCCCAGTTCAAGTGGGTAATTTCTTTGTTCCGAATGACTTCATCGTGATGGCAATGCCCGAAGATCCAGTTGTGCCTATTATTTTGGGAAGACCATTCCTCTCCACAGCAGGAGCTATAATCGATGTTAGGAGAGGACTCCTAACTTTCAAAATTGGGGATGAGGTGACAGAATTCCGATTCAAACAATCCAGGGAGTCCGACAAAGCTGAAGTCAAGATGCTCTACGCCCACGAGGAGATCATTGAATGTGGAGACCCCATAGGAAGATCGGCATGCAATGATGAAATTTCAGGGCAAAGATGGGTAGAAATCTCCACTGCAGTCTTAGTAACGAGTCCTCCAGCATCGTTACCGATTCTCCTGGCAGAAGAAGCAGGCTCGTTAACGACCCACTCAGATTCGTTAACGACCCTTGCCGAAGATGGTGAGATCTCAGCTTTCGAATGCTTTCATGAAGTTTTGAAGACGGAACCAGAAGAGCCCATTCTAATTCCTGCCGAACCGTCCCCAACACTTAAACCTTTGCCAGATTCCCTCAGGTATGAATTCCTCGGACCAAATTCTACTCTTCCTGTCATCATTAATGTTGGATTAAAAGATGAAGAAGTAGAAAAACTCCTAAGTGTGATTAAGATGCATAGAAAAGCCATAGGCTACTCCCTAGATGATATAACTGGCATATCCCCTTCTCTTTGCATGCATAGGATTTACATGGAGGACAATCATAAACCCACCATAGAGCATCAACGTAGATTAAATCCTAACATGAAAGATGTAGTTAAAAAGGAAATTATTAAATTACTTGATGCAGGGATCATATTTCCTATTTCGGACAGCCAATGGGTGAGTCCGGTCCATGTAGTCCCTAAGAAAGGGGGGATGACTGTGATAGAAAATGAAAAGGGAGAGCTTATTCCAACTAGAACCACCACTAGTTGGAGGATGTGCATTTATTATAGGAAGCTCAATAGCGCTACTAGAAAAGATCATTTTCCGCTTCCTTTCATAGATCAAGTTTTAGAAAGCTTAGCCCATCATGATTACTTCTGTTATTTAGATGGCTATAGCGGCTTTTGGCAGATTCCCATTCATCCTGATGACCAAGAGAAAACAACCTTTACATGTCCCTATGGAACCTTTGCTTATAAAAGAATGCCATTTGGGCTTTGCAATGCCCCCGCTACTTTTCAAAGATGTATGATGGCTATTTTTTCTGATATGATAGAGGATATTGTAGAGGTTTTTATGGATGATTTTTCTGTGTATGGTTCTTCATTTGATTCTTGTCTTGCTAACCTTGCACGAGTGCTTAAACGATGTGAAGAAACCAATCTTGTACTGAATTGGGAAAAATGTCACTTTATGGTTCAAGAGGGGATAGTACTAGGACACCTTGTCTCTAAAAGAGGGATGAGGTAGATAAAGCGAAAATTGAGCTTATTGAAAAACTACCTCCTCCCTCTTCTGTAAGAGACATTAGGAGTTTTTTAGGGCATGCTGGCTTTTACAGGCAATTTATTCAGGATTTTTCTAAGATAGCTAAACCTTTGACTAACCTACTAATGAAAGATGTAGTGTTTCAGCTGTCTCGAGAATGTCTTGAAGCATTTTACAGGTTAAGAGCTGCCCTTGTGTCCGCCCCCATCATGCAGTCCCCAGACTGGACATTGCCCTTTGAGATCATGTGCGATGCTAGTGACTATGCAGTTGGCGCAGTTTTAGGGCAAAGGAAAGACAAGAAACTCCACGCCATTTACTACGCCAGTAAGACGCTGGATGAGGCGCAGAGTAAGTATACCACAACGGAGAAGGAATTCCTTGTTGTGGTATTTGCCTTTGAAAAATTTCGGTCCTATCTTGTTGGATCCAAAGTGATTGTTTATACTGACCATGAGGCCGTTAGATACCTAATGGCTAAAAAAGATGCAAAACCTAGATTGCTTCGTTGGATGCTCTTACTGCAGGAATTCGATCATGAAATAAGAGACAAGAAGGGAGCAGAAAATCTAGTGGCGGATCACTTGTCCAGGTTGCCAGTTGAGCATATCACCGAGTCCAACAATGACGTTCCGATAAATGATTCCAGACCCGACGAACAACTCCTACTGAACGAGGTTGAGATCTACAAGATCCTCGTTACCGACCCCTTCGGGATCGTTAACGAGGATCCGAGGCTGAAAGACACAAATAAAAAGGGAAAATGTTCAAGTTTGGTCGACAATCAAGCCAATGGGGTCGTTACTGAGCTACGGGAGGTCGGTACCGAGGTCAATAAATGGAAACCTAGCTCGTTAACGACCCATCCAGGTAAGATTACTGAACCTAAGTCTTCTCAATTAAAATCCATCCCCTCTCCTTCTTCAATTTCTTCTTCCTCAATATCAATCCATGCTATTAGAGGGCCAAAAGATCCTTGGTTTGCGGATTTCGCTAACTATCTTGTAGGAGGCATAATTCCCGAGGGCCTCACCCCACAAAAGAAGAAGAAATTTCTCCATGATGTGAAACAATACTACTGGGACGATCCCTACTTGTTTAAACAAGGAAGTGATCACCTTTTTCGGCGTTGTATCCCAGAAGAGGAGATTGAAAACGTGATCCGTCAATGCCACACACTGCCAACTGGAGGTCATGCAAAAGGATTCAAAACTACTGCGAAGATTCTTCAAAGTGGTCTCTATTGGACCACCATGTTCAAAGATGTGCAAGCTTATGTGACGGCATGTGATGGATGTCAACGCTCAGGCAACATAACTTGGAGACATGAGAATCCACTAACTGGGATATTAGAAGTTGAGTTATTTGATATATGGGGTATTGATTTCATGGGACCATTTCCCGCCTCAGGACCCTACAAGTACATCTTAGTTGCGGTTGATTATGTTTCCAAGTGGGTGGAAGTTGTTGCTACAAGGACTAACGACGCCAAGACTGTTGCTAAATTCATCAAGACCAATATTTTCCCCAGATTCGGCGTTCCAAGAGTCCTAATTAGTGATGGTGGCTCCCATTTCATCGAGCGGAGTTTTAAAGCCCTTTTGGCTAAATATGGGGTATCTCATCAGGTGGCAACACCATATCATCCCCAAACAAGTGGCCAAGTTGAAGTTTCAAACAGGCAAATCAAGAGCATATTAGAGAAGACAGTTTCCCGTTCTAGAAAAGATTGGTCCTCCAAATTGGATGACGCTCTATGGGCATATAGGACAGCATACAAAACGCCTCTACGCACCACCCCCTATAATCTAGTGTATGGCAAGGCATGTCATTTACCGGTCGAAATGGAGCATAAAGCGTTATGGGCTCTCAAGGAGCTCAACATGAACCTCGACACGGCTGGAGCAAAAAGATTCATGGACTTGCAAGCATTAGAAGAATTGAGGCTGAAGGCGTACGAAAATGCTGAAATCTACAAGGAGCGCACCAAAAGGTGGCATGATCGGAAATTGGTGCCCAAAACTTACCACATTGGCGATAAGGTACTTCTCTTCAACTCTAGACTCCGATTATTCCCAGGAAAGCTAAGGACACGATGGAGTGGACCATTTGTGGTTCATCACATTTATCCTCACGGAGCAGTAGAGTTGACTGATAACCGAGGCGTCATTTTCAAAGTTAATGGACACCGGTTGAAGAAATTCCATGAGCAGCCTGATCCTGATGAAGAAATAAGAGTTACCATGGCTCTCACACCACAAGACTAGCAAGAGAGCTCGTCGGGCTAACGACGTTAAACATAGCGCTTACGGGAGGCAACCCGCTTTTTAGAATAGGTTTATTTTATTTTATTTTATTTTATTTTTCTTTTAGATTATTTCCTAGCTTTCTTTTATTTTTATTTTTTTTAGTTTAAATAGGATAGAAATAAGATCTTTTGAGCTAACAAGATTTCAGGAAAAAAGGGGTCGAAATGCACTCAAGGAGGTTACGGTGGCTCGTTAACGACCCACTCAGGGTCGTTAACGACCCAGTTCGGACGACCCGATTCGTCACAATACGGGGCAGGTAAGTAATTCTAACCTAGTTAACTTTTCTAACCCTAGCCGCCACCCTCTCTATCTTTACCCCTCCTATAAAAACCCTTCTACCCCTCCCAAAATTCTACCACAATCTCTCACACATTCACTCTCAAACCCAAAACTCTCTCAATCCCTTTCCCTTTTCTCCTACCGAGTCGGAAATCCCACGTTAACGACCACCGAAGACGCCATCGTTACCGGAGTTCGAAGGCCCTTTCACCGTCGACGACGAGCTCGTTAACCTACCCCGATCCCGACCCTTGTCCTTTTAATTCTCGGTTCTCCGGTATGATTTCTAAACTCTTGCTTGAATTTGCATGATTGAGTATCTATAGGGTTAAATTTCATATCTTGAATCATGATTTTTTAGGGAGATCGATGAGCATGCCTAAATTCCGTTCTAAAATTCTTGATTATGCTTAGTTGTTCATGTTTTAGGTAAGACGATTCATGATAGATTAGCTATTGTAACCCTTTAGTTAAGAAAGCATGAATTTTTCTTGTTCTAGATCTAAAAGTTCGAACTTGGCATGTCAAAATTTCGGAAAATTTGTAGCATGTTTGGGATGGGTAATTGAGTAAGTATGGGGTGCTTTTACCCAATGAGGGAATTGTGGAGAATAATATAAGATTGCAAGCTTGATTTGTGCTGAATTAGAGGTAGATTCAATTTCGGACATTACTGGTTTCGCTCTCGGTGGCTCGTTAACGACCCACCCAGGCTCGTTAACGACCCTGCACTTCATCAATGCTTAATCCGAGGCCAGCTTCGTGAACAACCCAATTGGGTAGTTTATGAATAATTTTGAGGTTAATTTTGAGACCAAGTATGGGGTCTCGTACCTTTATTTTTTGAGTGGATCTTATCTTGGAAAATTGTCGATTATTTTGTAGGATCCATGGCTAGTTCAAGCAGACCCGCTACCCGAGCCCAGAAGAAGAGGAGAAACCACAGGTCTCCATCTCCACCCCGGGTGGACGATGTGATTTTAAGCAGTCAGAGCCAAGTACGTCGCTACTGGGATTTCTTGGAGAAGGACCATTACACCTGATGGTTCTCGAAGTCTAGCGCCGTCTCTACGGGCATCTACACGGATGTCAAGGACGCTTTTTCCATCCTTGGGGCCGCACACTTATTGAAGCAAGAGAGCTTGCCACATTATCCGGCCCTCACATCCGAGTTCTTGGCCACCTTGGAGACCAACTTCTCGTCGAAAATCTCGGCGGGACGCATTCGGTTCCGGCTCGGTAACGAGGACCGTGACTTCACCATGGCGGAGTTCAATGCAATCTTGGAGCTCCCAAACCCGTCTAGAGACTATAGCTTGAAG
The DNA here is from genome assembly GCA_964016875.1 of Fallopia convolvulus. Taxonomy (NCBI): domain Eukaryota; kingdom Viridiplantae; phylum Streptophyta; class Magnoliopsida; order Caryophyllales; family Polygonaceae; genus Fallopia; species Fallopia convolvulus. Next base: position 44,752,540 of record OZ024730.1, on the reverse strand, counting down.
GACTACCGAGTGACCCGCACTTGGAGCTACATCACCGGAGAGGTTCAATCCTCCACCGCGGCGCTATCCGGGGCAACCATAGTCAACCCCATCTTCCGGATCATCTTGAGAGTCCTCGCCGCACTATTCTGGCCGAAGAAGGAGTTGAACCGGTCTACAAGGACGGAGGTCGCTTGCTTCCGCACCATCCTCTTCGAGGAGCCTGGCCCCTTGAATTTGGGGTACGAATGGCTCTACTACGTCGAGAAGTCCCACAAGTCCAAGGAGGTATGGTGTGGCAATTTGGTTAGCCTCTTGGCTAAGAATCTTGGAGTGGATCTCACCCGCTACACACCGGCCCACGCTCAACTCCTCAACAAGAACTATTGGTATAGCGCCGGGATTTTCGTGCAAGCCGAGGGAGGCTACAAAGTGAAGGTTCGAGATCAAGTCGTCATACCTTCCCTCGACATGTACGAGCTACTCTACGTACCGAATTGGTACGAGGTGTGGACGGGCCAGCCTTACCCATTGGAGCCAAAACCGGAAGATGAGCTCTCGCTTCGACCATGTCACACCCGGTTTGAGCGGGATGATGTGGACGAATATGAAGAAGAAGATGAGCAAGAGGATACCGAGGTCGTAGGCAATGACACCGAGGAAGCCGACACCGAGGGCGGCACTGAGGAGCTCAACTTTACAGAAGAAGACATGGAGACGGAGGAATTAGGAGGCAATATCTTCGTCAACGAGCCAACCAGGGTCGTTAACGACCATTTCCAGCCACCGCCTAACACTGTTAACGAGGCAACCAGCTTCGTTAACGAGGTGCCGCAAGCTCCTGTCGACCCTCCACCAGCTCCTGTCGACCCTCCACCAGCTCCTGTCGACCCTCATGCATATGGCTTAATGCCTAACAACCCGGTGATGTACCAAGATCACTTCCAGCCTCACTACCCACCACCTCCTCAGCCCGAGTACGCAGGATCGAGCATACCACCACCATGGGCCGAAGATCTTTCTGCACGGATGCAGCAGCTTCACCTCCAAACCGATCACATTCATCGGAGGATGGATAGATGGGAAACTGTCTATTCCGCTCGCATGTTGAGGGAGGACGAGCGGCAACGTTAGAGAGAGGCAGAGGATGTTGAGCGTTGGAAGACGATGTATGACTTCATGGGGCACTTTGAGCACTATTTTCCTCCACCGAACCGTTGATCAAGCTCAAGATGAAGTTTCCTTTCCTTATTTCCACTTTTGTAAGTTGTATGTCTTTCTTTTTCTTTTTAATTTTTTGTTTTCTTTTCTATTTCTTTTCCCTATTCTTCTTATTTTTCTTACAGTGGGGACACTGTAATTTTAAGTATGGGGTGGGAAGAAAGTAGAAAAATTATGTCCTAGGTGTTTTTATGTTTTATGTAGTTGTTACTTCTGTTAAATCGAAAAAACCAAAAAAATTGAAAAATTTGAAAAATCCAAAAAGAGTTTAGAATTGATAGATATCCCTTCTTAAAGTTCTATGATAGCAATCACTAGTTTGACCATTTAATTCCTTGCAAACATGTCTTGAAAGTATAGCCGGATTCTTAAAAATTGAAATTATTGTTTTAGTAGAAAGGAATAGCATTAGATGAAATTGAGCACATACACTTTATAGCATAGATGATGCAATCCAACAAAATCTACCTTGTGAGAAATAATTTTTGGCCTTATAGGGAGAACATTTATAAATCCCTCTTCTTTTTTGTGTGATTTACTCTCCTTATGCATATTATCTCTTGGAATTGTGATGGTTATTTATTTCTTGAGACCCTTATAAGATTTTTAGTTCATTACTTGTGAAGATCATATGATAGAGAACTTATTTTTATGAGCCTTATTATCCCCTATCTACCTTTATATTATTCCTTCTTTTGATAACCAATTTTGGCTTGAAACCTTTTATTTTTTTAGCTCCACAAAAATTGTTCCCTAGCCGAGATAAGCTTGACCCTATCCGGGAATTAGGACTTAGATTGGAGAGGTGAAGTTTTGTGTTTTGTTGAAAAGAAAAGAGTTTTTTTTTTTTGCTTGAATTAAAGGGGATTTGGAAGGGTAGATTGGAAGTCTCTTGTTATTATATGTAAGAAAGGTCTTTTAAAAAAAAAAAAGATGCACAATTAAGTTTAAAGGGAAGAAATGTATACGGTGGATCGTTAACGACCCGGATGTGGGTTCGTTAACGAGGCAGCGAAAGAAAAAGAGAAAAAAAAAATATAAAAAAAGACAAGAGAAAGAAAGAAGAAAAGTTGAAGTGCATTTGTGTTTAAAAATAATATCAAGAGATTCTTTTATTTTTTGATTATGAGACTTTATAGGATGATAAATGGGTGAGTGAAAATAAGTGTGCATAATATGAGAGTGAGTTTGGTTATTTTATATGAGAGTTTTGATGTTATGTGTGAGTTTTTTTTAGGAGTTTTTGATTCCCGGATATTTTTAGCACCACATGACCAAAATATTTCCATACCTTATTGTTATTACCAAGCCCCATTACAACCCGGCCGAATGGAAGCTTCTATGAAGTTTTTCATTGAGCCTAAGTTCTCTTGATGATTCTTTGCTTGTTTTGACAAATCTTGGGTGGAGAGTATTGGTGATATAAGTTCCAATTTCTATGAGTTTTTGTATATAGGATGAGTTGAGAGATTGAAATTATAAGCCCAAACACATGAGAGTTGAGTGAAACACATTATATCCCTTGAGAGGTTGGATTGTATTATTTTATGTCTATTTAAGTGCATATATGTGTGTGGATGTTAATAGTCTTTTGCTATAATTTTCTTATATATAGATGTTGCTTTTTGAAGATGGCTATGTCTTGATAAGCATGATTTGTTTTGGTTTTGGTTAGTATCTTGATTATTGCTTGAGGACAAGCAAGTCTAAGTATGGGGTATTTTGATGTTCGCATTTTTGGTATAGTTTTTGATAGGTTTTCTTTGTTTATTAGGATTAAATTTGTCTAGTTTAGGTTTCGTTTTAAGTGTTTTTAGTTAGTTTTGTATAAATCTGCGAAAAAGTGGAATCTACGCTATTTTGTGTATTTTGCAGGTTTTAGCTAGGAAAGGAGCTAAATGGAGATAAATTTGGAGCATCACAATGAAGGACGGGAAAGTGCAAGATTTAAGAAGTCGAAGCTCAAGAAAACGAGAGGAGGTGTTGAAGAAAACAAAACCCCAGGCTCGTTAACGAGGCTGTGAAGGGTCGTTAACGAGGCCACGACGAAGAATTCGGAGTATTATTTTATTATTCACCGATCCTGAGCGGGAATTTATTTCCGTATCGGTTGAGTATCTTTTTAGAATCTTTATGGGTTATTAGAATATGTATTTTAGGGTTTAATATCTTTTTAGATTTTATTTCTATCTTTTAGAGATTGTTTCTATCTTTTTAGGAAAGTTTTTATCTTTTATCTTTTTAGTTTTTTAGGATTTTCTAGTATAAATACCCTTCTATCTAGCATAGAAAGGGGGGGCTTAGTTTTGGGGCTGAATTTTGGAGTAGAGTTTTAGAGCTAGGTTTGGAGAAGGAAGGAAGGCCGAAGGAGAGGCTGCCGAATCGGAAGTCGGTGACGAGGTTCGGTGACGACGGTTTCCGAGGTTCGCTGATCGAGTTTGTGGTTCGGTGATTGTTTTGTTTTGGTTTTTCTTCTGATTCTCTGTAAGACGATATTTTTGTTATTAATTTAAGTTTGAGTTTTGTTTTCATGTTTGTTTTTATTGAAGTTTTTGGTTTCTTAATCATGAGTAGTGAGTAGTTATTTTTCTAGGGTCGGGGTTAAGCCCGGCATAGTTGAGCATGTTTGATGAAGTAAGGTAGTGTTTTGAATGCCTTTTATTTTTATTGAGATAGTTTGTTGTGCTTAATACCGAAACGGGAGTTGAGCTAATTTGAGTTTTAACTTGATTGAAAGAGAAAGTTAGTAACTTGAAGGTTGATATTGTTTGAAAACGAAAGTTTCAAGCTTTAGATCCAAAACAAGCAATTGAGTGAGTTGGTTTATGAAAATAGATTAATTTACCTGTCAAGTCAATGAAAGTTGATGACTCTATCTATTTAAAGGCATGATCTTATCTACTTACGAATTCTTATGCTTGGCTATGCTGTGGTGTCCCTTATCCTAGATATTTGTTTTTATTGAATTATTTCTGATAAATCTTCGTTGCTGAATGCTTGCTTCGGTACCGAGTATTAATTAGAATTTTATTAGTTCGTTAATTGATGTTTTTATATTCGATGGTTCGGTAACGATCCTGACAAGGTCGTTAACGAGGCATCTCGTGAGTGATTGTGTTTGATTTTGTTTGATTTTTATTAGATTGATAGACAAACAACCTTGCTTCCTGTGGAACGATCCTGACTCCACTGTACTCAGCGGGGTCTTGACTTACAAATTTATTTGTTGGCCGAGAAACCCTATCTACACATGCTCAGTTTACTATCAAAGATATGGGAATGGCTGGTTATTTCCTTGGTATTAAGTTGTACATGGATGAGAAAGGAGTTATTCTAAGCCATTAGAAATATATTAATGATATTTTGCATGAATTTCATATGGAATCATGTAAACCAGCTGCTAGTCCTTTGCCTACAGGTCTTAAACTTCTATTAGAGGAAGGGGAGTTATTGCATGATCTAGAAAAGTACAGGAGGGTAGTTGGGAAATTGTTGTAATTGTCCCTCACAAGGCCATATCTGTCTTATAGCGTTCAGCATCTTAGCCAATTCGTTTCTCAACCTCGTCTTCCTCATTGGCAAGCTGTGAACATGTTCTTAGATATTTGCAAGGAACAAAGACTCTTGGGATTTACTATCCAGTGCAGAGTTCCCTCAAGTTAACCGGATTTTCTGATGCTAATTGGGGTTCGTGTTTGACGACTCGAAGGTCTTTGTCTGGCTATTGTGTTTACATGGGTCATGCCTTAGTCTCTTGGAAAAGTAAGAAGCAAAAGACGGTTTCCAAATCTTGTACTGAAGCTGAGTACCGGAGTATGGCATCCACGACAGCTAAACTAATTTGGTGCAGTTACTTGTTATCTCATTTGAAAGTTACATTTGATACTCGTATCACTCTATTTTGTGATAACAGATCTACTCATCAATTAGCAACTAATCCATGTTTTCATGAACGTACGATGCATGTCAATTTGGATTGCCACTTTATACATGAGAGAGTCCAAAATGGGTTTATTTTATACAGCTTATATTCCTACAAGTCTGCAGACAGCAAATATTATGACCAAAGCTCTTCATCACAACCAGCATTTATTTCTTTCTTGCAAGTTGGGTCTTGAAAATACTCCAATTTGAGGGGAAGGTGTGGAAATGAGATCTTGGTAACACTGGCAAGTTGGAGCCCAACAGGAACGGCGTGGAATTTGTCAATGATTAGCCAAGGCTTCGTTTCCACACTAAGGCGAGAAAGTTTGCTTTAGACTTTCTTTATAAGCTGGTTTAGTAGAATAAATAAAATGACTCGGGTTTGCGTTAGACCGGTCATATAAATACTTGTCTTCCCCTTTCAGTTGTAACTAACAATGAGGCTGTGAGAATGGAGCTCGCTCGCTCTCCTTCTCTGTGTGTTGTGAGCCTTCTATAATTGAAGGATTTATGTTGATTGTTTCGTGTGATTGATTTCATTTTCTCTCAATCTTAGATCGTTCCTAGAATTTCCACTATTACCAAATCGCATAACCGATCTATATATCCTCTAATTTAATTTCTCTTCCCCTTGCAATTTTTTGAAGTTTTAGATTTCTAATTGAAGATTCAATCAAATTCACAACTAGTGGTAGAAGTTATAGCTAGTACTGTTAAACTTCTATTTTTCTTTACATTTGAGGGCACTAATTTTTTTCCCGATGAAAAGATCCATAAATATATATTAAGAGAACAGAGAGTTCAACTTGGTTTCCAACACACATGGCAATTGTGATACATGATTGAAATAAACCATTGCCATAGGAAGCAAGGACATCCCATACTGGACAATAGAGTGAGCAAGAAAATTAGATTCGAGGGCACTACTACAATAAAGACTTCGTGTAAATCGCTTCAAAAGCTAATAAAATACTTGAACAATCATTTGAAATAAAAATAATAATTTTCTAAATAATAGTTACTTTTCAAATATTCAATTATTATTATTTTATATCAAATGGAATTTAAAATTATTATATATTATAACAAACTAGTTGAACATTACAAAATAGTGTTTATATATTTTCTTAAAACTCCAACTAGTTTTGCAATTAGTTTTGCAACTCTAACTAAACATAGCCTAAATAGTAATTGGAAATAATAAAGTGGCAGAATTAAGTAGTACTTGAAAATTTAGATTGACAAATCAGTAAATTGAAAAATTAAATTGTTTAGGTGGTATGTAATTAAGATGACGACAAATAAGATAAGAGAGATTCGACTTTAGTTATAGTATATTGATGGTTGATGATATTTATCCCAATATATCTCATAACTCTAATGTTATTACCTTAATGATCACAAAACAATTATCTTACAACCACATTAAACTCAAAAACATCAACACCCTCGTAATCATAGTCAAAGAGATCCAACTCTTTCATATTGAGATCAATCCAAAGCTTTCTAAAGGCGTCCACAATCATATTGAGTATGATAAAACGGGTCTCTAAACAGAAGAGCCAAGATGACTATAATCACGAACTTGACAGCCACAGATGAAGTTTCCAACAACGAACCAATGAGGTAAGCTTGCGTCGACAACCAAACTAACCTCATCCTCCTCTCACTAATGTACTCATCAATGGCTTCCTCAATTTCCTTCACCCAAGCTGATCCCCCCTTTGACCCATCTCTTATCTTTCCACTCAAGCATCTGGCTAAGACGATGGCATCTTCAAGCCCTGCTGACCCACCTTGACCAAGGAATGGGCTCATCACGTGCATCGAATCCCCTGCCACAGTCACGGTTCCTCTACGGAATTTCTCAAGAAGCACGTTCCATGGTGCTCGGTATCTCAGGTGAGTTAAAGAAAGAGATGTTGGGTCACAATTCTCCGCTGTTTCGATTCTTTCCTCGGGAAATCCTTTTAGGCAGTCAATGGAGAATTGCTTGATCAGCTCCGGGTCCTTGGCCACATTTGAATCTGTTGAGATAATAAATAGTCGAGAGCTTGTTATTATAAATCTAGCTCGATTCTGAAGTACAAAAGAATCAAACACCATCATCATCATTGACCCAGTGGGGCTCCGCTACAGCGGAATCTGGGGGTACCCCTGCCCAAGGGGATGGGGGTACGCCCGATAGACCCAAGAAATACTGAAGTTCAGCTAACTGAATTTAGTTAGAATGCACCAAAATTGATATAGGGACTAAATCCATCTCAAACGCAGTGTATAAAAGTCAATGAGCATGAGTATGTGCCCCAAAATTCATATGTTACATCCTAACAGTCACCTTACTTGTCAAAACTATCAGCTAAAAAGGTGCTTCCAATTAAGAATCTGTTTTTAGTGTTGCTGGGAACTCAAAGCTGAATCAAACAGGCCTTACCTTTCGGATAAGAGTTTTGAACAACAAACCAAAAGACTTGCTTATCATCAATGGGGACTTTTCCAGATAGAACGTTTCCTTTTCTTAGTCGTACCATTTTAGGAGGTAATTTATGGCCATTAGGGTAGCTTGCAAAGCCTCGGACAGCAGCAAGAGAAAGCACCTTTTTCGGCTTCAGCTCAAGGAAGTCGGCCACTGCTGAGCTGGCTCCATCACACCCGATGACCACCTGATACGCGATCATCACAATTCATTAGCCTATGCGTCCAGGAAGGAAATCATAACCCATAAATAAACACAAGACAAGAGTATTTTATTGAGAACCTTGGCTCTAATTGTGCTTCCATTGCTCAATTGCAAGATTGGAAAGTATGTGACTGAATCTAGCTTCACTGAGATCACCTCACTGTCGAATCTTATCGTACCATGGGGAAGTTCCTCGGCTAGCGCGTTGATCAAATCACTTCGTCTCACACAACGCGCTTCTCCCATCATCCTAACACGGTGATCATCGAGTGCCATGCCAATTGATCATAGACAAAGCCAATTTACAACACGCCCTCTGATTTTTACAGTTTACATTATGAAAAGGAGAAAGAAGTAAGAACTTACGAGGCTTCTACTTTTCTCTGCCTTCCACTTTGAAGGTCAATGTCCACTACCCTGGTCATGTCAAATTAACACAAGAACTTTAATTTGTTCAGTAAGATTCCAGCCCAATATTTCCAAAACTCAATTCCTCTAGGAAAAAGGGAAGAGATCTAGAACTAGACATTTCCACAAACACAAAACGTGCACTTGGTTTATTTCTTAGTTTAATTGCACAGGGAAAAGGGGGCAAAATTCTGTAAACAGCAAGAATTAACCCTCACCATACACTCTCGTGCTCATTCAGTGCAGGTAATCAAATCACAAACAGGAAACAAAATAAATTGAGAAAAGATGGATAATGAGGGTTGACATACTCGTGCAGGGCAATAGGCGAAGTGAGCCTGAGCTTGGAGCCGACGCGGAGCTGATCGAGGGCGCGCCAGCCGTTGGCTTGAACGGCGATTCCGGAGCCGAAGAAGTTCAGCGTTTCGTACCTCTCCAGGACAATACTCGTCACTCCCTTCCTGTGAAAAGCCAGCGCCGTCGCTAGCCCGCAAATTCCGGCACCAACAATCACCACCTCTGCTTCTTCTTCTCCTATTCCTCCGGCCATTTCTCAACCGACAACCAACAAATTTCTTCTACTTCTATTTCATTCCCCAGAAATTATATTTATAGGAGGTGGAAGAAAGGAAAGATCGTTGATCAGTCAGTCCAGGCCGGTCAAACTTGGTTGACTCTTTCAATTTCGTGCCTTTAAACCACATATTTGCTTGATAGGATTGAAAGGGAAAATATTTACAACTCAATGCCAACTTTTCATACCATGAACCATGAAATTACTATGCACTTATGCAGTTTTTTATTGGTGTACTAGTTTGCAATAATGCAAATGCGTAGGTCCTAGATGCAATTTCTTGTTTTCGTCTTTCATTTGTAATTGCTGACGTACGTGCGTAGTATAATTGGCTTGGCTGCTGGCCTCAGAAAATGACGGGCCATTTTGATCGGAGAACGCTAAAGAAAGTTTCACGAACATGAAAATTATAATTACCTAATGGACAAACGCAAGCACATACGTAAATAGCGGATGATGCATGTTTAGTATTGAAACTAAAGAGTATAAAAAAAAAAATGGTGGCCGGGAGTGATTTGTAATTTATTGGTTCGGTGCATTAGGTAGTGCTGATGAGCATATGTGCCACTCATTGGCCATTGCCCTTTTTCACACATTTTTAAAAGGAAGAATCGTCCCCTACTAACAATAATAGTTACGTACGAGACTTACAAAGATTACAAGACCTGTCAATCTAACCTAATCTCTCTAGCGCTCTGATTTTTTCTTCTCTGCTTTCTTGTTTTCAGCACAACAATTACAATAACCATTGATAGGTTTAAATAGAAAACAAAAGGCCAAAAAAAACCCTAGAAACTCGTGCAACTTGGGCCGCAAGAAATAACTCGTTCCTTCGGACGCGGCTAATAACGCGAGCAAGGCCCCCAATTGCGCGGCCGCGAAATCCCGATCCATCCCGCTCAATTGGCTTCTGTTGAAATTACACCCATGCACGCCAGAAAGCGCGGCCGCGCTTTAAGCAGCTACCCCGCGTTTTCATTCCGCAGTTGCGGTAGTGTTCATCCGCCCACTTTTGTCTTCTTTTCAGCCTAAATCAAATCAGGCTCCAAAACCTAGTTGGTATTTATGGAGGATCATAGGCATAAAGATAGAAACAAGATATTGCATGGATAGAAATTTCAATATCCCCTAGATATAATTCTTTTCTAATATCTAATATCTTTTACCCATTGATTATAGAAAATCCTATCTACCAAAAATAGAAGACACAATATATCAAAAAAGATCCCGTCAAATTTGCCAAACAAGTAACTTGACTCCTTTTTCCGCATAATCCTGAATCAAACTCCATAATCCCAACAGATACCAATGGAGATAGGAAATGTTTGAGATAAAAGGCTTAACACTTCTTTTTAATGTTATTTTCAGGGCGATCAAGATAAAAGGGGAAGTGGAGACTTAGGAGATTGATTCTACTATATAAAAATAAGGGGAATATATAGCAGTGCAACAATTATAGGGGCATCAACAATGAATTTATGGGGAAAGGTTAATGAGTACACGTTAAGGAGACTAGTCAACATGTCCGAAAATCCATCATATTATGCCATGTAGATCATCTACTGAAGCCATACATTTGCCTAGGAGGTTGTCAGAGGCCTATTGAGAGAGAAAGAAGAACCTACATATGACTTCTATCGATTTGGAGAAAGCCTATGACATAGTGCCTACAGAGTTGTTATGTGGGTGCTTGGAGGCAAAAGATGTTTCAAGGACATATATCAAAATCCTCAAGGATGTATACGAGGGATCTTGAACTAGTGTATACACCCAAGGTGGAGACATAGAGTATTTTTAGGTAAGAGTAGGGTTGCAACAAGGGTCGGCTTTAAGTCCCTTTCTTTTCGCACATATTTTGGATGTGCTGACGAGAAGGATATCGGGAGTGGTACTACCATGGTTTATGCTTTTCACAGATGACATTGTGTTGGTGGACGGGTCAGGTGTTGGTGTTGGTAGAAAGCTAGAAGTTTGGAGAGAAACATTGGTATCAAAAGGTTTTAAGTTGAGTAAGACCAAGATAGAGTAAATGGAGTTCAAGTTTAGGCAAGAGGTTGAGACAGACGAGGAAGTGTATTTAGGAGAAGACACCATTAGGGGGAAGGAAAGTTTCAACTATTTAGGTTCGTTTTTGCAAAGCGATGGGGCATCAATGAGGACATTAGGTATCAGATTCATAAGTGATGCAGAACTAGTTACGAAAGGCTTCAGTGCAAGCAGTTCCACGAAGCAATCCGAGGCAAGCTTGATGGGTGATTGTCTCCAATGGTGACCGTTCTTGAGGAGGCTTTTTGAGATCGGTTTTGATGGATGAAGGGGGACAAAATTAAGGTGATGGAAGTGATGGAATGGCTGAAGTAGGGTTGGATATGGACAACTAGGGCAAGGGTATGCCGCACCTTGATCCCACATGAACTTGACGCGTCGTTCTTGGATATGACTCACCAAGATTGAATTTTCGGGATTTGATCAATGTAACGCACGATCTAAACAAACTCAAATTGAATTTGATTTATTGAAACAAAGAGTAAAATGTGTTCAAAGAGACAAGGAAAGGAGGTTTCTTGGTTCAACTTATCTAACTAGAAAAAGGACTCCCCAAGAATATAAACCGAGCATGGACGCCTCTTGCCCAACCACCCGAGGTTTTTTGAATTTTAATAAAAATTCCCTTAAAAATGACATTAATGTCACAACCACACATAATGTGGCCTTCTCCAACTCAAGCACACAAACTAAGCATCACGGCGTCGGCGCGGCCTGATCGATGTCCACCAAAAGGCACCACACTTCACTTAAACTCTCTCGGCACTCCATGGGTCAAAAGGCCAGCCTTGAGGTCTTCTTGTAAGGCATGAGCTTTGGCATGAGTAATTCGACCCAAAAATGGAAGAGCGTCAGACTTGGCCCTTAGTGTCGCGGCAGTAGTATCAATAGGAGCTTCTTGGAGCTTGGTTGGCCCCACACACCTTTCATAGACATTCTTGGTATCATTGGTCTTCATTTGATGACTAGAAGGCCTTCCTAAAAGATGGCCTGACGGAACTTGAGAAGTGCTATATGGAAATGCCACAACCTCACTCGGCATCGGCGCACCCATCGCGCTTGGCGCAGCCCCGGCTCCATCCTCGGCATCGGTGTCGGTTCCCGACTAGTCTTCTTGCTCATGATGTGACATGATCACATCATCCTCCGGTCCCTCGCTTGAAAAGCGTTCGACCTCAAACTTTGATCCTGAAATTCATCATAATTGTCAAAAAAGAAAGGAAAAAGACCGGCTACGTTAAATACCTCTAAACGCCATAATTTGGTGGAAGCTCAAGCTCGTTTGCGTTTTCATTTATGTGCTCCAAAACCTGAAATAGACCGTCTCCCCTTGGCTTGAGTTTGGAATTCGGAAGGGTGGAGAAACGCTCCTTCCTCAAGTGCACCCAAACTAGATCACCAGGCTCGAAAATGAGCTATTTGCGCCCCTTGTTGGCTTGGTGTGCATATTGCATCATTCACCTCTCCAATTGAAGGCGTGTATCCTCGTGAAGCTTCTTGATCCTAGCAGCATGATTAAGCTCTTCACGTCTCTCCCGGTTTTTGGTAGCATATGGCATGAGATCAAGAGGACAGCCACCAAGTGGTGCATGTCAAATTTGTTGCCTAATTAATAGCATGACAATGTTAAGGTTTATGTGGTCTCTCAACTCCCTTAGCTACCTCTCAACACTCTCGAATGTTGAGTGTTGGTGTTATGTCATACACTAGTGCACCAACTACGCCTTGGTGATATGCGCTAGTGATTACTCTACAAATGGATATGTAAATATGGAGGAAAGTTTATTCCCCTCAATCAAGACATGAAAAACTTACTTTAAATCAATAGATCCAATTCAAAAACATACATAATGCATTGGCAATGTGCAAATAAAAAGGGAGCTTAATTTTGTCACACTTTCCTAGGAGAGATCGAGTACTAAGAAACATTGGCATCTGGGGAAAGCAAGCTTTGAATAGTTTTTGCTCTTGAATCAAATTTGGTAAAAATTAAACTCTTGAAGTTGCAAGCTTCCGCTCAAAGAGGCGTCTGAGGAGGTACACTTGCAAGATGCTACTCCCAATCAACGCCATGGATTCGAAAAACGCCTTGTGGATCGCCCTTCGGCTCATTCCTTCATTAACTGCACATTTATATGCTGCATGTTTAATGTCTAATGAAAAGCAATAAAAGACTTTCCAAAAACAGGGCCAAGTTTTGAATGAAGTCTGTGATTTGTTGTATTTACTTATTGCTTGGCGATCGGTCTGAGCTTCAAGCCAATGCTGCTCAAACTGGATGTTCTGAAGAGCCTCCTCTAGTTTCCCAATTTGGTCCATGACTGGATTAAAATGCTCTGCGTATCACGCATACAAAGAAAGACATAATAAGCAAACAGTCACTATGTATCTTGCATCATCGTCGTCTTATATTAGATAGGTAGGTACCGTCTTTGGCGTGGGAGTCATGGTAAGAATGGCCGACGTGCACGTCAAAGTCGATGGTTTCATGGTAAGGGGACTTGTTAGCGAAGCAGAAACGGTAGAGTCCCCGTCTCTGGGAAACGAACTCGAACTTCTCGCTTGTCTTTCCTCGTATGTCGCGTAGTTGATCGTCCCCAGGGCCCTTCACCTGGTACCATATATAGTACAAGCTAATTAGTATATATATTACATGAAGCAGCAAGATTGACATTTTGCATAAGTAGTGAGATCGCCATATATATACTAGGGAAAAGCAAGATAATAAGACTTGGTTTCCACCATAATGAAGCACTAATTGGGCCACTCATGTGGGGTAGCTCAAACTATTATTCATGTTAAACATGCATGTAGCACTAATTATTATTTATTAGTTTTAGGATAAGATTTGCTATATTCACGTTGCTAAAATGGGCCAATACCCCATCCTTAATCATCCTACTCTAAACTCCATGATCAACAAGGCAAATTAGAAGAAAAAAAGGGGGTAAAATGTGTTTCAGATGTAACTACTCTGCACTGTACGTTTTCAATCTGAAAAACAACCTACAATTAATTGCTGATGTATTAAAATGAATGCAATTAAGATCTTAAAGCTCCTAGGGGTCTGTCTGGTTGGCATAACGTACAGAACCATTACAATTATCCATAAAGAGTAAAGTAAAGAAAGGGGAAACGGGCGCACCACAAGATCGACGCCGCCATCGAATTGCCAGGGGGCTTCGGCCTTGACGACGACGAAGGAGACGTGGACGGTATCGCCTTCATACTTGACGTCATGAGAGAAACACTCTTCTTGATCTATCACGAATCTTATCCCCGTACACATTCTCATCCTCGTCAACACCATCACCACCACCACCACCACCATTACAGGCCACCTCGCCCAGATCAAACCCATTGTAGGCGTTTCTTCTTTGGAAACGAGTTTTTTAGAACTTTTTTTTGCCTTTTGATGTATTCGTTTCTTTGTTAGAGAGGAAAGGCCTGGATTCGTGTTCTTCTTCATGGCACGAGGTGGCAGTCTTTTTGCTTTATTCCTTGTTGACGTGTCAACTTCCAATTCGATGATGACCCATTCTGCTGTCTCCTGCCTTTTTTCAGTTTTAAACGACAACTTTGGATTTTATTGGTTCTGATAATCATTTTTTTGGGGTTTTCACCTGTCTTGTAAATATATGACATTGATATATAGTATGAAACTATCCAAGGTATTGTAAAATCAAGTCTGGAATGTTAGCAAAATTTATGTTTCTCCCAATGAACATCACTCCATGTTATTCCTTATAGTTAGTATTTAATGTAAACCATGCTTTTTATTTCCTTCCGCTATATACTCCGTATAATCTAAAAATCAACCAAATTTTGGATTATACATTGCTCCAAAAAAAAATGTGCACTTATGCCTTATTATGATCCTCTTCCAAGCACGATGAAGTTAAAGTTCTCCATAAGAGCTTATTTTCAAATTTAAGGAAAGAAACACCTGCTATAAAACCTTCTAAATACACCCACTGATTGACCATGTGGGGATATGGAAACCACTGCTAAATGGCTAGTGACTAGTAACCCACTGATTCTGGGTCTATAATTTTGCATTCCTCCATCAAAAGGGCTAATATAGGAACTCTATACTTGACTGTAGTAACGAGTCACTCGGAAATATCTTTACCGAATAGATTAGCAATTCCCTTTCCAGGATCAGTTTGCTTCACCAGCGATTCCCCCACCAAAACCTGCAGTGTTAATCGGGTGCATTGGTGGTCAAAAGAGATAGTTTGGATAAACTTGTTGATTGACTCATACTGAGTTTTGGTTATGCACAAGGGAAATATGACAAGGCCACACACATCAACTGATCTAAAAGATCATTGACAACATTTGATGAACATGACAGTAGACTGTAGACATGTAGAACTCACCGCTTTAACACCAGCACCTTGTACATAGGCAATATCATCAGGCGTAAATAATCCAGACTCCCCAACCACCTGATAGTTCAACAGAATAATTACCAGTTTAGTCAGCAAATGGAGACATCAGTCATCAGCATAGACGAGAAAAATATAAAAAGTACTCACAATTATGTTCCTGTCACGAATAGCTTGTCCTCGACTGCCATCAAGAAGCTTCTTTGTGTTACTAATATCAACCTTGAATGTCCCTGCTCAAACAAAATAAAAAGTGCTTTTGTGAATCAGTTGACTATTTCACCATTATATGACTGAAGAAAATTTTCAATCCAATACTACAAGTTTGATATTATTAAAGATAAGTTTCTAAGGAGCAATTTTTATGGAGGAAGAGAAGATCCTCACCAAGGTCACGGTTGTTGATGCCAATTAGCTGAATCCCCTCTATTCCAAGGGCACGATCCATTTCTCGTTCATCGTGCACCTTAAACAACCAAAATCAGCAGAAACGACATGTAAATATCAATTATCATCCAAATAACCAATTCTAAGGTAAAGCAAGCTTAGATTAAATTATCTAGATGATCAAGATTAAGTTTATTATACCATGTCAATGTCAGAGTGACAATCTTATACAGCTCTGAGAATGATTATGATCTTAAATCTAAATGTCTTATTGATGACTAAACAGAAGTAAAGCAATCTAAAGAACCCAGCCACAACATATAGGTATCACTGCATCATCAAAGTGACTGAAAAAAATAATTTATTCTTGATGGGAACTAGATCTTGTAGCAAAAGGAAATCAAAGAAAGAGTGAGTTCAACAAACCTCTACCAATGCCACCATTCCAAGTGACCTGCAGACCTTGGTCATGTATGCAATTTCAATATCAGGCAGAACACTAGCAAGTAGTAGAATCGCATCAGCACCTTTAGTTCGAGCATAATAGATTTGCCAAACATCAATTACGAACTCTTTGCATAGCAATGGACACTGCAAGAACCCAGTAAACTAAGTGAAGCTTCTACCAAAGTTTTGATCTTGTAACATGAAAAAAAAAATCCTTATATACACACCTTTACTCCAGCGTTTCTGATGGCCTCAAGATTCTCAAAACCCCCCTTTATCATCAGATTAGAGAAGAGGTTAAGTCTAATGTCAATAACCGAAGGAATAAGTTCTAAAAATTAAAACAAAAAACTCACTTTGAAATATTTTTCATCTGTTAAAACACTCAGACATGCAGCCCCTCCTTTCTCATAAGATTGAGCTATTTCGACCTGTCAATGCGATCACTGAAATTTAGAGAAATTTTTACTAGTTGGAGATAAAAGCTCAGTAAAAACAAAAATAGCAAATTAAGTACATGTAGATTTGACAGAGAACTAATGTAGAATTTGAAATAAAACTGTAACTAATCATGAATATAGAGAAAATTAATATTAATATGTGAAAATAACAAGAAAATGTGAGACTTTCAAATCTCTGATTTTCTATAGTAAAGTTTCAAACATAAAGATACAATATAACTTCAAGCATAGAGTGAAGAAACCAAGATGGGAATAGGCGCACATACAGGATCAAAGTTTTCTCTCAAAATGCCTCTGCTAGGAGAAGCTTTTTTCACTTCTGCAATTAAACCGGGTAATCCAGTCCGTTCGTATGATGCCCTCAAAGCTCCAAAGAAGTCTCTAGTTGGGGGAGCACTATCCAGAGCTTTCGTCAAAGCAGCAAAAGGCCTTCTCTCTTTTAACTAACAAACAAAGTCCCAAACAGAAGAGACAAGTAAGATGGTAATATATGTAGGCAAAATATCTAATGAAAGTGGGTGATTGGGGGCAAGAAAAAAATGTATCAGAACTGTAAAATATACAAACATCTATTAAAATTTGGATAGTTTCACCTCTCTTAACTTTGACATGCAAGCTAAATCCATGATATTAGATCAAATGATTACCATACACCTCTCACTCTATAACCTGCTTCTTATTGGATATGATATTCTGATTACATGTACATATACATATGAAATAAACATAGATTACCTGTGAGACTTCTATGTCCTTGTTCCATATTATCTCTTCCAAAATGTTACGAGGAGTATCGCCTCCACTTTCTGTCCGAAATTCAAAGGGGCCCACATAATCCGACGGGGGAATAGTTGGTGCTCTTCTTCTAATTCTTATGCCTTGGGTAGCAGCAAGTTCCTCTTGCAACATGCCCACTTCCCACTCTTTACATTTTAGAGCGCTTGCTTTAGATTCGCTAATGGGTGAAAGTGTGGCTGATGTACCCTTGATGTCTGACTATAAAAAGGTAAACCAAAAAACTGATTGAGATCCAACAAAAGTAATTCTATATCATGAACACGAGAAGTATAGTACAGCCATTGCAATATTGCATGAAGAAGGAAAAAAGATCCTAGACAGCATGAGGCAAGGAAAGTTGTCTCTGCAATCTTAATGAATCATTTCCTGCATCTACTTCCACAACACCAAAACCTAACATTACAAGTACAGCTACCCTCAAGCAAGAGTTGCCCTAGAAAGAACAGCATAAACACAGTAACAGATCAAAGGCACAAATTGATCCTTTTTATGCTCAATCGAACATAGCGGAACATCCGTATACATGAATCAACTTAAACCCCAACGTACTCGAATACAGAATTGAACAGGTAAACGCAACTCCGAATCCGCCAAATTGAGACACCATCCATAGTTAAAAGGAAGAGCAAGAAATGTTTACATCAAGCAAGCAGCGAGTGGTAAAGACGAGAGCGCTAAACAACCAACATCATATTGGCTGATAGGGGAGATAGAGAGAGCGTGTGACCTGTTGAGCTCGAATGCAGGGGAAAGAGGGAGCGTTGAGCGCGTGAGAATCCATGGAAGAGAAAAGATTGGATCTTCGGAATGGAAATTGGGGCCTGAGATTGGAGGAGGAGAGGGATTGCAAGGAAACCCTTGATGGCGGAGTCGTTCGCAGTGACATTGCAGCTTCCATCTCGCCGTCTCTTTTTTAAGCTTTTTCCAACTTATTACTGTGTTTTTTTCTGATTACAACTACTGATTAGTATGAATGAATATGCAGAGATGTAGAAGAGCAAATATATGTAATTAACCTTAAAAGGAAAAAAAAATATCACACAAATTTGTAAATAATAAAGGAAATTTGAGGTGAAATATTAAATATTACTGTACGTATTTAATAAATTTATGTGCATGAAAGACGACAATTTCTGTATCTCGTCTTCATCAAATTCACTTTTTTTTTTTTCGGTAAAAAAAAATTTAGGGTGAGGGGATAACGCCCCAGTCCAAGGACAGGAAGACCCAAGAGCTCAAAGAACCTGTTAGACACGATTCCTGTCTTGCTCCACTAGACCAACCCCTTGAGGTTATCAACATATCTTGTTGTACATGTACATCACCAAATAACTGGTCATTGTGCGTGTTCTTGCAATAATATCCAAAACCCTGGTTTCATCATTACGACTTTGTTGATATTCATGCACTGATGATGCACCTCGTGCACATACCATGATCAACGGACAACAACAAAGTCAACAATACATCGGTTAGCAAAAGAGACTACTCTCGCTGTACCGCCCAATTACAAGAACGAGTGGCATGTCCTTGTGATAACTTTTTATCTTTTTACCCTCAACTTTATTTGAACAACCAAATTTATAGAATAGCATAAATCCAAATTTGAAACCGATCAAAGAACACGATAATTCTAAAACAGATTTCAAGCAAACCAGAATTCAGATTAGATGATCACAGACAATAAACAAGAGCAACCACAGAATGTGTCAGATCTACAAAATTCACAAGCAATGATATTTTCACAATCAGAAAAGCTGAAAGTGATAAGAATGCTCATTGGAACAGGTTTCTGAATCCATCAAATATCCTGAGAGCTTTCAGTTCTCCACTTCTGATGTCTCTTAATCGTCTCCTCAGTACCTAAATTCACCCCAGCAAGTGCAAGCATAAAAAAATAGTCAGTCTGTGGAGCAAGTACTAGTGAAGATATATATATATATCAATATATGGTTCATAAATCATGAAGCAAGCAGACAGCAATCACAAGAAGGATCTATGGTGACTATTTTCATGTCTAGGTTTTGACATGATTTTCATGTCCAGTTCACTATAACTTTCAGGTTAAATTTTGTTTTCAACAGTCTACTTGTAACAATTTAAGATGCATATGTGACTATCTTTTAAAAGTTTACTGACCTCTTTTTTTTTTTTTGTAAAAACCAGTGTTTTAAACATAACAGAAAAGGCAAGAGGAAGTGTCTCTTACATTTTGCATCCGGAACAATATCCTTCTTTCGCTGGTGCACAAGTCTACTGATAGTTGTTTCAAAAACAACCTTCGGTTGAGCTGTTTCGGAGATGTAACGTCCAAATCCATGGAACCACTCTCCTATGATTATGAAAAAGTAGAAGTCTTGTCAAATTAAAAGGAAATTTCAGAACAGATTTCAAATATGAAAGAAAGAAAGAAAATTCTGTCAGTAACATGGGATCAACAAGATATTCTCGAATGGATATGATTCTTTCACCTGCAGAAATTTGGAGTACTTTGATATACTAAATTCACAACTATCTAACAGGAACTGTAGTGCTTTTTCCTCCAATTCAGGGTATCTGATATCCTTCTTGGCCTGCGAGTTATTTGAAGCTGCAGCTGCCATCTGCAGAAAGGATCCATAAGGTGTCTTTATGAAAAGTAGCTGTCAGCAGCCTATTAGGCTATTACAATGATGCTAAGAAGACTAAGTACCATATCAAATTCTTGCTCCATGCTAGGAGGGCTAACAACAAGATAGGCATATGCGATCAACTCGATTGGCCAACCAGTGATTCTAATAGGAAAGCACTGTGTCCTGCAAGAATACTATAGAACGTTAGATATTTTTGATAAAGCTTCACTATATATAAAGACTTGTTGCATCTCAGATTGTGATAATTAAGAAACTTATTTTGCTTAGCAGAAGAAAATTGCAAAAATTGAACTCTGAGACCATTCAAAGAGTGAAGAAAACAAATTTCAACTCAGATGTCTTACGGAAACTAACCCTGATAGCCCATGCTTCTGCAGAGCTTTCAATTTCGCTGAATAGCACTTGTCAGATCGTTTGAGTGACAATGGCAGCTCAACAGAATCAGAAGGATTAGTGCCCTCCTTAGGAACAAATCCATATGACAGCAGAAGTTCTCCATTGGATTTCTTTCCATACGATATATAAACCTGCAAGACATGGAAGAATTTCAACTGAAACTGATTTGGGTTTTCAGCTATTTAAGGAAGAAGAAGAGATTGTTTTCAACCTGAATCATGCTCTATGTATCTAATACTTATACCTCCAGTCACATTGTGTAAACCAAATGCTCAAAGTGCTCACAAAGGATTGAACAATTTTACCTGCTCACCTGGCTCATATGCACGATCTGTTGTAAAGACAACACCTTTCGACGACTTATCATAGTCCAGATAAGTGTCCACCTAGAAAATTAACAGACAACCAAGTTATTAGACAAAATTAAACAAAAAAGGTAAAAACCAGCATCGTTCAATATCTATGGAAAAACCAGCACCTCGGAATTGTGGTTCAGCATATCTGCCCAAGGCACCAAAGCAACCCTACCATCCAGAGAGGGTAACCTAACCTGTGCTCCAAACGGAATCCAACATAAAGTATTAGAAGTGTCTATCAACAACATAAATTTAAAAAAAAAATGTTACTCCTCCATAGTCCTCAAACATATTGTACAGGCATGGATTATAAGTTTATAACAGGTTGATGTCAACATACAATGTAACATCTTATAATTTCTCAGTCTCAAAATCATTGTAGATTGTTTAGGTTTTGATGCGTAAGATTGTTCTGCAGTACACACAGATGTGAGATGCAAAGTACAGCAATGTACATGCATGAATCATAGCAGGGTGATGTCACCCCACCACATGGAAACACCTAATAATTTTTTAGTCTTGGAATTATTGCGCAGACTGTTCAAGATATTAAATGTAAGATCGCTTCATGTTGCATAGATATCAGATGTGAACTGCAGTAGTTTCATATTTTAAACTTCAAAAGATTATAGCACACAAACTTGCACAATTTACTTACTAAGCGTGAAAATAGAATGCCAAATGACCATCTAAAAGTGTCGATATTGAATACCTGCAATAACAAGAGAAAAATAGGGAGATTTAGCATAAACATTTGCATGTATCATATCATGAGCAAATCTACCCAATAGACAATATGGCTTCACAAATAAATTAATAAGAATCAAGAAACACTAGAAGAAAGATCAAGAATCACTAGTATGTGCACATGCAGTTATATATATCACTTCTTTGTATCCAATGTAATAGATTATTAAGAGTTAGATTTAGACTGATAATATAATTCTAGAAGGCCTCCTTATTAAATTGGTGCTAACTTTTTCCCTATGGTAATACAGACACCATCAAGCTCAAGCTACCCCTTCTTTCTTTCAAAGAATATCTAAAAATTTCATAAATGCTCCATTCATACTTCTTCAGGAAACAAAGCAGGGTACTTGGAGAATATCCTCAGATTCAAATCATTGTATCTGCAAAGCAATGGAACATGTATACAGCATTAGTAAGGCCTTAGATGTTCAAAGTTTAACATGAAACCAAATGCTTGACCCTTAAAAAAAAATCTTACGTTCCAAGAACATCACCACTCCTCTCAATCGCCCGTTCTCTAATTTGGGAAGCTTCCAAATATCTATCCAGTTCTGAGCGCGTCCTGAAATCATGTAGAGAGGCTGTAGAGGAAGACACTGAGTGCACGCCCTTTTTGTAAAACAAGAAGAAGCAAACTTGGAAAAAGTATGTCACGTCAACAAGCATCAAAGGACGCTTACCAATACAAAAGTGAATATGGCTGTCGAGGTAAGGCTGAGATATAATTGCTCCATCTTGAGGATTTCATGAGACTGGCTTCACTAATAAGGTAAGTAGCAAGCAGTGGCCAATCTGGTACAGAGTATCTTTTCAAAACTTCACCGGCCTCCGCGCAGGTCCATTCCTTACACATCATATGAACCTATTAGCTATGTGTAGCATAAATTTCATTTTATTAAAACATGTATTCACACTAACATCGAAAACTAAAAGCCAATTTTATATTTAATCAAATCATCCAGTGCAAATTTATCAATTTAGGTTAGATTCCTGATCTTTGCCTAATTACTAACATCCAAATCCCTGAAAAGGAAAACCTAATTGAGATTATTCTCCGAAACTCACAGAATCGGGAGAGATAACGAGGGGTGGAGGCACAAAAAGAAGTTTTTCCCCCTTCCTGATGTTCTTGAGAGCGACGAGCCCCCTCTCTCCAACCTCCACTCTTTCAATAGCCATCTTCTGCTCAGGAAGCCCAGACTCCGACAGCCATCTCTGCAGCGATTCGGCGTTCTCCAGCGAGTCAATTTCGCATCCCCACGGGATCGGCTGCGGGGAGCGAGATGGGATCGCAGTCGTCGCCTGATCGCTAGCGGTCGGCGTTGACGAGCAGCGGATCTTCCGGTACGACGTTGTATGGGGGTGGAAAAGAGGAGTTCCCGGGGGCTTCTGATGGTGGAGGCGGGAGGAAAATGAGGGTGTTAGAGCGCTGTGGAAGATTCTCGAGGCAACTTCCGCCATTACTACTGAACCAGAGAGAGGAGATGAAGCAGCAAAACCTTATCTGCTGAATGATGCTCCCGGGCTTCCAATGACTGGTGTTGTTTAACGGTAAAGTTTGTTACATCCCATACGGTGTCGTTTTGACCACTCTATATCTATTTATTTATTTATATATCTATTTATGCTCTAGAGAAACAAGGTTTTAAGGAGAAAATGAGTAAGGAATAATAAGAGTTGGATTTAATATATTGAATAGACAAGATTAAAAAAAAAAAAGATGCAAAAGAGATTATACTGGTGAGAAGCATGGGATTACACCCAAACTAGTTCCCGAGAACTTTTTTAAATACAAATGATAATATGTTAATTTAAATACGATATAAATACAATAATTTATATAATAAAAAGTAATATTATAAATAATTAAATTAATTATTAAATATTTGTAATTTATTTTAATTGTAATAATATATTTTAGTATAAAAATGTATACAAATATTATCTTGTTCTTAAAAATGCTATTTGTAATATTTTTGTAATTATCATAAAAAAAATTGACGCTCTTAACTCGTAGGGTTGACTCGAACCCACACAAAATCGCAATGAATTGACCCAATCAATTCGTATATTTTAACGGCATGAACCCGTACTCACCTAAACTCAATTGAACTGACCCGATTAATCGGCTTAACATTAAGGGGCCAATAACTCTTATTTATTTATTTATTAAGTGATTCTTAATATAAAAAATAACATACTATTATCAAAAAAAAATTATCCCAAAAGACTACCCAAAAATTAAACACATGCAAAGATACATAACAAACTCGGTCACATATATAGATATATATGACGTTTTATTGTGGGGGCAATCCAAACACATACACAAGGGAGAGCCCATGTGATCTTTTATGACGTATAATTAATATTATAAAATTACTTTGACATAGATAGAATGTTAAAAATAAAAAAAAATAATGCAATACAAGGAAGATAGAATTTTTTTGATATAGATAGAATGTTAAAAATAAAAAAAATAATGCAATATAAGGAAGATAGAGATCAAAAAAATTATGTGATATATGGATAGAAGATAATTACATATTGTAATATAATGAACATGAACAAATAAATTTTTTTAATCCAATCTCATAGTAAAATGATTAAAAAATTATTAAATAAGTTGAGTGTATAAAATTGAAAATTCCATAAGGTGATTGAATTACATAATATATAATATTAAAGTAGTTATATGCAATAATATGGATATCTATCTTATATCTAGATATTGAAACTGATAAGCATACCATAATTAAATATTACAATATAATGAAATAATGGGTAGAGATAAAAAAATTATCCATAGAATATAATGCAATAATAAGTAGAGATAAAAATTTATTCAAGCATATATAAAATTGATAAAAAAAAATCTACTATATATATAAAAGCAATAAGGTTTGGAGCCTCCACGTTGCGCCATGTCAGCTTTTTCCACATGTCGCTTCTAGAATACGCCAAATCGGATTTTGCCACGTGTCGTCTTTTCCTTAAGCCATGTCATTTAATTTTTGACACGTCATAAGCCACATCGTATTATTTTCACCACGTCACTTACATGTCATATTTAACTATAATAATAAAAAAACGCTTTCCTTATAAAAAATATTTTATATAAATAGATAATTATAGGCCTATATATTTTGATAAATGTATGCTTTTTTTTAATCAAAATACTTCCTTATGAGAAGTTTGGTCAAAATACCTTCCTTTTATTACAACTCATAATTTGAAAATTTACCATAACATTTTATGAGCATTGTATTTATTATTCTCCTTATTTGAAAATTTACCATAACATTTTATGAGCATTTTATATATTATTCTCATTATTTAAACTTAATAATCTAAATTTAATTTGTTTTATTTGATTTTAAAAAACAAAATAATTTTTATACATATTACGATCAATAAATTACTTACATTAAATTTTATATTATATTTTTGTTTATTAATATCTTTTTTATAGTATATCTAAAAAATATCGAGCCACAGTCGTGCATGGCACGACGGGGACAACTAGTATTAATTAAGTTGAGAGTATAAAATTGGAAATTGCATAAGGTGATTGAATCACATAATATATAATTGATTAAAAAAACATTATTAAAAATAGGTTGGTTGTGATATAAATTCATAATGGCGAAATTGCCCAAAAGTGTTTCAGGTTTAGAAGATATATATTGATTGAAAAAACTAACGTAATTTATGAAATCTGATTTCTATTACTCTCTCTCCATATCTCAAAACCTACGTAAAAAAATCAAAACCGCCTCTTGCATTCACTCCATTAGAGCCATGGGAGAAGAGGTCGAGATTTGCTTGTATAGGAATATCACGACTCAAATTGAACACAGGTAGCCCAGATCTACACTCATGAAGCAATGGCCAATAGGTTTGGGCTTAGATCGACGATGGCTTTGCTCGATTTCTCATGAATAACAAGTTCAAACTTGGCAAATACAACCCTAGAAATCCATGGTAATTAATCGATCTGATTTTTTAATCGCTCTTATTTTTTGTTCAATTTAACTTGTTAAATTGGTTCCGTATCCCTAACAAAAAGGATACATGAAAAATTATGTTTGCAGGGCACACACAAGTGAAACGAAGATGAATCTGGTGGTGCATGAGCAGATTTGCGAAGCAATTGTTCATGAATCGCCTCTTGCATATCTCAAAACCTGCGTGAAAAAAATCAGAATCGCCTCTTGCATACATTCCATTAGAGGAAGAGGTTGAGATTTGCTTGCATAGGGAGATGACGAATCAAATTGAATGCAGGCAGCCCGAATTTACACTCGCGAAGCAGTGGCCAATAGGTTTCGGCTTAGATGGACATGTTATTCATTGGTAGTAATTGAATATGTTGTAGGTGTTTGTATGAGCTTCATGTTTATTCTTCTTCATATGTTCATTTATTCTCATAATATGTAATAATTTTCTTAGTATCATGTGATGTTAAATTTGAATATTGCATGACATAGGTCTTATTCATGTATGCGTGTGGTATTTTTCAAGTTGATTATATACAAGCACGGAACTAGGGGTGGGCTAGGGTATGCTCTAGCCCACCCCAAAAATATTAATAATACCTTTAGAAGGTAGAAATTAGTGATACACCTAATTAGCTCAAGTGGCAATTTGCCTATATATTTTGTATGGAGAGCTGTGTTCGAATGTCATCCGAAGCACACTTTCACTCTTTTCTTCCCTGAATACGTCTTTCTTAATTTTTTTACCCAATTTTTTTTGTTTTTGCCTCATATTTTTTTAATGTTTATTTTTACCCTATAATCTAGCCCACCGTAATTTTCATTCCTGGTTCCGTCCCTGATTATATATGATATTTATATGAAGAGAATAGATTATTCACGTATGAATGTTGTCTTTTTCAACTTAATATGATTTGATGTTTAACTTATTTTGAATATTGAATGATAAAATTGTATTATTCAAGTATGCATGTTGTCTTTTTCAAGTTGATCAAATGTGATATTCATAAGTAGAGAACAAATTATTCATTTGATGGACGTTATTCATTGATAGTAATTGTTATGTTGTACGTGTTTGTATGAGGCTTCATGTTTATTCCTCTTCAGAGGTTCATTTATTCTCATAACATGTAATATTTTTCAAGTTAGTATGATGTGATGTTAAACTTGAATATTGCATGACACAGTTGTCTTATACATGTATGCATGTTGTATTTTTCAAGTTGATTATATATGATATTTATATAAAGAAAATAGATTATTCACGTATGCATGTTGTCTTTCTCAACTTAATATGATTTGATGTTTAACTTATATTGAATAACGAATGATAAAGTTGTATTATTCAAGTATGCATGTTGTCTTTTTCAAGTTGATTATATGTAATATTCATATGTAGAGAACAAATTATTCATTGAATTGTTGTAAATCGACCTCCAACTTCAATTGCTAAAAGGATTAATAGTAAGATAAAGCCAAATTTGAAGGCAAAAGTTGGTGTAAGAGCAATAAAAAACAACAAATGTATCAATAGCATAAATGCAATTTCTGTATTTCAAGACTATTTTTGCATGACAGTCTACCCTCTCACTCTTAGTCTGCCTCTTTTCAGTACTATTCCTTGTATTCTTGAATCCTTCTTTGTTGCAACGAAAATACTTTCTTGATACGACATTTGACCTTCTGAATGTTCTTTGGGTACTTGCCTTTACATCAAAACCGACGGTCGATGCATATGCTTAGTAAAATGATCTTCCAGCTTCAATTAACTCAAATGTCATACCAACCACAAGCTTCATTCCCATTGGACACCTAGGAACCCAATGTTTCATATTCACGTCTTTGTAATCGATTATGCAATCTTTACCGTATACAAATTCAGAATTATGTTCATCGGTGTATTGGACTTGATTTGTATCGATTTCTGACTCTGAAACTTCCATGACATCCTCAAACACATATTCAACCCACTTGCTTCCTCCAACTATTTGGTTTAACAATTTAAGACATTATTAATAACAATATATAATTGTTAGAATAACAATTCACGCATGAATGAATAGTATTACATGAATATTTGCAACATTAGTACCACAAAACGGCATATCATAACAATAATATTTGAACAATTATACAACTTACTATGAATATTGAACTATACATAATGGAATAATAATATTACACGACTTAGTATACAATTCCATATGAATTATTATGCCTAAAGATATGAAGATATTATTATGCTTGACTGAATATATTAATGCATTCATTTATGAATTTTTCTCACCATGATAATACACAACTGATCTAAACAAATATTGATGAACATTTGTTAACTTCAAATTGAACAAGTACATATATAGGTGCGAACAATTACACATCAATAAGTCTACACAATTAGTTGAATAACACAATAACAATATACTATGAATAACAAAGCATACTTATTGAATATCACCAATTGAGTTCATAAATAACACTCCATGTGTTCATGAAAGTTTTATATAGGAAGCTTAACACATTCACAAATGAAAATCTCATTATGAATCCTTGAATAACAATTAAATCGCAATTGAAAAATGCGAAGAATGATAATTCACAAACTTATGCAAATGAAAACAGATATGGATGAATAACAGTTAAGGAATATATGAACAACGATACATATACGTACAAATAGTAACACATATCCGAATGAAAAACACAATAATACTACAAGAATAACACGAAAATTTAAATCTTCTCTATATTATGGCCGATTACAATATATACTATGAATAACAAAGCCTACTTGTTGAATATCACTATTGAGTTCATAAATAACACTCCATGTGTTCATGAAACTTTTATATAGGAAGTTTAACACATTTACAAATGAAAGTCTCTATCTGAGTCATTGAATAACAATTCAATCACAATTGAAACATGCGAAGAATGATAATTCACAAACGCATAAAAATCAAAACACATATGGATTAATAACGGTCAATGAAGAGATGAACAACGATACATATATGTACGAATAGTAATACACTTCCGAATGAAAAACACAATAGTAGTACAAGAATAACACGAAAATTTACATCCTTCTATATATTATGGCCGATTAAATGGTGAATTGAGGGTATACGAAGATTAGAATAATCAAGAACTATTTGTATGTGTTTTATTTGAAATCTGAATTTCATACCTCTATCCATTGTGATACGTTCACTTCAATTCAAAGTAGAAGCACAAACCAAGGTATGAATCCGAACAAAGGTGTACAATGCAATGGCGTTAATACTGTTTTTGTGTCGATGGAAACCACCAGTATTCTTGTGTTATGGAGAGTTTTTTTATTTTTTATTTTGTGATTTTTTCACTTCCGTAGAATGGTAACTACTGGATAAGATATGGTAGTTTTCAGCCATAATCTCCCTAATTTTTGGCTAATTGAATCTAATTATTTTTTCCATGTATTTATTCACACGTTTTTTTGATGAGATCCACCATATATACTGTAATATCCCTCGTTTTTATAAAGGGTAAATATGTAATTTTTACATTTCCCTTTAAATAAAATAAAATATTTACATATTTTATTTCTGAAGGTTTTAATGTTATAACATTTTGAATGTTATACAGTTGGTTTATAAGTTTAAGACCATATTTAAAGGTTACAAAAATTATTCCTCATATTATAAATATTAATTATGAACCATAAGAATTATGGTTTTATGATTATTATTATAATATGATAAAATGTAACCATTAATAATATGTGTCTTAGTTATTAATTTAAATTATAAAATGATAATTATAAGTAAAAAGACTTATGTAAAAATATCATAGTATATTGCTAAAATTCATAATAAGTACTTTTTGGTAAAGTTAATCAAATAAATTATTTTTGAAAAAATAATATTATATCTTTATAGATTACTTTAACTAGTAAATTTTATTAAAAAGGGAAAATTAAGAATAGAGGAGTTTAAAATAAAAATGAAGTTGCTCTCACAAGGGTCGAACTCTCGACCTATCTCTCATAAGCACACAAGAGATCCTATTGTACTAGTTTGTCATTGAAATTTGAAAGGAAAGGTTAATATTTAAATTAATCTTTGAGACAAATTCATCTTCAACTTCAGTGAAGGAACGACGCTTCAGATTTTCAATTTTATCTCTGTGATGTGGACGAAGTAAATTCGATCTTATCTCCACTATTCGTCACCACGTCAGATTGGATTAGAAGAACAATCAATTCATTTCGAGGGTTTAATTCGGACTAATCAAGCAGATTAAAGTTGAGTTTATCTTGTTGAAATTAATTGGTGCCCTAGTCATGGTTATAAAAAGGGGCTGAGCTTCAAAGGAATTTCACATCAATTTTCGGTTTCAATTCTTAAAATTTAGCAAGAAAAGGGAGTTTAAGTGTTTTGCGTCGGATCTGGTCTGGTCTTGTGCCAAAAGAGTCGCCGGAGTTCGTTTCCGTTCGCGCCTGTTCAGGTACGACACGGGTCGCAAGCGCGGGGGTCGAGTGCGCAGTCGCCGCCGCGGGATCGCCCGGTGCCGGTGGTCCTTGCCTCGCCCTCGTCCGCCGGTTCCGCTGGTCTTGCGCTTGGTTCCCTTCTTATCTGTACGATTGTTTTGCTGTGCAAAGGTGCCATTATTGTGCGGCCTACTGTTCTTGTTTTAACGTGTTGCTGTAGTGATAGGAAACTCCAGTTGGGTAGAAGTTAAAAAAAAAATAATTAATTAAAACAACATATTTCGATTGCTTTTAAAGAAAATATAATAATAATAATATGTTGGAAGGTAAATAATGTGGAGATCATAACAGATCTCGTTGGAAATATATATGTATATATTTGAAATGTGTAATTTTGAACTAGAAACATAGATTAATTAGGTTCTGTTAACATAGACAATGGGTTTATTAAATTTGTGGTTAGAGTATTTTATATATATTTGGGGTTAATATTTTATAAGAAAAAGTTTAAAATAAATAATATGAAGCTTTTATAAAATTCATAACTTAGTTTCATTATATTAATAAAAAGAAAATTATTAATATAATGTGTAAGTTTATAATTTTTTTTATAAACTTAAATCTTCTTGTGGTTCCTTAGAAATCAACAATTGTCGAGATAGCAAAATAAATTGACGAGAATTTATTTTGTGGTTGATTGAAACAGGAACAAGTCCTTTATAGCGAGTTATCCTTTCGTAACCGTCTACGCCAATTTCGAGGCAAGTGGTTTGGGTTCAATTTCCATGAAACGTCCTTTATGCATCACTTGTTTTCTCAAAGCATGTCTCATATCGTGTTATATGTTTTCATGTGCTTTAAATTGTTTTATGACTTTGTTGGGAACTCTTGTATGAAATAAAATGAATCTAGGATTTATATTGTTCTAGATTTAATGACATGTTATCTCTAGTCGTACTTAGGTTACGCTAGATGGATTGTAGGGTCGTTGCCTTGTGATTTGTGTGCCTAGATGAGTAGGCTTGTATGTGCGTACTTTATTGTATATGCGTCGAATCATTCGACTTTATTCTTGAGTTGATGCTCTACTTGTAAGACCACGGTCAATACCCGCTCGCTCGATGAGGGGAGATGGCACGTAGCTCGTGTTAGTCTGGGTTTGCGCACCCAACCTTTGAGAAGTTTCGTGGGGCCGTAACCCACATCCTTCTTACTTAAAAAGTATGCTTAATTCCAAGTGGAACGATATTGTGATCATTAAAATTGGTAGAGATTAAATAGGTGCCCGTTGGCGACAATTAAAATGATAGGAAGGCTAGTACAAAATGGAATGCCACCCTTACTCTCGGATTTCGTAATTCTCTGGCTCCAATCTGAATTCGCACAACACGTATGCGGTGAAGTTGGTAGAGGGAAACGTGATCAACGAGGGGTTTAATCACCCACCTGACTAAATGTGTGAAACCCAAGTTCCCAACATAAGTAAATCTTTCTTTCGAAACAGAGACTCACCCTTGGGTGACGTGCTCATTCTGTTTCTTCAAATCATAGTTTTCATAGGAGGTTCAAGGTCCGAGGATGGGACCGGCTTTCATTCGGTGCCCGACATTCCAACTCGTCCCTTCCTAAAACCGAACCACCTTTTTAAACCCCATTTGCCTAGTCTGTCACAAGACTAACCGACCGTTTATTTTCCTTGCATGGTCGGCTGGTGTCCATCGCATTTCTCGTCGCGACACATCAGGAGTGGAGTTCTACGTCGAGGGCCACGAGGAACAAGCTTGTGGAGCAGCTAGAGTGAAGATGGTTAGCTTTGAATAATTCAGAATAATTTTAAGGGTCGAGGTTCCGACTTGTGGAACCCCTTTCATTTCAACCTTGTATCCGTTTAAGTTTATTCAACTTTTGTATTCGACTTCCGCATTTGTTATAATATATCTTCCGCATTTTAAAGTTTTTGGTTAAGTTCTGTAATTACTATAAGCCTTGGGTGACTTCGAGAGTTTAATCTCGGGGTCACTGGCGGTAATATCCCTATATAAAAAGGGGGTGTTACATATACACCCGATTTCCTGTCCACTGATTTAATCCTATCTAATCGAATAGAAGGTGTTCCCTCTTTCTTCCTCAATTTGTGTTTTTCTTGAGCGTCCCTCTTTATTTTTATTAGGCAAGATTTAGGATAGGGTTAAAACATATACAACCCAGCTCATGTAATTGCTAGCTCCATTCAGCTTATGACCCACAAAACAAAACACCAAGAATAACAGACTCAACAACTTACATAAGAAATCAATTAGCAAACTGGGAGAAAGCGTCTAAATGAAAAGATGATGAGCAAGCTATACCAACATTGCGGTTAAAAAATAGGAGCAAAACCATAAGAATGCAAAGGAAATGGAAAAAACCCAAACCGGGATATATTAAAGTAAATGCGGATGCCTCAATGTTACCCAATGGCAACACTTTTGGGGGAACTGTATTCCGGAACCACCTTGGTCAGGTAGTGGATATTTTGACAACTAGCTTTGGAAAAGTGTCAACATTGAAAGTTGAAGCCCTAGCTCTCCTGGAAGCGATAAGGCAGATAAAAACAAATCAATAAGGAATGTGGAAATTGAAGAAGGTAATCTCCATGTTATTAATGCTATTAAAGGAAAAACCCATTGACCTTGGGACATCGAACTCATTATCACTGATATCCTTGTTTCCATACACGAAGCCAGGACCTAGTCATCAATCATGTGTTTAGGGAATGTAATGATATGTCCGACAAAATCGCTAATTTGGGCCACAGTCTCCCTGTCGAGTGTATCAAGACTCGTCCAGAACTTCTAGTTCTCATCCGCAAGGATGCTCTAGGTGTTGAAAGGGTTTCCCGACAACAAATAAATTTGTAGTCAAGACCCCGCTGAGTACAGGGAGGTCAGGTTCGTCCACGGGAATTAGGAGAATCTATGTCTAGCTACTAATCCTAACAAAACAAAACAAAACAATAGCAAAACACTCAAACTGAGGCTCGGCACCGACCTAAAACAGGTCGTAACCGACCTACACTTCAACACAAACGCAGGAGAAATCAAGGAACACAGGCACTCGGCACCGACCTAACAGGGGTCGTCACCGACCTATCCGGGTACGAGAAAATTCCGAAAAACCAATTTAAAGAAGATCTAGGGCAAAGGATTCACCACAACAAGTTTATGCATGCTAACATGAATCAAAATCAACCATAAATAATCCCATATATGACTCTCGTCATGATAAATCAAGTAAAAATCTTAACTTTCATAAAGATCTAAACTTGCAATCCTACTTGTTTCCTAAAAGTTTAACTTTCGTTCCAACCAAATATAATCCACATTCACAACTAAATCTTTCGATTCACTCATAAACATGAACATGCTTTGACTTTCATCAAGGAATA
This sequence comes from Fallopia convolvulus, assembly GCA_964016875.1. Classification (NCBI taxonomy): domain Eukaryota; kingdom Viridiplantae; phylum Streptophyta; class Magnoliopsida; order Caryophyllales; family Polygonaceae; genus Fallopia; species Fallopia convolvulus. Next base: position 44,719,193 of record OZ024730.1, on the reverse strand, counting down.
GATAGCAAACAAGGGGATAATGGATAGAGATTAAAAGAGATGGTTCATTCAAATTTTCATGCCTTAATCATGCATAACTCGTCGGGTTTCACCCCAACCCTATAAAGTAGACTACTCACGATCCATAAAACAATCAACAATCACAAACGAAAGAGAAGACATGATTCAAATTCAAACAAACTTCGATTCAAAAGAAAACTCACAAACTCAAGCAAACCTCTAAGTCTCTCTAATTGTCCAAGAGCTTGGAATCAAAGCAAACTAGAAAACCAAACTTGCAACTTGTTCCGTCTCCACAACAAACCCTAAGAACGTTTTTCTCCAAATCAGCCCCCTCCTTGAAATAAAACCCTAAAGATCCTTATATAGTGGTAGAAATAAATCTATATGGAAACTCAAATCTTATCTTAAAAAGGCCCATAAATAAAACAATTACTAAACCAAACTTAAGGCGCAAGCAATAATTCGGCAACACACGGAGTGGGTCGTCACCGACCATGGCTGGGTCGTCACCGACCCTCTGGCTGCACATAACTTCCTCATTTCTTTCTCGAAACTTGCTCCAATGCTTGGCTTTCCTTCATTGTTCCTTCTTCAATCGCTCTTGGCCTTTTAAGACGTCCCTTAGCTCCTTCTTCAAACACTTAAACCTTGAAACCTTCACTCTTAAATCATCAAATCTTTACATGCAATTGACTCTTGCTCTTCTCTCAACATCACCACCAAATGACACCTAGCACCACCTCCTAGAAAGCTTTAAAACCCGAAATATCTCCTCCTCAACGCTTCAAAGACCTACAAAACATTAAACACACTTATGTAGACTCCATATCTTAAAATAATATGAAAATCCACAAGAACGACTCAAAACAACACATTAAACTTAGAAAAGACTCAATCCTAACTAGAAAACTACCCATGAAAACTAACTAGAAAGTGCGACATCAAAATACCCCATACTTAGACTTGCTTGTCCTCAAGCAATCACTTAGCACGCATCAAAACCAATAAACAAACCCAAGAATCATCTTGTAGGAAAAATAAGCACAAGTAGAATAATGAGCAAACAACTTCCACATCCTAGCATACATGAACATTTCAAGTAATCACAATCCAACCTTACCAAGGAATGTATTTCACTCAACTCTCAAAGTGTTTAGGGTATAGCAATGATCTCTCAACTCAACTCCAAGTACAAAACCGCATAGTCAATGGAACTTATATAAACAAATTCTCCACCGAAGAAATCAAAACAAGTCAAACCATCAAATGAACTCGGGTGGCTCAATAAAAACTTCAAAGAAGTCTCTATTCGGTCGGGTTGTAATGGGGCTTGGTAAAACAAAGGGTGTGGAAATAATTTGGCCTTGTGGTGCTAACTAATCCGGGAATCAAGACTCTTAGACTATACATCACTCATCCAACGTTATTTCCTCTTCTTCAATCACCAAACACTTTAACTTTCAATGCACTTCCCTTTTTCACCTATCATCATTTGTCTTTCTTCTATTCTTTTAAAGGCTTTGGACTCCTTGCATTTATTATATGGAACTTCTCTTTTCTTTCTTTTTTCCTTTTTCTTTTCTTTTTTTTTTTACGGGGGTGGTCGGCACCGACCCACTTTGGGTTGGCACCGAGCTACATATATGCATGTCGAGCCCAAAAACTTTTCATTCCTTTTGATTTTCAAAGACAACACCCTTAATCTACCTTTCATAATCTCTTTGTTTTTCACCCATTCAAATCACGACAATTTTCAACAATCTTCTTCTAAGTCCTAATTCCCGGATCAAAGGGGTCAAGCTTATCATGGCTAGGGAATTCTTTTTGTGGAGCTAGAAATAGGCTTTAAGCTCAAAAATAAGGGCTACAAAAAGAGGGATCATGTATAGGTAGGAAAAGGAATATAATAGGCTTATAAAAATGAGTTCAAAATCATTTGATTCAATCAAGTAATGAGCATATCTCCATTGGTCTCAAATTTTACAATAACCATGCCATTGTCAATTGGTATATTTGCACTTGAAAGAGTATTTCATACATGAAAGAGAAAGGAGTAAAAATGTACATCCTTTATAGGCCAAAAATATCTCACTTAGGTTCACATTTTGTTGGATTGCTTCTACTTAGAAATATGTATGCTCAATTTTCATTATAAGCTCAAAACTCAAAAAGCAAGATCATGGTTTAGGTGATTCTTAAAGCATGTCATTGGGATTATATGATAATGCAAGCAATTTCCGTCCTAGAACATCTAAGGGATATGACATTTATCCATCTAAAAAAAAATTCAAAAGGAAAAAGACCCAAAACAAGACTAAACACAACTAAACACATATTAACACAAATCAACACATGACTTAAACAAATAAAGACTAAACAAGTAATCTCCCAAACCACCCCATACTTAAACATCAATGTCCCCATTGATTAAGAAAGTAAGGAGAAAGGAAAGAGAACTTACTTGGACACAATTTGAAGCGTTGACATAGGAGGAGGATCATTCTTGAGGAGGTTGAGGAGGTGGTGGAGGTTGGTAAAGGTGTTGCCCCAACCAATGGTTGAATTCCTCTTGAGCTTCCCATCTTGCGACATCCTCTTTATGGTCTTCATAATACTCAACTCGGAAGTCGTGGAGCTCTTGTTGGTGGTTGACGAATTGGTTGTGGTGGTGGTTGAGTGCTCCATAAAGATGGTGTTGGTGAAGCATAAGAGCATCCATTTTAGCCGAGAGAAGAGAGATATTGGGATTACCGCCCGAGCTTGAACCGGTATTGTACGTGCTTTGTCCTTGGAAGTTAGAGCCACCGGACCCGTCAAAACCATACGGATGTGAATAGTAAGGAACCATATCCGACTGAGGTCCCATGGTGTAGTCCATCGGGTCGACACCGGACTGGTTTTGGAAGTGGTTGTCCACTGGAGGGTCGTCACCGACCGCATGTTGGTCGTAACCGAGCGGGTGGTGGTCGTCACCGACCCTCTGGTGGTCGGCACCGACCACCCCAGTGTTGTTCCGTGTTGAGTCCGAGTCGGAAGAAGCTCCTCTTGGCGGTGGGTTGGGTATGGCTCGGCGGAATCTGCTGGGTTGGCGTCTAATCTTCTTATCATCCCGAACTTTGGCTCTCAAAGGGTAAGGAGCGAGGGCCCAAGCATCGTACCAATTAAGGAGATAGAAAAGCTCGAGATTCTCCTCGGTAAGCTCCACATCATGAGTCTCATGCTTGCTAATATGGAACTTGCTGATGTAGCCGGTGGGAGATGGAGCAATCACCTTAGAGTTCACAAAATACTTGACATCCATAGGAATGACCGGCTTTGAAGAGTAGGCGGAGAGGTTGACCTTTAAGGACTTAGCAAGAATAGCAACAAGCCACCCAAAGTAGGTAGTAGTGTGAGTTGTTTGGCGTTGGTGGTTGATGACGGCCGTAGCATACTCATATCCCAAGTTCATGTGAACGGTTTGTTCGTAGAGCATGGTGGATAGGCATGCTATTTCTTGCTTGTGTGGGCGGGAGAGCTCATAGTGTGGCCAAATGGTGAACCCCAATATGCGAAGGATAATCCGAAAAACCGGACTTGCAATGTAGACGTCGGGAAGGTGGTTGGTGGGGTACTCTTCTTTGCCGGTGATGTATTGCCACAACTCCTTGGAGGGAAAGTCCGTTTGTTTGTAAGAGCCGGGTGGGGTACAGAAACCAAGAAGCTTGTTGAATCTCTTGATGCTCATCTCATGCCCTTCATTACCAAGTTGGAAGGTAACCTTGGAGCGGTTGAAATCGTCTTCATCCCGGTATAAGCGGAAATTGGACATGAATTCACATGTTAGCGCCACATAGTGCTCCTCGATAGGATGTATAATGAGGTGTTGAGCACCAATCCAAGAGAAGGCCTCGTACACCTCTCTATGAACACCAATCTTGACTGCTCCGGCCCTTTGATAAGCTCGGACATTCACATCACCTTCCCACATCTCAAGAAACCGAGCTTGTTGTTCTTCCGAGTCAAACACAACCGAATCCACTTTTTGCTTGTTCTTCTTTTGCTTCTTGGATTGTGGACGAGAGGATGAAGCCATTGTCCTACAAAACAATCAACAACTTTCCAAGATAATTTCCATAATTTGAAAGAACAAGGCCAAAACACAAGACACCCATGTCAATTCCAAAGAAGTACCCCATACTTATTCAAAGAAACATGCATAAATTTAGAATGGATCTCAACCTAGCATGCTTAATCATGAACAATATATAAGTAGAGGGAAGATCAAGCCAAAAGCACCCCAAATCATGGTAAAAATAGCTCCATTATCATGTATGAACAAAGGGACACCCGTCAATCGGGGTCGGAACCGACCCTTGGGAACACGGTGTCGAGCAATTTCGAGAATGTGGGAGCTGGGGGGTCGTCACCGACCCATGGGGGGTCGGCACCGACCAATCCGGGCAAAAAGACGCCCCTTAACTTCGACTTTTGTTCATGGAATTGTACCAAAAAATTCCTACTAAGGATCAAATCCTCTCCCAATCAAACAAACAACTAAACAAACATCAAGAGTTCCACATACAATCCCCAATTAATCATGGCATGATATAGATCCAACCACCTAAACATGCAAACAACCCAAATTTCCATATTCAAATACAAGAACACCCAAAACCTAGGTTTTCAACTAATCCCTCAAACAAAAATCAAGTAAACTCGAATTAAAGATCAAAGGAGTAGATAAACATACCAAAAATGAGCAAGAGTATAAGAATGAAAGTAAAAGGAGGTCGTCTACGAGCACCAAAGTGGTTCGAAATTGTGAGAAATTGTTGTGGGGGTGAGATTTTTGGTTTTTGTTGAATGATTTGGAGAGTTTATGTAGCACAAGGGAGAAATTGGGTGGATTTGGGACGGGAATGAAGGATTGTGTGATGTTTGAGAGGCAAAGAGAGTGGGGGAACAATGGAGGTTTGGGAAAGAGGAGGGGTCGGCGTGAGGGAGGAAGGGGTGGGAGGGGATAGGGTTAAAAAGGGTGAAAAAATTGAGGGACTTACCTGCAATTTCCAATTTCTGAAAATATTTACCATATTTGCTTGGAAGGGGTCGGTGCCAACCATGAGTGGGTCGGTTACGACCATGGAATTGTCCCCATTGCTTATGTATTTCGGCCCTTTCAACTTCTCCCGCCTCACTTAGCTTCCTACAAAAAGTTAGTGGAGAACCAAGACAAGAAAACTAGCTATTCTAGACTAAGAAAAACAAATGAAACCAAACCTAAAAAAAGAAAAATTCAAAAAAAACAAAAATAAAGCGGGTTGCCTCCCAAAAGCGCTTAATTTTACGTCTTTAGCTAGACGGGTGGTACCTCTATTTAGTCCGAAGATGTGAGAGCCCATGTGGCTCGAATTTCTTCATCGGGTTCGGCCCTTGCAAAGTATTTCTTCAAACGATGCCCGTTGACCTTAAAAATCCCTCCATTTTCATCCAAAAGCTCAACCGCTCCATCTGGATAGATGTGATGGACAACAAATGGTCCACTCCATCGGGGTCACAATTTTCCGGGAAAAAGTCGAAGTCTTGAGTTGAAAAGGAGTACTTGATCACCCTTGTTGAAGGTCTTCGGGATGAGCTTCTTATCATGCCATTTCTTGGTTCTTTCTTTATAAATCTTGGCATTCTCATATGCTTTAAGCCTTAACTCTTCCAATTCTTGCAAGTCCATAAATCTCTTTGCTCCGGCCGCGTCAAGCTCCATGCTGAGCTCCTTGAGAGCCCATAGAGCTTTGTGTTCGAGCTCGACGGGCAAATGACACGACTTGCCATACACAAGATTGTAAGGAGTAGTGCGTAGTGGAGTTTTATAGGCGGTGCGGTATGCCCAAAGTGCATCATCTAGCTTGGAGGCCAATCTTTCCTTGAGCGGGAAACTGTCTTCTCCAGGATGTTTTTGATTTGCCGGTAGGAGATCTCTACTTGACCGCTAGTTTGGGGGTGGTAGGGAGTTGCTACCCTATGAATGACCCCATACTTAGTTAAGAGTGCCTCAAAACTCCGCTCAATGAAATGAGAACCGCCATCACTAATAAGAGCTCGGGGAACACCAAAGCGGGGAAAGATGTTGGTCTTCATAAACTTGGCCACAACTCTTGCATCATTAGTTCTTGTTGCTATGGCCTCAACCCACTTAGACACGTAGTCAACCGCTACGAGGATGTATTTGTATGGACCCGAAGAAGGGAAGGGTCCCATGAAATCGATTCCCCATACATCAAAAAGTTCAACTTCCAGAATTCCTGTGAGTGGGTTCTCGTTCCTCCATGTGATATTTCCCGCACGCTGACACTCATCACAAGCCGTGATATAAGTATGAACATCTTTGAAGAGGGTAGGCCAGTAGAATCCGTTTTGAAGAATTTTTGCGGTAGTCTTGAATCCCTTAGCATGGCCGCCCGTTTGAAGAGTGTGACACTGTCGGATTACTCCCTCAATTTCATTATCCGGCACACAACGCCTAAAAATATGATCGCTCCCTTGCTTGAAAAGGTAGGGATCGTCCCAATAGTAATGCTTGGTGTCGTGAAGGAACTTCTTTCGAGCTTGGGAAGTCAATCCATCGGGGATAATGCCTCCTACAACATAGTTAGCAAAATCCGCAAACCAAGGGGTTTTCGTCCCTCGAATAGTATAGATAGAATGACAAGAGATCATGGAAGGAGAGAAATGAAGAATAGTGGAAAGTACCGAAGAAGGGTTAGAAATATGACCTTGAGTAGTGGTGGTGAGGGTCGGTGCCATCCGTCTTAGCTCGGTGCCAGCCAAAATCTGCATATGGGGGGTCGGTGCCAACCCAGAAGTGGTCGTCTCCGACCCAGAAGTGGTCGTCTCCGACCCAGTAGTGGTCATCTCCGACCCAGAAGTGGTTGTTTCGATCCGCAAAACTTCATTGCTCAATAGAGTTTCATCCGGGCAAGAATCGTTGATGGGTATTGTATCTCCGGAGTCCTTAATGTGTTCCATAGGTAACCGAGAGAGGTGATCCGCCACAAGATTTTCCGCTCCTTTCTTATCTCGTATTTCAAGGTCAAATTCTTGCAATAGAAGCATCCATCTGAGCAATCTCGGTTTGGCGTCCTTCTTATCCATAAGATAACGGATAGATGCATGATCTGTGTAGACGATTAGTTTAGAACCCACCAAGTATGACCGGAACTTCTCAAAGGCGAACACAACAGCCAGGAATTCCTTCTCCGTGGTCGTGTATTTGCTTTGGACCTCATCCAGCGTTTTGCTCGCATAATAGATAGCATGAAGCTTCTTCTCCCTTCTTTGCCCAAGGATTGCGCCCACGGCGTAGTCGCTAGCGTCACACATGATCTCAAAGGGAATGGCCCAATCTGGAGGTTGTATAATAGGAGCCGACACAAGTGCATCTCGGATCCTGTGGAAGGCTGCAAGACACTCGGAAGACAACTCAAACACAACATCCTTCATTAATAGGTTAGTTAATGGTTTGGTAATCTTAGAGAAATCTTGAATGAACCTCCTATAAAACCCGGCATGTCCTAAAAAGCTCCTAACATCTTTCACTGAGGAAGGGGGTGGTAATTTTTGGATCAATTCAATTTTAGCTTTATCAACCTCAATTCCCCTTTTTGACACAACATGACCTAGAACAATTCCTTCTTGCACCATAAAGTGACATTTTTCCCAATTAAGTACTAGGTTAGTTTCCTCACATCTCTTAAGTACTCTAGTAAGATTGGCAAGACAAGAGTCAAAAGTGGTACCGTAAACCGAAAAATCATCCATAAATACCTCCACAATGTCCTCAATCATGTCGGAGAAGATGACCATCATACACCGTTGGAAAGTGGCCGGGGCGTTGCAAAGCCCGAACGGCATCCTCCTATAAGCAAATGTGCCATAAGGACATGTGAAGGTGGTTTTCTCTTGATCATCTGGATGTATCGGAACCTGCCAAAAACCACTATAGCCATCGAGATAACAAAAATAGTCATGCAAAGCTAATCTCTCTAGCACTTGGTCAATAAAAGGCAAGGGAAAATGGTCCTTCCTAGTGGCACTATTCAACTTCCTATAATCTATGCACATGCGCCAACTAGTAGTAGTCCTAGTGGGGACTAATTCGCCTTTATCATTCTCAACAACGGTAAGACCACTCTTTTTAGGCACAACATGAACAGGGCTTACCCACTTACTATCTGAAATAGGGAAGATGATACCTGCATCGAGCATTCTCAATATCTCTTTCTTTACCACTTCCTTCATATTTGGATTAAGCCTTCGTTGATGCTCTATGGAGGGCCTGTGTCCTTCCTCAAGAAAAATACGATGCATACACAAAGAAGGTGAGAGGCCACTTAAATCCTCAAGTGAGTATCCAATGGCCTTCCTATGAGCCCTAAGAACATTCAACAACTTTCCAACTTCTTCCTCATTAAGGTTAGCATTAATAATCACAGGAAAAGTGGAATTTGGGCCAAGAAACTCATACCTCAAAGACTCGGGGAGAGCCTTAAGCTCTGGAGTCGGTGGTGGTGGTGTAACAATCTCGTCAGCTTTCTCCATTTTGAAAAACTCTTCAAAGTGAGTAGTATCATCTGCCTCCAGAAGGGTCGGCTCCGACCATAGGGAGGTCGTCACCGAGCCAGAAGCAAGCATAAAATCCTCAGCAACGATCGGAATGGGGGTGGGTGCCGAGCTGGAAGTGGTCGGTGCCGACCTAGAGATGGTTGGTGCCGAGCAAAAAGTGGTTGGTGCCGAGCAAAAAGTGGTTGGTGCCAACCTTGCAGTTTCTTCTTCGGCTTCAGCTTCACTTGTATAAGCTCCAAACAAACGTTCGATCGGATCCTCACATTCAATGTAGTCCGAGCGAGTGTACAACATCTTCACTTCCATGGCTTCACCGGTTTCCTTCATCGTCGGATTGAACCGGAACTCAACCACCTCATTGCCGATTTCAAAAGTAAGGAGACCTTTCTTCACATCAATAATATCTCCAGCGGTTGCTAGAAAAGGTCGCCCAAGAATGATCGGGACGACAGGGTCTTCCGGCATCTCCATGACAATAAAATCATTAGGCACAAAGAACTTGCCGACCTGAATAGGGAAATCATCAACAACTCCAGTGGGTCTAACACAAGAACCATCCGCCATATAAAGCTTCATATTCACCGGTACCAAAGGACCCATGTTGGTTTTGGACCATATAGAGAGAGGTAGAAGACTAGCACTTGCACCAAGATCACACAAAGCCTTAAAACGATGGGCACCTATGCCGATAGTGATTGCAAATTTACCCGGATCTCCGAGTTTCTCTGGAAGCTCTAAGGATCGCACTTCATCAGTTAGTTCGGACATGGACCGCTTTTTGGACAAGATCTCTTTAAGAAATTTGGTGTAGGCGGGCATCTCGTTCAAAGCTTCAGCAAAAGGAATGGTGATGTTGAGACCTTGAAGAACCTGCACAAAACGCTTGAATTTGCCGTCTGTGGAGTCTTTAGCTTTCTTGGATGGGAAAGGAAGAACCTTTGCTGTTGATGAAGGAGGGAGAGAAGTAAAATTTCCGGGAATGAGGTCGGCCCCAACCTGGGTTGGGTCGGTGACGACCTTATCTTTGGTAGGAGGGGGGTCGGTTACGACCTGTGGTGGGTCGGTGACGACCTGTTCCAAGCTTGGCCGGTCTTCTTCGTCCTCCTTATTCTTGCTTGTTCCTCGGTCTGGTAGCTTCTTTCCGCTTCTCAAGTGAATTGCAGCAATTTGTCCTCTCGGATTCTCATCAGAATGTCCCGGTAATCGCCCTTGTGGCCGTGGAATATGGGCCGCTAAATCACCAAGTTGAGAATTCACATTCTTCCTCCAAGCCTCAAAGTCACCAAGTTGATTTTGCACTCCTTTAAGATCGGTTCGGACTGTATTCATTCCTTCAAGGAGTCCTTGTGCCCATGTTGGTGGCTCTTGAAAACCGGGTGGCCTATAGGGCGGGGCTCTCTGCTCTTGTGGCGGTCCTTGAAAACCTTGACCATAGCCATTGTTATTCCACTGAGAAAAGTTGTTTTTGTTTCTTGGATAAGCGTTGTTTTGGCCATGGTCAGGACATCCGCCGACTATTGAAAGAAAAAGCTTGCATCTAGGGTCCTCTCATATAATGTGCTTCTGCATAAGCCTCTGCAGCTCGGACTTGTTCCACGTTTGTGCAAGAAGAAGTGGGATGAGCAGGGGAACCACATTCTTGACAAGGTTGAGCGGTGGATTTATAGTGGCCCACTTGCTTCTTAAGCCAGTTTATCTCATCTTGCATAAATTGGAACCTCACATCGGGATCAATTGGTTCGGTATTAGGATCATAAAGCTTCTTCATTTGAACCTGGGCAGGTTGTTGAGTGCCATACATCGCATCATAGTTGGTAAGTTTATCCAACAAGGCCCAAGCTTCATCGGGATCCATCTCAATGAATCCGCAGTCGGTGTGGAGGTTGATGCGGTCCTTAGTTGCGGTATTGATTCCCTGAAAGAAGATCTCTTGAAGCACATAAGGCGGTTGTCCATGAGTGGGACATTGCCGAAGAAGTTCTTTAAATCGCTCCCAAGTCTCCACAAAAGTTTCATTGGGAAGTTGATGATAGGAAGTAATGCGCTTCCTTAGCTCTGTAGTCTTAGTTGGTGGAAAGAATTTAGTCAGAAACTGATCATGCAGCGCCTTCCATGTATGAATCGATTTGGAGGGCAAACTTTCAAGCCAAGTAAGAGCTTTTCCAGCCAAAGACCATTTGAATGCTTTCAAAAGCACATATTCTAGCGATACATCATCAGCTGCAATAGTGTCACAAAGGTCAGTGAAGTTCTTGATGTGCTCCATGGGACACTCGGTGGGCTTGCCTTCAAATTGTGACCTCTTGATAAGAGTGATGAAGTGTGACTTGATCTCAAAAGCGTGCTCAATAACAGGGAGTACAATAGCAGATTCAGGAACTTTGAATTCAGGATGCATATACTGCTTAGCATTGCGTGGAATAGCATTGAGTTGTGGTCGAAGGAGAGTAACAGTAGTAGTTTGATCATCACGTTCTTTTTGAATGCCTTCCATCTGAAGGCGAAGATCAGCCATATGGCGAGCAAGTTCCTCAGCGTTGGCCATTGCTCGTCGTTCTCTCAGCTTGCGGTGAAGGGTTCTCTCAAGTTCGGAATCAAAAGGAAAAAGGTCGATTTCCCTTCGCTAACTAGAGGGCATGCACCTACACACAATCAAAAGAAAACAAATTAGTAAACACAAGAGGGTATGGGCTATTCCCAAACCCCAAAAATAACTAGACAAGAAACTAAACTAATTCCCCGGCAACGGCGCCAATTTGTTGATAGGGTTTCTTGACAACAAATAAATTTATATCAAGACCCCGCTGAGTATAGCGAAGTCAGGTTCGTCCACGGGAGATGGTCAGTATCAAGTTTTGTTACTTCTTACACAAGCAATCAATTAAATCTAGGAATTTAAGCAAGAGAAAGGAGAATTCTAAGGTAAAGGTATCACCACAACAACAATCATGCAATGCTAACACTCATGAAACATAAAGATCATGCTTTTATCACATAAAGGCGCTAACTTTCGTTAACTAGAGCAAGTAAATCAATTAACTTTCGCTAAATTAATAAACTTACTATCTAATCTCTTCTACTTCAACTAGGATTGATTCGCTTTCGCTTCAGAACCCTAAATTGATTATTCTGATTCAAAGTTTCAACCTTCACTTCAACTATGAATGAGAAATTCCAATTCACTTACGTTTCAAGGAGTTAAGAACAAGAGAGAAGATTCATGCAATAAGAACAATCAAAACATGATCATGAACAAGCATGCACAACGATTGTTGGGTTTAACCACAACCTTAGAGAGGAAGACTACTCACAAATCATAATTAAAAACAAACAACTATATTAATGAAAGGGAAAGCTTACAACTTGAATCCAAAACGATAGTTCTTCTCCACAAACCCTACTCGTCTCTTCCCTCTCGCCCCTCTCTTCTCTCCTCCTCCCTTACTTGCCCTCCAAGGCAATTGATTGTGTCCTCCCATAAAATTAAAGGGTAGACAAGAGTATTTATAGAGAAACTATTCTATCATAAATCTATCTATAAGGAAATAATATCTTCCAATAAGATATACCCCTTTCTATCTATCTAATATCATAAAAGGAAATAGGATAAAAGCCCATTAAACACGCCGACTCGGTCTTCCGCTACGTCTCGGGGTGGCTCGGCACCGACCCAAAGTGGGTCGTCACCGACCTTGCTCAGCACTAAAAGCAGCCTTGAGTAAAACTTGCGTAGAGGATTCGTTACAACTCCGTTTGGCTCGATTCGTTTTCCTATGTTCTTGTAACGAATTTCTATATATCTTTCCAAGCTCAAACTTGATCTTCAATGACTTTATGAACTTCATTCCTTGAGCTTTTCCTTCATCTTCTCTTGCTTCTTGAGTGCTATCTTCATCGGTTTTGCTCCTTTCCTCAAAAAGTGCTCCAAATAGCTTCTAAAAACCTACAAAACACCACCAAAGATTATGTAGACTACATATCTCATGAAAATACGAAAACCTACACAAACGACTCAAAACAAAACACAAAACTAAAGAAAAAGACTCAAACACATTAAAAACACACCCTAAAACATGACTAAAAAGGCGGACATCAAAATACTCCATACTTAGACTTGCTTGTCCTCAAGCAATAAACAAGACAGGAACCAAAACCAACAACACATATATCAAGTCAATGCCCTCATCAAAAAGCAACATCATAACACAAGTAGAAATAGATAGACAAGTGAATCTAACGTCATCACACATATATGAGCAACCTCAAGCAAAAGCAACTAAAAATCCAACCTCACAAGGGTAATGTGTTTCTCTCTACTCTCATGTGTTTGGGCTTTGAATAACAACTCTCAACTCAATCCAATATACAAAAATCAACATAGTCATTGTTACTTATATCACCAAACTCTCCGCCCGAGATGTCAAAACACATAAAAATCATCAAGAGAACTTGGGCTCAATAAAAAACTTCATAAAAGCTTCCATTCGGCCGGGTTGTAATGGGGCTTGGTAATGACAATAAGGCATGGAAATTTTTTTGGCTATGTGGTGCTAATAATATCCGGGAATCAAAGACTCCTAAAAACTCACATTTACCAAAACTCTCATAAAAGACATACCAAACTTACTCAATATTAAAGAACACTCATTTCTTTCAACCCTTTTAATATCCCAACTAATCTTGCTAAAAAAACAACAAGGAAATTTGGCTCACGCACTCTTTCACTATTCAACTCTTTACTTCACTTTCTTTTCCTCCTTTTTAATTTTCATTTTTTTTCTCATGGGAGGTTGATACCAATCTTTTTTCTTTCTTCCTTTCTTTTCTTTTGTAAGTGCATTCAGGAAACCAAACTCCTTTTACATAATAAACTGCAAGATCTTTTACTTTACCCAACCCAAAATAATAAACCCTATCACAAGAGGGTATGGGAAAAGGAAACTCAGTTTTGTGTCAGTTTGTGTCTTTGTTTGTGTTTTTAGGATTGATAATATTCCACTTAGATGTCCTATGATATGCTTTAACTTGCTTGATCATGTAATTCCTTTAGCATGTTTGGATAGCTTTGCCTGAATCATGTTGAAAATTGTTTTTATGTGGATATTTAGCTTGTGGTGAAATTGAGCACATATGATCTTAGGTAGAAGTGACTTGAATCCAAAAAAAATTTCTACCTTGTGAGTTATTTTTTGCCTTATAGGGAAAACATCAAAAATCCCTCTTCTTTTCTTGTGTGATTTACTCTCCTTATGCATATTATCTCTTGTCATTGATATGGTTATCTATTTCTTGAGACCTATATGAGATATTAGTTCATTGCATGTGAAATCAGATGATTGAGAACTTATTTTTCATAAGCCCTATTAATCCATATCCACCCTTACATTATCCTCTTTTTGAAGCCAATTTGAGCCTTGAAGCCTTTTATTTTCTAGCTCCACAAAATTATTCCCTAGCCATGGTAAGCTTGACCCTATCCGGGGATTAGGACTTAGTATTGGTTGTTGTGATCATTTTTGTTGAGTGAGATGTATTGGTTCAAGTGTGGGGTAATATGGGTTGGGAAAAGTTAAAAGAAAGTATCTTGCAGTTTGTCATGTAAAAGGAGTTTGGTTCCCTGAATGCACTTGCAAAGAAAGAAAAAAAAGAAAAAAAAAGATTGGTACCAACCTCCCACAGAAAAAAAAAATGAAGATCATAAGGAAGGAAGAAAAAGAAAAAAAAGTAAAGAGTTGAATAGTAAAAGTGTGCATGAGCCAAATTTTCCTTAGTATTTGTAAGCAAGATTAAGTTGGGATAAATGGGTGAGTGAAAATGAAAGTGCATAATGTTTGAGTGAGTTTGGTATATGTTCTTTATGAGAAGATTTTGGTAATGTGAGTTTTTAGGAGTCTTTGATTCCCGGATATTATTAGCACCACATAGCCAAATATTTTCATGCCTTATTGTCATTACCAAGCCCCATTACAACCCGGCCGAATGGAAGCTTCTATGAAGTTTTTCATTGAGCCTAAGTTCTCTTGATGATTTTTATGTGTTTTGACATCTCGGGTGGAGAGTTTGGTGATATAAGTAACAATGAATATGTTGATTTTTGCATATTGGATTGAGTTGAGAGTTGTTATTATATGCCCAAACACTTGAGAGTTGAGAGAAACACATTACCCTTGTGAGGTTGGATTTATGGTTGTTTTTGCTTGAGGTTGCTCATATATGTGTGATGATGTTAGATCCACTTGTCTATCTATTTCTACTTGTGCTTTGATGTTGCTTTTTGATGAGGGCATTGACTTGATATATGTGTTGATGGTTTTGGTTCTTGTCTTGTTTATTGCTTGAGGACAAGCAAGTCTAAGTATGGGGTATTTTGATGTCCGACTTTTTAGTCGTATTTTTAGGGTGTGTTTTAATGTGTTTGAGTCTTTTTCTTTAGTTTTGTATTTTGTTTTGAGTCGTTTGTGTAGGTTTTCGTATTTTCATGAGATATGGAGTCTACATAATCTTTGGTGGTGTTTTGTAGGTTTTTAGAAGCTATTTGGAGCACTTTTGAGGAAAGGAGCAAAACCGATGAAGATAGCACTCAAGAATAAAGAGAAGACAAAGATTAAGAGATGAAGCTAATGAAGTCATTGAAGATCAAGTTTGAGCTAAGAAATAGATAGAGAAATTCGTTACAAGAACATAGGAAAAAGAATCGAGCCAAACGGAGTTGTAACGAATCCTCTACGCAAGTTTTACTCAAGGCTGCTTTTAGTGCTGAACAAGGTCGGTGACGACCCACTTTGGGTCGGTGCCGAGCCACCCCGAGACGTAGCGGAAGACCGAGTCGGCGTGTTTAATGGGCTTTTATCCTATTTCCTTTTATTATTTGACAGATAGAAGGGATATGTTTTATTAGAAGATATTATTTCCTTATAGATAGATTTATGATAGAATAGTTTCTCTATAAATAAACTTGTCTACCCTTTAATTTTATGGGAGGACACAATCAATTGCCTTGGAGGGCAAGTAAGGGAGGAGGAGAGAAGAGAGGGGCGAGAGGGAAGAGACAAGTAGGGATTGTGGAGAAGAACTATCGTTTTGGATTCAAGTTGTAAGTTTTCCCTTTCATTAATATAGTTGTTTGTTTTTAATTATGATTTGTGAGTAGTCTTCCTCTCTAAGGTTGGGGTTAAACCCAACAATGGTTGTGCATGCTTGTTTATGATCATGTTTTGATTGTTTTTAGTGCATGAATCTTCTCTCTTGTTCTTAACTCCTTGAAAAGAAAGTGGATAGGAATTTCTCATTCATAGTTGAAGCGCAAGCGGAAACTTTGAATCAGAAAAGTCAATTTAGGGTTTTGAAGCGAAAGCGAATCAATCCTAGTTGAAGTAGAAGAGATTAGATAGTAAGTTTATTAATTTAGCAAAAGTTAATTGATTTACTTGCTCTAGTTAACGAAAGTTAGCGCCTTTATGTGATAAAAGCATGATCTTTATGTTTCATGAGTGTTAGCATTGCATGATTGTTGTTGTGGTGATACCTTTACCTTAGAATTCTTCTTTCTCTTGCTAAAACCCTAGTTTTTCTCTCTTGCTTGCGCTTAAAGGAACAAAACTTGATACTGACCATCTCCCGTGGACGAACCTGACCTCCCTGTACTCAGCGGGGTCTTGACTACAAATTTATTTGGTGTCGGGAAACCCTATCAACAAATTGGCGCCGTTGCCGGGGAATTAGTTTAGTTTCTTGTCTAGTTATTTTTGGGGTTTGGGAATAGCCCATACCCTCTTGTGAGGTTGGATTTCCCTTCGTCGTTCATTTTTTTTCTCATGCGAGGTTGGTACCAATCTTTTTTCTTTCTTCCTTTCTTTTCTTTTGTAAGTGCATTCAGGAAACCAAACTCCTTTTACATAATAAACTGCAAGATCTTTTACTTTACCCAACCCAAAATTACCCCACACTTGAACCAATACAACTCACTCAACAAAACCATCACAATAACCAATACTAAGTCCTAATCCTCGGATAGGGTCAAGCTTACATCGGCTAGGGAATTTTTTGTGGAGCTAAAAATAAAAGGATTTAAGGCTCAACTTGGCTTCAAAAAGAGGATAATGCAAGGTAGGATAAGGATTAATAGGGCTTATGAAAAATAAGTTCTCTATCATCTGATTTCACATGCAATGAACTAATATCTCATATTGGTCTCAAGTAATAGATAACCATGCAATGACAAGAGATAATATGCATAAGGAGAGTAAATCACACAAGAAAAGAAGAGGGATTCTTGATGTTCTCCCTATAAGGCCAAAAATATCTCACAAGGTAACAATTTTTGTTGGATTCAAGTCACTTTTACTAAAGATCATATGTGCTCAATTTCATCACAAGCTAAATATCCACATAAAAACAAATTTTCAACATGATTCAGGCAAATCTATCCAAACATGCTAAAGGAATTACATGATCAAGCAAGTTAAAGCATATCATAGGACATCTAAGTGGAATATTATCAATCCTAAAAACAACAAACAAAGACTAACACAAAAAACTGAGTTTCCTTTTCCCATACCCCATACTTAAACCAAACAGTGTCCTCACTGTTTAAAAACATAAAAATAAAGTGGAAAAAGAAAAGGGAACTCACAAAATAGAACTGAAGCTGTTTGAAACCATTGATCACGAAGGAGTTTTGAATTTTCTCGGTTCTGTGGGGGTCGGCACCGTGCTGATTTTGGTAGTGTCCGCCCTCTGGTGGGTCGTCTCCAACCTCCTGTGGGTCGTCTCCAACCTCTTGTGGGTCGTCTCCAACCTCATGTGGGTCGTCTCCAACCTCTTGGGTTTTGTGCCCTTGCGTTCCTTGCTTGCTCTTGTACCGATTCGTCTTGATTTTCTTAGCTCTTCTTAACTTTGTACCTGAGTCACTTTAGGAAAACTTCTATCCTACTACACTAATCTAATCTAAAAACAAGTCAAAAGAAAGCTAGCAAAAAGAACTAGGGAAGCAAAAACTAAAAAGCAAAAACAAAAAAGCGGGTTGCCTCCCGTAAGCGCTATTTTTAACGTCGTTAGCCCGACGAACTTACCTTGGCTGATCAAGGCGGTTTCCATCCAAATATGTTGGGATCAAAAGGAACCCCATACTTAGCCGACAAAACATCATAGCTTTTCTCCAAGATATTTGGTCCTCTATCATCAATCAGAATGCTCGGAAGTCCTACAACAGGGTTAGTATAAACCGAAAACCAAGGAGGTTTTGGCTCCTTCATAGTACTAACAGTAGGATATAAAATAGAATAAGGATGAGAGAAAGGATCATGCCCATAATTGATGGGATAAGAACAAGAAAACTCACTATGATTGACCAGGAAAGGACTTGTTACCGAGGCTATGTGGGTCGTTAACGACCCTGCTGGATCTAGAAGCGGCTCGATATCGTACCAGGATCCACCTCCCACCTCGTTTTCCTTCCGATAAGGGTCGTACCAGGATCCACCAACCCATGGTGGGTCGGTGACGACCTCTGATGGATCGGTGACGACCTCTGATGGGTCGGTGACGACCTCTGATGGGTCGGTGACGACCTCTGATGGGTCGGTGACGACCTCTGATGGGTCGGTGACGACCTCTGATGGGTCGGTGACAACCTCTTCTGAGCTAGTCCGGTCCTCTATGTCTATTGCTTTCTTGTTTATTTCTCGATCCGACAACTTCTTTCCGCTTCTTAGATGGACCGCAGCAATCTGTCCTCTCGGATTCTCCTCGGGATGGCCCAGTAATCTCCCTTGAGGCCGTGGAATTTGGTCCGCTAGGTCACCAAGTTGGGAGTTCACATTCTTCCTCCAAGCTTCAAAGTCTCCCAATTGGTTTTGAACCCCTTTAAGATCTGTGCGAACGCCATTCATTCCTTTGAGGAGTCCTTGCGCCCAAGCTGGCGACTCTTGGTAACCGGGAGGTCTATAGGGAGGAACCCTCTGTTCTGGCTCAGGAGATTGGCTCCCTTGGTTGTATGCATAATCGCCCCAGGTGGGCTAATTGTAATTCCTCCATGCATAAAAAGTATCACCTTGGTTCCCATATGGACCCCACATGTAATTAGCTTTTTCATATGCCTCAGCAGCTATGGTTTCCCTTTCTCTCTGGATCTCCTCTATCTCTAAACAGAGTTCAGCTATCTGCTGTTCCATCTCTTCTAGTGTTATGGCCATGGTTTTCAAATTTTGAAAGCAAAAACAAAAACAAAAACAAAATCAAAAAGCAAAACGGGGTCTCGGAGAGGGTCGGTACCGAGGACCAGAGGGTCGGTACCGAGCCTGGAGTGATCCCGTGAAAACAAAAAATAAAAAGAAAAGAGCAACTACCTGTTGGTAGGGCGGTGCCGACCTGGATGTGGTCGGTGCCGACCTGACAGTGACCTAGAAACAAAACAAAAAAAAGCACAAAAAACTGGGTTGCCCAGCAGGGTCGGTACCGACCCTAGGGGGGTCGTTACCGACTCGCGGAGTCCCGAAAGACGCAAAAAGAACAAAACTTGGCACTATTGAAATCTCCCCGGCAACGGCGCCAATTTGTTGAAAGGGTTTCCCGACAACAAATAAATCTGTAGTCAAGACCCCGCTGAGTACAGGGAGGTCAGGTTCGTCCACGGGAATTAGGAGAATCTATGTCTAGCAAATAATCCTAACAAAACAAAACAAAACACTAGCAAAACACTCAAACTGAGGCTCGGCACCGACCTAAAACAGGTCGTAACCGACCTACACTTCAACACAAACGCAGGAGAAATCAAGGAACACAGGCGCTCGGCACCGACCTAACAGGGGTCGTCACCGACCTATCCGGGTACGAGAAAATTCCGAAAAACCAATTTAAAGAAGATCTAGGGCAAAGGATTCACCACAACAAGTTTATGCATGCTAACATGAATCAAAATCAACCATAAATAATCCCATATATGACTCTCGTCATGATAAATCAAGTAAAAATCTTAACTTTCATAAAGATCTAAACTTGCAATCCTACTTGTTTCCTAAAAGTTTAACTTTCGTTCCAACCAAATATAATCCACATTCACAACTAAATCTTTCGATTCACTCATAAACATGAACATGCTTTGACTTTCATCAAGGAATAGATAGCAAACAAGGGGATAATGGATAGAGATTAAAAGAGATGGTTCATTCAAATTTTCATGCCTTAATCATGCATAACTCGTCGGGTTTCACCCCAACCCTAGAAAGTAGACTACTCACGATCCATAAAACAATCAACAATCACAAACGAAAGAGAAGACATGATTCAAATTCAAACAAACTTCGATTCAAAAGAAAACTCACAAACTCAAGCAAACCTCCAAGTCTCTCTAATTGTCCAAGAGCTTGGAATCAAAGCAAACTAGAAAACCAAACTTGCAACTTGTTCCGTCTCCACAACAAACCCTAAGAACGTTTTTCTCCAAATCAGCCCCCTCCTTGAAATAAAACCCTAAAGATCCTTATATAGTGGTAGAAATAAATCTATATGGAAACTCAAATCTTATCTTAAAAAGGCCCATAAATAAAACAATTACTAAACCAAACTTAAGGCGCAAGCAATAATTCGGCAACACACGGAGTGGGTCGTCACCGACCATGGCTGGGTCGTCACCGACCCTTTGGCTGCACATAACTTCCTCATTTCTTGCTCGAAACTTGCTCCAATGCTTGGCTTTCCTTCATTGTTCCTTCTTCAATCGCTCTTGGCCTTTTAAGACGTCCCTTAGCTCCTTATTCAAATACTTAAACCTTGAAACCTTCACTCTTAAATCATCAAATCTTTACATGCAATTGACTCTTGCTCTTCTCTCAACATCACCACCAAACGACACCTAGCACCACCTCCTAGAAAGCTTTAAAACCCGAAATATCTCCTCCTCAACGCTTCAAAGACCTACAAAACATTAAACACACATATGTAGACTCCATATCTTAAAATAATATGAAAATCCACAAGAACGACTCAAAACAACACATTAAACTTAGAAAAGACTCAATCCTAACTAGAAAACTACCCATGAAAACTAACTAGAAAGTGCGACATCACTAGGGCGCCCTCCGTAAAGGAGAGCACCCTAATCCTTACCTAATAAAAAAATATATACAACCCATGTACTTGTGCAAATTGGTTAGATAGACACCTCATTTTGGTTTGGACCTATTGGACACTTAAACTCAACAATTTAGACCTATTAAACCCCTGCTCGCTGATGTGGTTGTGCGTGTGTAGTTGACGCACAATAGAGCGAGTGAAAACATAAAGGGAAAATTGTTCTAAATATCCCAACCTTTCATTCAATTGCGCACTCTACCCCGACTTTTCCAAATTTCACAAAATATCCTATACTTTGGGGATAGTTGCGCACTCTACCCTCAAAGTGTCCACATTTTGGATAAATTTGTGGATTGACTTCTCACCTTTTCATTTTGTAACAAAAATACCCAACTCGTGTACAAATAATTTATAAAAATTATAAATCTTGTCCTCATAAGGATTAAAACATTCAAAAATAATCATTTAAATCGCTTTTCGTTCTAAATCAATTTTAAAATAATCAATTTCATTTATATAAAAATATATTTGGTTAAGTTTAATAACATTTTGGGT
Organism: Fallopia convolvulus; assembly: GCA_964016875.1. NCBI lineage: Eukaryota > Viridiplantae > Streptophyta > Magnoliopsida > Caryophyllales > Polygonaceae > Fallopia > Fallopia convolvulus. The sequence continues at coordinate 44,697,965 of OZ024730.1, read as the reverse complement.
AAGGTCCAAAGTGGTAACATAGTCTTATAGATTTACTTTTCTCATTTATATGAAAATAATGTCATTACTTTTTATTATTTGGCTAATATAAATTCTCCACTTCATAATTAACCACATAAATATATAGTTTGACTTTAAAAGTAGTTCATCTTAATACTTTTTGTCCATTATTATTTTTGAAATAATTTTAGACAAAACTTAATAATAATTTTCTTAAAATTATTTTATAAAAGTTTGAAAATTTTGAGTTATTACATAATAATCGAGTCCAACTTTTTTTGTCAAAAATAAAAAAAAATTAAGAATATTTTTAATGCCTTGTTTTGGTTCCTTTTTCTTAAAAATAAATGAGTTTTTTGTTTTTTTTTTACTAAAAAGGAAATATGGATTTTATGTTTCTTTAGCATTTTTTTCTTTAATTAATTGGTGGTGTCACTGTGTTTAATTAACCAACCCAGAACACAAGTCGTATACTATTTTTAAGGTTAAGTTGGACAAGGTAAAACATAAGTTTTTAAACTTTTATAAAAAAAAAGGTTATGAATTATTTTTTTCTTGTGTCTAAATTTATTTCAAAAATAATAATGGAAATAGTATTAAAATGAATATTTTATAAAGTAAAGTTATGGATTAATTATTTATGTAATTAATTATAAAGGTGAGAAGCTGTAACATAAGTTTTATAAAAAGTTTATGAAATCTTTTTTACTTGTGTCGAATTTTTTTAAAACATAATAATGAAAAGAGTATTAAGATGAACTACTTTGTAAAGTAAAAGTTACGGTTTAATGATTTATGTGATTATTAAAAAGGTGAGATTTATATTTAGAAAATAATAAAAAGTAATTATATTATTTTTATATAATGGGAGAATTAAACCTATAAGGTAATGTTATAAATGAAAAAATTGTTTGTATATCGATTAGACATTTTTGTTACAAAATGAAAAGGTGAAGGGCTAATTCATAATTTTACTCAAATTGTGGACATTTAGAGGGTAAAAGTGCGCAACTATCCCCAAAGTATAGGATATTTTGTGAAATTTGGAAAGATCGGGGCAGAGTGCGCAACTGAACGAAAGGTTGGGATATTTGAATCAATTTTTCCAAACATAAAATAGGCTGATGTGGAATATATTTAAAAATTAAATTAATAAAACTCACATACTTTACAATTTATATTCTATAAAATATAATTTTATCATAATCTAATTTATTTAGGATAGGGAAAGCAAAACCATTCATCTTCTTCTTCATCGTGTGCGCACAGCAGAGCAGGGCAAGCGACGGTGAATCGGCACGGCCTTTGGTGGAGCGGCCGCTCAGGAGTGAGGAAAGCTGCAGATTCCGGCCTGAAAACGGGCGTCCCTGGAGCTGTAACGGACCGAGGTTAGCCCCTTCCAACACTTGTTGGGGGGTCGGGGTGAGCTGTCGCTGGGGTTGCAAGGGTCTATGAAACTTCTCTTGTGGGGTGGGGGAGACCGCCGAAAGCTTGCTAGGTGGGTCAGTGGCGCCTGGATCCGCGATTGGGTGGTGGAACCGCTGGATCTAGCAAGTTAGGGTTTTTTGGATTTTTTTGTGGTGGCCGCTAGTCCGAGCGAGGGTGGAGGGGCATTGGGGGAAGCGGAGGTGGGTCGTCTCTGGGCTTGGCCTTTCGCACCAGACTGGTTGGGGGCGTTGGTGGCGACGGGAGGGCGTCGGAGTCAGGGGCGGGAGACTCTGACAAGTGAAGTCTGGGAGAGAGATCGAATTCGGGGGGTGTGCGGGAAGTTATGCGGTGTCTGGCCTGGATTATTGGATCGGACTAGGTCAGGGCGTCGGAGGCGACGAGAGGTCGCCGGAGACGAGCTTCAGAGCCTTCACCACAGGAGACGAGTTTCAGATTCTGAGACCGTCGTTCCGCTCGACTCTCCCTGGATCTTTTCTTCTTTTTTTTTTAATAAAATAATTTAATTAATCTTTCTGGACAAAAAATTGGAATATGTTAGTGCGTGTGTTACACTCAGCGAGGTTGTCAAGTGACCAGGTGTTTAATAGATCCAAATTGTTACCAATACTCAGTTGGTCTAGTGGTAAAGTGGTGCTAGACTCCTAAAATGTTGTCCAGGAGATTCGAAGTTCGAATCCCATTGGCATCATGTATGGAAAAAACTGATATTGGGAGGGTCTCCCCCAAAATGGGGCCATGAAGTACCCAGTCCGGATATAGAGCGGTGTCTGACCGATCGAACCGGGCGATCCAAAGGCAAGACAAAAAAAAGATCCAAATTAAAGGCGGGGTGTCTATCTGATCAGTTTAGGATAGTAAGATTACGATATAATACGTGAATCATTTATCTATGGCTTATAAGTTGTAGCTTATAGGTTGTGATTTCTGTAAATATGGCTTGTCTTATATGGCTAATAGTTTTGTTGCACAAGTCAAATTTTTGCTATAAATAACATATACTATTCATTTATAATGGCAGTTCGTTTACACACTCTTAATTTTGTGTTTCGCACAACGTAATGGACGGGTTTCAAACTCGTACAAGAAAATGGCAAAAAACATAGATGGATTTCAAACCCGTACAAAATAATAGTATAAAATATGGGCAGGTTTCAAATCCGCACAAAAAAAACCTTATATTCATGGGCGGTTTTGGAATCCGCACATACTGGGGTACATATCCGAAAAAATGAAGTGCCCAAAATTTTACGGTTTCTAGTTCATCAAGAAATCTAATAGAGATTTCTCATCCAAAATATTACAAGTCATCAGTCTAATCAATATATCCATCTATTACTAAAAACTAAACCCGAAATAATTTATGCCACCACGTTGCGCCACATCACCCTTTTATTAAAATAATAATTTTAAATAGTTAATAATGTAGAAAAGTTATCTCCGAGTAAAGATAAATATAAAATAATCTTTACAACTATAAAACTTGTCTCTCTCAAGTTAAATAAATGTTTCACATTTATGTATTGATTTTCATCAATATTAAAATATAATAACTATTTAAAGATTTATTTGAAAGACATTATATACATATTTATAAATTAACTATTTATCTCCTTTTAAAAACTTGAGCTTCTTCTTTTAGATAAAAATAATAATAAACACTATATATGATATAAAAACATCTGAAGACATAATTTCATTTTTCTTACAAAAATAACAAATATTACAATTTCATATGTACGAGAACCGCATTAATTTGAATTTGAAAAAAATATTTATAAAAATAAACCCGCAAAATCGGTGGTAGATTGAGCAAATAAAATCAAAATAATACTTGAACTTCTAACCAAATTTAGATAGAAAAGAAATTTATTATATCATAAATTGTTATGTAGTGTATGCCAAATAAATAATTTAATAGTTTATTTATGTATAATTTACAACATTTTATTTTGCTTTAGTTGTATAATCAATTATGAATTATGATATTTCATAACAAAAAATAAAATATAACTTTTTCCCTGCCCGACGGACGGGGTTAACACTCTAGTATTTGTAAAAATTTATCCCCAAATATAAATAAATATAAAATAATTTTAGTAGATTTGACCAATAAAGAGAAGATAAGAAAAAATATGTACACGTGATCACATATATATATTTGAAATAAAAATATTCATATCTATCTACTCTTTTTCGAACCAACACGTTCATTTTGGCCCCACCATACATTTAAAAATTAATTTTTGTTTATATTAATTTAGTCTTTATCGTTAAATTCTTCTTTATCTATTTATGTAAAAAATAATTTTTAAATTCGAAATTTATTTAAAAACAACAAAAATTATTCTATCTTTATCTTTTTTATCTATTTATGTAAAACATTTTTTTTAAAATTAAATTTGATAAAAAAAATTCAACATCTAGATAATTACTTGCCTACATTGAATTTTGATAAAAAAAAAAAATTAGGGTTGGGACTTTGTACCCGTGGAACCGAAGAACCTTCGGTTCGGTTAATGGAAAATTGTTTAGGTATTTTTTGTTCGGTTCGGTTAATGAATACTTCAGATTCGGTTCGGTTTTTCAAAAAAAAAAACGAAAACCGTTATATATTATCAATAATATATAATTTTAAATCTGATAAAGTGATAAACCTAACTAGCGAGCCGAAAACCTCGTCCTTTGTCCTCAATCCTCACCAGTCGCCTTCTTCTTCTTCTTCGGGCCGCTTCTTCTTCTCCAGTCGCCTCGTCGCCACTTCGCCTCCTCGTCCTCACAAGTCACCACCGCTCAGGTAGTCCTCCTCGCCTTCTTCTTCTTCGCGCCTCTTGCTTTTCTTCTCTCCTTCTGCCGGATCTAACACCGATCGTCTACTTTTTGTGCGCAGCACAAAGACCCGAGCGTCGACTCCTTCAGTAGTCGATTCTGGTGGCACGAGCACAAAGACCCGAGCCCTCTCTTCTTTTACCTAAACCTTGCTAAGGTATCTCTTTCTCTGAATTTGTCCATGGTTATTGGTTTCTCTGCCCCTTTGTGTGTTTCTTTTATTCGGTCGTTGATCTTCTTATTTTGTTAGTTATAACGTGAATTGACATCTTGGATTGGATTCATTGAGGTGTTAACGAAGTGAAATGGAATGATGTGAGCTATTGGTTTCATCTGCATTGCTGCAATTGTATTGGAGCAAGGTCCGAATCATGGTGTTTTTTTTCTCAAGCTGATTATTTGATGAAGAAAATGGGGGATAAATTGTTGGATTCAAATCTCCATGGATTTGGATCCCCTTGGAAGGGATTATGCTGAAATATTCAAGAAATTAATAGAGTGCTTGATTATTTGATCTTTGATCTCCATGGATTTGGTCCGAATCACTTGCATATTTTGTGTGCCTTGGTTTTGTTCTACCTTCAAAACTTTGTCAATTTGCATGATTGTATCTGTAAGCTTTCTAAGGAGTAGTTTCTAATTGTTTGTGAGATAGTTCAGGAGGAGGGCTAAATAATGGCAATGTCGAAATCACACAAGTACATGAGCACAGAATATCAGCTTAACTAGTAGTAGCTTGTAATATGTATAGTCCCAAGGATTTTGGCATTTTGCAAGAATAAATTGTTGTCTTTTGATGTATTGGTTCTTTTTTTTGTTAGGTAAGATTTGTGTTAGGAGATGTCAATGAGTTCTTCAGCACAATAAGTCGGCGATGTTGAACTGTCTGATTCCAGTCCAAGCAGTTCTAGTGATAGCTCGGATGCCGATGAGACTACTAATCAGACCAACGTAGCCGTTGCAGTCACGAGTGAGAAGTTCAAGGCGACTGTACCAGTTCGAACATCAGAGAGAGAGAGAGAGAGAGAGGAATGCAATTGAATTGAGGTCGAAGGTCTAGCTGCATTTCGAAAAATTCGATGAACCAATTATCGAATTGGTTGATGGAGTCAACAAGCAAGTAGGGCAAACGAAGAAGGCCTTGTGTAATTATTGCAAGACAGTCCTTGTTTGTGATTCAAGAGGTAATGACACATCATCTCTTAAAAAGTATGTTGAAGTTCATTGCAAGAAATATCCTAGTAGCTTAGCTAATGTGAATTTGGAGGATGAGAAACAAAGTCATCTAGGCTCTAAATTGGTTGAAGGATTTAACCGTTTGACTACTAGAGTATGGTCACAGGAAGCTTGTATTGATGTTGCGACACAGATGATTGTGATTGATGAATTGCCATTTAGTGCTATAGAGAGGGCTGGGTTCAAGTTATTTTGTGAAGTTGCTATACATAGGTTAATATTGCCTTGTAGGAAGACAATTGTTAAGAATTTCATGAGGATGTATGAGGAAAAGAAGCTGCAGTTGAGGTCTGAGTTGCAGTCAGTTAGTGTTTGTCTTACAACTGATACATGGACTACCTGTCGGAACATCAACTACATGGTCATAACTGCTCATTTAATAGATTTTGCTTGGACAATGTATAAAAGAATATTGAATTTTTGTGTTATTCCCAACCATGGTGGGAATACAATTGGAAAAATCCTGGAAGATGCATTGATTAAATGGGGGATTGAGAATGTTATAACAATTTCAGTGGACAATGCTTCTCCTAATAAGCATGACATTGATTATGTCAAGAGGAGGATGATGGGTTGGAGTAAGAAACCATTATTTGAAGGAGAGTTTTTGCATGTGAGATGTCTTCCTCATGTCATCAATTTAATTATCAAAGCTGGTTTGAAAGAGATGGAAAGGTTAGTTGCTGCAATAAGGAATGCAATCAGGTTTGTTAGGAGTTCTGCTGCTAGGACAAATGCTTTAAAGAAGTGTATTGAGAAGGATAAGATTGAATGCAAGAAGATATGCATTCTTGATGTCCCAACAAGATGGAATTCAAGCTACATGATGTTGGACACTGCCATAGAATTGAAGAGGGCATTTCAAAGGATGGCAGATGATGATCCACTGAATTACAAAATCTATTTCAATGAGGAAGAGGAATTATATGATGATGAAGATGAAGATGAAGCTCAAAGGGTAGGAGGAAGAAAGAGAGTTGGGCCTCCTAAGGATGTGGATTGGGAAAAGGCAGAGTGCTTTGTCAAATTTCTTAGGGTTTTCTACCAAGTCACAGTCAATATGAGTGCTTCAAATGAGCCAACTGCACACTCTGCATTCCATGACATAGTGAGCATCAAAGCTGAGCTAGATGAAGTGACTACCAACCCACCAGATCACAACAGTAATGAAGTAGATCATATTTTGTATGACATGGCACAAAAGATGACAACCAAATTTAACAAATATTTTAGCTCTCTAGATGACATAAATCCACTATTCCTGGTAGCTCTTCTTCTTGATCCAAGATACAAGCTCAAGTATTTGGAGAGACAAGCTGAAAGAATTGATGGTTAAGCTCTGTGACAGGTATGGTAATGGACCTAGTGGTGGTGCCAGTTCACAAAGGTCTAGAAGTTCAGAGAGTGGAGTTGAAGTGGAAATCAACAATCAAGGAAGAAGACATGTAAAGGATAAGATGCTTTGCTTTGGAAAGAAGAAGTCTATGTTAGAGGATTGGGACAAACAACTTAAAGAAGGTGAGGACTTGGTTGTAGGTCACAAAGTAGACATGTATTTGCTTGATCCTATTGAGAAACCAAAAACAAGAGCTAAGTTCAAGATAACAGAATGGTGGAGGGCAAATGGCATCAAGTATCCATGTTTGCAATCTATTGCTAGAGATGTGTTGGCAATTCAAGTGTCCACAGTGGCTAGTGAATCAAGTTTTAGCATTGGTAAGAGGGTTATTGATCCTTACAGAAGATCGATGACACCTCAGACTGTTGAAGCCTTGATTTGTTATCAGAATTGGTTGAAGAGTGATACCTTTGTTGCGTTGGAATACATTCCAGCCATTGAAGAAATGGAATTCTATGAGGACGTTGAAAAGGGTAGTACTACTTACTACTTAGAACTATTTCATTCTTTATTAGTTTATTCACTTTATTGCATTTGTTATACATCACCTTAACTTTGCAATCAGATTTGCATTAACTTTTGAACTATTTCATTCTAATTTTTTGCTTTGCTCGGAATAACTGAATAAGCAACTCTTAGTTGTAGGAACTATTTCATTCTTCTACCTTAACTTTGCATTTTTTTTCATTGTTGTCTCTTTGTGAATATGTAGAGAGGCAAGAAGATATCAGACAAGATGCAACATACAACAACAATACGAGTGATCCAAATGCTACATCTGTTCCTACACCGCAAGGGTTTGGAAGAGCATCTACATCTTCACAGCCAGCAACCAAGAAACAGAAAACGAAGCTCACGAAGACCAAGCCTACACGTGTCTCGGAAAGGAACAAATAGCTTGAAAAATGTAATTCATATATTTTTGGCAAAACACACCCTTCCTATGCTTGAAGTTGCTCAATTTGACAACAACTATATACAGTGCTTAAGCTAGGTCATCATATAATTTTTCCCTTTTTCAAATGAGTATTCAATCTAAATGTGATTTGCTTTGCAAACTTAGAAAAACTACTCTAACCCTTTTCCCCTTGTCTATGTATTTGCCTCTGAATTAGCATCCAGGTGGACTCAAGTTTCTCTATCCCTTGCTTGGAGGAGGTTACTGTCACAGCATGAGCGCATCTAAGTATTTAACTATTGAGTATTGACCAGACATTGAACACCATGGATCTTCTGAACTTGATTTGCTTTAAGGGCATTGTTTTGGATCTTTTAGTTGTTTATGGATTTGCTTTAAGAGCATTGTTTTGGATCTTTTGGTTGTTTATGGCTTTATGCATACTCTTTGTGATTTGAATCTCAGGATTTTGGTGAAACTATGGCTTTGGTGAATTATCTCTCAATGCTTGAATTTGGTGAAATATTTTCCTTCATTTTATGCTTGTGATTTAATGTTTTATGTAGTCTGGTGCACCGATTTTTTAACAAAAACCGAATTAAACATAGGAACCGAACCATAATTCGGGTAACCGAAGAACCGAAATTTATGGGCCATTTCTGTATTTCGGTTAACCAAAATAACCGCAGTTTGGAACCGATAAAAGTTCGGGTTCGGTTATTACGGTTCTTCACTAAAAAATCCAGGAATCGAACCGAAAAAAAATTACCCTGCGGGTAGGCTAAAAAAACCAAAAACCTAAATATCCGAGCCCTAAAAAACTTACATTATCGTTTCTCTTATTTCCTTTTGGACTTATTCATGTAAATATAAAAGATTTTGATCTTTACAAAAATCAATCTTTATTCTTAACTTTCATCTTTCTTATAATTATCTTTTTAACTTTTTATTAAATTTTTTAATGAATTGAATTTGATTAAAAAAAACTATAAGAATTTACATTGTTGTTTCATTTTTATCTATTTTGCAAAACATTTTTAAAATTAATGATTCTAATTAAGATAATTTTTATTTATATTTTTCATGATTAAATTATCATGAAATGAAACCATCGAAATCATATTGGGCTCACCTTAATAATTTTGGCTTTGTCTCACATCATAATAATTGTAAAATCTTAAATAAGCCATCAAAATCATATTGGGCTCACCTTAATAATAGTCATAAATAAGTTTTTTTTATTTTTTATTTTAAATTAAAATCATATTCGTTAAATAAGTTAAGTACTAAATCATGTAGTCGTGCACGACACGACGGATATAACTAGTATATCTTCTAAACCTGAAGCACTTTTGAGCAGATTTGTCATTAAGAATTTATATTCCAGTCACTCTATTTTTAATAATGAAATACATATTATGTAATTCACTCACCTTATTTTTAATAATAACTTTTTTCATCCATTTGACATGAAATTGGATAAATTTTTATCTCTTTTCATTATATATCAATATTTAATTATCAATTTGGCATGGGATTGAACAAACTTTTATCTAAATAAAAGAATTTCCAATTTTATAATATGTAATTCACTCATTCACCTTATTTAATAATTTTATATAATCGTACACATTATCTAATAATAAACTTTTAATCAATTTGGTACGAGATTCGATCACGTACATGTTTAATGAAAGAATTTCCAATTTTATAATATTCACTACTAACTCACCTTATTTAATATTTTTTATCAATTTGGTATGAGATTGGATAAATTATCTTCTACCCATATATCAATATGAAATTCTTTAAATAATATAGATAAAAATTGCATTTATATAATAGTTCTATCTATATGCTCCTACGAGGCCTATATAGGGTTAATTAAGGCCACAAAAATTTTGTTGATACATTTTTTAATTTAATATCCCATAATAAATTAATTAAATATCCTTAAATAAAATAGTATTTTCCTGTTACCCAACTTAATTAATCATTATTCTAAATTTTTGTAAATTACTCTTCATCCAACTTTCTTCATTTCGAGTTCGGATTGAGTATAAGTTTAGATTGTTAAAATTTACGGGTCAACTAGTTATACCCACCGTGCCACGCTCGACGACCACTCGGATTTCAAAAAAAAATAGACATATTATAAATAGATTTAAATACAAAAAAATTCTAATATAATTAGGTATGACCGTATGAGCATATTTTTTAAAAACATAATGATATATAAAAGATAGAAATTTTATACTCATATTGTGATAATTATTTTATTTTAGAATAAAAAATTGTAATATATATAAAGATAATAGAATTATTTTTATTGTTAAATAAATTTTGAATTCCTAACTTTTTAATAAATAAATATGTAGACAAAAAAATTAATTGAAAAAGGTAAAGTAATATGAATAAAGTTGATCTTGTATAATATAAAGTAGGGTCAAAAATAATGTGATGGATAAAAAATGTACAATTTTAGTATATAGTTATAAATATAAATAGATCCTATAATTAATTGTAGTTGATGTTGTCCAAAAATATTATTTACATAAATATTATTTTACATGGAAAGATTAAAAAAAGATTTCTAATTCAGTTATGTATTAATAATAAAATTAATTTAATATACTGTAAAGTGGGACCATAACCATAAGCTAAAATTGTTTTTAACATAAATAGACAATAAAAATTTAGATAGAAAAAGTGAATAATATTGGCACATAAGCAAAATAATATTGATCACATGTAAGTCTATGTGTCCAAAATTAAAAAATATTGAAAACTCTCATCATTAATATTCTCCATGATAGTTGAACAAAAGATAAATTTTATGAAAAGTATACAAATAATAAAAAATTAATAGATAGGATGAAATAACATGAATAAAAAAATATTATTTTTTATATATGAGGTGGAACCCGAATCAACGTGGTGGCTTAAAAATGGTCAGCTTTTATAATATACATATTGATTGATTGATGAGGTAGGGGCATACATACAATATATTTGAATTAAAATATTAATTAACGTTTCTGATCACATATATGCTATATAGAGATATATTTTGAATAAAAATTGATTATAATAACTATTACATTCTTTTTAATTTAATTTTTTACTATAGAATTTTTAGATTAGGGATCAAATGAGAACAATTCTTATCCTAAGAAATGAGAACAACTCTCCACCGTTGATTTTGTGAGATTAAGGATTCAGATGGGTACATCTAATACACACTCCTTTTAAAATTTTAGAAATTACTGCATTCTATGTTCAACCTCTCTTTCTCCGTTCGTGAAACAAACACGCATATTTCGATCAACGTAAATCCTCTGTTCGTAGATTTCGATCAGCATAAATCCGTTTGTGATTTTCATTTGACAATCATCTATCTTCCTCTCAAGCAAATTCACATTCTTTTTTTTTTTTGATAAGGAAAGGAATTTGGGTGGTCACTAACAGGCTAGTGACCGCCCAAGGGCATCCTGGCGGATGAGGGTGTGCAAACCCGAGTCGACTGCAAGTGGAACAGAAGAAACGCGTCGGAACGAGCCAGCGATGTAGTCCGCCACCGAATTGGACTCACGGTTGACGTGAGTGATACCCCAATCCTGGAAACGAGCCAAAAAGCAGTGGATGTCCGAACGAAGCAAATCGATCTCCCACGGGCATCGCCTTCAATCTGGATCCGGGTAATGCCACGAAGAGTGGCCTCAAGAAGTCCTTGGCGTAAGGCGATGGTCTCGGATGTCAGAACAGACTGATGACCAATCAGTCCTCCGTCAATGTGGATGGAGGGCGCGAGAGTCCCTGAGAACGAACCCGTAAGAAGCCACGCCATCTGCATTCACTGCACCATCAAAATTCAATTTAATAAAATCCCTCCTAGGTTTTGTCCATTTTGTGGGCTTTCTCTTAGGCCCACCTCTGGTCGTTCCAGAATGTGTGTTATCCGAGATCGGGGCTTCCGCGCTTTTCCAATTTTTAATTTGGTTACGAATAAAATCGCAAATGTTTGCGGCGTTATTCAAGTGAGTGTCGTTGTTGTCGAAAACTCTTTTGTTCCTAGAGTACCATAGGCACCACCAGGAGATAGCGAGGAGTTCCATTTCCTCTTTTGTTAATCGCATTCTTATCTCATCCAAGACAAGATGTGGTTTTTTATCCTCTGGAGAAATTTGGTTGAGGATTCGACGAAGTTTAGGATTAACGAAATTGATGGTTTCCTCGGTTAAGCGGCATGAGAGTAACACATGGTTAATGTCCTCCTCCACGCAGTTACAGGCCTCGCAGCCTTGCGGAACTGGGATATGGTTGGCATCTAGCCTCATCTTAGTTGGCAGACCATTTCTGGCTACTTTCCACATGAAATTTTTCATTTTAGGGGGGACGTTGAGTTTGTTAATCCATGCTAAGTTAATTTTCGGTTCGCCTTTAGATTGGTGGATCCATTGCATGGTTGAATGGGTTGAGTACCAACCATTTTTGCTGGATTGCCAGTATAGTCTGTCCGGGATTTTGTTAATAGAGTTTATGATTTTGGATATGATTTCAAGGTCCTCTGGGTTTATGACTTTGCTCAATTTTTCAATGTTCCACGAATTATCCTCTATGAGGTACTCATCCACAGTTTCGTCCCAATTAATGAAGTTTTCTGCATCTGTCCTTGGTTTAAGAGGGCCCTCGCCGGTCCAGTTGTCTTTCCATGCTCGGACGGTTTTCCCATCCCCAATTTGCCAAATAAGTCCTTTCACAAATAAGTCTTTAAGTCCAATTAGCTTGGACCACTGCCAGGAGGTATTGTGTTTTTTCTTGTAGTTTAGGATGTTTTCCGCTTTGAGATATTATTCTGTAATAATTTTGACCCATAGATTGTCTGGTTCGGCTAGTATTTTCCAAAGCAGCTTCATTTGGAGTGCTTGGTTCATTTCTTCTGCCTTGGCAATTCCTACCCCACCATGAGCGGGTGGGCGACAAATGGTGTTCCAACTAACTAGTGGTTTGTGGTTGTGATCCTTGTTCCAAAAGAAATTTTTGTTGATTTTGTCCAGTTCTCTTAAAGTAGTTTGAGGTAGCATGAAGGATTGCATAATATAGTTGGGTTGCACTGACAAGTTTGCTTTAATAAGGGTTTTATGTCCCTCCTAGGATAGCGTATTTGCTTTCCATTTTGCGAGTTGGGATCTGGTCCGCATAATTAGTGGTTGAAAGGTGTTTTTTGTTACTCTGCCATTGATAATAGGGCAGCCTAAGTATTTATCCAACACAACAATATTTGTAATTTGGAGAGTCTGTTTTATTTTTTCCTTAATATTATTGCTTGTATTTTTGGTGACCTGGAAGGCGGATTTGTGGAGGTTGACTTTTTGGCCAGATACCTGGCAATAATCATCGACGATTCCCTTAATGTTTTTGCATGCAGTGTTATTTGCTTTAGCGAAGATGATGATATCATCAGCGAATACGAGGAATGGAATTTTTATTCCATTTCTTGTGATTTGGATCCTGATGCCACTTTTAGGGTTAGTGCTTTGCAAGTGGAGTTGTCTAGCAAGAATCTCAGATGCGAGAATGAAAAGGTAAGGAGATAGAGGGTCTCCCTGTCTAAATCCCCGTTGGGGGTAGCATTGTTCTGTTGGCCCGTTGTTCGACGCATTCTCGGATCCATCCCAAGAATTTATCATGAAAACCATATTTGTGTAGGACTATTGCCAGGAAGTCCCAGCTAATACGGTCGTAAGCTTTTTCCATGTCAAGTTTGACTGCAATCCATCCCTCACGCCCTTGTTTTTTGCGGAAGGAATGGAAAATCTCGTGCGCAATAAGGTTATTATCGTGGATACTTCGGTTTTGGACAAACGCCCCTTGCATCAGATGTATGAGTTTATTTAAGATGTTTTTCAGGCGGTTTGTAAGGATTTTTTTATATTATTTTGTATATTGTGTTGCATAAGCTTATGGGCCTATAGTGGTTGGTAGAGCTGGGGTTTTCACATTTTGGCAATAGGGATATGAATATGTGATTAATTTGTTTTAAGAGTTTCCCGGTGTGGAAAAAACTTTTAACGGCCCTAATGACGTCCGGACCTACAATGTGCCAATACTTCTTATAAAAGCATGCCGGCATTCCGTCCGGGCCAGGAGATTTATCGTCCCCAATGTCGAATAAGGCCTTCTTGATTTCATTGTTTGATAGTGGTTTGGTAAGTTTTATGTTTTCTTCCTCGGTAACTTCTTTTTGGATGGTTTGTGTCATGTTTTGAAGCTTTCTGTGGTTAATTTCCAATTCGCGAAAGAGGTTATGGAAATCTCGTTTAATTTCATTTCTAATGTTTTCTACACCCGTAATGTGTGTACCTTCCGAAGTTCGGATCTCTTTAATGTTGGTTCTGTTCCTTCGTCCGGATGCGATTCAGTGGAAATATTTGGTATTCTTATCGTTTAGTCTAATGTGTGTGTTTTTGGCCCTTTGTTTCCAATAGGAGTTGTGGAAGTCCAGGAGGCAGGACCGCTTTCTCAAAAGTCGTTCTTGCTTTTGAAGGAGTTCCCTATCATTGTGTTCAATTATATCCTTCTGGATCTGAACGAGGTTTTCATCGAGTTTTCTGATTTGTTCGAAGATATTTCCGAACGTTTGTTTGTTCCATACTTTAGCTTTTGCTTTGAGAAGTTGTGTTTTTTTCACCAGATTAAACATATGGGATCCTCCAGCGTTGTGTCTCCAGGCTTGTTTGATGACGTTTTGAAATTCTTTTCTAGATGTCCACATCATTTCAAATTTAAATGGTTGTGCTTTAAATGCGATCCCCGTGGGGATGTCACATGATATTGGGAAATGGTCGGAAGAAGAGAAAGCATGATTTTTCGTTGCTATGGACGGAAACCATTGAATGATTTAGTTGGTGACCAGGGTTCGGTCCAGCTTTTCGAGCGTGGTAATTTCAAGACTTTTGGATTTCTCCATGTATATGAATTCCCTATTGTAGGGATGTCGCACATGTCACAATCATTTTTAAAATTAATGAGCCGCTCGAAGCGGGAATGGGCCGGGTTCGCGCCACCTACTTTCTCGTTTGGGTGTTGGGTTTCGTTAAGGTCGCCCATAAGCAAACATGGGTGGTTGCAATTTTGTATAAACTCCTTCAAAGTGTTCCAAAATTGGTCTTTTTCTTGCGGCCTTGGTGGCGCATACGCAAATATTAGGATTATTTTCCTTTTTGTTTCAAGGTTCTCGTAAAGGAATCCAACAAAGCGATTGTTTTTGTGGATGGTTTGAATTGTTTCATTTGAGAGGAGTGTGCTCTTCCAAAGGACGCATATACCCCCCGAATATCCGCTCGCATGGATAAATTCCATGGAGTCAAACCCCGCCTTTTGCCACCCATTGTCAGGTAGCGATTGGACTTTGGTTTCCTTAAGTGCAATGAGGTTAATGTGTTCAATGCGGCAGAATGCGTTAACCTCCGTCCAGAAGGACTTGCGTTTGATGCCCCTACAGTTCCATGCGCAAATTTTCATAGGCAACCGATTGAGTTGTGGCTTTTGGCCTCGGGTGGATATGTATTGCTCCAATAATTTTGTTTCGTTTTATATAACTTGTAGACACGGGGTATTTATAGATAATTTTAGATATGTGAATCTGCATACGACAGTATGTATTGTACTTTTTGTTTTTGTGCTGGTTAATTAACATTTTGTTTCTACAAAAACTTCGTTGGTTATGATTAATTAATATATTGTTGGGATTAAAGGGAGGCACCTTTGTCACGTTCTCAATAGCATGGAGAAAATGGGAGGCATAAACAATTATTTTAATGCTCCATTTGGGGTTTATATCCCTTGTTCTGCTTTTATATTTTGTTCGATGCCTAACATAGTTAGGATTTTTACTCACCTTTGGAACTGATTGGGTTTTTGATTCCCAGATTGTTTTGAATTTTCTTGTAAAAAGGTTGTTTTTTGGAATGTTCCAGGGCACCAGACCAAAAACCAATTGATGGCTGATCGCTGGTGCGTTTGGCACAAGTGTACAACACCTCGAGGATGTAATGGTTTCGGATAGTGACAGTGGGTTTACCACAAATTGTATTGTTGGTCAGTAGATTTAGTAGTTTAAACACACACAGAATAGCCTTGTAATTGATCAAAACACACAGATTTAGAACTTTGGTCAGCAGATTCGTGCAATTTTCCATAATAGTGTGACTTTTAGGCCACCAATTGATTGATACCAACGAGATTAAATTATCAAATTTGAGAAGTAGGATAATAAGCCTGAAACAGCGCTCGGCCACCAATTGATTGATACCAACGAGATTAAATTATCAAATTTGAGAAGTAGGATAATAAGCCTGAAACAGCGCTTCGCGAGCAGCTTACAAGTGCAAATGCAAACCACAAAAGACGAGAAACAAAGAAGCCACGTACGCTTGCAGCCACCAGCGTACTCGCCCACGGCAACCTCGCCGCCGCCAACCAGGGTACCACACCAAATCGGATGGAAGAACCCAAACGCCCTTTGAGATTTGCCGAAAAGGAAGTGAAACGACGCCCCATTAGCCTTGCGAATCTTTCTTTTCTTTGTGTATTTTTTGTTTGAGATTGAGATTTTTGTGGTTTTTTGTTTGTGATTGAGATCTTGGGATGGCAGGGGCTCGACTTGAGATGCCACGCCGGATCCCGTAGCGAAACCAACAACAACGAGCAACCGGATTCGACTTTTGATTGCTTGAACCGAGGGGATCCGAGAGCTACTGAACTTGATTGAATGTTTAGGGGTTTTTTAGGGGTTACAATTGGATCTTGGCGTTTCCATGGTGGCGGCGGTTGGATCGCCGCTAGGGTTTCCGCTAGAGCGAATGCGAGAAAGAAAGCGCGTGAATGCGCGTAGTTTTGGGTCATGGTTTTCTGATGGCAAGTGGTGGTAAGGGTAGGCCACTTTTTCTTTCTTTTTGTAATTCACATTCAATTTCTCCTTATTAATGGATTTAGGTAAGATTTTCGTTGATTTATATTTTCAATTTTTTTTCACGGATTTAGATATGATTTTTCATCTTTGCTCATGGATTTTGATGAAGAGAACCATAGAATTGATAGCGATTGCAAAATAAAGATTTGTGTATGTTTTTTGCATTTCAATTTGAAGGATTTGGTTAGAAAAAGTGGTTGATTTTGTATGCTTGTTTCATTGTCCACCAATTGTTTGATAAAATGTCTCTTGTGGACTAATGGAACTACACACATTCACTATTAGTTCATTATAGTTGTTTGGGTTGGATGAATGATTCCTTATGTGGGGACTTCAGTCCTTTTTTTAGCCCCACACAACATCTTCTAATATTTCACAGCTTGTGATGAAAATGAAAGATCCTAAATTCATGCACTGTGTCGTCAAATTTGGGGTGCTAGCACATTGCTAGATTTTGAAGTTTTTATTTCCATGAAAAAACCAATTGACATTTTGACATGAACCGTGTTGTGATTTTCAATGAACCATAATGTGTAATGTTATGAACTATGATGACAATATTTGTGAACCAAAAGAAAAACAAAATTTTGCACATTTTTATTGAGTTGCAATACGTAAATTCTGCAACAAAATCTTCTAGATTGTATTAACCCATGAGATGAACAAGGCATTTCTTAAGCTTGGTATGTGTATCAAATGCAAGTAAAAGCTTGAAGTGATGTAGCTAGTTGTAGTATGGTCTTTTATTTTTTGTGTCTGGTTCTTGCCTTGCACTTTTATCCACAAGTGTCCTTATAGCCTTAGGAAATTAATAAAGTTTTTAAAATTTTGAGTGGATTATAATTTATTGTTTGTGTGTGATTACACAAGAATAGCGTAGATGAGAGAGTCCTACGGTCTTTGCTTAGCCTTAGTTCATCCTTTCTGTTATGATATGTAAATTGTATTATAGAACTATATCAAGCAATGCTATGTAGGCTCTTTTATATTTTGTATGTTGTTTATGAAAATTTACCTTTAAAGCCTATTAGCTCTTTTATATTTTGTATGTTGTTTATGCAAAATTACCTTTAAAGCCTATTAGCTCAAATGTAAGAGCAATGTGTTCATTATACATGATGTGTGTTCGAATCGCACATAGGCTATGAGAGTAAAATCATGTTCTTTCCTTTAAATTTGTCTCTCGGATCATACCACTCAATAAATAAAATCATGCGTATAATATAAGACATGACCGTAAGAAGAATTAATATGAACCTTTGCTTACAAAAACACGAACCAAAAGAACAATTGTTATGAACCAAAAGACCTAAAATAACATAACTAGTATGAACCAAAAGACATTAACCCTAAAAGGATCCATTATGAACCTAAGGTTACAAAGGGAAGAACCAAACAAAAAATTTGTCATAAATCATGAAACCAAAATACCAACTAGTTTATATCAACCAAAATACCTCAACTATAAGATGAATTAGCCTATGTGGGATTTGAACCCACATCTATGTGCACAAGCACATCGCTCTACCATTTGAGCTAATAGGCTACCAAATGACATGAATTGTATTGTCACTTCTTATGAACCTAAGTGTACATAATAATGAACCAATAGAGCAATTATTATGAACCTAAAGTAATGACACTATAATAATTCATGTCAACTATATGATCTATGTACTAGTATCATAAGAAAGAATGAAAGAAATATAGGGAACCAAATGCCATAAACTGAAAACAAGCAGATACAAATTTTTCAAATGATAGATGATCATATTTAAAAAGCACTTTCCTCTCGATCCAATGCTTTGGTTTTAATTGGAATTTTAAAACCGTTAGAACTAGATGAATATAGTCGAAAATCACAATATCATCAATTAATTAAGAGCAAACAATAAATAATAGAAAAGGATAAATTTTCACTAGACTTTCCTCTTTAAACCGATAAATTAGTTCTATGCTCATCTGATGATATGCACACATATCATACAGTAACAATATGCACAAGGCCTTTATGGCATCCTTATTACATGATGCAAGCATTATACATACATATATTATTTTAAGAAGCTAAACCTTTTCATGTGGGAGTTGGATTTTACTCTTGCCGTGTAGAATTTTTACTTGTAATCTCCTTTTTTGGGTCATCTTTTTCAACTGGCCCTAAAAATATGAAATAAGCAACAACGAACCAAGTTCAAACCCTAACAATCAACCAAGTTCACAACATGAACCACAACCCTAGAAGCCATGAACCACAACCTTGGAAGCCATGAACCTCAACCTTAAAATCACGAACCATAAACATTAGCATGAACCAAGAACTAATGAACAAGCCATGAACCACAACCCTAGAACAAATATTATAAACCTTATTTCTAAAAAAATAGTGTCATCATATTTGATATTGAAAGAGCATGAAACTAATTATTATACTTTATCTACCTCTATATCATCCCAAGCTTGTTTAATTATGTATCCTGCTTCACAACTTGTTTATCTTTGAAGAAATACTTGAAAGGTAATCAATCAATCAGGATTCAATAACTTACAAGACTTTTCAATGCAAATTGCAGACCAAAGTTCTACCAACTAGTTATTGGTTGGAGTAGAGTATTTATTTCAACAACTACAAGGGGTGTTGATCAATCTCCAACCACCCAAACCGGATTTTTAGATTCTTCAAGCTCAACAAACTTATTGATTAGCCTTTTATCTATGATCAAATTTAAATTCTTCAAGTCAATCAGAAAAATAACTTTTTTCCATGAGAGAACATAAAACTTGGCGTTGACCTCAAAATAAATTTAAATCCTCCTCCTCTTCATACCCACTCTAAGACCTCAAAATTCCCAATTGATCTTGTTGGTTGATGTGGTAGAGTAATTCGACAAAGGAGTCAGAGAAGGGCATGGCGTTGACGACAACTGTTTGAGCTCAACGATGAAAAAGCTCGATCTAGGTTTTTTGACAAAAATCATTTTACGGACTTGAGGAAGAAGAATTGGGTTGGGGTATTTTTGTCTCTTAAATTAAAAAGTTGTCAAATTTACTCTATGTGCCACCGTTTCCTTTTATTTTAATTTTCCACCACATGAATTTTTTTAATCTCGACCGTACATTTTTCTAATCTAACGGCTCTCCTATATTCTCATTTTACACTATAATGTTTATTATCACCAGAACCCTGCTCTAGAATTTTAAACATTTAAAGAGTAAGATAGATAGAGAAAACAAGAAAAATAATATCTTGGGTTAAATTTCTATCCTGTGTGTGACTTCATTTTAGTTGATATAATTATTTAAATTTAGTCAGAAAAAAACCCAAGCGATGATTTTTTTTACTAAGGATTTTTAACGTAATAGGAGTATTTAACAAATAAAAAAACCTAGAAGACAACTTAATAGATTGGCAATTATGGATTCACAGGTACAAGCAGTACAATTAATACAACCAGGGTCAATCCAAGATTACCTCACTTAAATGATAATACAAGTTTAGAATTTGGATCCTCTGCAAAAATGCCAGCCCTAGACTCTCCTATGATTTCATATTTTCCTAGTTTTCAAGACATGGACACAAAAAGTGTTAACAGTTTCAATTTAAGAATCAAGCATTGATCGCCGAACACTGATGGTATAATGACTTCATTTGGATAAATCCAGTCTTGAATCCGATGACTTCATTCGCACCTAATTGATCAAATCCATTCAGTTTCAGGTCTCAATTTAACATAAGCAAAACAAAAAAAGGCAGCATCCAAACTTTCATATGGCCTCCAAGATAAAGTGTATTTGATCAAGCCTAGGAGCTGTTCAGCATAAGCTCAGCTCGAATATGTAGGACGTCGTTGATGAAATACTCACTATCATTACTCATGAATTCGGTCCATGCTATTCCCAGGAGGTTCCGCATCCCCCAACCATTGTTGTCTAAAGTAACCTTATAGCCCTTGTGCTTGCTTTTGAACTCCTTGGATGACTTCTCCATCACTGCAAATTCAAAATCTATAGTACAAGCTTCTGAGCCTTGTACCCTATACACATATAGACCCAAGTTGTATTGTTCATGCAATTGTGCAAGGAGGTAAAGCCGTTTTCCACCTAGACAAAATGGCTGAGATTTGAGTTGATGGGATGGCACTAGACTCTTGAGCTCTTGTTTTTTAAGGTCAAAGTAGACGACACAACAGGGTGAGTAGACGCGTCCTGAAAATCCACAGTCGGTGGTTGCAAGGTCTTTTGAGGTGTGGATGTGTTGGCCACAAGAGCGTTCAACCTTGGAGATGAACGCTTTGAGCACAAGCTTAGACACTTGTTCATGATCAAAGTCTGGGCATTCCAGGACTTCCTTCAACTTAGAGCAACTCATGTTTGGGAAACATATGAACCGCCCTAAATGCTTGGTGAGGATCTCCCTACGCTCTTCTAGAGTAGGATAGTGTGCACGAGCCCACTTCAGGATAAAATCGAAAATATCATCTTCTGAAGTCACTTGGAGACCCTCACTCCCGAGAACAACCTCTATTGCAGAAAGAGGCAATTCCATTGCCTCTTCTTGGAACCTTCAACATCAACGAGTAAAAATGAACGCAAATTCACATTTTAACTACATAAATTGAACTGAATGATAATGGGTACCCCCTCTTCACTTCTCAGATCCTACTTGAACAAGACTATATAGGGCAATGATGAAAATGAATTGAAGTACTTACTTGGTGAAATCTTTGTAAAGGGCAACAACACATTGTTTCGCTGCATCAATTAGGGGCTTAACTATTTCGCTCACCAAAACACTTGAAGGAAGCTCGAGATAAAACAGTGCAGATTCTAGTGACATAGGAAACTTAAGCAACATCTCAACACAATATCTCATACAAGAAGTAACCTCAAACTTGTCCGCCGCTATTAACACATCTACCAAATCAGGCATTGACGTTGCACTCAATAGTGTTCCCATACATAAAGTTAAGAAGATCCATCAAAGTTGCCTCCTCTGTTAACAAAACTATTTAACTAGTCTCTAATTAAACCAATAAAACATTACATTGCATTCAAAAGAGCCAAGATGGTGCTTACCAGATGCATTGATCTTGAAGGACACATCATTCTTGTGTTGCGATTCTTTCATGCCATTTTTGAATAACTACATTAGAACATCAAAACAAACTCTATTTAATGTGCACAAGAACATAAACAACTCAGTGCAAAAAAATTAAGGTCTCGTTTGTTTCTATATCCGGAATCGGGTTGAAATAGGAATCACTCATACCTTCATTTTAAGATGAGTATGAAATCTAGTGTATTTTTTTGGTTTGAAAATTATTCATTTTCATCCCTTAGTTAAAACAAACATTGATATGAGTTTAATTCATTCCTAACCCCATTTCCTATACTAGGGGTATAGAGACAAACGGAGCTAAGAAGAAGGCATACATACTTTGAAGAAAAGGGGCTTTTTGAAGCTAAAATAGGAGAGCTTATGTGCAAAGTTACAACTTTGACACCATCACAAGTCTTTGAATCCTTACTATGAGTTGCTTGTATGGACGAAAACCATTCTTGATACTTCTCTGCCCGAATATTCTTGCTGGAATCAATAGATTCATCGTCCGGTATGATCTCGAGACGGAGGAGATGATCAGAGAAAGCAAAATCGTTGAAAGCAAACACGAAATTCTCTTCATTAGCCTTCGGAACTTGAATGTCCGTACTTGAATCTCCCATTTTTAATGAGAATTTGCAGGAAACGGCACAAATGAGAGAGAGAGAGTACAACGTTTCGAGCACAAATGAGAGAGTATGTGTGAGGGCATGTAAATTCTAGGGTTAATTCATTCGGGAACTCGAAGGGTCGAGCGGTAAAAATCAACTGGCTATTGATTGGATTAAGTTTTTAGTTTTGAGGGAAAATTTGATTTAAATATTTTGTAACGTTAATTTAAGGGAAATTTTGTGTTGTACACTTAATTTGTTGCTTTTTCGATTGGTGCTCTCGGGAAAAAATTATTTCAAATGGTACAGAATAGAGCTGTCAAAAACTGACCCGATCGGTAAATCCGACCCGAATCATCCGAAAATTGGAACTCAAAATCCGAAGTGAACCGAAACTCGGTAGACCCGCAAGTCCGCAACCCGTTGGGTTGAAACCCGAAACCCGTTGGGTTGACCGATTTAGTATATTTATAAAATGCATAAAATTTATTTTTAAAAAAATATTATACTTTATTATTAAAATACATAAAAAGGAATATATTATAATTAAATATTATTATTTAATTAAAAATTTGTTTTAATAATCAAAAAAAATTCTATGTTTTTTACCCGCCCGAAAACCCGCATCGACCGACCTGGTTTAACCCATGACCTGTAACGACCCGAACCCGAAATGACTGAACCCGAATCCGCCCAACCCGACCCGATTGACGATCTAGTACCGACTAAGTTTGGTACATGCCCTAAGTTATATTTTTTTGTTAGATTTATAAAAGAGGAATATTCCAATTGATATGATAGAATTGTCATAAATTACTACATAAAATATAAAAAAATTATATTATATTTATTTGAATATAATTATTGAAATACGTTGAGTTTTAACTTGACAAATTTAGATTTTATAACATAAATCTATTTGATAAATCTAAATTCTATAATTTATTTGTTATTTTTATAAAGTATATGTTTTGAATTTATCTTAATAGTTTTAAAAACTAGAATTGTATTATAAATTAGAGAAATTTGCACTAAACTACCCGTTAAATAGGCGAATTTACACTTAACCACCCGTTATACACGAATTTGTTTTAAACCACCCAAAACTTCGATTCCGTTAACAAATAGCCACCCATGGCGTTATTCCGTCAAAAAGTCCGTTAGATTGTGTACAATTACTACTTTGCTCCCAATTATTTCAAACATTTACATGTTAACCAGGTGGTGAGGGATCATGCAAAGACAAAGGGCTCATCCATGGCTTCTCAATTCGAGCATTCACATACACACTTTGTTTCAGCACCGAAATTGGCGGGTCCTCTTCTCTTAGCCCTTTGAATTCCGCTTTAATCCGTCTCTCCGTTTCGCTTCCGGTAATTTCCCCCCTTTTCTCTCACTCGCTTCACCGAATTCTCAAGAGTTTCTGTTCAACTGCTCTCAATCTTTTCATTATTAGCTGTTTGATAACGTTTCATTGTTTCTGGATCTGGTTGCTGGATTGAACCGCCTCGTTTTTCTTCGTTGATCTGGTTGTTGCTTTTGAATTGATAACGCGTTTTTCTGGTTCAGCTTACCAATTTTGGGATGATTGCGGACATAATTGACGGTTTTGTTGTTCGATTAGTGGGATTTAGATGAAATTGGACTGGTTTTGAAATAGGTTTTGATTTGTAGCTAAAGCTGTACATTTTTCTGTAGGTAGTTTGTTCATTAATTCTTGTTTTCCCCTTTTTGTTCCCCTGATAATCTAGGTCACAAGGTCGAGATACGAAGGAAATTTCAAAATTTGTTAGCTGATTGATAACTAGTAGGAGGTTGGTGTTGAGATTTGGAACCTTTCTATGATCAGCCAAGTGTAGAAAATTATTTGGAAGGTTTGGAGATTAACTAAAGAAGTGCAAATGAACCCTAGAAATCAAACGATGGATTTGGGGGGAAATTTTTGTGTTTTTATTTCGGTTTTCACACTATATTGAACGTGAACCGGGTGGTTTTAAATTTTATCAAAAAACATACCCAGACTGCCTGGTTAACATGTAAATGTTTGGAACAATTGAGGGCAAAGTAGTAATTGTACACAATCTAACGGTATTTTTGACGGAATAACGCAATGGGTGGCTATTTGTTAACGGAATCGAAGTTTTGGGTGGTTTAAAATAAATTCGTGTATAACGGGTGGTTAAGTGTAAATTCGCCTATTTAACGTGTGGTTTAGTGCAAATTCCTCTATAAATTAATAAAATACAAAAAATTATTTTTATATGAAAACAAACGATTTTTCTTATTATTTATTGAAAAATCATCATTTAAGGCATGAACCGAACTAATTCAAGAGTTCGGGGTACCATTCGAAATAGCTTTTTGTCCAGAGCACCAACCAAAAAATAAAAAATTCAAGAGGTACCAAATAGAGTCCCTTAATTTAACCCAAAAATGGAGGGATGTTCATCATCATTAATTATAAATCCATATGTTTATAATGTATACTGTTCAAAAAAAGCACAAAAATATATGGTGTTGTGTGTGGGGTGGGGTGGGGTGGGGTGGGGGGTGGGGGGTTAAAGTGTGAGATTAGAGCTTGGATTCCTGGTCATCCAAAAAAACGTGTGATATATGATAGAAAATTTGAACATGAATCTATATAAGTCATGATAGAAATTTTGCTTACAATATTACGGGAAAATATACTCCGTATTTGTCAAGCTTATAAATTGATATTTTAGACTAAAATTTATCAAGTCAATATAATTAGATATTTTTCAAAACTTGGTGGCCATAACAAATCTCTTCTACGAAGTCGAGGCGGTCAACACAAACTGGTTAACTGGTCGTATAATTTGTCTCTAAAATTTATTATTAAAATAACTGGTTCAAGATCCCGGGATTTACGTCCAAAGTGGATCCCTCACAAAAAAATCTATGTTATAGTGATATTTTTAGAACTTTCTTATGTTTTCTGTCAATGCAAGAGGCCGAAATCATAACGTTTTTTTATTACATTTATCAAATTCAAAATTGATATATATCATTCGAGATTAAATTAATTATAAGATAATCTAAGTTTAAGAATCCGGTTTGGGTAAATCACATCGACCGTTGAGTTAAAACCAAACCAGAGTCATAACGAAAACATGAACCCGAAAGAATGTGCCTTACTTGTCATTAATCATGTAAAGCTCAGCTTACGGGTTAGATGGACTAAGAACAACCACGAGACTAAACGATGGTCCACCACCTTAGGTTTGGACAATCAAATGTAATACCTAGGATTCATGTATTCCCACTTTGGTTACAAATGAATGAATTACCGTTCATTAAAAAAACAATAACCTCCAAACATTCCTACAACCCCCATAAAAAGCATTATAAATAGATCTCAAGCTTGATCAGAGTCGTCGACAAGTGTAATCTCAACTCAAACACGTAAGATTCTGTCAATGAAGTAATCGTTGTCATCACTCATCAACTCGATCCACGTCATTCCCAACAGGTTTTCCGTTCCCCCACATTGGTTCTCACAATACATGCTTTTGGCCTTGACCTTGCTTTGAAACTCCTTAGACAACCTGTCCATCACTGCAAATTCAAAATCTAAAGTGCAAAATTCTAAAGCTTGTATACTTTGCCACAAATAGACCCTAGCATTGGTGTTGTTCTTGCTGACAAAGATATGCCCAGAGGCAAAACGATTTCCCGCCTACACAAAACGGTTTAGAACCAAGCCAATATGACCATGGTAGAATGCTCATATCTTCTAAACCTAAAGCACTTTTGGGTAGATTCGTCATTAAGAATTTATATACTAGTCACCCTATTTTTAATAATGAATTATACATTATGTAATTCACTCACCTTATTTTTAATAATATTTTTTTTTATCAATTTAGCATGAATTGGATAAATTTTTTATCTCTATCTATTACATATAGCAATATTATTTTAGGCAGATTTGTCATTAAGAATTTATATTCCAGTCACCCTATTTTAAATAATGAATTATATATATTATGTAATTCACTCACCTTATTTTTAATAATATTATTTTTATCAATTTGGCATGAAAGTGGATAAATTTTTATCTTTATCTATTATATATATATATATATATATCAATATTTACTTATAAATTTGGTATGAGATTGAATAAACTTTTATCTAAACTAGTTGAAGTCCCTACCATGTACGGATAATATCACTATAATTTTAAATATTTTATGTATTTTAATGGGAGAAATCTACACAAAACTATATATTAAATGAAAATAACAAATTTGTCAGAAGGCCCCGATTTATATTAATTCTATCTATACTAGTTTTACCCATCGTACCATGTACGACTACGATTCGGTATTTTATAGACATTATAAATAGGATATTAATAAATAAATAAAAATAAAATATAAACTTTAATATAAGTAATTTATTGCTCATATAATGTATAATTTTTTAATCAAATATTATATTCTTCATATTTTATTACTTTCCGTGTAAGTAAATTTAGAGATTACCAAATATTTCAACATATCTATTAAATATTTTATTATCTATTTTTATTAATTTTAAAAATTATAAATATTTATAAATAATTTTTTTATAAAATAAAATCACTATATATAAATAAATTCGTCAAAAGATATATGCTAAAAGATTTATATTTATTTTCAAATATTTTATCTTTAATTTTAAATACTTGTATAAGGAAGATTTCAAAATATATTGTTGTACTAAATATATATTTTTAGAGATAAATTCAAATAGTTAAAAAATAATTTAATAGAAAGAAGTTATAATAATAGAAATAAAAACTAATTTTTTAAATATGAGGTGGGGCCAGAATCGTTATGGTGGCTCGAAAAGGTACAACTTAATATATAGTTATAGATTATCCGATCTATAGGTTGAATATTTTATGCATAGGTTGATATTATTATATATTTATTTACAAAATGGAAATTAATTTATTCATGCAATTAAATGTAGAACATAGTTTCTTATAAAAATATAGTGTGCACGAAAATATATCATATATTCTATAAATAAATACATTATATTAGAAAATTTTAACACATAGATAAAAAAATTATATACTTGGAGCCCAAGCTTTGTTAAAAGAGAAAAAATTATTATGTATAAAACTAATATTGAAAATATTATAATTATATCAAATTTTGTTAAAAGATGTGTGCATAAAATTAATATAGAAAATATCAACCTATAGATAGAAATTTGTATAGATAGAAAATTATATAAATATGTTATCTATTTTATTAACAATATTATATGTATACAAAAAATAATACAAGTGATAATAATATTTATCATTAAAAATATCTGACATTATTTTATTCAAACAATGCCACGTGGCACAATTTTTTCAACAGATCGATATGATTTCTGCTTTATAATGTATTAGGTAGAAGAAAGAATTTTCAATTTTATTATATGTAATTCACACATTCATCTTATTTAATAAAAATTGCATTTATATAATAGTTCTATCTATATGCTCCTACGAGACCTATATAGGGTTAACTAAGGCCACATAATTTTTTTTTATCAAAATATGAGGTAATTTTATGTTTTTATTAAGTCTCTTTTGTCGGAAACTACCCATAAGATAGGTCATATTCCACTTAACCACCCGACTAATAACAAATTATTGAAAACCACCCATAAAAACAATTCCGTTAAAAATCAACCACCCGTGGCCATCTATCCGTTAGTAACCCGTTAAAAGCGCGTGTTTTGATTTTTTTATACTTTTTTTCTTTTCTTATTTTATTCTTTTTACTCAGTAGATAAATAATCTAGAAAATCAAGTAATAAGAATGGGACATTTATTTTCTTTTCTCTCTCCACTTCCCCCAAAATTGTCATAATAATCAGTCCCCCATTTCCGCCGCTGTAAACGTACCCTACCTCTTCTGTCGCCACTTCCACCATGAACCCTGAGTTCACT
The DNA here is from genome assembly GCA_964016875.1 of Fallopia convolvulus. NCBI lineage: Eukaryota > Viridiplantae > Streptophyta > Magnoliopsida > Caryophyllales > Polygonaceae > Fallopia > Fallopia convolvulus. The sequence continues at coordinate 44,669,512 of OZ024730.1, read as the reverse complement.
GCTTTGCCTACCTCCGTGAGGTCTCCGTTTAACCCTATCAACACAGACCAGATACTTGAAGCACCCCAGAGACCAGATACACGAATCCACTATTGGGCCCACTTGTCTAGTAGGTAGTAACACCATCACCTCGATCGTTGTGAACGCTACAAACACAAACGGCTTGGACGCTTTGATGACCGACGATTTGTACACGTCGGATGAATCAAGTAGAGCAGCAAGCTCAATCCCAACAAAGCCAAGAGGTGAATTTAGAATTCTAATTATTTGTTTTAAATTGATTTGAACAGGAAACTGAGTTTCTAATTAATTTCCCAGAAAGAAAACCTCCCCCCCCCCCCCGCCAAAATTGTACAGAAGGAGCAAGAAGAGCTAATCGAAGGGCCACGGAGGAACCCGAGTTCGACAAGAAGGACGATTTGAAAGCGCAATCGAACATTAAATCGGGGCCAAATTTGGATCTAGGGTTCCTATTATACCCCAAATTTTGGATCTAGGGTTCTTAATTTGGGATTTTCTGAGTTGTGTAGCAGAGAGGGTTTTAGAGGAAGGGGGTCTTCATTTTTTCATTCCAATCGATTTCTTGTAATGAGCTGTATGAAAATGGAGAGGCTGTTTTTTTGGTCGAATGAAAATGGAGAGGCTGTAATGGGTGCATATACTCTTTTGACTTTTTTTATCTATTAAGGGGAAAGAATGAAATAGGAAAATAAAAGAAAATTTATAAAAAAAATCAAAACACGCGCTTTAAGCCTTTAACTGGTTACTAACGGAGAGATGGCCAAGGGTGGTTGATTTTTGACGGAATTATTTTTATGGGTGATTTTTAGTAATTTGTTATTAGTCGGGTGGTTAAGTGGAATATGATCTATCTTACGGGTTAACGATGTCCTTAATTTGTCAAGAAAATCATTTGTATATTTTTTAATTATGGAATTTTTATGTTAAATTTCTATCGATGAGAATGACATATATTAAATATAAACTTAATATTCTAGTTACCCTATTTTTTTAATTTAATATCTCATAATAAATTAATTAATTATCTCTAAATAAAATAGTAATTTAATACTCATGTTACCAAACTTAATTAATAAATAATCTAAGTTTTTATAAATTATTCTTCATCCCACTTTTGTCATTTCAAATTTGGATTGAGTACAAATTAAGATTGTTAAAATTTACGGGTTAATTGGGTACAACCATTGTAGTTTTTTTTTTGCATGGTCAAGTTAATCAAACGAGTCAAATAGTGACGACTTATTTAAGACTATTAAAATATTACTATATAATACTTAAATTTGTATCTTAAGAAATTTTCAAGTTCATTTTCATTCTAATTTAAAATTTTGTGTTTGTGTGATTAAGCCAATAAGATTAGCTCATATTTTTTTTTATATATTCCTAATCAAATCCATAAATTGCTTTATTAAAAAATATTATATAACATAAAAAAATCAATACAATGAACTTACAATTTTCTTAATTTAATTTATTTTTTAATTTTATATATAATAATCTACATATTATTTAAAATAATAGTCCAATATATATTCAAAAAAGCTCCTGCGCAAGGCGTAAGTACTAAACTAGTTTATGCGTATTGGAGTAACATGGGAAAAAACCAAGGCCCATAAGAGGAGAGTGTGCACCTAACATACGTGCACCATAATCACTATATTTATTTTGAATTGTTCATTGCATGCACGCCTAATCCAGGCGCACACTCCCTTTCCCCGGATCTTGGTTTTCCCCATTTTACCCCTGTACGCATACATTAGGCACACCAAGTAGTGTACATTTAGCTGAACCGATAAAGATTGGTAGAGAATATATTATAGAGAAAAAGTAAATAAAATATAATACTATAAAGTAAAGATAATAAAGGTAATGTGTCTATCAAGTGTAATATAATTTATTAAAATAATCTTTTTTTAAAATTAATTTATTAAGGTATGCCATGTGGCGCAATTTTTTCAACAATGATGATTTCTGCTTTATAATGTATTGATTTAAGGTAGATTAACCTAATTATTATATGATTGATTAATACAATCATATACATAAATCAATAAATAACTGGTCAATCTATTTTATTTTTTTTTGGTTCATAGGATTAGGAGCACTTAGGCCATTACAACTAGTCAATCCATTTGACCATCTTTCTCAAAAAAAAAATCAAAAAAAATTCCATTTTGACAGGCAAAAGACCATTGCAATTTGTCCAACTCGAGAAATCCTCAAAAAGAACGATGTTAGCAAGCGGAAGCCTCATCTCCTGCAACTTCTCTCCCTTTCTCACATCTTCTCCCCACCACACCAAACCCACCCGCCATAGCTTAATCTCATTCCACCACCGGAACTCTCCAAAACCCTTGAATTTCCCCAAAACAAGTACCGAGTTCAGCCCTTGTTCGCCATTTCTCCAAAAGGGTGCCCTGCAAGTATGCAGCTGCTCAAAGGGTACCCCTAAACTCGAAGACCCAGCCGCCGAGAATGATATTACAACAATTAATGGAAGTGGTGGAGGGGATGAGAGAGATTGGACCACCTCAATTCTGCTCTTTCTGCTTTGGGCTGCTCTTATGTACTATGTCTTCAACCTCACCCCTGACCAGACCCCGGTAATTTCTTTTTTAGGTTTATCAATGTTTATACTCCTTATTGAGTGGATTGTGGAATCTACTTGCATACAGATAATATTTATTACCTATGATGTTAGCATTGAGTGTTAAACATAGCTAGGATGACATTATTCGTATTACCATAAACTTACAAGACATTCATCACAAAATTAAAATTGCAGACTCAATCAAACAAGTAATATTTGTCTTTTGAGTATAATTTGCTACGTAAAATTTGAACAAAATTAAATAAATAAAAACAATTTTTTTGGGCATTAATCAAACAAAAGTAAACTTTAGGGCATTATGTGTGCTGTTTCTATTAGTTAGGGGTTGTTTTAAAATCCAAGGGTTCATGTGTTTGGGTTTTTGTGAAAGTTTTGGGGTCAATGACTCAATGAGGCATTTAGGCCTTATTTAGTACTGTAATCCTAATGGGATCAGGGTAGGCCTATGTTTGCTCCAAGCTTAAGGCAGATGAACTGCAATTATGTTAGAGAATGAAACTATGGTGTTAGTTTATTGGTCTTCTTGTCATGCAACTGGGGTTAGGAGATTTTTTGAGAACTTTGTCACCATAGTTCTGTTTGTATAGTTCTATTGATTGCCTGTATTGCTGATTTGCTGTTATATTGTTTTATTTCTGTCTTCTTTTTTGTTTCCTTTACTTGTTTTTTTCCTAATTATCAGATTAATGTTGAGGAGTCTTTAAAGCATAGAAACATAGTTCTCTATTCTGAAGTTGATGAGTCTTTTGAAACAAAGAAATGCATCCAGATTAATGTTTTCTGTTTGAAGAATAATCATCTATTTTTAGCCTGAGGGAAACAAAATCCTTGGGCAGGCGAGGCTTTAGTCACAAGAGATCACTTGTTATACCATATCTGATGCTTTTCGGTTTCAATTTTCAGTCAAGGGATGAATATTTCTTAAAGAAGCTCCTGAACTTAAAGGGAGAAGATGGGTTCAGGATGAATGACGTGCTTGTGGCGCTTTGGTACATAATGGGATATGGCCTATGGTGTATAGCATGTTACTGCTTCCTACTGGAAGAAGGTATATTTCATTCATTCCTTGATTATTATTCATTTTGAGTGAGTTTGTGTTCACAAAAAGAAACCTCCTGCTTTCAAATTCTAGTATTGCATTTTATGCTGAATTGCATGTTTAAAGCAATTTTAGCACTTGCTTTTCAGCTCAAAAAGCAGCATCCCTGTTTGGCCATTCCCTGTACTGTCATTCTTTGGCGGTGCTTATATTCTCCTTCCATATTTCATTCTTTGGAGACCGCCACCTCCACCAGTTGAGGAAGATGAACTTAAAAAATGGCCGCTGAACTTCTTGGAATCAAAGATAACTGCTGGGGTAAGGTTTCATGTTCATATGAGCAATTGGACAGCAAAAGTATAGGGCTGCAAATGAGAAGATGTGGGATTGCAGATAACATGACAAGAGCTTTGAGACAAGGCTTCAGTTTGACAATTGCAACTAAGTAATAATGAAGCTTCATTTTTAACATGGAAGAGGATCCTAGTTTTAACAAAAATATCACATGACCTAGCTCCATGAAAGTACTCGTCAATAATATGTTGTACTAAAAGAAAAAAAAAACAATATATACTCGAGGATGATAAATTGTTCAGCATTAGACAGAAACGGAAGCTTCTCTACTTTCTTAATCATGCAAGTCGCTAAGAACTTTGGATGCTTTTAACATTTGTAAAATTCATCCTATATACTCTTAATCCATACAACAGAAAGATGGCATATATTTCTTTCTTCTTTAATCTCCCAATAGATCAATAAAATTTTGTTTTAGAAGTAGCACTTAAAATTTGCTTGGGCATTCAGGTATTGAGTGCTGCAGGATTAGGTCTGATCATCTATGCTGGTTTAGCGACTGGTGATTGGAAGGAGTTCTTACAGTACTTCAGAGAAAGCAAGCTGGTTAGTGTCATCTTCTGAATTACCCTAAAGAAAAAGACTTCCATCATTTTAAACTTTCATTGTATTTATATTATGGGTCTCAGGTGCATGTAACTTCCATTGATTTCATGCTTCTATCAGCCTTCGCCCCGTTTTGGGTTTACAATGATATGACTGCACGCAAATGGTGGGTTGATCTGTACCATGGATCGATCATTAGTATCATCATACAGTGCTAAATAATCGGATAATCCTTGAACATCTCTCTTTTTTTATTCCTGACTTGTGCAGTTTTGAGAAATACTCCTGGTTGCTTCCCTTCTCAGTGATCCCATTCGTGGGTCCGAGTCTCTACCTTCTTCTACGGCCACCACCTCAAACTGTTTCCGCGAAAACTTCACCTGATCCATGATGATCTTCTATATCTTCTTGTGAGGGTGTCTTGCTCCTTACTTCGGTTTTCGGGCAAACATGAAATGTCGCTTCCTTACAGAGGTGCGTTTGAAAGAAGTGTTGAATGAACTGCAGTCGTAGCCAGGAGCAGTGGGCCTTATTTGAGTTCTGCATTAAGAGTCCAAGCATCTTCCAAGAGAGTGAAATCTTTCTCCCGCATTTATTGTTTATATATATGTATGTAATGTGAAAACCTGAGCCTGTTCAATTTGCGATAAGAAACTAGGATAATTTGTTCAGATTATTGATATGTAGGGGATTTTTGCAGCAAAAGGACCAGGGTAGCAATTGAATAAATCCCATATTCATATTTCATATCGACCATAAAGAGTTTCTTTGTTGATTCATGTGATGATATGTGTTGGACTAGCTTTAATTCTTAAACCGGATTTGAATTGTTATTTAGTTGAATCATGCTTTGGCTTACACACATTCATAACTAGTCTAACTGTCAGTTGGAGCGAAAAGACCAAAGACGAGTAAGAATGCTCCCGTGACAAGAATCATATACTGAACAATAGTGGTTCTTATCAAATGAAGTACCAGAAAGAAATTCAAGACATAACTTAAAACTGTGGTATCAAGATGAATTCAAGGTTTTTGTACAGAACACTGCAAGGACAAGGCACGACACACAGCCATATTTCAGAAGACAACACAAAAACTACACGCAGACCTGTTCCTTGTACCCGGGTACATTATTTCGAATGATAATTCAAGTAAATACAGCACAAGGAAAGAAACCAAACTCGCAACAAACATCCATTTTTCTCATTTGTACAAGTTCAGCAGTGCATCGTTGAACTTTGCCTTGATTGGCTCCCTCTTGATCTTAAAAGCTGCTGTCACTAATCCTGACTCGGGTGTCCAGGGTTCAGGTACCAGATGAATTTTAGCTGGAACTTCAAATTTTTCTAGTTTTCCTTCTTTTGCTGCCTGTAAAATAACAAAACAATGATTGTCTCATCTTTGGGTGGTTCGTCATAGTTGCATGATATAGAGACTACAACTGAGCCATTTCGCTTAGCCAAGTAGATTGTATATATAAAAACAAATGCAAGCAAAGGGAGGAATAATGGATACTTGAGGTAAGTTCGGATTACACAATAATGTAATTATGTTGTATTATAATGCATTATATTACTTTATAATGTAAGATTTCCGTTTGGATTTACCTAAACATACCCTAAACACATTCATTGCAAGATAATGTCTAATCAAGTGTAATCCAAACACACCCTTGGAATACTGGAAAGCAATATTAAATGCAAGCAACATAAACACTAGGGTACAGGAGGGGTAGGGCTGCAAGCGGTTGGGTGGGTTAGGCGCTTTCCCTAGGGTGTAAGGGTAGGAGGTCATCTTAGTTGTGTGAGCTCGTTTTGCTGTTGTGCGTGTTGATTTTATTTCTTGTAAGGTTTCCTTTCGGTCCCTTCTGACCCTGACCCTGACGTGTGTTTGTGTCTTTGGCTTGTTTGTTTGTTTGAGGTGTTTTTTTGGCTGTCTTTTGGTTTTGTTTTAATTTTGCTTTTGATTTTTGCTTTTATTTGTTTTTTGGCTCTGTTATTACTTTTTCCTTTGCCTTCCCACCCTTAAGTCCATCGGAAACACCCCATCAACTCGCTCGGGGGCGATGCGTATATCCAGATCCCTGAGACCTCGCCCGGCGATATATACTGGGTAGTGTTTGTTTGTTTTGTTTATTTTGTCATCTAATATTTGACAGCCATGTCCTTTCCATATGTGTGTCTGCTCATAAGTACTTCAGTGGAGCTAAATTGAGAAGGAAGCCAACTAACCACATTCAGGGATTTCAGGACTTCTTTGTTAGCTGCAGGATTGTTGCACAGCTCAGCAAAATCCTTGTATTCTATGCCAGCTCCTTGCGCCCACTTCTCCAGTTCACGATGTGAAGGAACAACCAAAGCAACACAATAATTGTGGAAAGGGTCTGCGTAAACCATTAGGTTGTCAACATAGTTACTTGAAGCCAATGCTGCCTCAACCTGCAACCAAGACAGAGAGAACACTTAGAATAAGTCACACACATAGCATGATCTTAAGAGACACAATATTAGATGTCCCCAACTCATTTATAGCAGTTTTTTAACTTGTAACAAGAAAATATTGTAAACAAAGAGTAAACTTGAAAGGAGTCTAAACTCAAGTCACCTTTCCCAAAGATACATATTCTCCATGTTGAAGCTTAACAATATCCTTCTTTCTATCAATTATTTCGAGGCATCCATCAGGGTGAAATTGTCCAATATCACCTGTATAGAACCAGCGGATCCCCTGCTCATCGACCTGAAAATACAGAGCAACTTTTAACAGAATTCGTAATATACACAATACAGTTATACAGATCATTTAATTCTCACAGTAACTATAGGCTTTAACCTTGTAAACTTCCTTAGTTTTCTCAAAATTGTTGAAGTAACCAGTTGTTACGCTTGGTCCACCAATTACTATCTCTCCTCGGGGCATTGGTTTATCAGATGATCTATATCCACCTTCTTCCCAAGAAACAAGCTGCAGAAGAAAGTCCAAACAATATTGAGTGCAATAAGTAGAATCAAAACTCAAAACACAATAAACTGCAGATGTCAAAAATCAAACAAAGAACATGTGGAAATTATTAGGCAACTAGACGATTAATAAATAAACATATGACAGAATACCGGGAAAGCCCTTGGTCACTAAGGAGGCAAGTGAAAATAAACATTCACGGGTAAAAGACTTGAAGCCAAAAGATGAATATCATTATACTGTTTTTTTTCCTCTGAAAAACATAGCATACCTTAACATAGCAGCAAGGAAGAGGGGGACCCACACGACCCACAGATGGGTCATCAACTTCAGAAAAAGTTCCTCCAGCACACGTCTCTGTCAGGCCATATGCTTGACCAATGGTAGCCCTATAAAAACAAGGAGCTCCAAGTTATAAGCTACTACTAACCAACTCATTCAAAATCGTAGATGATTGTTCTTTATTCTTTGATCCCATGAATACATATATATTTTCCTATCACTGTTTCATATTAATTCTAGTCTCCACATATATGGCCACAGATTAAATAGGGATAGAACTATAATTCACATCCAAAGATAAACAAAAAGCCACACACTGAACTATGTTCTTAGTTTTAGCTGCCTGGCACTAATTTCCATTCAAAACAGTTTCTTCTTTCCTTCAATTTATTTCTTTTAGTAATTTCAAGCACAAAAATAATATATTCCCATTGCTAAGACATTACAAAAGAAAATGATATACCAAATCAAATCACACTACTGGTTACTATATTCAATATCACACACAGTAAATGATATTAACACATCATCAGTATTAAAAGGCACCAATAACATAGGACAAAAATATATCAATAAAAAATCAAGCAAACAACTAACATGTTAGATTGGTGTTTAATACTTCACATGAAAAAAGTGTTTACAAAAAACAAAAAAATATAAAATATGAAGCCCTTCCCACTGTTGCCAAATGAAAGCATGAATCCCAAATGTAATAGAATACCAGGGATAGACCCAGTTAGTTTCAGAAGCTGATCATAAAGGGTGTGTTTGGTAAGACATGCTGATAATGTACATGCTGATTAGGTCTGCAAAGGTAGTTGATAAGGCTTTGAAAAAGAAGCATAAGGTAGCTATAAGGTGATAATGTGCTTATAAGGAAGCCTTATGAGGTATTACCAAACACACCCAAACTATCCATAGATGAATAACCGTATGGATGCTTGTACTTATATTGATTCTTATTTTGGGAATCATAATAGGTGCACTAGTAATTTGTGGTTAGAAAGAGAAATATCTGCAAGGATACAGCGACATATTTGACCTGAATAAGGCGACCCCTTGGGAATTCTTCAAGCTCTAGCACATGAAACAAAACCAGGTTTGTATTTACGTTACGGTCTCTCTAACCTATGTCCCAGGTTAAGAATCCTCTTTTTTAAAATTATACCCTAATAGAATAAGGTAAACCCTATTAAAAACTTTAAAAACCCAAATTACATAAAATACTAAGATAACTTCAATCAGAGTACTTAACCTGCATAGGTTAGAAAAATTGTTGTTTAGTATCGGTAGTCAATATCATAGATTGACTTCTTCTGGTTTGTATTTGATGTGTGGGGGTTTAAGAGACATCTAAAAAACAATCAGCATACATTTGGCAGAACATTCCTTGGCTTGTTTTGCTCATATATTTATAGTCACAAGTACAGGAAGCACTAAAGTTGTAACTTCATGATAAAGTGGCAATGAAAGATGATGATGCAACAACACTAATGAAAGTTTAAGAAAAGAAAATTTCATATATGATAATGATTCATAATAATTCACTTATCCAGAGTACCATCAAATAATAATAATAATTAGCATAAACTAAAAGAAAATCATACCCCATGCAAATGTTAATAAACCGCTGTGAATCTCCAGATAAGGGAGCACCACCACACAGCATATAGCGAATCTTTCCTCCTAAAAGAGACCGTACCCGTCCAAAAATAATGATGTCCCATAAGACTTTTTCTAGACCCCAAGCACCAAACAAGCTTCCTTCTATTGCAGCCAGACGACGCTTGTATGCAATGTTGAAAAGCTTTTTGCCAAATCCCCCCTTCTCATTGACCTGAATGCACATAACAGGGAAGAAAGAAATACATTACTAACAAATGTGTTGCTATTTCTGACAGATATGCCAACATTCATGGAGGAAAAAATAGACAGAACACAAACCTTTGCAAGAACTCCCTCACGCACACGATCAAGAATGGCAGGAACTGATGCCATAAGAGTGGGACTTAGCATTGAAGCGTCACCCTTGGTTCCCTTCTTGATCTTGTTAGAAGTATCAGTTAGCGTCAAAGCTGAACCATAACCAATTGCAACACCTGTGGCTGACATTACAATCTGAAGAGGGATATTCATCATCAGAGCAGATACTTTGACACCCTATATATATAGCTAAATTAGGACACAAATACCTCAGCTTCCAGTTCCAAAATATGAGCTAAAGGCAAATATGCCAAGTATGCATCTTTCTTTCCCAACCCTGGTATCTGTGTCATGACTGATGCAGCAGTTGCTACAACATTTTTCTGAGTCATCATGACTCCCTGCACGAAAATTCACAGCATGACATAACAGCAAAACACATCAGCCAGAAGATTTTTCTAGTGCAAGCCAATGTTTATTTTGGGCAGAGAAAGAATCAAAAATACATATAAAAGCATCCAATAGCTAAAATGAGTAGCCCGTGTCTTTGATGTTGCAAACAAAGTATTTACAGATTTATCCATACATTTAAATACTTAAACCACTGAGCAGTGAGGACCCATAAAGATAAGGCATGTGATGAATAATCATATATTATTATCTAGAAGATCTGATACAAACCTTGGGCAATCCCGTACTGCCACTCGTATACATTATAACAGCAATATCATCCTCTGAGGGTAATCTAGGATCAAGTGGATTATCCTCTCCAAGTTTCTCAACGGCGGTAAAAGATGAAACTTTCAACCCATCTATCCCAGCAGAAATACTTGAATCACTAAGCTTCGTGTCTTCTTCAAAGTAGATGACATGTTTTAGAGTTTCCAGTTTTGAACGTATAGCAGCTACCTTCTTAAACTGCTTGGAGTCGCATATTAAGGTAGTTACACTAGTCTGTTATTCAGAAAACAAAAAAAAGAGTAGTCAGAAGACAAGGTACCATATTTATCCATTAGTAGCTTCCATATACTATTTCTGCAGTAACATATCATCATTAGCTACAGGGCAGAAATTAAAATAGGAAGAAGTGAAACTACTCTGGTGATTTATAGTTAACCTCATTAAGCGAGTGGATTAGTGCATCTTCTCCTAATGAAGCATACATGGTCACAACAGTAACATTTTGTCGCAAAAATCCCTGAAATCACAAATAGAACCAAACTTTATCATAAAAATTCTCAGTAGATGAATTTTTTTTTTAAACATCAAGATCAAAGAGATAACCTGTAAGGCTATAAACCAGTCTGCACGAGTTTCAGAAAATATGGCAGCTCGTGTATCAAAATCATGCCCAAACTTAACCAGTCCTGATGCAAAGTTACATACACGACCATACACTTCTCCATAAGTTTGCCATTGATACTCACCCAGATGTAGCTTCTCAAACTTCCTCCCATCACTAGCTGTGATAGTTTCCTGGCCGATTACCTTTCTTGTACCAAGAAACCGGTCATGTAGATTTTTTTTACAAGATTGCTCAAACAAAGCTGGCAAGGTTGTGGCCCCTTCCCAAGGAGTTTCTAACAAGCTTTTAAACTTACTATTCTGCATAGCAAAGCCAGCTTCTCCTCCAACTTCCACTGGGATTGCTCTTTGTTTATATTTCTTCTTACCAAAGAACATGGATAGTAGTAGGGGTATGAGTAATGCAACAAAAACTGTAAGCACAGACCCCACAGAACCATGACTTCCAAAAATGGATGCGTAAAACTCATCAGCCCGCTTTTCAAGTTGTTGCAAGAATGGAAAACTTCCCTTTATCTCCTCCATTATGTTATACTTCTATTCAGAAAAAGGTCATTCCTTTCCAAAATCCAACAAAGAGAGACCTGGACATTACAGCAAGAATTAGCAATAAGATGAGAGATGAAGTGGACATAAGGCAGGAAAAGAATGGTTTCATGAGTCAATATTCCTTATGATTAAATTCAATTAAAGAGGGTCTTATCATGATTGAAACAATATCTGTTGCTTTTAATCATCAACCTTATTAAATAAGGTCAAGAGATATCTGAGGTATGCCAAATCAAAATCATCGCATGCATGGCACATAACCAAAGAAAAAAAATATTGATGGCAGAAATTTATAAACTGAATTAACGGAAACTTTGCACGTATTATCATACCAATAAATCCAATAACAGGAGCCTATAGAAGGCATTTGGAAAATGATGAAAATAGAAGTTCATTTTAAGCAGAGGCAGGTGGGGGGAGGGGGGAGGCGGCCACACCCGCCGGCGGCCGGGAATTCTCAGCCAGGCGCGGCACAAAACAACTGAAATTTTGGATCTTTCTCAATTGAGAAATAAGAACCACGGTTTGACATGAGGACAGTAGGAAACAAAATTCAATTAAGAACAATAAGTTCAAACCGATCAATTTGGAGAAGAATTTGTAGACTTTGACGAGGCAGAGAAGATATGCCGGTGGTAAATAAATCAGAATCCTTTCTCCCGATCCGTCGTTCCGCCCTGATTCCTCTCTCTGGTTCCTTCTAGGGCTGTGTTGATGTTGAATGGCCTTTGAGCCTGTCGTTAAGTTTAGCTTAAAAAACATAATAACAATTCTTTTTTTTTTTTTGATAGAATAAAATTCTTTTTTGGATGAGAAGAAATAAGGCAAGATAGAGTTTTGTCTTCCCGATCCCAATTAAAATGTATAGTTTATAAGAGTTTGGTTCAAATGAAACAAACTCTTATTCTAAAACGAACTCTTATCCTAAAACGAATGTACTTTTCATAGTTAGTAATGCACTTTTCATATAAAAGTGCATTGAAAAATACAAAAAGTACATTACGAAAAAATGCACTAATTTTTTTTGAAAAGTGCACTAAAAAGTATGAAAAAAACAAATGCGAAAAAGTGCACTCCAAAGTAGGAAAAGTGCACTACTAACTACAAAAAGTGCATTCGTTTTAGGATAAGAGTTCGTTTTAGGATAAGAGTTTGTTTCATTTGAACCAAACTCTAGTTTATAAAACCAACTCCTAACATGAAACAGAAGGAGAATTTTGGGCCGTTAGATCACATGATCCAAGGGTTGAGATTACTTCTGTGATTTTACAAAAAAAAATAACAAGGTGGCAATTTTGTAAATACATCTAATTTTCTATACCCTTAAGTTCACTCTCAAATATCAAAAATTCTATCCCACGCACGACTCCACTCCAAATCGAATTCTTCCATTTCCAAATCGATCGAATTTCCAAAAGAGAACGGGACGACGACTCGACAAGCGAACTCTCCAACGATCGATCCAAGGCTCAAATCGATCGAACTCTCCAAACGAAGGACGACGGACGCTCGAAGGACGACGGACGATCTCACCTTCGCCTTCAATCTTTCTCACATTACACGATGCCTCCAAAAACAAATCGCAAAGGTATAAGCCCTAATTTTCTTCACCTTATGCCGATGAATTTTGTAATTAATCGATGTGTTCGTGTTCTGTTTTGATTTGTGACGAGCTTTAGGAAATTTGCGAAGTAGTACACTTGTGATTTGCGTTGGCTCGCTTGCAGTTTTCTTTGTTCAGTAGTACACTTCTGATTTTGCGTTTCTCAAAATTTGCGATTGCAAATCTATATTTCATGCATCCAGACTTGTTAAATTGTAAAAGGAGGTCTATGATCTTAAGACTAGGGATATATTCAACTGAAGTTTCATGTTGATTTTAGGGGTTGTTATCAAGTGTTGTGGTTTATGCTGTAATCTACCAATTTGAGCTGTTTACATTTTGCTGCATAACATAAATTCAGCTTATTTTGGTTGGATTTTTACACGAGGCATCACTCATTTCAGACAAAGTAAACATAATTCCATGAAATTAAAAAAGAACAATGATGTTGAGCAGTTAGTAATTGTTTACTCACCCAGTTGCTTCCATGCCTGCTAAGTTCAGTTTGTCCAATTGAATCCTATGCATTGTTTTGTGCAATTATATGAAACCAGTGTCCTGTTTCTACCCTGTTATAGGCATTAATCATTATATGGAAGAGACTTATATTGTTCATCTTGTGTTGTGCATTTATGAGTTAAGTTTTTATGCTACTTTTTTCTTGAATTTCTTGGTCATTAATCTGATGTGTTCTATTTCATATGAAAAGTTACCAAGGAAATACATTACCTGAAGGGACAATGAGGATCTTGGGTGATGAACAAAAATCCAAAACAGAGAGAAGGAGCAAAAACAAACATGACCCCAGAAATAGAATGGAAGGTGGCACCTCCTCTGACCAAGGTAAGAAAAATCATAGAATTCAGGAGTTTTTATAAGTTTGAAAAGTGCATTGAAAACTCTGAAAAGTGCATTGAAACATAGGAAAAGTGCATTGATAAATGACATAGGAATAGAAAAGTGCATCATCTGATTGAAAAAGTGCATTGAAAACTCTGAAAAGTGCATTGATAAATGACATAGGAAAAGTGCATCATTTGATTACAAAAGTGCATTGAAAACTCTGAAAAGTGCATTGAAATGTTTGAAAAGTGCATTGATAAATGACATAGGAAAAGTGCATCATTTGATTACAAAAGTGCATTGAAAACTCTGAAAAGTGCATTTAAATGTTTGAAAAGTGCATCATCTCATTCCAAAACTATTTACTTACATTCAGATTGTCTTTTTTCTATAATTATAAAAACAGGTACAAGGAATAGTAGATTGCCTCCCAAAACTGAAAACGAGAAGAAGGTCAAGAATTTGATATCAGCTAAGTATCCTAGTTTGGTTACTAGGACTGTGCCAACTGCATTTTCAAAAGCTATGGCATCCTTAATGATGTCAAAAAAGAAAGCATCAAGTCTATGGGTTTTGGCCATCTACTTTAGTTCAAGATACATGACATCCCACACAACCTTGCTTTGTGGTTGCTACAACAGTTTGAAGGAGCTAGGTGTGAGATACAACTTGATACCAATAGAATCATCCACATCAATGATCAAGTTGTGCATGAGGTTTTTGGAATACCTCTTGGTGGGAAGGAGATTCATAAGAGAAAAAGGAAGGATTCAGTTGCTTTGCTTCAAGAATGGAAGAAGCAATTCATAGGCACTGTTTTTGAAGATGAGGAGGACCTTGCCAAGTCAAATGCTTCAATTACAACTACAACAGTTGAGGAAGTGATGGTGAAATGCACCGATGGAGGTACTTGGTTCAAAAGGCATTTCATTGTCTTATTCGTGTCATCAATAATTGAAGGCGGGGGCAATGGACTTGCAAACCATAGTATTCTGATTGACAATTTTGATGACATTCGAGGCTTGGATTGGTGCAAGTTTCTAAGGCAAGTACTTGTTGAGAAAAGTTTACACTGGAAGAAGAAAGGAGGAAGGAAATTTCAGGGACCTATATTGTTGCTCCTTGTAAGTATAACTTTCTTTCTCAAGCCAACCATATTAGTGTATGTAAACTGTTGATGCTACTTCACTACTGATAGAATAACTTTACCTCTTGCTCTCTTGTTTTTTTGCAGCTCGTATATGTTGATAGATGCATATTTTTGGGCGAAGAGCATGAATCAACTTTTCCAGTCTTCTTGGGTTGGAATGAGAAGCTTTTTCTTGAGAGGCAAAGTAATGAATGGAAAAAAGTGGGCAGTTTCGGGGAAGTACATATACGGGAAGCAAGAGCAAATTCAAACATTTATGCGAAAGGCCCGACAACATCCAAACCAGCTGATTCAGATGATGATTTGCCTCGTGCTGATTTATCAGAGTTAGAGGTATATTAAAATTCTTCCTCTTTTCAATTCTCTACATTTTTGCTTATCCTTTTGTTTTTTAAGAGACAACAGGACTTGATTTCTCTCTTTGTTCGGGGAACTGATTGAATGGAAGTGCATTCTAGTCTTAATAGTGGCATTTGCATCTGATCTTCACTGAAAAACCTGGTAGTAATGAAATATTAGTTTCGGTCGCCATTCTTGCTAGGTTGATACATGATTTAGTTTCATTAGATATTAAAAGAAAGCAAGTTTTTGTTTTTGTCTTCTTCTTTTCAACATTGCTGCTTCTTTTTGGGGCTTTGATTTGTCCTTTTCTGTCTATTTATGAACTAGTACAGGTCGATTTTTGTCCTTTTCAAGAAAGCTTTGTTCATATGGAAGTGGAGTTATGGCAATGGAGTAGTACTAGTATTATGAGGGATGGGCCTTTTTTGGCCTTAATTAGCTCTGATTTGATTAGGGAAATGTTCATGAAATTTGAGATTCTGGGTAGTTTTAAACTATTTAAATTGAGTTTTCACTAATCACCAATAGTCTCAAAATATGATCAACTAAGCTGAATTTCTGCAAAAGTGCATCCTAAGATATGAAAAGTGCATTGTTAAATGTCAAAAGTGCATCCTTAAACAATGAATACATATTAACTTAAAGTAATATGTTTTTAATAGGTTATTGTGAAGACATTCTCAAGAAAAGCAAGCAAAGCTGCAGAGAGCATTGCAGAGCTCTCAGACTATTGTGGAGGTATCAAAGAGCAGCTAAAGGAGAAAAATACTGTAGTCGGGCGGGCAATAGAGAAGTTCTCTAATATGGTAGAGACCACATCTTCCGAAGTTGCCACTGATTCTCCAGCTGACCCAATTGCAGATTGGAAAACCTTTTGGGACAGCTCGCAGGATCCATTTTGGAATGATCCAGAACTTCTGGATGCATTGGAGAAGGCAGCAAAGGCAGAAACCTCAAAGAAGAAGCTGAAGCCATATTCAGCCGACTTCACTCCTCCCTCATTTAACTTGTTTGAAACTGAAGAGGATGATGTTGAATCTGAAGGAGGAGACAAGAAAGAAACAGATTCTGAACAAGAGCAGGTAAATGAAGTTGAAGAACTTAATACACATGAAGAAAGGGAAGATCTCACCATAGTTGGAGATAAAACAGATTCTGCAAATGAGAATGCATCCACTAGGCTAGAAGAGGGGACTAATGAACAACTAGTAGGTGAAAATACAATTGTGATCGCGACTGAGATTGCTAAGGAGTATGACCAACAAGTTGTTCAACAAGTGGATGAAGGGAAAAAGGTTGAAGAGAAGTGAAACAAGGGGGAGAAGAGAAGGTTGAAAAGGAGGAGCCATTAAAATTACAAAAGCCAAGAAAGAAGCGGGTATACTTGTCAAAAAAAATTCTCTCTTTTAATTTAATACATTTGTGTTCATATTTTAATAAATATATATTTAATTATTTTAATGTTGTATATTGGATAGGAAAAAAGAAAGATGGATAGTCCAAATCCTATTGTAGTAGGAAAACGACACAAGAAAGCTGGAATTTCAGTGGTAAGCCCTTACGAAATGAGAATGATCAATATCTTCCATGAATTAAGACAAGAGGAAAGGCACATGTGGGAGTTTGCAGTTAAGCCACTTGGGCAGGAAAAGGAAATATATGGCAGTGAACAGTAAGTTCTATATTCAAATTCTTATTGTTTTCTTTTCCCTTTATGATAAGAAAAAGTGCAACATAAAATGTGTAAAGTGCATCAAAAAATGTGAAAAGTGCATTCTAGATATAGGGTAATACTAGACAAGTATAAAAAGTGCACTCTTAAGTGTGAAAAGTGCATTGTTAATCATGAAAAGTGCATTCTTACGTCACATGTACCATGCTTATCAGTTTATAAACCACTTAGGCCTAAAAAGCATGTAAAAGTGCATTTAAAATATGTAAAAGTGCATTAAAAACAGGTAAAAGTGCACCAGAACTAATAATAGTGCATAAGAAAGAAGTGCAAGTATAATGTCAAAAAAGTGCATTAAAAACATGTAAAAGTGCATTAAAAACAGGTATAAGTGCATTAAAAACTGATCCTTTTTGAACTGTTTTAAAAAGGAAATCCAGCTTTGTATTTTCTCATCTTCAAAAACCTAATGTGTGTGTTTTTGTTATGTAGAGAGGTGTTGTTCAAACGTGGTGATTTCACTGCCACAAGAGCAAATTTCTCTTGCTTGTCAGAGGACTTGGCTCCTTGCGTATTGGATTGTTTCACTCTTTATGTCAACGAAATGGAGAGATTGAAGAGCAACGAGTCGCCTTCGAGATTGATTGGCAAAGTGTACAGTACTGTAAGTATTTCAAGGATTAAATGTGTATCTTGTAATTGTTATTTTAATTTTGATTTGACTTTTAAAGAAAATCCGTTTAAACAGTCTGATGAAGTTACCCAAGATGTATTCGATGATGGAATGGACTTGGCTTTAGGAATTGTTGAGGGAAGGCTAATGAAGAATATCGATTTGGTAATTTTTTTTCATTAAAATTGTAAGTAAAACTGTTTCACTTTAATTCCAGTGCTTGAAAAACTAACAAAGGTTTTCTCTCCATTTTGTAGATATTGATTCCTGTGATTTTGGAAAATGAAACTTACGTTGTAGTAAGTTTCAATTTGAAGATCAATGGAATTATGGAGCTTCTTCACAACTCAACAAAGAAGGAACAAATTGAAGAATTCTGTCAATTCAAGTTTTTTGACCTGGTAAGCTTTTTAAATTTGCAAGGATTGAACAACTTTTATATCGGATTTGTTTGTGTGTCCATCCATAAATGGAAAATCCAGTCATAGTTAAGCCAACAGTAGTCTTTGTTTAGGCTTTTCGTCTTAGATTTGAGTGTTAGCTTGTTGGGTCCTTTGTACTTCATTTTGTTTCAACATTGCACGAGTAGATATAGCAAGTAAATTTGAATATACATCAGTGCATCACTTAGCTCTGTGTTTTGCCATGGTTGTCCTAATCTTCTTTAGTTAATGAGAGTTCTTGAAGTCTATCACATGATTCTGTACTGGTATATATAAGCTCTTGGGCTATATATAATTCATTAGTCGATTCACTACTGTAATTATAGCAACATGATAACTACAACATGATTCTGTACTGGTAGTTCTTGAAGTCTAAATTTTATGCTAGATAAAACATTACCAGTTAATTGCTGGGATCTCCTTTTTGTGTGATGTAGACAATTGTTGATGTAGACAATTATTGGATAAAAAAGTGCATCTTAAATCAGAAAAAGTGCATCATAGAGTATAAAAAGTGCGCCATATAGTAGTTGTATATAGAAAGTGCACCATGAAGTAGTAAAAGTGCATTTTAAACTGTGAAAAGTGCATTCATAAATATAATTATTAAATGATGTAATTTTATATCTTATGCTGCAATTTTATACCTTGCAGAAGACCAAGGTTATAAAATATCTCAAAAAGTGGAAGCTCTATGCAAAAGTTGGCAGACTTGAAGAATACAATGGGATAGACAAGCTCAACCTCGAGTGGGAAGACCCAAAAAGTGATGTCAACGGGGGGATATATGCTATGCGTCATTTGGAGACGTATATGGGTCCATCGAGCAAAATAGAGGAGTGTTGGGGGAGAAAACTCTCGAATAGTCAAATCATAAGGGCCATGGATATGCTAAGGAAGAAGTACGCCTATGCCATCATCAACTCAGAATGTAATGAAATGAAGAACACAGTGATGGAGAAGTTAAAGAATGTAGTTGCACAGATGGTTAGAAAGTAGCCATGGTTACTTTCTAAACTTGAACATTTTTTTGGTAGCTATGGTAGGACTTTTAAGAGGCTACTTTCTAACCTTGAACAATTTAGATAGCTATGGTAGGACTTTAAGAGTCTACTTTTTTTGGAACTGTTCCTTGAATAATTTGATTATCGGATATCTGAAATTTGCAAGTGCTTTAGGATTACTTTTGTGGATCACAAGGGTCATGAGGTTTTTGTGGCGTGTTTTCTCTGAAATTGCAGCACAGAAACCTTTTTAGGGGAATATGATGCATTACTCAATGAATTAGTACTTATGTGGATGAAATCAATTTTCAGGATGTTGTTTGTTATGAATTAGTACTTGGCGTGTTTTCTCTGATTTGCAATAGTGAGTGAATAAAGTAGAAGAAAGTGGGACATTTTCCCTTGGAATTTTGGGCATCAAAAGAGCCCAACTGGGTCCCTCTCTTTCTCCCAGCTTTGAAACTTGCAATCACTAAAGGACTAGACCAATCTGAGTTTCAGAATTTTCCACACCAGCAGATTTTAATACTAATCTTTGCTAAAGTGCATCTATTGTACAATTGAAAATTCAACTAGTACAACATCAATATCTTTTTATGTAATTACATATATTGGAAAAACTAAAACTAATTTTCAGAACTATTGTACATGCATAATCGACATTTTTTACATGATCGAATGCTTGGTTAATCTTCAAGCTAGCTCCAAAACCATTAAAGTTTGATTCAAGTTTTGTGGTTACACAAAACAAGTAAAGTTTAATTTCATGGCTTACTAACAACATACACATATTCCAAAAAGTGCATTGAAAAGTTTCAAAAGTGTATTGAAAAGTTTCAAAAGTGCATTGTGACATAGGAAAAGTGCATTGATAAATGACATATGAATAGTGCATCATCTGATTACAAAAGTGCATTGAAAAGTTTCAAAAGTGCATTGAAAAGTTACAAAAGTGCATTGTGACATAAGAAAAGTGCATTCATAAATGGCATAAGAAAAGTCCATACTTAAAGTGCATCAATATAAAGATAAAGTGCATTAGGATATTGGTAAAAGTGCACCAATATATAGTTAAAGTGCATTACAAATACCGGTAAAGTGCATCGATATAAAGCTAAAGTGCATTACATTCCTTTAAAAAAAAATACTTAAATTGGTAATGATAAAGTGCAAAATTAATATTGATAAGGTCAAAAATGTCTAGATAGGTAAACTAAAAAATATAAAAATGATTTGTTGATGGTTGCCCTGAAGAATGTAATCAACCTGAAAATAAAAAAAGGGGACACATTAGAAGAAAGTCTTAAAACAAAAAAAAAGAAAACACAACAAAAATACTTACATGATGTATTTGGGTCAAATTCTTCCATCTCAGCAGATTCTTCACTTTCCTCAATGTTTTCCTTACCTGCATTTGGAAAACAAAAATGTGAATTTTTGGCCAATGCATAGAGTGTCAAATAGTGCATTACAAACTTAATAAAGTGCATCTAATGGATAAAAGGGTGCAGTATAAAATAGAAAAAGTGCATTATATACAAGTTAAAATGCAAAACTAATATACTCACAAGTTGACCTATTGTGATTTGCATACTTCTTGCGTCTACCACATTTTCTTTTCTTCTTATTGCTGGTTTGAATTCCGGACTCCTTACCACCTAGAATTCTCTTCCCACTCCCCTTGGTCTTAGCTTGTTCTGGTGGATGGATACTTATTGTGGTAGGCAATGATGTACCAGCAAATTCCTCAGCAATTTGTGCATTAAAGGAGCTAGAACTTTGCATAACCAGGCCTTTTTTCATAAGAGCTTCCTTCTGATCACTAATAAGGTACACAAAGTCCTTCAGATGCTGAGTAGTATCTCGCTCTAAAAGTCCCATGCAGCAGATGAAGTCAGAAATCAGTGTATTTGTTAACTTTTGCCTCTCTTCCAACTCAGCACAATGATCAACCAATGAACCGGCAATACTGAAAATCGGCTTTACGGTTGCAAGTTTAGTCCACCGAGTGAGGACAAATCTGTTGGGAATGCGTGCCATGTCCATGTTTTTAAAGACAAAAAACATGTGGCGACAAGGCATGCCAACACGTTCAAACTCTCTGCATGAGCAAACCACATTGTCGTCATTCTGAGTGTACACAGTTTGCACTGTGGGCCTACCAGATTGCACAATGGTGTATGTGATGGCTTCGTTTTCTGAGACCATACTAGTCAAACGACATTCAAAACAAGCAGAACATATTTCCGTCTGAATCAAATTGAAGACAGTCAATGTGAAAACCTCTGCTGCATGCCTTTCTAACTCAAGTGTAGTCCTAAAATCAGGAACCATAGTGGAAGGCTCGTAGTTCATCTTCGACTGTGTATGTCTCTGAGCGTCTAATGCGCTATCAAAGTGCACTGATAGCTCCACAAGTCTGTAATTTCTATCGGTAAAGTGACCAAAGAAATTATTCTGTACCTCAGATATAGAAGTGGTCCTAACCAACCCACCGAACATTATATCTCTGAAGTAGGCTGGGATCCAAAACTGACGAATAGCAAACATATCATGGAACCACTTTTTGTTGTCGAGTGGATAAGAATCTACCAGAGCCAACCATTTCTCCTCAAATTAAGCCGGCTCGAGAGAATAATTCCACACAATAGAATGAAGTTTCTCCTTGAAAGCTGGACCATCTGCATCAACTTTTGTCTTCTCGGGAACCTTCTGCATGATGTGCCACATGCAAAGACGGTGACGTGCATTAGGAAATACACGTGCTATTGCAGACTTCATGGCCATATCTTGATTTGTGACTATTATTTTTGGATCATTCCCCATTGCTTTCTTAAACCTCTCGAAAAGCCAAACATAGGATTCAATATTTTCATTTAACAACAACCCGACACCAAATGTAACACATCTTTTATGGTGATCCAAACCGGTAAATGGAGCAAAAACCATTTCATACCTATATGAAAAACAAAAAGAGAGTACACGGCATGAAAGTGCATTGAAAACAGGTAAAAGTGCATTAAAAACAGCTAAAAGTGCACTAGAAAGTAATAATAGCGCATAAGAAAGAAGTGCAAGTATAATGTCAAAAAGTGCACTGAAAACAGGTAAAAGTGCATTAAAACAGGTAAAAGT
Organism: Fallopia convolvulus; assembly: GCA_964016875.1. Lineage (NCBI taxonomy): Eukaryota > Viridiplantae > Streptophyta > Magnoliopsida > Caryophyllales > Polygonaceae > Fallopia > Fallopia convolvulus. The sequence goes on along the minus strand of OZ024730.1, from coordinate 44,647,056 downwards.
GCACCCGAAACTAATAATAGCGCATAAGAAAAAAGTGCAAGTAAATGTCAAAAAATGCATTGAAAACAGGTAAAAGTGCATTAAAAACAGCCAAAAGTGCAAGTATAAGGTCAAAAAGTGCACTGAAAACAGGTAAAAGTGCATTTAAAATATGTAAAAGTGCATTAAAAATAGGTAAAAGTGCACTCGAAACTAATAATAGCGCATATGAAAAAATATACCTATTAGTCCTGTATGTAGCATCAAAGGACACAACTTCTCCAAAGAAGGCAAAGTTTTTTCTTGAGATCGGATCAACCCAAAACAACCTTGCCAACCGGTCTTGGGAATCCACATCGTATTCAAAGAAGAATGCGTCACAAATTTCTTTTTTTTGATTGAATTTATCGATTAACACCTGAGCGTCTGAACCAGCAAAGAATGCCAACAAATCTCTTCGGAAGTTTTTGAAATCAACAAGTGAAGCCCCCACGTTTGAATAGCCACCTACAAGTTCCTTAAACACCCTATGGTATTTTGTAGGACCGACATTGGCTTTAGAACAATCGAGGATAAACTTCTTGTGGCCCATATGCAGATTTCGATTGGACTTTAAAAACTGCGAAAATCTACGCTCCACGGGCATATGTGTATGACGCTCTACAAATGTGCTCACTACATAGCCCTTTCTCCCGACAAATTTAAAAACAATTCTTGCCACACAACCAGTCCGTTTCGATCTCCTTTGACGAATTCGTTTAATTCGAGTATCCTTGTAACCTTCTTTTGAACATGTCATCCACTTAGTTATGACAATGTCATCTTTTGTATGGCGAGTCCCGTGACGAACTTCGAATGCACAAGAAGATGCATATCTTTTGTAGAACTCCGTACCTTCATCCAAAGTGGTGAAACGTTGACCTTCATATGGTTTCAACTCGGATGGAAATGTGGGCAAATAGTATGTCGTTCCCCCTTGAGATAGCTCAATGGAATATTCACAACTGTTTTTAGGTGATTCCTCATTCAGAATAGTAGTTGAAGAAGAGTTTGATGTCCCCGCTACAACTAACATAAAAAGGGAAATATAAAGATGTTAGTTGAAAGCAGTAAAAGTGCATTGAAAGTATAATAAAGTGCATTGTATACTAGTAAAAGTGCATTACTTAAATCAGTGAAAAGTAAAAGTCATACAAAGTGCTATTAAGTAGCAAAAGTGCACTCTTAGGTGTAAAAAGTGCATTATTAACTGTGAAAAGTGCAATAAAAATATGTTCTCTATAAGGTCAAATATATGTTCTCTAAACAAAATGAAAAGTGCATTGTTAAGTATATAAAATGCACTATTAAGGCTGAAAAGTACATTGTCATATACTAGTTATACTCCTTTATGAAAAGTGCAAGTAACTATGAAAAGTGCACTATTAAATCCTAAAAGTGCATTATTAAGTCCTAAAAGTGCATTATCAACGAGAAGTGCAAAGTGCGTTATTTAAGTATGAAAAGTGCACTAGTAAGCCCTAGAAGTGCATTCTTAAGTCATAAAAGTGCAGTATTAAGTCCCAAAAGTGCAACGTCGATTCACACAATTCAATCGATTCACTCAGTTCGGATTCGTCTAGTATTAAGTTCGATTCACACAGTTCAATCAAAATCCAACTAGATTCACACTTGACCAGTTCAATCGATTCCGAAAAAATCACACAGATTCAATCCCTCTTACCACTTACAACACAGATTCAATCACACAGATTCAATCCCTCACACAGATTCAATCACACAGATTCCGAAAATTGTTCGATCTCGTTCAATGGATTTGTGAATCCCTCTTACCACGTTCTGCCATGGATGGAACGAGAGTCGCAGATTCAAACTCGTTGAATTTTGGATTCGGCGATGGAGATCTCGTTCGGTGCGATCTCCTTCCGTTTCAATCGAATTCCACGATCTTCGATATGCCTTCTGCGTTTGAACGAACCCTATACAGAACAAATTAGAGAGTTAAAAGACGTAAATGCCCCCGCGTCTAATAAAAGGGGAAATAAAATCAGCCCTTAGATCTCCTTGATCCAAGGGTCCAAATTTCTCCTTCCGTTTCATGATAAGGGGATGTTTTATGGGAATCAAACTCTTCCTTGTATATATATATCCTTTTCAATGAGTCACTCTTTCAATCATTACATTAGAACGTGATTGTTGGGATTCAAATATCCTATTTTTCATGAGTAAATATATTATAGTCAAATTTTATTGATGAATAAAAAATGTCGCCTCTTCTTCCTCATCAAAATTTTATTGATGCATTCAGGCATGGTAAGATTTCGACGAGGGGGAGATAATGAGGGAGCCAACAACAAGATACTCTAGGCCTTCATAGTTCATATTGAACAAAGAAATTGGGTTTTGGATATAAGGTGATGCACTCATACTCTTCAAAGAAGGGTTGGATTGCCTTAGAGTGTCGGATCTTGTCTTAGATGGCAAGTCACACTTCAAATCTTAGCCAACATAAATCCTAGAGGCGGAAACTCTAGATGTCTTGCACGAAGCTATGATGCGAGATTCAACACAAACTATGGGTTTGGTCTCGGGGCTAGACATGAGGGTGTCGGTGACTTAGGACTAGACGCCGATTGGAGAGGTCCTGAGGTTGACTAGACGCCGGTTGGAGGGATCGAATCGAAAATCTCAGAACTAGGCTCGATCAATTGGGAAGACTCAAAGAGATGAGTCTAGGAATGAAGGTACGACGTAAAGATCACAAACAAACAAGATAGAAAAGATAGAAATATTGGTGACACCCAATCCAAGGGCGAAGGAGGAACTCGACTCTATGAACTCAAACTTGGATTAACTTAGACTTGATCATAAAACGAGCACATAGGAAAGTATTTATAGAGAACTAGCTAAAGATAGAAGATAAAAGATATAAAAATCTTGAAAGCCTAGAAAACATTGGACTAGCCCATATCGCAAGCATTAAGCCATGCCCAAGCCCACAATAAACCAAAAAGAAAAGTTTCCAAACTTAACTCACTAAAAATAGGAAATATCAAAAAATAGACTTATACTTAATTAAAGATAGTGATAAACCCGAAATAAACCGGCGCTAGAAGACAAGAAACGAGATTACTTTTATTCGACTTGGCAAACACTTGCTTTTATTTCTCATTAGAACGAGGTTACAAACAGTGAGATTACAAACAACGAGATTATGATCAACTAAATTATGAACAACGAGATTACGCCCTATATCTCTTTTTAGAGGATTCGAGATCTCGATCTAACAAGGTTCGAGATCTCCTAACTATGACGAGATTCTATCACTATCAGACTATTGGCGAGCTCTACCCGTGTGGCGCGTCTAAGCGCGATGTTCTTTGGCGAGTTTTGTTTTTGGGGATTGTGGTCTGCGGAGTGATGAAGCGAGATCTTTGACTGAGACGAGGTCTCTTTGGGGACTTAAAGTCTTTTTGTGGACCTTCACTTGGCTGTAGCACGGTCTTTAACGATGGTTCAACACGTCGATCTTCAACAAACAAGATAGGTCTTGAGTTTAAGATGTTTTTTGACCCCTTGCTACCCACAAGATTCTCCTCTATTTATAGAGGTTTGAGGAACATGGATTTGATGTTTGCTCGAAGTGAGATGCCCGAGATCAAGCTCTTTGATTGGTCAAGAGTGAGGCAGTCGATCATTGGTTGGGAATGTGGTGGCCGCTGAGTGGTTGGAGGAGGCGGGGATGTCAGCTTTTGAACAACGAGGTTTAGGTCTTGTCACGAGTTGAGGAGAGTCCGCCTAACCGTCCTATTTTATGGGTTTAACGAGATTTGAAGCTCTTTGATTGGTCAAGAGTGAGACCTCGCCTGCGCAAGGATTTGCCTTTTTTAGATGGGTATGGAAAAGGCCTTTGAGTTTAACCTTGGGAATCCCGTTGGATCACGTTATTCCTCGTACCCCGATCCCACCTCATATCCCTCTATTTCGCGCACCATCACAACCCCATGGCCTGGGGGGCTCGCCCCGAGGATTGCATGTCATATTTTGAGCACTATCACAACCCCATGTTATTAATCTATAAACTATTTTTTTATACAAAAATCGATGGATTTACGGGTCGACCCGCAAACCCGACGAGTTTTTAAAAAAAAACATGTTTTTAGGTTAAAAATTAATTTTTTTAGGCTAAAATTTAATTTTTTAGATAAAAAATTAGTTTTGACCCGATTGACTTAGTCAAACGGGTCAAGTGGGTCGACCCGCGACCCGACTCGTGAGCACCCATATTCCCATCTGTCAGAGTAGCCCTAGGGTCATGCATACCCTATGTTTCCAACTCGCGGTTCCTTTCTTTTTTGGACTTGTTCGACGTCTCAAGATTTCTTCTTTTCTATGTGTTCGCCTTTCATGGCGTGGATGCTGCTTTTCATGCCTAGAAGATCTTCCCCTGGCCCTCCACCAGCCTTCACATTCAAGCTTCAAGAGAGGTTCTACGAAGAATCTTTTGAGACCGTATGGAGCGTTGAAACCAGTGATTCCCAGAACCCGAGGTCCCCTTCGCTTGTGTTCAGTGACCCTTCCCCTAGTGCCTCCGATACTTCTGTTAACTCGCGCTTCCCCTGATTATGCACGTCTTCTGTGGTTGAAATGGATTCATCTTCGATTTCTAATGAGGAAGTCGCTGGCCCTGCCGCGAGGTTGTATGACTCCAACGACCAGCCGAGTTTCTTCACGGAGTACATCACTGATTCCGTGACGAGTCTTCCTCCAATCCTCGAGGAGCGGATACCCATGACCCCGAACCCCTCGATCAGGATCTTTTTGCCTGAGGGGCGTCGACGGCTCTGAAGAGGGAGGCCCTTAAAAAGATCGCGAAGGACTTCCCTTGGTCCGAGGGGGTTGAGCTGGCACTCTCCGAGGAGAGAGCTGCTCCCTGGCTTTGTACGAACAGTGTGTGGTCGTTCATCTGCCTAGCCACCAGGCTGGGTTCCGGCTGCCGCTTGCCCAGCACCTAGTCAACTTTTTGTGGTTGATGCACGTCTGCCCCGCGCAATTGTTTCCCAACGCATGGAGGTTCTTGTGCGCTTACACCATCAGAAGCCAAAAGCTCTGGGAGGGGCCCGACCTGGACGCCATGAAGAGTTTGTTTATGGCGAGATGAGAGCACAAGTCGTGTCTCGTCAACCTAAGTCTACCCGAGCTCAAGATCACCTCCACTCCGTCGAACATCGGTCAGTGGAAAGACAAGTGGTACAGGACCGTTCTGGGAGGTACCTTAACTTCCCCTCGGCACCGGAAAACTTCTACCACTTCAAGGGGTCGTAAGATGTCGCAGAGCTCAAGGCTCGGTTTGCAATGGTGCGCCAGGCACCTTACTGGGAATACTGGGCACAAGACCGGCTTGAGCGGGCCGGTCTGAGTCTTACCTTCCCAAACCGCGAGGACGCAGAGGGTACTTATTTCTTTTTCTTGCTCTTGCATTGTTCCTTGTTTTGTTTTGTTTTGGATCGCGCGTAGTAGCCTTGAACTTTGCTCAGTTTGTGATGATCACGAGCCTCGCTTGGATCACACATTCTAGATTTTAATTGTTTGCGACGATCACGAGCCTCGCTCGGATCAAGCATTCTAGATTTTGATTGTTTTGCGATGATCACGAGCCTCGCTCGGATCACGCATTCTTAGATTTTGATTGTTTGTGATGATCACGAGCCTCGCTCGGATCACGCAATCTAGATTTTGATTGTTTGCGACGATCACGAGCCTCGCTCGGATCACACATTCTAGATTTTGATTGCTTTGCGATGATCACAAGCCTCGCTCGGATCACACATTCTTAGATTTTGATTGTTTGTGATGATGACGAGCCTCGCTCGGATCACGCACTCTAGATTTTGATTGTTTTGTGATGATCACGAGCCTCGCTCGGATCACACATTCTTAGATTTTGATTGTTTGTGATGATCACAAGCCTCGCTCAGATCACACACTCTAGATTTTGATTGCTTGTGATGATCACGAGCCTCGCTCGGATCATGCACTCTAGGTTTGGATTGTTTGTGATGATCACGAGCCTCGCTCGGATCACGCACTCTAGATTTTGATTGTTTGCAACCCTCTCCCTTCTTTTCCTTTTACTTAACTTGCCTCGTTTTTTTGTAGTGGATCCCTTGGGTGCCTTGGCCTCAAGGGCACAGGGGAAGAAGCCCGTGGTCTCTGCCGCGCAGAACTCTCGGGCCCCGAAGGGTAGGGTAGTGAAGGCGCCGACCTCAACGGCGAAGGCGCCGACCTCGTTGGTGAAAGCGATGGCCCCTACGAAGGTCGCATGGATAAAGATTGTTGAGGGGGTGGCACCCAAAGGAGATGCTACCAGAGCGGCCTCCCACGTGCCCCGAGGATCCAGCGATAGGGCCGGGTCCAAGAGAAAGGATACGAAGGCGTCGCCCCACAAGGAAAAGAGGAAAAAGCATAAGGGGGACGGCCAACGCAGTTCTTCGGGGAGGGAGATCATACCCAGCCTCAGCTTCGAGGGTTGAGCCCTCTCCTCCGCCGCTCCTCCTGTCGAGAAGTTCCACTGCCCTGGACCGTCCCGGGGTGCGCTCAGGAACTAGAACAGGGATGATTGGAAGGAGGAGATTGCGTGGGCGAACAATCTCTCCGAGGAAACCCTTAATGACGAGGCCTTCCGCTACTCAGCGATGGTACATTTTGTTTTTTTAAGTCTTGCTTGAAAGTTTCATGCTTGTTTCCTCTCTAACATGCTTTTGATTTCTCAGCACACTTTCTTCGAGAACTACAATTGTAGTCGCATCAACCTCCTCCATAAGAATATGGACAAGATGAAGGCGGCGCTCAAGGCCCGTACGGAGGAGTGTGCGAAGAAGGAGAAGGTTCTCGCCGAAGCTGAGAAGCGGGTTAGGGCTGCGGAGGTCGCGGCGAAGGATGAGGCCAAGGCAGTGGCCAGGCGCAGGATGGGGAAGCAAAGGCGAAGGATGAGGAGGGGAAGGCGAAGGCCTTGGTTAGGGATCTACGGGCCGAGGTTGAGGATCTCCGGACCAAACTTTCCGAGGAGCACAAGTTTTTTAGGGAGAAAGAGTCGGAGCTCCGGAAGGTCGAGGAGGAGAACAACAACCTTCACCACCGCATTAAGGAACTTAACGAAGAGGTGGAGGCTGCGGGGCCCAAGTATGTTAAGTCTGCCAAGTACCAGGAAGAGCTGTTGAGCAACATTGATGGGATGTACCGGCAGGCCATTCGCGTAGGGGTAAAGCAGGCGGTGGAGAAGTACCAGCACATCGACCCCCGCATCGCCTTTTTCATCCCCAACTATGGGTTGACAATGGGGGAACCTGGGAAGAGCTCGAGGGAGAATGTGAATTCTTCCTTGACAACGAGAGAGGGGTTGCACCAAGCGAGAATGAAGTTCCTGCCGCCGATCTCTCGGTCCAGGAAGGCTTGAACCTGTTAGGCCCAAAATCCAATTAGCCCATTTAACAAAGCGAGCCCCAGAAAACAGGCAGGAAAATCACCGGGTGGCTTGATCGCAGAAGTATCCAGGAACGAAGGGAAATTATTATTCACTTAGAGTATGTGTAGTGGTTGCCCAAGTTTTTGGTCATAGAGGAGAGAGGGTATTTTTTTTATCATAAAATAATAAGAGAGAGAAGATTTTGGTCTTAAAAAGTTGAGATTTTGGGCATCATGATGCCCAAAAACCATCTTGGTCATTGTTGGTCATTAAAAACAATTTGACAAGTGTCAAATTGTAATATTTTTTTTCTTTTTTAGTTAATCAAATAAATTAATAGAATAAATATATATTTCAATAATGGGATGACCAAGATTTTTGGGCAACCACTACACTTGCTCTTAGGTGAAGGTAGAAAGCTTCTGTCACGAGGAAAAGAAGCACGCTCAAAGGGCAACTGCTATGGCGGTTCATATCTCCGATATGCGCGGAAAATGGTTAATGGTTAAAGATGCGCCCTATAAACCCGGAGATCGTGGGGAGTGGGAGACGACCGTTGGTCTGAAGGGATATATAGATAGATTTTTAAGGTTTATTGATGTACGCACACCTGGTGTAAAAAAAGACAATAAAAAAAGAGAGCTTTTGCACTCTTATTCTCAAATATTCA